>CM028348.1:15317141-16520357 GCA_016618105.1 Dendrobium huoshanense
CAACCATCTATTGAAAGATCTTGCCATAATTACTTCCAAGTAGGTGTGCAAACGAGTCGAGTCGATCTCGAGTCAGGGAGTTCGAGTCGAGTTCAACTGTCAAATACCGAACTCGAGCTCAACTTGATAGTGGAAAATAAGCTCATTGAGCCGCACTATAAGCTGCTCGTCCGCGTCCATCGTGCAACCGTCATCATTGTTAGACGTGCCGCCCACATCTGTGTTAGCGATTGCATTCGCTGTGCCACCCGCGTCAACTTCTGATGTGCCGCTCGCATCCGCCGTGCCACCGTCGTCCGCGTTCGAAGTGCCGCCCGCGTCCATGTCCGCATATGCATTCGTTTTCATTTTCCCACCGTCACGAGCCTCGCATTTTCATATTCCCGCCCGCACAAACCCCGCAGTTTCATTTTCCAGTTGTAGCTAGGGCTGTTCGAACTAGAGCTCGATAAGCCGTCAAGATCGACTAACGAACTCGATAAGGTCGACTTTTTGAGCCTGAACCAGCTCCTGAGTTGACTTTACTCGGTTGTACCCCAACTTCAAAGCACCAAGCCCCATCTTACATCACTATTGTTGACAATATATTGACAACTCATTATTTTGCATTATTTTATTGCCTTCTAAAAATCTATGTAAAAATAAATGCATCTTGTAATATTTTTACGTCTGAAAATGGCGACATCCTTAAAAAAAAATTTTATGTCAAAATATATCTCATTCTCTATTTTATTTAATTGCTGCTTTCTTGCTAGATTTCTCAAACATAACAATGTTTCTTAAATTATAACGTATTTCTAAGTATTTAATTTGAAAGAGAATTTTCATCTTACATAAAATAACCATATATTTATTGCATCGATTATTATTTCACTAAAGATATATACATGTCTCACTAGTTTGTTAAAATGCCATTTAATTAATTTATATATATATATATATATATATATATATATATATATATATATATATATATATATATATTGTTGTGAGCTAAACTAAATCAAAATTTTATAAGATAAATTTTTGAAAAAGGTCTTTAAACTAATCAGCTGTTCACATTTAGTTCTCTTTTCTTCTTTATCAGCTTATCTATTTAATTTTTGTAAATAACATGCATACATTTTTGCTGACGCATACTAGAATTTTTTTGTAAAACGTTTAAAAAAAAGCATAATAACAATTTGTAATTTTCTTTAGTTTGAAAAGAACAATTTGTGATACTTAAAAAATATATTTTAGCCATTCATATTGTAGAGAGCTTCTTGATGATATAGAGATGCTCATTTAATATTTTATTATTTCATAAAATTTGTATACAATTGTGTTAGTTTTGTGTGGAATCTAATTGTGTTGATTCATCGGTTGAGCTCACTGGGGGATTGTAGGAGGTTTCTCCCTCTGCTTATGCTTAGGTGCTTTGCATATAATTTTTTTTCCCTATACAATGCTGCAGCACTGTGTACCTGAGCCCTACGATAGGAAGACAGAGAGTGAAGAGCTAAGATGCTCTAAACCACAGCCTTGCATCATTTTAGATCCGACACTATGGTGCTATCAGGCATTAAATAGATAGAGAGTTGAGCGCAATGGAGCTCCAAACCTGACGTCGCGACCCTGTTAGAGGAGTTGACAGTTTTCTTTCCCGTTTTTCATTAAATGTTATGTCTCTTAATGGTTTAGAGTATATCTTTTAGTTAGTTCAAGGGTGAAGAACGATAAGGAGAGAGTGCGAGAGAAGAAAGACTTGTGCTATTTCTCTCAATTTTTTATAGTGAATTTCTTAGTATGATATGACTCCATAATTTTTTTCCTAATTTTAAATTTTATCATGTTAGAACCTTATCTTCATTTCGGCTACATTTTGTTTTGTTTTGTTTTTTGCTCCTTCGTGTTTTACTTCCCCAACAAATTGAACTTTATTTATCATGACTACATTAACTGTGCCACACTCCCCAATTGTATAATAAACATGCCGAAACCCATTCATTCTAACTACAACCATTAGCCCCAAAGCCAATTTTTAAGTTCCCCACATCATAGACTACATTGAACCCGCGTTGCTGTACATTACCAATGATCACAATGTCGCTAGCAGCATTATTTCCAGCGAAGGCTAAACACGTTTGAGATATACTGCCAATATAAAGTATCCCCATGAACTCTAAGTTAGTAGTAACACCGTCATCAAAGATAAACGCAATCGCCGGCACCTTCACCTTCTGGTAGTTAGTGAAGTCATAGCATGTGTCGAGTATGGACAGTGACGGCGCCATCGGGTAATTTGTCATGTGTTGTCGGAAAATGTTGCGAAGGCGGAGTAGGCAGTGGGCGGCAGTCGGGTAATCACCGTGCCGGAGTCCAACATGGTTCCAAGGGCGCTGAACACAGTAGGTGAAAGGGCGAGCCTTTCACCCCCAATAGAAATGGCAACGAGCTTTAGGAAGTACTGGGATGGCAGGTATGGGTTGGTTAGCATCGGTGTATACTGCACACCAGTGGCAGAGCTACCTAGTGCGAGATATCCAGCTATGCTGGACTTTGATGGTAAACAATATGAGAATACCTTGCCATATAATTGAGCTGTCTGGGAAATAATTGAAAGAGCCCCCCGGCCGAGGCCTAATAACCCATCTGATTTAGTGAATAGCCCCCTGTGGTCATGGCTACAACCGAATATGAAGTTTTGCATGGTATTAGAGGAGAATGTCAAGGCATCTTGAACGAGGGAGCCTTGAGTTTGAGAATCATCATTGTATTTTACTATGTAGATACAGGTGGACGGAGAGGGGCAATAGGATGCATCAAGTTGGCGACAATAGTTGGAGCGACAGGAGATTTTGGAGAAAGTAGAGGATTGGGTTGGGTCATAAAGTGGGTCGTTTTGGGGATAGCAGTTATCGCAGGGGACACATTGGGTCCAAGTGACATCGCTACCGGTGTCAAATAGAACTGAGAAGGACTTGGAAGGGGTGCCAAGGCCTATGGTGACGATAATGTCATCGTAAATAAGTTCAACGTCGATGTTTTTTTGAACTCCTGCAGAAAGAGAATCATCAATAGAGTCTCGGCGGGGCGGTGGCGGCTCGGCGGTGGATGTAGTCGACGCGGGCTTGGTCTTTAAGAAGGAGCTCTACATGGGACGGCTTGTCTTGGTGTGCCTGGGATGCACATGGGCCACGCCGATGGACCACCTTGAGCTTGGAAGGATTCGTGCCTGCCACAATCGGAACAACTTGTTAATGTACGTATTGATTGGGACTTAAAAATATCTAGCCGAGAATGATTTTTTTTGCATCACGTTTAAGCTTCTGAAGTCTATTAAATGATCTTAATTGCTGCATGATTTATTATTATTCTAATTAATTTATGAAACAAATAGTCTCAAATAGGGAATTAATAAATTATTGACATTGCTAACAAACCATTATCAAGCATGGAGCATGAGCTGCTCGGCAGCAAAGAATTGACGTCAATGATATGGTGTTCTCCGATAAGCTCCCGCGCTAATACTAGAGAGTTCTTCCCTATTAGAAGCAAAAAGAAGATTAGATTGAGAAGAATATAACAGGAGAGCAGAGAAGGAGAAGTCCCCATGATAACTTCGAAGCTCTGCTTAGGAAAAAATGGGAGAATTAAGCAAAGTTATGCTGGGGCTTTGTAGGCGTGGATAATTATTGAGCCAAGTCATTGCAAGAGACTGAGTAGACAGTTCCAATGCAGAACGGCAGCGGAAATATATTAGGAAACTACAGTTTATTACTTGGTCTTGTTCTTATATTTATATATATAACCAAATTGTTGATTTTTGTTTTATTTGAAGTTATTAATTAGTTCCATTTCTATCAGTCCACATTTGTTGAGAGGTGCCAGCCATTTGTTGAGAGGTGCTGGCCATCGGATTTGATCCTACGTTTGATCAAGTATAAACATAAGAGCTAATGATGTGTGTGAAAAGTTCGAATAATGCGCCAAAGTTCGTTTTTTCTGTTGTTTGTGTAGAATAACTCAACCCTTCGGTGAGGAAGGAGACGGAACCGAAACAGGAAGATGGAAACGAAACATAATTTTTCTTGTGCCAAACAATAGAGTATACAGCCGTATTTATAGATAAAACAAAGTGTACTAGCTACCCAGAATAACGAAATAATAAACTAAAATACATTTTCATTTTCTGTTTTGCTTTTATATTCTAACACCCCCTGGCAAACTGAGGAAGGGATAGCAGATATCAGTTTGTTGGTTAGATGCTGAAATGAGCCTCTCGGTAAAGCTTTGGTAAACAGATCCGCAATTTGGTCGGTAGTAGAAATGTGATGGACGGTTATGCTTTGATTCTTGATACATTCCCTAATGTAATGGCAATCCACCTCAATGTGTTTCGTGCGAGCATGGAACACTGGATTGTTGGCTAAGGCGATAGCGGATATGTTGTCACAAAAAAGCTTTGTGGGTTCTGTCTGTGAGTAACCAAGTTCTTGAAGCAACGTTCGAGTCCAAACAACATCTGTGGCAGCGGACGCCAATGCTCTGTATTCAGCCTCCGTGGATGAACGAGCCACAGTAGACTGTTTCTTGACACTCCAGGCGACGATAGAGCTGCCTAAGAACGTGCAATATCCGGACGTCGATTTCCGATCGTGATGGTCACCAGCCCAGTCCGAATCTACATAAGATGTTAGCAAAATAGATGCACTATCGAGAGGTAAACCCATGTGAGTGGAGCCTTTAATAAAACGCAAAATACGTTTAAGAGAATGAAAGTGTTGTTCGGTTGGTTTATGCATGAATTGGCAAACTCGATTAACCGCGTAAGCAATGTCGGGCCGCGTGAGAGTTAAGTATTGCAACGAACCTACCAGTTGCCGATACAGCAGCGGATTGGAAAACTCAGGGGACGGAGGGTTCGTTGAATTTTCTTTAGTGCATATGGGCGTTGAAACCGCCTTGCAGTTAAGCATTCCTGCTCTTTCAAGAATAGTTTGCGCATACCTTTGGTGCGGAACATCCATTTGCAGCCGAGAATGTTCATGTGAGGAGAGGAAGGAACAAGATCCCAGGTGCCTTGAGATTGGAGAGCTTGAAATTCAAGTGACATAGCATTCCGCCAGTGAGGAAACTGAGAAGCGTGAGTGTAAGATGTAGGATCAGTTGGAGTAAGCTGATGAGTAAGATTCAAGATAGCTTTGGGTTTGAGGTGCCCAGTGCGAGATCGAGTAACCATATGGTGCGGTTGAGTAGTCTGTTGAGTCATCGTAGTGTTAGTAGTGGGATAGGTGGTCTGAGAGGCAGGCAGAGATTGAGTGATATGAGACGGGCTGCAGGAATGAGTAGGTTCAGGAGTAACCGGTATACGGTTTGTGGTAGTTGAAATGCAAGAAGCAGGAACCAGCAGAAGAGGAGGGATACTGCCCGGAGTGCTAGATGATCCAGTGAACTGCTGATTTTGGTGATATGGAAAAATATGCTCAGTGAAGACAACATGCCTAGTAGTATAGATTTTATGAGTGGTAGGATCCAGACAGTTATATCCTTTTTGACGAGAAGCATATCCAACGAATACGCAAGGTGTCGAGAGAGGACCAAGCTTTGATTTGTAGTAAGGGCGTAGCCAAGGATAGCATAAACTCCCAAACGTTTTGATATGCGTGTAACTAGGCTTCTGTTTGAACAAGATTTCGTAAGGAGTTTTGTTGTTTAAAACACGGGACGGAAGAATATTGATAAGGTGAACCGCAGTAAGTAAAGCATGAGTCCAAAGAGTGTGAGGAGCGGAAGAGTGAAGAAGAAGAGTGCGAACGGTTTCGATAAGGTGTCTATGTTTACGTTCAGCAATACCGTTTTGTGCAGGCGTGTAAGGGCAAGTGTATTGGTGTAACATACCATTAGTTTTGCAAAATTGTTGAAAATTGTGATTCAAATATTCGCCTCCGCCATCTGTGCGAAGAATTTTAATAGTAGAGGCAAATTGACATTTAACCATAGCATAAAATTCAAGAAATTTGGAATACACTTCTGATTTATGAATTAACGGAAAAACCCAGCAAAACCGCGAAAAATCATCAATAAACGATACATAGTATGCAAAACCATTAAGAGAATGAGTGGGAGACGGTCCCCAAACATCAGAGTGAACAAGATCGAAAGGAGCTAAAGTAGTAGATTTAGAAACCGAAAACTGTAAACGTTTGTTTTTGGCTAAGTTACAAGTATGACAAAACTTGGAAGTAATGTTTGTATGAATTTCAGGATGGTGTTTAGCCAGAATGCAAATTTTATTTGGATCGGGATGACCCAATCGAGAATGCCACAAATCTTGCACGGTTTGGACCGCAAGAAGCGCCAAGGTAGAAGCCGGGACCGACGACCGAACAGCGTAAAGACCATTATGGCAAGATCCCTGTAGTAGAACCCGCTTGGTCTTCAAATCCTTAATTTTGTAACCAGAGGAAGAAAACGTTATCGTGCACGAGTTATCATGAGTTAATTGAGAAACAGATAATAAATTAAAAGAAAGATTCGGAACTTGATGAAGTTTGCTGAGTTGTAAATTACCTGATGGAGTAGGTAGGATGCCTTTACCTGTATACTGAATTGGTAATTGCTGCCCATTGCCAATGGTAACTTGAGACTGTCCATGATAAGGTTCTTGAGAGCGAAGATTGGATGCATTTGAGGTCAGGTGGGTCGACGCACCAGAGTCCAAGAACCAGTCCGTTTGATTAGCAGAATCAGCCGGACTGAAAAGAGCGTGAGTTTGAGATCCTTCTTGGTAATTAGTATCATGTCGATACCAACATTTGACAGCAGAGTGCCCTTGCTTAGAACAGATTTGGCATATGATGCTGCGGGACGGCTGCCGATCAGTTCTTTGAGACGAAGTAGCGGACGGGTTCGGCGAACGATTTGGTCGTTGTTGAGCTGAAGGTCGTCCATGACTATACGACTGTTGTCTTCCACGTCCTTTGCCGCGGTAAGCCGCCAAAGCCAGAGTGGGATCAGAAATTTGTAAGGATTGCAACTCTTTAGAGGCCTCATGCGCAAGATTCAACTCTTCACTGCACAAGAGTGTGTAAAGATCGTCGAGAGAAATTGGTTGCATATTTGTGCGAATCGCCGATTTGAACGATTGATACTTGGCAGGAAGACCATTGAGGGTATGAAAAATGATTTCCTCCGGGTCAAGAGAACTTCCGGCAGCCACAATAGCATCTGCTTTGGATTTTACCGAGAGCAGATATTGAGTCATTGTCTGTTCGCCTTTGATCATTTGATAAAGTTCGTTCTTGAGCTGGACTACACGCGATCGGGAGGAAGCTTGTAAGCGATGCGACAATGTAGCCCAAATCTCAGCGCAATGTTTTAATGATAAAACATACGGCAGGATTGAGACAGTGATGACCGAAAGAAGCGCAGAAGCAAGGTTCTGATCCAGAAAGGACCAGACCTGGTATGTAGATCCTCGATCATTAGACGAAGACGATGACTCCGGAGATGGACATTTGAGAGATCCATCAAGAAACCCCATGAATCCATTTGCAGAGAATATTTTCTCGATTTGAGAGCGCCATATAGGGTAGTTTTCAGATGTTAATGGTGAAGAAATCAGAGTCTTGATTTGGGTGAGCAGAAATTTAAGTTGAGGGGGAATGGGAATCAGGGGTTGGGAAAAAAGTGCCTCAAGGGCAGAGCTTTGGCTGGATATTTCTTCCATAGGAACAAGAAGAAGAGCGAACAGGAAGAATGCCCAGAGATTTTAGAAAAACACAATAAAGATCAAGAAGCTTAGCTCTGATACCATGTAGAATAACTCAACCCTTCGGTGAGGAAGGAGACGGAACCGAAACAGGAAGATGGAAACGAAACATAATTTTTCTTGTGCCAAACAATAGAGTATACAGCCGTATTTATAGATAAAACAAAGTGTACTAGCTACCCAGAATAACGAAATAATAAACTAAAATACATTTTCATTTTCTGTTTTGCTTTTATATTCTAACAGTTTGCACTTCTTAAATTTCTTCTGTTGATTCAGCTTGGGTTTCATAAATTTTTTTGTTCTATTGAATTATCTAATTATTAGTTAATGTAGGCTTCGCAAAAATATATATTTATCGGTCTAATCAGGAGTACAAATTTTTTTTTTGTGCATTGAGTTTGCATTTTTTTTCTGTATGTATTAATTTATATTATAATGATAACATAACATTGAAACAAATTTGGGTTATAATTTTCTGATCAATTTTTTGTCAATATGATATCTAAAAGTTAATAGAAGATATTTCTATTATATTTAAATGATTGAAATTTTATTAATTTGATTTGCACATAGTACAAAATTAATGAAGATATTTTTATTAAAATTTATGACAAAATAATAAAATATTAAAATGTATATATCATTAGCAGAATATATCATTAAATATCACGTTTGAGTTTCTCAATGCATATAATAATTTTTTAGATAAAATATTAATTTATAAAGATATTTTGTCTTGAAATTTATGATAGAATAATACAATTTTTTAGAAATTTTTTAGGAATTAGATGACACGAGAATATATTCATGTTGTATCTCGGAATATTTATGGCGATAGAGAAATATAAAGTTTTACGTCTTAACTTTGTACGAAGATCTATGACACAATCAGATAAAAAATAGTGTAGCGTTCATAAGAGATACTAAAGTTTTTACGTGAAAATCACTGAAAAAGAAGGAAAAACCACTAGGTGATGGGTGATGGAGGTCATAAATACTATAGTGGAATAACGGTAGTCTGAAGAACTGTAGTTTGCGGGCAACGAAGTTTAGAAAAACCGTAGTTTAGCGATGGAGGTTGGAAGGACCGTAATAGGCATGCGACAAAGGTAAGAATGATTGTTATCTAGCGACGAAGGACGGAATTCCGAAAGGCTAATATAAGCCATCGGAAGATTACTATTACTGCCGGTAGTTTCTGGCGGCTTACCGACGGTTTTTCCTTCCTTATGATCGCCGGTAAACCACCGGTGCGTTACCGACGAGGCGACGATATTCCGACGGTTTAGCTGTTAGAAAAATCCGACTAAACCGGCGGTTAAATAGCACTACAGGAAAAATGGCAAAAACCGGCGGTTTTCACCGGCAGTTTATATACCGTCGGTATTACCGACGGCTACGCCGGCGGTTAAGCCGTCGAACTCTAACGACGGTCAAATCGGCGGCTTAGCTACGATACACCGTCGGTATTACCGACGGTCTATAAACCGCCGGTAAACCGCCGGATATCAACATGAACCGGCGGCTTTCCGGCGGTCCAAACCGCCGGTGATAAGTGATTTTGGTCCGGCGGTCTAGACCGCCGGAAAACCGCCGGTAAAAGCCCTAATACGAGCCCCCTCGCCCCGCTCATTTCATTTTCACTCTTTCCTTCTCTCTCTCGGTCGCTCGCCCTATCGTCTCCTCCGCTCGTCCGATCAGCCCCCGACGAAGGAACTCCAACCGCCGACCCCATTCCGACTGCCGCCGACCCCATTCCGACCGCCGCCGACCCCATTCCGCCTCGTCGCCTCTCCATTCGCACAAACCGAGAGCCACCAACCCTCATTCGTTTGCAAGGTGAACTCTCCACATTCTTCTCTCTTCCTCTTCTTCAATGTTCTTCATATAATCACTTCTCAAATCTCCTTATTCTTCTCAAATAATCATCTCATTTGGTTCAGGTTTCTTAAAGGAATAAGAACATAGATTGTTTTGCTTTATGCTTCTTAAATCAGTTAACATTTCTTGAGATTGGAAAAGTGGATTTCTCTATTTCATTTTTATTCAAATAAATAAGATGATACAAATTCTTAAACTCCAATTTTTGATTCAAAATGTATAGGGTAGTTTGGATTATTTTGTTCTCTTTTTGCTTCTCTTGGAAGAGAACCTTTATACAATAGAATTTGGTCTTTGATGTAAGTTTTTGTTGAATTATGAATATAACTGCATCGTTTTCTCTAAAAAAAAAAAGGTTGTTTGAGATATTGTTTGCTAAAGAATTGTCTTTTCATTTATCTTAAAAATAAAAAGATATTGTTTGCTAGTTTATATGCTTTACATTGGTAATTTAATGAGTCTTTGAATAGAGTAGGATGGCATCAATTGTTATTTCTCATATTTATTATTAGAAGGGTTTATGGGAACTTGTATATTACAATGACATTTTTTTAGTATAGAAGCTTACGTCTATTTTGAGAGGTGAATTGTGCGTTGATTTGTGTAGAAGGTAAAGAGTGAAAAAGTAAAGTACTTAATTTTGTAGAAAGTGTATAATTTTGAATTTTAGAACCTGTGTGTTTTGAAAGGTGAAAAAGTGAAAGGATGGGTTTGAGAAATGAACTTGGGTGATTTGAAT
Organism: Dendrobium huoshanense; assembly: GCA_016618105.1. Classification (NCBI taxonomy): domain Eukaryota; kingdom Viridiplantae; phylum Streptophyta; class Magnoliopsida; order Asparagales; family Orchidaceae; genus Dendrobium; species Dendrobium huoshanense. Next base: position 15,327,521 of record CM028348.1, read on the forward strand.
AACGAGAAGTATGTATCTTAAAAGTGATGAGCATATGCTTCGAAAGATGATTGTGTGAGCTTTGGAATGTGTAAAGTGTATGAATTTTGAAAAGGTAAATTGTATGTATGCTTAAAAAAAAAAAAGTGTATTAAAAGTTTTTGTGAGAAGCTTGTGTTTGAAAAGTGGAATTATAAAGTTTGTATAATTTTAGGAGTTGAGAAATGTAAATTGTGTGTTAGAAAAGGAAGAAGCGTATGTCTATAAAGTGACTTGTGTGTATGTTGTTGGAAAGTAACTTATATGTGTTTTAGAAAATCGTGATGTGGAATTTGTATGTGTTTGAACTAGTGTGTGCTTTGGAAAGTGGAAAGTGGAGATTGTTTACTTTAAAGATAGAAGTGTACGTTGAAAAGGGTATCGTATGAGAAAGGTGAAAAGTAAAGTATATGATTGTTGAAGGTTGAGGTATTTTGGAGAGATGAGGTGTGTGGATTTTGGAGAAAAAGTTATTTGGGTGATTGTTGAAAAGTAAAATTCTTTTCCCCTCTCTCTACCGCTCTTTCCCCCTTTTATTTCCACTTTCTTGTGCCTCGAAATGAATATGAATTATGTATTTAAAAGTGAAAGAATTTCAAAAGCAAAATCAACAGAACCAGTGTTCAAGCCTAAAGAAAGGAAATAAAGACAAGCGTTTCATTATTTAATTTTCAATTGATTAATTGATGTGGAGTTTGGCTTCTACTTAAAAAATTAATAATTCAACGCGCCATATGTTGTAAACAAGATAAAGCCGCCGGTTATATTATTAAACCGCTGGTACGTACCGGCGACGTACCGACGGCCGCCGGCGGTTATACGATGGACGCCCGACGGTTTAAACCGTCGGTAATACCGACGGCCATAACCGCCGTCCACCGCCGGTACCTTACCGGCGGTCTAACGGCGCCGTCCGACGGTATAATAAACCAGATGACGCGAGGTTTAACCGCCGGTAATTTGACCGGCGGTTACAATACCGGCGGCCTAACCGCCGGAAGACCGACGGTTAAAATTCCGGTGGTCACCGGCGGTATTGGCCGCCGGAAAACCGCCGCACAAAATTAACCGCCGGTAAAAAGCCGTCGGAAATGGTTTCCTACGCCGTTTTTACCGGCGGTTAACAAACCGCCGTTAGACCGCCGGTAACGTTAAAAACCGCCGGTAAATCTACACTAACCGCCGGAAAAAACCGCCGGTTTTCAGCGTTTTTCCTGTAGTGTAGCCGGTAGGCTGCCGGTAAATAACCGGCGGTCACCGGCGTTTAGACCGCTGGAAAACTACCAGCGGCACGTGTCGCTGGTAAACCGCCGGAGCGTAAAACTGCCGGAAACATTTCCTACGCTGTTTTTACTGGCGGATTTTAAACCGCTGCAAAGCCGCTGGTTTTTTCCAAAACCACCAAAAATCTTATGATAACCGCCGGAACAAGCCGCCGGTAATAAGTGATTTTTTGGTAGTGGAATAAGTGTAGTCAGCGAGGGATGAAGGTTGGAAAGACCGTAGTATGACGAAAGAGGTCTGAAGGACCATAGTTGGTGAGCGACGAAGGTTAAAAAAATCGTTATCTTGTAATGGAGGTCAGAAGGACTATAGTTGACAGGCAATGGTGGTCGGAAAGACTGTAATCTGGTGAGAGAGGTCGGAGGGGCCTTAGTTGGTGGGCAACGAAGGTCAAACAAATCGTTATCTAGCAATGGAGGTCGGAAGGACCGTATTTGACTGGCGACGAAGGTCGGACCGTATTTGACTGGCGACGAAGGTCAGAAAGATCGTAGTTGATGGGCGAAAGTGGTTAAAAGACCATTGTCTGACAACGGAGGTCGGAAGGACCGTAGTTGACGGGCAATGGATGCCGGAAAGATCATAGTTTGACGACGGAGGTCGGAAGGACCATTGTCGGAGAGCAACATTAGTAAGAATGATCGCAGTCTGGCAACGAAGGTTGGAATGACCGTAGTTGGCTGGCGATGGAGGTCGGAAAGACCGTAGTCTAGCGATGGAGGTCAGATGGACCATAATTGACAGACGACAGAGATCAGAAGGATCATTATCTCATTTATCCTTCAATATGTCAGATGTATATATTATAAACTATTTTTATTTGGAACATAAATTTCTCTAGATATTGCTGCTTTGCAGATTTGATATACAAATGAAACTTGGTGATGACGAACGCAAACTTGTGATTTTTGACCAGTAACTATCTGTTATTTGAATGGCTGCTATATGGTGCTCGATCTCGATAGTATGTATATGTTTGGCTTGCAATGATCAATTTTGTCTTTATTTTTATATTATTTTGGAGGAAAGTAGGTTGGATATAGCATTTTTGTATAAACAAGGGCTTTCACTCTGTAGTAGATTGAAAGGCGTCGTGATTAAAAAAAAAAAAAAAATAAGAGAGATTATTTTGATATCAACATACCATTTCTCAAGAATATTTCATTTGTTAGAACTAATGATTGTATCTAAATTTATTTTTGCATATTTAGGGGCTGTTTGGTATCGGATTTGTCGGGAGATTTAAGCAGGATTTAATGTAAATCTAGCCAAATAGTTTTCGGAGGCTTGTAAATCTGACGACTACATAAATCTGGGATTTACAACAAAAATGTGCGTAAATCTAAATCCCATTGAGAGGCAGATTTACTAACTCGGATTTAACGGAAGAAGCACGCGAAAGGGGAGAAAAATCGTTACCTTCGAGAAGAGGAACATGCAAGGCCTTGGGTAGCGGCTCATGGGGCTTCACCGGAATGTGACAAGCTTACTCCTGCTCTTCTTCATTGCTCCATTTGTGTACCACCGCCTTGAGTAGATAAGGAAGCAATGAGCTCTCGTGGTATAGAGGACGTACAACATGCGATTGAAGCAGCCACAAAGAAATGATGACGAGGAAAAGATACCAAGCCAAACCCTAGACTATAAATTAATCTAATATTAAGTAGTATAAATAAGTAATCTAATCAAGTTTAATTAAATAATTAGTAGTCTAATTGTCATTACATTAGTTTAATAATATTGGTAATTTATTAGTTACTAGTTATTAGTTGTATAATTATCATTAATTTAGTTTAATATAATTAGTAATTAAGACTATAATTAGATAATTAGTAATATAATTAAATAATTAGTTATTAGTTTTATAATTCTCATTGAATTAGAAAATTTGTAATATAATTAGAAGTTATTTTAATTAAAACTGATTATCAAATTATTTATTATATTACTAATTATCTAATTAACAAGCAGTCATGCAAATTAAATTGAAAGCGCATTAATTTTAATTTCTAAATGAATCAATTGTCTTAAATCTTGAATTAAGTTGCCAAACAATTTCCAAGGATTTATCAAGATTTAACATTTATTATACCAAACGATATTCATGATTTAACACCCTTGGAATTTACTAAATCTGAATGTATAGGATTTACTGAATCCCACTAAATTAATATTAAATTAAGGAATTTTTAATTCGTGACTATGCTATAATATTTCTTCTTTTAATGCTTATGATTTAATGCATTACATGAAAAATGCTAATTTACGATGAATTTTTCAGCAGAAATAAATCTGTCAGAAATTTCGGTGGATTTTTGGCAGATTTCTGGTGGATTTTTAAAAATTTTTAAATTTCTCGAAAAATTAATAATTATAAATAGTAAAAATTATTCATTTTTTAAATTAAAATAATTAAATTAAAAGGGTTAAACTAAAATAATTAAAAAGTTTTAACAATTATTATTATTTTAATTTAACTAATTAAAATAAATGAATGAGATAATTTAATAGATATTGTTAAATAGATTAAATAAAGAATTATGTATTAATTATAATTATTAAAAATAATAATAATAATAAAAACACAGCTAAATAAACATTTTATGCATCGCATATCGTTGGATAGACGGTGGCTTAAAGTGGGAAGGGTTTGAACCACGTGTAGCACAAGCAGGTTCATGGGTAGGCTTAGTTCACGGGGCCATGGAGTTCGTGGGCTGGCCTAATTCACGGGCCTATGGAGTGTAGGCATGTTCATGAGCCCGCAATGATAACAGGCGCACTTATGACACTTATGGGCCGTAGAGTTCGCGGGCGGGTTCACGGGCCTGCTCAAGCTAAATAACATTATTTTTCATTTCTTATTTCTAAGCAAATTCCTGCTAAATATTTTTGACGGAATTTTTTTCATTGTAGTTTCTTTTCCGACGCGTGAATCACTGTTGAAAATCTACCGGAAATATAAATTACTTATAGATTTTATTTCTGTCATTCTGTAGTGATGCTTGAGAAAACGCTTGTACCATCCATTTGATTATTTAAATATCTACAAGATCAAACATATTTGATGGTCAAAACCATAATTGATATGCTATTTGATAATTCAGGACATTTCAAATATGTTTATTTTTGTTTGCGTGCTTTAATTTTAGGCTTTATAGTTGTATATTGCCCAATGCTAACCCTCAATGTAACATGTCTTAAAGCTAGATGATCAGGTACTTTGCTTGAAGTTGTGGCCAAAGTTGCTAATATACATATTAATCCAATAACATTTATAATAATTGATTCAGAAATAATGAATCATGAATGTAATTTATGATTAGATTTAAGTAAATCAATAATCTTGACAAAAAATTTTGTTTTATTTCATACCGACATAATCATATAATATATGCCTTATGTATAGTATTTCTAATTGATCATCATGGAGCTTATAAAATTTTTCTCTATAATAAATATCATAACAAAGTTTAAACAACATTGCTCTCATGGTTTCAACAATATGGCGATGTTTTCTTTCAGAAACGCCATTTTGCTGAGGCGTGTAAGGGCAAGAGGTTTGATGTATAATGTCAAAGTTATTTAAGTAGATTGATATATTCATTTGCTAGCTGATGTTGGTTGTTGGGTGTGTGATGATCATCGTCCATTTCTCTACCTTCCATGCATATCAACCTTCAAAGTTCAAGGATATCAATATTCTTTGATCATATGTTAATTAAGATCTATCATATGAATGCCACTACATTTATTGCGCATCCTTCACGCTTTTCTTGTGAGCAAAACATTGTGTATTCTCATGTTGTCATCCATATGTGGCTCGTTGTATACATGATCGATCTCCTACAATGATTCATATGACCTTATATTTATTACAAACACATTGTCATCTATTTGTAGGTTGTGTGTTCATTAGATTGTAAGTTGAGATCAACTGCATGGAGACTGTTGTATTAATTGTATATCTTAGTTATCATTTATAAGTAATCTATTGTATACACCATATGCCTTTTGCTATGCCACTAGATCATTTGTAAATGAAATTGCCATCACTTCTTGCTAGCATTTGCATATTAACTAATATACTTGTCATATTCATTAAAAGTTTGCATTGCTATATGTCAACTTGCATTAACTGTGGGAGGATCACACTCCAACTTACACTCTTTTGTGAATTGCTTGGAAATTTGTTCAACATAAGTTTCTCGTTCGCTCATTGATATTCATCACAATGCCTTCATTATTAGAGTCTTTGAGTCGCTTAATTTCATTTTTAGATTGATTAGTTGAGTGCCATGAGTCATCTTGGTTTCATTGTTCATTGTACATGTGCACTTGAGATCTTGATCACCAGTCTCCCTTTACTCCGTATATTTAATTTTTACTATTTTTCCAATTACATTTTTTTTTAATTTTAAATATTAAGTTTGATTCCCTATGCTTATTTAAGTCATGTTCTTTGTTCTCAGTTCAAAATCAAATATAAGTACAATCCCATGTTGTCATTTTATTCAAATTCATGTTCTTTGCATTTGCTCTAAGTTTCGGTAGCCTCCCGACATCTCCTCTATTTAGGGGAAATTCTAGGAGTTTGTAGGGGTGTCAATTTGGGTCGATGGGTCGGATTCGGGTTGAACCCGAGTTGACCTGGATCTAAACGGGCCAACCCGAACCCGATCCGTTTCAACAAACAGGTTGGACATTTCAACCCGGATCCGACCCTCATGGGTTGCCAGTTTGACCCAACCCGACCTGTATTTAGTAGATTTGGCTGAATAATCGCGAGCTGAGTGCTTGGGACAGTCCGCTAGTGCGGGTAGTAGAGTCTGAGTCACGAGCGAAAGGAGTCTGAGTTACGAGCGCACGACAGCGGGCAGATTCCGCAGGATCGTGGGTCCGCAAGTACGGGCGGAGTCGTCCGCGAAACTGCGAGTGTGGGCGGAGTTTGAGTTCTAGGCACACGGTAGTGGGCAAAGTTCGTGGGATCGCGGTTCCACGAGTGCAGGCGGAGTCGTCTACTGGACTGCGAGTGTGGGCTAAGTCTGAGTCGCGAGGGCGCGACAGCGGGCAGAGTTTGTGGGACCGCGGGTTTGCGAGTGCGGGTGGAGTCGTTTGGGGGACCGCGAGTGCGGGCAAAGTCGTGACTTGCGAGCGCATGGTAGCGGGCAAAGTTTGCAGGACGTGCGAGTGCAGGCAAAAATCCGGAATTGACTCAACTTTTGGGTCATTGTTAGGTTGATTTCGAGTTTTTGGGTCAACCCGAACCCGGCCTGTTAGCTAACCGGGTCAACCTAAACCCAAATTTTTTCGGGTCGAATTTTGGGTCGTGTCAAAAATTGATACCCATAGGAGTCAGAGTCTCCCGCCATACTAGAGAAAAATGCGTACAGTAGATGTCGGGTGACACTGCGGCTGTAAATTTTCAGTCTCACCACGCTACGAAAGCATGTGTGGGTCTTCGAGATACCTATTTAAAATACACAATTATTTGCCCCAGAATGCTATGCGAGTGCTTAATGGTACTTAGAAGTGTACAGGGCCTACCCGCATTGTCGTAAGCGCCACACTGGGTTCCCTTCCCACCACACTAGAGAAAAATATGTATAGACAATTTTCCGTTGTTACGAGAATGCTGAATGCGGGGTTTAAGTTTAGATTGTTATGCCTTTGTGAGGACCATTGTTGACTGCGATGAAGATGCAAAAAAACTTTTTTCTTTTTCCCTTTCTCTTTTTTTATATCATTTCATTTTTTTTGTTAAGTTTTCTTTCTCCTTTTTTTTTTCTCTCACATTTTTTTATTATATATATCTCACTCTTTTTTTCACACGCATATATATATATATATATATATATATATATATATATATATATATATATATATATATATATATATATATATCATTAAAATCACCAATAATAATGTGCATAATTAGCTAAAAAAACTAATAATGCTAAATATATTATCTAACAATAGGGTATGGGACACGATCACACGACTGCAGTGAGGCGGATTAGATTTGAGCAGAGGGATTTTGGGCAGAGCACAGGTAATGATTTCACCTCTTCTTCAATATATTTTTATTATTTTATTGTATTACAAAGGTCAACAAAGAGGATGAGCTTGTATGCTATAGCATGAATTTACAAATGGATCTTATCTATATGTAGGGGCGGAGTCAGGATTTTGTTCATATGGGGGCACAAAATATTGAAATAAAAAAATCCTCAACTTTTTTCATTCAGGCTTGGGACCAGCATAAGCGGTTAAAAAAAAAAACATTATATTCATTATAAAAACATAAAATATATAGTAAAACAAAAAAGTTACAATTGAGAACACTAATATTGATATTCTTCTTATTTGTCATCTATAATTTCTCCTGTTGAATCTTCATTTTTTGAAATCATTGTACAATCAAGTCATTGTCAATACTATTAAAATTATCATTTTCAATATAAGTAAGTAAATAGTCATTCATCCAAGAGTCTCTCATACAATTGCGTAAATGATTCTTTATAATTTTCATTGCGGAAAATGCTCGTTTAACTGTTGTTGTGGCAATTGACAACATCAAGTCATTATCGTTTGATACCCTTTTTTAAGCAGGATTAAGCAAGCTTTGGCCATATCAACCTCTCACAAATCTCATCATATGAAATTAAGAATTTAACCATCTCACAAATCCTAAATTATGAAATAAATAATATGATTTTTAATCATATGAACGTCGATTTGTTAAATTTTATTTATAGCCAAATAGCTAGTTAGATAAATCAAAGAAGAATTAAAAGATTTATAGTATTTATCCCATCACATAATCATACTTATAGTTATAAAAGAAAAAAAAAAACTAAGAAATGCATAAATGGAGAGGAGAGATAGCCAGAGAAGGGATTGCTACCTCCAACCAGATCCAAAAAAACAGGGAAGGCAGTGTCTTTGGTGCTCGGAAGAGGCGACAGACTGACAGAGGATGGCCGGTGGTGCTCAGGCTCGGCGACAGTGAATGGGTGGCCGGCGGCGGGGTTTAGACTCCTCTAGCTCCGCGAGAAATAGGAGCGCGTAGTGTAGTCGAGTGTAGTGACGAGACGGAGCGAACTCTGCCGCTCTGCTTATCTATGCGGAATAGGGAAAGGCATAAAGGAAGAAGGAAACTTAATTATTATGTATTTAATGTTTCATAAATATTATTAATAACCTAATATTCACAAAGTCAGTGGGGGCCACTGCCCCCATGGCCCCCACACTGCATCCGCCAGTGTCTATATGTTTAGTTGATATAGTAAATTAATAAAGATAGATAATATTTCTTATATATTGAAGTGATCAATTCTTATATATTAATCTTTTGTTATAGGGTAATGTGTAATTTGGAGAAAATGATTTGTTTATTGATATACTTTCATTTCTTATAATTTCTCCTGATCATTGTTACATGCCAATTGTGGAACTACTAGACAATATATGGACACTTTCCTCTGTTAATTGTGTAAGCACTTACTTATATTATAATAAAAGGAAGAAATCTATATTCTCTTTTTTGAAATATTTTCCCTCATTTTTTTAACAAAGTTAAAAAAATATATTATTTTTCACTAATAAAATTAATAATTAGAATTACTTATAGGGATAAAATTAATCATTTTATTTTTTATCAGAAAAAATATTATTTAAATTTTTATATTATAAATTTTTATTCACATTCACGTGTAATAAAACTAATTATCCCAAATCTCAGCTGCAATTTGTTCATTAGAAAGTTATCTGAAATATTTTAAGTTACAATATTGCATCGGATTTCCATCAATGTGATGAACTCCATTTTTGTGAATTGCACTAAGTGCCATAATAATTTCTATTTACAATTAACCTTTCTCACATAAATAGACACTTTTGTTTTAAGTGAAATTTCCCTTCACAAGATTGTGTTGGGAAAGTAACACACACAGAGTCTACAAATAAGAAAGAGAAAATGCAACGAAAAAAAAAACTATTTGGATTTAATGTGAAAAAGTCTGAAATATGAAAAAGACCGAGAGTCTCACTACACCAAGAAATTCACTATAAATATTCGGAGAATTTGTACACATCTCTTTCTTTCTCGCTCTCACATTTTCTCTCTTTATTCCTTACACTATTCTCTACACATAATACATAAAGAGACAAACATAAAACAAACCAAGGGGTGCAACACTTGCAACATTGCGGCACAAGGTTTGGAGTGCCACGACACTCCACTCTATGTCTCTAGTATGATTGACAGCATAATAGCGTCAAAATTTAAAGTGTTATGGCGCTCCTCTTTATCTATCTCCAACTCAACTATACAGCGTCGCAGTTCTGTACGAAAAAAATGGGTACAAAATACCATAATCCAAGCACAGGGAGGACCCGTACAACCCCTGAACGAGCTCAACCAACAAAATTGTGGTCTCATACAATAATACAACTTGATTTATCGACACAATCAGATTGTACACAGAGCTAAAATTTTTCTATTTGTGAATTAGATATTTTCTATTTTGTAAAATAAGTTACCCATTTTGTAAAAATCTAATTATTTGATATAAAATCCTATAATTAACTGATAATTATCTTATGCACTGAAAGGAATGCAATTAATTTATAACTTCATATGAAAGTAAAACTTAAGAAAAAAATCAGCAAGTTGGTAATTAATATAAGAACAAGCCCAAGCAATAGACATTTTTTTCTTTGGTCAAAACCCTTATTTGATCTCTTCTTCTACCACCTAATATTCCCTTAAAACAATGACTTATATTCTAAACTATATTTCTAATAACCCCATTATGCACAATAATGCAACACCTATAAAGCCCCACCTCCACTTGGCTTACTCCTCCAAATTATCCTAAGCAAAGCTTCAAAGTTCCATTCTTATGGCGACTTCTTCTCTACTCTCTTGATATATTCTTCTCAATCTCTTCTTCTTTTTGCTTCCAATAGAGAAAAAATTTATAGTATCAACGCTAGAGCTTGCAAGAGAACACCATGTCATTGATGTCAACTCACTGTTGCTGAGCAACTCCTACTCCATGCCTGATAAAAGTTTGCGAGCAATTTAATTAATTTCTTAATACCCTATTGTAGACTATTTTTTCATAAATTAATAAGAATAATAATGGATTGTTGATTAGCAATTCAGGATGTGATCAAAGTTTATAGTTATTTTCATATTTTGATTTTTGTATCGTCATGGCTAGTTTATTATTCAGTTATATAGTTTTTGCATGTAGTCATGTCAGTAGTGTAGATACATTTTGATAAAATGAAAAAATCTTATGGATGAGTTTATTTTCAGTTGTTGGATATTTTAGTAGCTCTACAATATGTAGTTTATTTAAAATAAATATTGGAAGTGAATCTAAAATATTCCCGAACTAGATCATGTGATTTGCTTGTCATCTCAACATGATGGGACCTCTCCTGAGGGTTAGGTTGTGACAAGCTTTTGTGGTATCAGATGTTTATTTATTATTATTTATTTATTCTTTTTTTTGGGTTAAATTTTAGCATTGTAATGCTCAACATACAAGCATGGTATATAAGGCATGTCCTTTGAATTTGTTATCAAGATCTTTCGACACTGGATATCTAAAATTTATATTGTCAATATGTCACTCCCCAACTAGGTAACATAGATATCACAAGCTTAAACGTGATGCAAAAAAAAAAAAAAAAAAAAAAAAAAAAAAAAAAAAAAAAAAAAAAAAAAAAAAAAAAAAAAAAAACTCATTACATACATTAATTAGTTGTTCCAATTGTGACAGGTATGAGCCCTTCCAGGTTCAACGTGGTCCACTAGCATGGCCTGTGCTCATCTCGTGCGTGCCAGGACAAGCTGTCCCATGTGGATCTCCTCCGACGGGACCAAGCCCGCGTCAACTACATCCAACGTCGAGTTGCCAACGCCATTGCCCGTCTCAACCCTGTTGGCGGCTCTCTTTTTGCAAGAGTTCCGGCAAGCATTGGGTCTTGCTCTTGGTTCCAACAACTATATCATCAACATAGGCCTAAGCACCCCTACCAAGTCCGTCTCAGTTATGTTCGGCACCGCTAGCGATCTCACTTGGACCCAATGTGTCCCCTGCACTAACTGCTACACCCAAGAAAACCCATTTTATGACCCTACCCAGTCCTCCACCTTCACCGACATCTCATGCAATTCCAACTATTGTACCCAACTCGATCGATTTGGTTGCTCCTCTACCTCCACCTGTCTCTATGAGGAAGAATATGCCGACCATTCTAGTACTAATGGCTCCTTCATTCAAGACACATTGATATTCTCCTCTGATACTATACACAACATTCGCTTCGGCTGTGGACATAACAACACTAGATATTTTGGAGAAGTAGATGGGTTATTAGGCCTCAGCCAGGGGGCTGTTTCAATTATTTCCCAAACAGCTCAATTGTATGGAAATGTATTCTCATATTGTCTACCATCTGGGTCCAACGAAATTGGATATCTCGAACTAGATAGCTCTGTCCCTGGTGTGAGGTATACACCGATGATAACCAACCCAAACATGCCATCCTTATACTTCCTCAAGCTCATTGACATTTCTATTGGGGGTACAAGGCTCGCCTTTTCACCTACTGAAGCTGTGTTGGACTCAGACACATCAATAACCTACCTGCCACCCACTGTCTACTCCACCCTTCGCAACATTTTCCGAAAAGAAATGATCAATTACCCGATGGCCCCACCACTGTTCAATCTCGACACATGCTATGACCTCACTGGCCACTTGGAAGTGAACGTGCCAGAGATTGTGTTGATCTATGACGGCGAAGTGACAACTTACTTAGATGGCTCGGGGATATTTTATATGACCAGTTTATCTGAAGCGTGCTTTTCCTTTGCTAAAACAAATGATGAGATTGAGGTTGTGATTATTGGTAATATGCATCAACGTACTTTCAATGTAGTTTATGATGTGGTGAACTTAAATTATAAATAGTTATAGTTGAAATATTGATAAATTTTTTAAAATTATTAATTTGTGTGTCTGATTAAAAAAAATATGGCTCTCCCAATATCAAAGAGAAACTCTATATTCTCCAAGAAGCTCTTTTTGATATTTATTTGGAGCAGCGTTATGATACCATGGCACTGATTTCATTCTTTGATGGATGTCTGCTCATCGAAGACTACTAGGACTAGGAACGTGCCATTGAGACCTTCCTTGAGTACATGGAGGTTGAACCAGACAAACAAGTGAAGTATGTTGTTTGTAGGTTGAGAGAAGGTGATAGTGCTTGGTGGGCACAATTACTGCATATGAGACATAGAGAAGGGAAATGGCGGATTTGGAGTTGGTATATGATGAAATAGATTTTGAGGGCTCATTTCCATTCCACTGATTTTGAGTAAATACTTTACCTAAAATATCAGCATTGTATGCAAGGGGCTCGTTGTGTAAGTGAATATATAGAAGAATTCTACAGGTTGAGTGCATGGAACTATCTTAAGAAATCCCATATTCAAATCATTACACGATATATTAGGGGCCTAAATGACATCTTATACAAAAAATTGGGATTGAGCTCGGTGTGGTCATTATTGTGGGTTACTAATTTTGCGTAGTAAGCCAAAATGCAACTCAGTCGCCATTCAAAATCGCACTCAACTCATCAACAATTTATTGAATTACTTGTGGAAGGTAATAAATACAATAACCAATGACAAAAATGCTTGGAGATTTGCCACAAATCAAATCAGCCAACCATCATAGCTGTGATTAATCAGGATAATAAATTGAACCCAAAACTTAGAGTACAAACCTGTTATGCCCAATACACTCAAATGTTTTCAATGTTTCCAATTCGGGCATAAGTCTAATAAGTGCATGAGTTTGTAGAAGTTATAGTTGCTGGAGGCATATGAAAGTGAAGAACAAGCTAACAAACACATTGACAAAAATGTGATATGACTGGAGATGAAGTAGAATATATATAGATATATTAATATAATATGTTTAACAAAATAATTGGTTTCACAGCTGGCTTATCAATTTGGAAGATCTACCATATATTAACAAATTTTTTCCAATAGATAATTTTCTAAAATAGGGAAGCTTTAATCTACCAGTTTGTAGGCCTATTTTACACTTCCTTGCTTGATGTTCTTTTTATATTGTGCAAAGTGCTTCTGCAATGTTTAACTAAGGGTTCTCATAGTCTACAATTCATACCTCATATTCTAAATATTCAATACTAACAAATAAGGAATGGGGATTCATAATGTTGAACCCAATTAATTAGGATAAGTATAATGATGATGATGATTGACTATCATCTACAATATATTACTCCAATAAAAGCTCAAGTAAATGAAGTCCCAATCATTCTTGTTGTAGAGTTAAATACTATATTCACATTAATATTATCATGATATACCAGGTTACATTGGATGGGGATTTGAATGCTACTATGTTTTAAGTTGTACATGTAAATGTAGAGTATCTTTAATAAATGCAATATTTTATTTAATTTTAACATATATAATTAACTAACAATCAGGCAGATACCAAAGTATGTATGACTCATTGCAAGTTAATAAATTTACCAATTGCAAAATTTCTAAGAATTAACCTTCACTAAATAATTTTTCTTACAAATGTGTGTTTGCAAATTGACATTAAATTTTCATAATCTTTCATTTTCTAACGAAAAGATAATTTAATTGAATAATTTACAAAGACTCAATTGAAACACGCAAAAAATAAAAAGAAAATTATGGCATATGAGGGCATACATGATGTACGGAGCTCTTGCTAATACAAATTACCAGGCCCTAAAGAGGGGTCGAAAATAGTTTATTTGCAATCAAAATTTGATTTTTCAAAGTTCTTACTCTAGACAACATAATTAAACCTATTTTTATGCTAACATTAAAATTAATTATAATATTCTCATAAGAACTTTAAATATTGATAAGAAATCCCCTGCATGAGTAAAATTAAAATGAAATATTATAAGAAGATTAAAGTGATAGAAGTGATTTGATCCACTTCAACTTGAAGAAGGGAGGAAGCCACAAAATTGGTAATATAAATAAATTTTATAGAAAATACAAATTAAATAAAAAACTTTATATTATAAACAGAGATTAGATTCTTATCTTTAGCACAAATACCGATTAATAACACCATGACACACTTATGCTAAAGTCTAGTAATGATATCCACCTCAAGAAGAAAATACACATCAAATTTATATTATAAATAGAGATTTGTATTGTTATATTTAACATAAATACCGATTAACGACATGACGCACAAGTTCATATTGGTTGAGGCAAGCAGATAAGGAGGACGACTTAACCATATATTATGATTGTACTTCTATGAAGGTTAAATCAAAACAAAAAATGCAGCAAGAAGTGGATGAAAGATGTTAGGATATTCGAGGAAGATATGTCCTTGTTGAATGTAGAGGGACAGAAGGAGTGAAAAACTAACTTTGTTGCTTTGGCTTGGAGTGCCTATTAAAGCTAATTGCAACTATTTATAGATACAAATGGCAATACAAAGTTACACAAGAACCTAAAGAAAGTACAACAGAAAAACTAACATAAATCTAGACCAAATCCTAACAAAAGAAGTGGATCATCCAACAATAATTGATCACTTCCTCCTAAAATTTCAAAGGAAAGATGTATTGGAGCAGTACAATCATCATCATGTGAAGTCGGTAAAATATTTCATATGCCTTTATCATCTCTAATCAATACTAATGCTTTACGATTTTAAGTATTTTGTTTTATAAGAACATAACCTCTATTATATGCTTGAAAACTGATAGCATAACTGGTACAAATCCCATCTTAGTTGTGAAGTGGACAATTCCAAGTAATCCTTGAAGCAACTGTAAAGATACAATGATCGCCGCTCCTCACATGAACCCAATTAGCAGCGGTTTCGACAAGAAATAATAAATGAAACCTAACCTACAACCAATATTGGTAATAATTAAGAGCCTCTCTTAATCACATTTGCTGTGGCATGTTATATTATTGATAGATCTCAGTAGTTTAATTTCTTAGGATCTTTAAATGTAAAACAAATTT
The DNA here is from genome assembly GCA_016618105.1 of Dendrobium huoshanense. Lineage (NCBI taxonomy): Eukaryota > Viridiplantae > Streptophyta > Magnoliopsida > Asparagales > Orchidaceae > Dendrobium > Dendrobium huoshanense. The sequence goes on from CM028348.1 coordinate 15,342,927, forward strand.
TGAATGATAACCTAAGTCATATATTGGTGATTACAAAAGTTTATGATCACCATTAGTTGTTTTTATGTAGCATTACATATTGTAGTTAATATAATGACTTTTTATAAATCTATGGAGCATTAGTATTGTAGTTAATATATTGCTCTAAATTTCGGCAGCATTCCGGCGTCTCCCTTATTTATGAAAAATTCTAGGAGTCTGGGTCTCCCACCACACTAGAGAAAAGTATGTAGAGTAGATATCGGGTGACACTGTGGCCGTAAATTTTCAATCCCACCATACTACGAGAGTGTGTGTGGGTCTTTGAGGTACCTATTTGAAATATGCAATTTTCCCTTGCCGTGCTACGTGATTGCTTAAGGGTACTTAGAAGTGTCCTGCCGCGCTACTAGAGCATGTACAGGGCCTACCCGCCTTGCCATAAGCTCCGCACCCGGTTCTCTTCCCACCACGCTAGAGAAAAGAGTGTATAGGCGATTTTCCGGTGCGACATGAACGCCGAATGCGGGATTTAAGTTTAGAACATTATACCTCTGTGAGGATAGGTGCCAACGACAATGAAGATGCAAAAAATCTTTTTTCTTTTTCCCGTTCTCTTTTTTATATAATTTCATTTTTTGTTGAATTTTCTTTCTCTTTTTTTTAATATCTTTTTCTCACTTTATTTTTTTTCCTCTCACACACACATATATATTATTAAAATCACAAATAATAATGCACATAATTAGCTAAAAAAACTAATAATGCTAAATATATTATCTAACAACAATACCCATGCGAATAATCAAGGACATAATGAAAAAGGAGATTTACTTTTTTTTTTTTACTGTTTGAAATGGCTTTTAAAGGTTGAATGGAATTTATTATTTGAGTGGGCTTAAACTGGGATTTTCACGTGAGAAGTGAAGAGGGTTAAAGGAGGTAAATCGGCTTGATTTGCTGAAGGCTAGGCAATGTGACAGACTATCGGTGTGGATCTAACGGCTTCAACAGATGACAAGATCAGGCAGAGTCGGCACAGGGAAATGAACTTGGCTAGCGGGATTTGAGTGTGAGAAAAGCGAACGGCTTCGTCTATGTCTCGCTTTAACAACGCGAATGAGGACAGCGGTCACGCACGCGACATTGGCCAGCATTGGACGCTGTTTAAACGAGAAATTATTAGGTTCGGACATCTGATAGAGAGAATCATCCCGATTTCTCTTTATTTATAGTAAAGCGCAGTCAAAGCGGAATTACTGTAGCAGCTACGCTTTGACTGCATTTTTACTATAGATAGAGAGAAATCCGGATAATTCTCTCTGTCCGGTGTCCGCACCTAATAATTTGCCGGTTTACACAGGATATGGAACGCGACTGTAGCGACATATTTGATTTGAGCAGAGGAATTTTGGCCACAGCATAGGTAATGATTTCACCCCTTTTTCAGTATTTTTATTTTATTTTATTGTATTATGAAATTCAACAAAGAGGATGGGCTTGTATGTTATAACCTGAATTGACAATTAGATATTATCTGTATGTTTAGTTGATACAGTAAATTAATAAAGATAGATAATATTTCTTATATATTGAAGTGATCAATTCTTATGTATTAATCTTTTGTTATAGAGTAATGTGTAATTTGAAGAAAATGATTTGTTTATTGATATACTTTCATTTCTTATTATTTCACGTGATCATTATTACATGCCAATTGTCGAATTAATGAACAGTCCGTTGACTCTTTCGTCTGTTAATTGTGTAAGCACTTAATTATATTGTAATAAAATGAAGAAATATATATTATCTTTTTTGAAATGTTTTCCCTCATTTTTTAAACAAAGTTAAAATATATATTATTTTTAACTAATATAATTAATAATTAGAATTACTTATAGGAATAAAATTAATAATTTTATTTTTTATCAGAAAAAATATAATTTAATTTTTATAATATAATTTTTATTCACATATACATGGAGTAAAACTAATTATCCCAAATCTCGGCTGCAATTTGTTCTTTAAAAATTATCTAAAATATTTTAAGTTATAATATTACATCAGATTTCCATCTACATGACGAACTCCATTTTTGTGAATTGCACTAACTGTCATAACAATTTCTATTTACAATTAGCATTTTCTCACATAAATAGGCACTTTTGTTTTAAGTTAAATTTACCTTCACAAGATTGTGTCGGGAAAGTTATCCACGCAGAGTCTACAAACAAGAAAGAGAGAAAATGCAGCAAAAAAAAAAAAAAAAAAAAAAAAAAAAAAAAAAAAAAAACTATTAGGATTTAATGTGAAAATATTTGAAATCTGAAAAAAGCCCTAGAGTCACACAACACTAAGAAATTCACTATGAAAATTGAGAGAATTTGTACATATCTTTTTCTTTCTCGTTCTCGCTCTCACCTTTTCTCTCTTTATTCCTTACATTATTCTCTACACATAATAGATAAAGAGACAAACATAAAACTAACCAAGGGGCGCAACACATGCATCATTGCGGCATTAGGTTTGGAGTGCCACGACACTCCACTCTATATATATAGTTTGATTGACATTGTAATAGCGTTGAAATATAGAGTGTTGTGGCACTCCTCTATGTCTATCTCCAACTGGACTATACAACATTGCAGAGTTGTACGAAAAAAAAAATGGTACAAAACACCATAAACTAAGCACATGAAGGACTTGTACAACCCCTCAACGAGCTCAACCAACAAAATTAAGGTCTCATACAGTAATACAACTTGATTGATCGACATAATCAGATTCTACACATAACTAAAATTTTTCTATTTGTGAGTTAGATTTTTTTCTATTTTGTAAAATAAATTACCCATTTTGTTAAAAGTCTAATTATTCAATATAAATCCTATAATTAACTGGTAATTATCTTATGCCCTGAATTGAATTCTCACTCATAATACTATTGAAATTTTGTTTATTCTTTCTTTTTTCTTTAAAAAATAACAAGTTATGTCATGGGAAAGCTGCAAGCATATTCTAACTTTTCAACACTCATCATTAGCTATTTTGTTAAAGCTACAAGCCAGATCCAACGGTCGACACCTTTCAACAAAATTCGATTGAAAGGAATACAATTAATTTATAACTTCATATTATAGTAAAACTTAAGAAAAAATCAACATGTTGGTAATATAAGAACAAGCCCAAGCAATAGACATTTGTTTCCTTCTTTATAGGTCAAAACCCTAATTTGATATCTTCTTCTACTACCTAATCTTCCCTTAAAACAATGACTTATATTCTAAACTATATTTCTAATAACCCCATTATGAACGATAATCCACCGCCTATAAAGCCCCACCTCCACTTGGCTTACTCCTCCAAATTATCCTAAGCAGAGCTTCAAAGTTCTATTCTCATGGCGACTTCTTCTCTACTCTCCTGTTATATTCTTCTCAATCTCTTCTTCCTTTCGCTTCTAATAGAGAAGAATTTTCTAATATCAGCGCGAGAGCTTGCCGGAGAACACCATGTCATTGACGTCAACTCACTGTTGCCAAGCAACTCCTGCTCCATGCTTGATAAAAGTTTGCGAGCAATTTAAATAATTTCTTAATACGCTATTGGAGACTATTTTTTCATAAATTAATTAGAATAATAATAGAATGTTGATTAGCTGTTCAGGATCTGATTAAAGTTTATATGTATTTTCCTATTTTGATTTTCTTATTGTCATGAGTAATTTATTATTCAATTATGTAGCTTTTGCATGTAGCCATGTACTGTAGTATAGATACATTTTGATTAAAAAAAAAACTTGTAAATGAGTTTAGTTATAGTAGTTGGAAAATTTAGTATCTATGTAGTATGTAGTTTATTTAAAATGAATATTGAAAGTGAATCTGAAACATTCTAGAATTAGATCAAGTTATTTGCTTGTCACAGCTCAACACAATGGGTTCTGTTTTGAGCGGTTGGGTTGTGACAAGCTTTTGTGGTATCACATGTTTATTTTTTATTATTTATCTATTCTTTTTTTGTGAAATGTTAGCATTGTAATGCTCAACATACAAGCATGGGTATATAAGGCATGTCCTTTGAATTTGTTATCAAAATATTTCGACACTTGATATCTAGAATTTGTATTGTTAATATGTCACTCCCCAACATTCACTAGGTAACATAGATATCAAAAGCTTAAATGTGATGTAAAAAAAAAAAAAAAAACTCATTACATACATTAATTAGTTGTTCCAATTATGACAGGCACAAGCCCTTCTAGGTTTAACGTGGTCCACTGGCATGGCCTGTGCTCATCCCGGGCTCTCCAAGACAAGCCGTCCCATGTGGAGCTTCTCCGACGGGACCAAGCCCGCGTCAACTACATCCAACGCCAGGTCGCCAATGCCAATGCCGACCTCAACCCTGTTGGCAGCTCTATTTTTGCAAGTGTTCCGGCAAGCATTAGTCTTGATGTTGGTACCAACAACTATATCGTCAACATAGGCCTAGGCACCCCTACCAAGTCCTTCTCAGTTATGTTCGACACCGGTAGTGATCTCACTTGGACCCAATGTGTCCCCTGTATTAACTGCTACACCCAAAAAAACCCATTTTATGACCCTACCCAGTCCTCCACCTTCACCGACATCTTATGCAACTCCAGCTATTGTACCAAACTAGATAAATTTGGTTGCTCCTCTACCTCCACCTGTCTCTACGAGGAAGAATATGCCGACCATTCTAGTACTAATGGCTCCCTCATTCAAGACACCTTGACATTCTCCTCTGATACTATACATAACTTCCGCTTCGGCTGTGGACATAATAACACCGGATATTTTGGACAAGTAGATGGGTTATTAGGCCTCGGCCGGGGAGTTGTTTCACTTATTTCCCAAACATCTCAATTGTATGACAATGTATTCTCATATTGTCTACCATCAGGGTCTGACGAAATTGGATATCTCAAACTAGGTAGTTCTATCTCTGGTGTGAAGTATACACCGATGCTAACAAAACCAAACTTTCCATCCTTCTACTTCCTCAAGCTCACTGGCATTTCTATTGGGGGTTTCAGGACCGCCCTTTCACCTACTGAAACTGTGTTGGACTCCGGCTCATCATTTACCTACTTGCCACCCACTGCCTACTCCGCCCTTCGCAGCATATTCCGAAAAAAAATGAATAATTACCCAACGGCTCCGCCATTGTTCTATCTCGACACATGCTATGACCTCACTGGCCACTCGGAGGTGGACGTTCCAGAGATTGTGTTTACCTATGATGGTGAAGTGACGACTTACTTAGATGGCTCGGGGATACTTTATATGACCAATTTATCTCAAGCGTGCTTAGCCTTTGCTAAAACAAATGATGAAGTTAAGGGTGCGCTTATTGGTAATATGCATCAACGTACGCTCAATGTAGTCTATGATGTGGGGAACTTAAGAATTGGCTTTGGGAGTAATGGTTGTAGATAGTGATGGATCGATCGAGTTGATTGGGTTAAATGCACTGTTTTGATGTAGCTATAATGAATAGATTTTGTTGTGTTGGTTATAAAATCAGGGTGTGTGGGACAATAAATGTAGTCATGAAAAAAAGTTCAATTATATCCAAATTTTATGAAATCATTAAATATCAAATGAAGGAAACTTTATATGAGGTTATGAAAGCCATTAAGATGTACTTAATTTCTTTATAATTATGGGGAATGATAACATTAATTGTTGGAGGTTAGAATTTTGATTATCATAGGTAAAATGTCATCTTTCTTTGTAGGAGTGCTTATACTTAAAAAGGATGAAGACTGCTTTTTGTGATGACTTTTGTTCAGTATCAGACTCTTACAAAGTAAAATCATCATAAATTTTTCTTCAAATTAATCCTTTTGGTTCTCAATTTGGCTTCAATTTTCATTTTTGTTCTGGTCTGTAAATGGAAGCATTTAAGGCTCATGATTTTTGCCAACCCATTGGGCTATATAACTTAACACCTTAAAGCTTTGATGCAACCAATCCCATATTCATTAAATATGGTGACATTTAGTCTAATTTAAGCTAACTCACATACAACTTACTTAAACAACCTTAGAACATAAGACCTCTGGTTAATAGTCAAAGCTCATAACTAACAAATCAATGAGAGTTGCACAATGATATATTATGTGATTTACATTTTTGTAATTTTAAATATATTTTTTCATAAATATTATGCACCCACGCGAAAAAAATTCCGACTCTGCCACTATAGGCATGCATCGGGTATGTGTATGTTCATCCATAATTATCAAACAATTCTCAAACCTATGTTCATCCATAAAAAAAAAAGTTCTAATCTCTTGCTCAGGCTTTAGTGAGGAGGGCCAAAGACGTCGACATTGAAGCCCTTTCCAAAGCGTCTTAATTAAATTTTGCACTTCATGTGATCAGTGATATAAATTAATATGTTTCAAACACATTAAGCTTCTATAGTAAAATAAAAGGGCGAATTAAGGGAGCATGAGTGGACTAATGCTCTTACTTGAAATAATTTTTAGGTTTTTATATATCATATAATCTAAATTATATAATAGAATTTTTATAAAAAAAATTTAATTTAAATAAAAATTTTATTTTATGAACCCTCTAAAATTTTAGAATTTAAAATTATAAATAGCTATTGAAAAAATATTGATAAAGTCTTTAAAATAATTAATTTGTGTGTCTGATTAAAAAAATTTTCGACTCTGCCACAATCAGAGAAACTCTATATCACCAACAAGCTCTCTACGATATTGATTCGAAGTTGTTTTATGATACCATGACACTTATTTCATTCTTCGATAGACGTATGCTCATCGTAGACTACTAGGACTAGGAACATGCCGTTGAGACCTTCCTTGAGTACATGGAGGTTGAACCAATCAAACAAGTGAAGTATGTTGCTTGTAGGTTGAGAGAAGGTGCTAGTGCTTGGTGAGCACAGTTGTTGCATATGAGACACAGAGATGAGAAATAGCGGATTTGGAGTTGGTATAAGATGAAGTAGCATTTGAGGGCTCATTTCCGTCCCATTGATTTTGAGTGAATACTTTACCTGAAATATCAGCATTGTGTTCAAGGGGCTCGTTCTGTAAGTGAATATACATAAGAATTCTACAGGTTGAGTGCATGGAACTATCTCAATAAATCCCATATTCAAATCAATGCACGATATATTGGGGGCCTAAATGACATCTTATACAACAAATTGGGCTTGAGCTCGGTGTGGTCATTTTCACTGGTTATTAATTTCGCATTGTAAGACAAAATGCAACTCAGCCAGCATTCAAAATCACACTCAACTCATCACAAGTTCACTGAATTAGCTGTGGAATGTAATAAATCCAATAACCTCTGACTAAAATACCTGCAGCTCTACCACAAATCAAATCAGTCAACCATCCCAGCTGTGATTAATAGAGATAACAAACTAAACCCAAAACTTTGAGTATAAACCTATTAAGCCCAATACACTCAAATGTTTTCAATATTTCCAATTCGGGCATAGGTCTAATGAGTGCTTTGTTGACCTCGATTTTGTCCGGAATCGGGCTTGGAGAGTTGACTTGGTCAAATTGACCAAATCAGACCCCAAGACTCCCTCCCACGGGTTCAGTGAGTCGAGTCGAGTCTGTTAGACCTTGACTTGGACCCTGGGTCAACTCAGTTGACCAAGTCAACTGGGGTTGGCCATTTAACCCCTTTTGGCCTCAAATTGAATTCAAATCAATTCAAACTCATTCATGGCTTGATTCCATTCACCCTTGGACCTAATTGACTAGGTTGACCAAGTCAACACTTGACTTGGTCAACCCAAGTCATAATAGGTCAAATATGACCTATTAAGGTCAATTTAAAGCCTAATTTAATGGAATTAAAGCCTATGAGCGTTTTAGAATTCAAACCACGGCCAAATGTGATGGATTTCCCTCCTACTTACCTAGAGATTCGATCCCAACCGTTGGTACATTGATTAGAGCTTTAAATAGGGAAAAATTAGGTTTAGAAAGGATCTTTTTGCTCTTACTTTCTCTAAAGACTTCCCCAGCCTCTGGAATTTGGTGTGAGAGCTCCTGCACCTTCCCACGACCTTCCCCCACCGAATCCCGACGAATCCCACTCGCCGGCGGCGAGATTCCGGCGACCTAAGGCCAAATTCGTCCAAGGCTTCGATCCACTCAATCCAGGGCTCGTTGGTTCGTGATCTCAACTAGGAAAACTTACGAGGACAGTCTACAAGTGCAACCGTACAAAGATTTCGAAGATCCAACGGTTAGATCCTCTTAAAACCCTTAGAATAGATCAATCACCTCGAGTTAAATAGGTTTTCTATTAGTCGATTAATCCCAGAAACAAGACCTCCCCACGATTTCTGTTCATACCTAGGACTCATATTTAAAATTTCATAAATTTTGGTCGAGTATCGAGCGAGAACGAGACAAAAAACGCATTAGGGTTTCGGTTCCGGTTCGGGCGTACACAGGACGGACTCAGACCGTCGGATCTGTGATCAACGGGTCAGATCCCGTCGCACGGCCCTTCGCATCCATCCCGCGGTCTGATCCGCCGTTAGATTGAGCCGTCCAGCTTGATCTGGACCGTCCATCTCATATGGCGGAAGATCGGACGGCCCACGCCTCCGTCCGACGTGGTCAAGTGGGAGACCGTCGCCGCAATCATCGCCTAATGATTGGCGGCGGCACCAATCATTGGCCGCGGACTGCGGATCGAATCCGGGTCCGCCACGTGTCGCCCGACGTCAGATTTGACATAAATCGATTTTTTTAAATTATTTTTAAACCTTAAAAACTTCAAAAATTCGTAGAAAATTCGTTTTTGCTCTGATTTTGACGCATAATACCTCGTTTTGTTCGTATTTTCATTCTCTACCCTATAAAAATTTGTCTTTATAAAAATAATATATATATTTTTAATTATTTAAAAAACAGTAAAATAATATTATTTTAAGTACATTATTTTAATTATTTTGTTAATATTATATTATAATATTATTGTTTTAATTATGATATTAATAAACATATTACTTTAAATTATTTTGTTACTTATTATTATTATTATTATTACTATTATCGTATTTATTTAAATATATATATATATAAAAGAAATTATTGTTATTTTTAATAGTTAAACCTTATCTTAATTATTTTTAATTAATTAAATTATTAAAAATATTCTTAATATTATATATTTATAAATTACTTTCAAAATCTTAGGGATTCTAGAATCTCTCTTTCATATTTATTTAATTATTATTACTATTATTATTATTATTATTATTATTATTTTAAGTATTTGTTATTTTCAACATTTTAATATTATTTTATTACTTTAAAACTTCCAAAAATGCATAACTTTTCCGTTTCAAGTCGGATTTTTGCGCACAACGTCTTGTTTTGAGCGTATTTGGATCCTGCACATTCTGGAATTGGTTTTATTTGAAAGTTTTGGGTCTGTGTGCAGTTATTTGCAAAACAGCCAGCTGCCCTATTTTTTAAACTAATTAATTATTCCTCTTTAACTTTGAAATTACATAACTTTGTCGTTTTAAGTCCGTTGTCGACGTACAACACCTTGTTTTGGATGTACTCTGAATTCTGCATATTTTAAAACTATTTTTAGATGAAAATTTTGTCTGCATTTTCTGTCATTTTAAAAACAGTGAAACTGCACTATTTTAAAAATATTATTTTATTGTATTTAAACTTGTAAATTTCGTATCTTCGCCGTTTTAAGTCGGATTTCGACGTGTAACCCCTTGATCTTTTCAGAAAAGTGCGTATTTTAATTTGGAACCATTTCCAGCCCTTGATTTTGGCTGTCTCGACTGTTTTCTGTTTTATCCTATGATTCGGTTATTTTAATATTATTTAAATTAATTATTATATTAATTATTTTTAAACTAAAAATTATTTTTAAACTATTTTGAAACCTAGATTGAGTGATCAGCAAGTCGCCCATATACCTATTTACTATAATCCAACCTATTTTTAATTATCTTAATTTCCAAAATTTATGTATATATATATATTTAAGTATTTTTAAACTACTTTGAAACTACTTATATATTAAATCTCTTAACCTTGGGAGACTTGCTTCATGAAATTTTAGACACGGATCTTATGTGTGAAGAGCAATCATGGGGGAGTGGGTTAGTGAATGGTTGAGTCCCAATCATTCACTAATCATCTCTTTAGGCGTCTTTCCTTTTTATTTTTCGTAGATTGCATGTGTAGGCCGCACTACCACCACTTAGTTTAGGCTCTCCTAGATCTAAGGACATGGTGTGTTTATTTCATTTTTGTAATCCCCTGCATTTATTATCCCGAGGGTTAGTGTAAACATCACTTTAAACTCCTACAACGTAGTGACACCCTAAGGACAAAAATTAAGGACCCGTCTAGCGAACTTAGAAGTTTTCTAGGAGCTAGGATAGATCACTGATTGACACCAAAACTCCAACATTTAAACTTAGTGACATCATAAGCCTTTCATAATTTTCTGGAAATTTCTAGGAGCTTTTAGAGCCCTTAATTAACCAACCCTAATTAACCCGCTAAATAAGGCCCCGAGACCTTCTAAAAAATACAATAATTACATATTAGGTCAGAAAATTACCCATAATGGCTTGATTTGTTCAGAATCTGACCCTTGACTTTAGATAAATAGGGTTCCTCAGTTTGACTCTAGGTTGACCCTTAATTTGACCATAGGTGGAAATTACCGTTTTGCCCCTAATAAATTATTAAAAATTATTAAAAATCCCAAATCTTCTCCAAGCACTTGGGAACACTTTCCTAGGTCATCCCTGATCTTTGGGAGTGATTCCAATCAGTTTGGAGCTTGTTTGGAGCAAAACAGTAAAATAGGCCCTTCCTTAGTTAACTTAGAAAATTCCCTTAATTACCCTTTCTTTAGAAATCCATAACTAATTGTAGAAAATTCCAAATTAGGCAAACTCACTTGCATTAGACTCCAATTAGGGCCTAGTATTTATTGAGAATCTTAGGTTTCCAGAAATTGGCCTAGGATAGAAAGTCAACTTTTTGGTCAACCGTAGTTCATTTAGGGCCCGAAACTTAGAAAATTCATATCTTTGCCTAGAGAACTCCGATTTCAGCCTACTACCTGTCTAACTACTCGTACTAAGGTCTAGTATTTTCCTAAGGTGTTAGGAGACTCATAATTAGCCTTTTTCCCATAGTGACTTTTTGGACCCTTAGTCTAGTTCCTAGAAGGACCCAGGACTTTCCAAAATTGGCTAATATAACTTTAACTTCAAATATCATCACCCTAAGTTCTTAAAATTGATCAACAAACTATATTAACTAAAATGCACCCCAATTCACTAATATTCGAATTTCAACAAAAATTTCCTTTTCTGGCCTTCAACAGATTTGAACTTTAGATAATTTTAACTAACTATCCTGCCTAGGATCTATCCAAACTACACAAGCCTTACACACACATAGAATGGTTTGCTAGGGCACCACTTCTAGACCTAGGTTAGGCCGCTGGGTTTTACTTTTCTGCTGTGTACCGGAGCTTTCCGCAGTTTTCACTGCATGCTGTTTGAAAAATGATTGGTGTGTTTGCTTATTTTCTCTGCACTCTGTGATGTGATGAGCGCTAGATTTACCCCTAGGTTAGGAACGTTATATACATATACTGTTCTTCCGTGCAGGTGGCCATGCTCATGTTGATAAAAAGGGGGAGCATTATAATTATTTCTAATAATGTTTTATGCAGGTGCTTGTTCAGCTCCCCCTAAATAAAAAATGAGGGCTAAAATTAATAATTATAACTGCACAGATGGAGCTGCTTAGCCCTCATAATGAAGAGCATGGCTTGGCACAGGGTCAATGGTGTTAGCATTTTTTTTTTATATATGAACTGCTTGTGATTTTTATTAGGATAACCATGCAGGTCCTTTTAGATTTTTCTGCTTTTCAATTAATGTAATTTATCTGTAATAATTGTTAAGAGTTGTGAAAATAACTTTTGAGTTGGGATATTCTTAAAAGAAGAAGGCATCCCCAAGGGGAGAGTCTTCTTCCATTTGGAAGATCGAGCTGGATGGCTTTAGATATCCAAAGAGAAAAGGCAATACACCCCTACTAGGGGGAATTGTCTCTTCGTTTGGATATTCAAGCCACGACGGATCCAAGGAGTCCAAGGAGGAGAGATCCAAGGAGGAGAAGTCCAAGGAGTCCAAGGAGAGGATACCCAGGAGACTGAAGATATTGAAGATTGAAGACCCAATATCCCACTCAAAGTTGTTGGCGTCTGTCATAGGCTTAGAAATTCGGGTTGTTGGCAGTGGTGCCCGGCCACTTTACTTTTCTGCATACCCTGGGTTGTAATTAAAGGGCAGTTGGCCTATGGACATTTACTTGATTAGTTTGATTTATATTGATGTGTTTACCTGGTTGCGCAGTAGAAATCGCATGCTTTTCTTAGGTTTCTTTCTTGCATGTCGCTTTTGTTTTCGCCTGGATTTTCGTTAGGCTCTCTAAGGACTATAAAATTTTTCTATTCATAACCAACTCCTAAAATTTTAAGCTTTAAACAACATAGAAACTTAACGAACCTAGGGAACTGCCGGAACCGTCCGGGGTCGCATGCATATTATTGCATTTCTTCTTTTCCTTGTTATAAGACATCTCCCTGCCTGCGGGTAGAGTCCGGATAATCTGGCCTATGAGGATGAAGTGCCGGACCTAGGGAGACTCAGTCTTTTCAAAAAATTATTTTTTATAAGCCTGTTTTTTAAAGTTCTATAGCATTCATGAGCTGACATTTTAACTAGCATGCATTGCATTAGAAATCAATTTAATTAAAATTTAATTGCATTAGTTAGGGGCATTCACCCAACATAAGTCCAGGACCACTTAGGAAATTCTCTAGATGTCGGTTCTCTTTCCAATAAGCTGTACCTCCCACCCATCTTTCATAATTGACCTGATAGCATGGTTTTGAAGCGATTAGGTGGTTAGCTGGCTCCCCCAATCCAGGCCGGGATAAGTCCAAATCTTTGCATCGCATTAGCTAGGACACGGGTCTTAGTGTGTGTCGAACACTAAGTCCAACCTAGATTTAGGATTCGAGGCTACTACATTCGGTCTCGTAGTAGGCCTTAAATAGTAGGTAGGTCCTTTCTTTTCAGGGACCCTAAATCCTACTTATCTTCGTCACAGGATGATGCCACCTCCATCCTTCTCTCACGCATGTGATCGGATGTTTGACTTTGATTTTCTCCAGTTTCTCTTTAGTATCCTAGAGCCTCCGAGTGCTGGTATGAGCCACGCATGTCGATTCAGCCCTTCGGACCTTTCTTCTCTTTGAGTAGGATTTCCTAGTCTATACCCCTATATCAATCCCACTTTAGGAGAGGATAATGTATGATCCTTAATCGAGAGTTTTCTCAGGCTCCGGCCTGGGATGTAATTAACCACGGGGGCTTGCGCCCGTGGGAAACTCGGTCCCACATCTACTAAACCCCATTCGAGCTCTTGCATCGGATGGGGGAAACCCGTGATTTGGTCATGTATATTACTACCCATCGAGGTGTGTTGGTGAAAGCCTCTATCCTCAATGGTCAGTCGTATGCACGATCCAATCTGTCCCTTCCAATCGGCCCGTTCGCGCGGTGCTCTTTCGGAGGTCCACATGCTTGAGTTTATAGAAGTTACAATTGCTGGAGGCTGAGGAAAGTGAAAAACAAGCTAACAATGACATTGGCGAAAATGTGATATGGCTGGAGATGAAGTAGAAGATATATAGATATATTAATATGATATGTCTAACAAAATCAATGGCTTCACAGCTGGCTTATCAATTTGGAAGATCTACTTTCTATTAACAAATTGTTTCTAATAGATATTTTATTAAAATAAAGAAGCTTTAATTTAGCTCTTTGAAGGCCAATTTTACACTTCCGTGCTTGATGTTTTTTTTATAGTGTGCAAAGTGCTTCTACAATGTTTAACTAAGGGTTTTCATAGTCTACAAGTCATACCTCATCTTCTAAAAACTCAACAAAAACAAATAAGGAATGGTGACCCCAATTAATTAGGATAAGTATAACGATGATGATGATTGAATATCACGTATAACATATTACATCAATGAAAGCTCAGGCAAATGAAGACCCAATCATTCTTATTGTGGAATTAAATAATATATTCACATTAATATTATCATGATATATGAGGTTACATAGGATGAGGAATTGAATGCTACCATGTTTTATGTTGTACTTGTGTGAATGTAGAGTATCTTTATTAAATGCAATGTTTTATTTAATTTTAATAGATATAACTAATTAACAACCAAGCAGATACCAAAGTATGTATGACTCATTGCAAGTTAAGAAACTTACCAATTGCAAAATTTCTAAGAATTAACCTTCACTAAATAATTTTTCTTACAAATGCGTGTTTGCAAATTGACAATAAATTTTCATAATCTTCCATTTTCTAACAAAAAGATGATTTAATTGAATGATTTACAAAGACTCAACTCAAACACGCAAAAAAAAAAAAAAAAAAATAAAAATTATGGCATATGAGGGCATACATGATGCATGGAGGTCCTGCTAATGCAAATTAGCATGCCCTAAAGAGGGGTTGAAAATAGTTTATTTGCAATCAAAATTTGATTTTTCAAAGTTCTTACTCTAGACAACATAATTAGAACCATTTTTATGCTAACATTAAAATTAATTATAACATTCTCATAAGAACTTTAAATATTGATAAGAAATCCCCTGCATGAGTAAAATTTAAATGAAATATTATAAGAATAAAGTGATAGAAGTGATTTGATCCCCTTTAACATGAAGAAGGGAGGAAGCCTCAAAATTGGTAATATAAATAAATTGTATAGAAAATACAAATAAAAATAAAAACTTTATATTATAAACAGAGATGGGATTGTTATCTTTAGCACAAATACTTATTAATAACACCATGACACACTTATGCTAAAGTCTAGTATTGAAATTTACCTCAAGAATAAAATACACAGTAAGTCTATATTATAAACATATATTTGTATTGTTATCTTTAACATTAATCTCAATTAAAGACATGACACACAAGTTCATATTGGTTGAAGCTGACAGTTTGTTAGGAATGATAAGCCCTTATGAACTAGTCCCCAGACAAACCGAGTGGGGGGGGGGGGGGGGTGTTAATTGGATATTTAAAACTTCTTTAAATAAAATAAAGATCTTTTTATATCTTGCAGCAAAAAATATTAAATTAATAATAAAAAGATTAATCACAGATTTCACCCAAGTAGTTAATCAAAATAAACATATTTGCAGAAATAAAGTACGCAAATAATAAAGGAAAGAACACACCAGATTTATAGTGGTTCAGTCCAACTTGACACTACAGGGAAAATGCCATTTTTCGGCGACCATTTCTGACGAAAAAATTGCCAAAATTAATCAAAAATTAGCATTTCTGGCGGAAATATTTTCGCCGGTAAAACGCGCATAGGAAAAGGTCTTCCGATGCAAAATAATCCGCCAGAAACATTTCCGGCGTATTTCTGGCAGATTTTCAATTACTACACCGGCCCGCCTAGCCAGCACGTCCACTGCACCAAATTTCGCCCACGCAGACAGACCAGCCGCTTGCACACAAGGCCCGCCCGCGTGGATAGCCCAGCAGCCTCGTTAGGGCCCGCCAACGCTGAATGACTTCGGTGGGGTTCGAATCCCGCCCTTTCGCGCATGTAAGAGCTCCGCGCCTTCTGCGATCTAACCCTTAAAACAAAAGTTGTTAAATCCTAAACTTTATTTTATTTAAGTTATAACTTATAAAGTAAAATTCTTTTTTATTTCAAAAATTTAATTTAACAATGAATTATTAAATTAGTTAATTTAATTTAACAATAGATTATTAAATTAGTTAACTTAATTTA
The DNA here is from genome assembly GCA_016618105.1 of Dendrobium huoshanense. NCBI lineage: Eukaryota > Viridiplantae > Streptophyta > Magnoliopsida > Asparagales > Orchidaceae > Dendrobium > Dendrobium huoshanense. The sequence goes on from CM028348.1 coordinate 15,358,865, forward strand.
ACAAAATAAAAAATGATAAAAAATTATTATAATTTAAGTTTTAATTTAAATCATTTAATTTTTTGTTATTAAATAATTAAATTATAATTTAAGTTATTAAATTCAATAATTTAAGTTATTTTTAAAATATTTAATTTGATAATAAGTTATTAAAATATAACTTAATTTTTTAATTTTCGTCGGAATTCCACCGAAAATTTTGTTGGAATTCCGCTGGAAATTTCGTCGGAAATGTTATCGAAAAAAATAAGTTGGAAAACCAGTCAAAAAATATGCCGGAAATTTGTCAAAAATTTTTCATTAGAAATCCGCTGGAAAATCCACCAAAATTTGTGAAGAATTTACTTCAGCCGAAAATTCCACCAAAAATGAGCTTTTTTCTTGTTGTGTGACCTACATCCACTCCTCGGAGGCACCCTTCGAGTATTGCACAAAATAATAATTACTCTTCTTTAGCCCCCACAGCTAGGCGGATAAGCCCTTATAAAATAATTTTCACCTTCCCTGATGCGGCGGAGTAGCCGGGTCCTTTGACACCAAAGAGATCTTCTTCTTCCAAAAACTTTCATCAAGACGAACATTGAATCCAATGGTACTAAGGTGCAAGCTTTCCGAAACAACCGTGTGAACCCCCTCCACACTCCCTTGAAACCCCCTTCAAGGATCTTTTCCCTCACTCAAACTCCACCCTTTTCTCTCTCTTTCAAGTTCTCTCTTCAAGTTTTCTTTAGAAGAATGAAGCTTCAATGGCTGCCAAAGACACTTACCAAGTACCTTGATAAAGCTTAAATAGAGTGCTTTGAAAAGCCTTAAAGATTAATATTGGCAGCAAAAATCATTCAGAACGATCGCAGGATCGTCCTGTACGATGTGCTTAAAAAGGGGGCTTTAGAAAACCCTAAAAACTAAATTCCGATGCCAAAAATCATCCTGGACGATCGTAGGATCGTTCAATACGATGTGCAGAATTTGACATGATAGTCCCGGATGAAATCAAAATAGTTCTGGATGATCAATTCAAATTTGTATAGCTCGTTAAGGACGTTATTGTGAATCGTCCTGGATGATTAGAATAAAAATTATGGTATTTTGTCATGGATGATTTAGGAAAATTAAGTATATCAGCAAACATCCTTCGGTACGATATACCGATCATCCAAGATGATCTGATTGAAAATTTTAATCATAATTAGTCCCCTAATCACATGATCAATTTGAGTATGATTAATATTGATTGTCCAGGACGATCTAAATCATTTGGGACAATTAGAGTAAAAATTGAATCTTAAAAACTTGCCTAAATTATCATTGGCGGCTATTTTCCAAGATCATAAAGGAACATCCTAGAAGATCCAACATCGTCCAGTACGATTAGTTCACTGAGCTAATCATCCTGGATGATCAAAATTGTCTAGTACAATTAATTCAAAACTTGAACTTCTAGTTTTGACTAGATCTCACTCCCCTGAGTGTGTGTGTGTACATGGTCACCAAGAAAGCATACACCCTTATAGGACTTGACTTAAGAAATCAAAATTATGTCATTGAATATACATACCCTTTACAGCATAACCTTATTCAACCCAATCTTGAGCTCTGATTCTTTGTTTGATGTTGCATGGTATTCCTGAAATATTAATACAAAAAAAATTACAAATATAAATAGACAATAAGATGTGAGCCACAAAATTTGTTATCATAAAAAGCATAAACTCATAAGCTCAAGTTGCAACAGAAGCATGCAGATAAAGAGGATGAGTTAACCAGATATTATGATTGTACTTCTATGAAGGTTAAATCAAAACAAAAATTGGAGGAAGACGAGGATGAAAGATGTTAGGATATTCGAGGAAGATATGTCCTTGTTGAATGCAGAGGGAGAGAGGGAATGAAGAACTAACTTTATTGCTTTGGCTTGGAGTGCCTATTATAGCCTATGGAAACTATTTATGGACACAAATGGCAATACAAAGTTACACGAGAACCTAAAGAAAGTACAATGGAAAAACTAACATAAATCTAGACCAAATCCTAACAAAAGAAGTGGATCATTCAACAATAATCGATCCCTTCCTCCTAAAAGTTCAAAGGAAAGATGCATTGGAGCAGTACAATCATCATCATGTGAAGTCGGTAAAATATTTCATATGCTTTTATCATCTCTAATCAATACTAATGCTTTACGATTTTAAGTATTTTGTTTTATAAGAACATAACCTCTATTATATGCTTGAAAACTAATAGCATGACTGGTACAAATCCCATCTTAGTTGTGAAGTGAACAATTCCAATTTCCAAGCAATCCATGAAGCTACTGTAAAGATACAATGATTGCCGCTTCTCGCATGAACCCAATTAGCAGCGGTTTCGACAAGAAATAAAAAATGAAACCTAACATACAACCAATATTGATAATAATTAAGAGCCTCTCTTAATCACATCTGTTGTGGCCTATTATATTATTGATAGATCTCAGTAGTTTTATTTCTTAGGATCTTTAAATATAAAACAAATTATGAATGATAACTTAAGTCATATATTGGTGATTACAAATGATTATAATCACCATTAGCTGTTTTATGTAGCATTACATATTGTAGTTAATATAATGACTTTTTATAAATCTATGGAGCATAAATAAGTAAGAATGAATGATTCTTTCCTCAAACAACGGGAGGAAATATATCATCATAATATTTTAAAGGTAATCATTTAGGTGGTGAAGAAATAGTTTCCACTAAGGCTTCGTTTGGGACAGCTTTCTTCTTGCTTTCTAAAATAGCTTTCATGTATTATTTTTTTTTTGAATTTGAAATTCTTGTTCTAGAAAGTCGTTTTAAAAAGTGGTATGAAAGCTGTCCCAAACGAAACATAAATGTTGGGATATGATTATCTACAACAACCCCTCTGAAGATTTGATATAAATAGAAACTTTATGCACAAATAAGTCCTTTATTTAGGTGATTATGATAAGTCTGAACATAAAAATTGAAATATAAACTTTCACCTGAGGAAGCCCCTAATGAGCTTGAAATATACCAGCAAAGAAGGTGGCAGTAAAGATTAGTTGGAGATACAAAGTAATTGGTTCTTTATTAAGAAAACCAGTCTCTCTCAGCATGCATAGATCCCCTTACCAAACATGTAATAGAAACCGGCCCGACCGCAAGATCTTTTCATCCCCAAGGACTGAATAAATCAATGGTGGCACAAAACTTAAATCTATATGAAGTGACAGAAGAAAAATAAAAAAATTGAGTATGGTATTGGTTCCAAATGAATTTTTTAATAGAGTTTAGACGCTTTACTCGCATAAACCAATGATGGGTCATTTCATCATTCAATTTTGTAACTATTTTATTATAAAATTCTTTTAAAATATATTCAAAATAGAAAACAAAGACAATTATTTAAAAGTGAATTTATAATTCAAATCCAATGAATTTTCTCCCAAATTTTATCAGCCGAAGCTCTTGAAACTGACCAAAATACAAAGCATTAATGATTATCAATCAATTAATAAATTAAACATAAATAATCACACAACTTTCCTTGGCCTATTGGTTGAGAGCTTAGGCTTCCAACTAAGATGTCTAGGGTTTGAGTCTATGTGTATGCGTTTTGTGTGTGAGTTTGTCTTAAATGGCCTAAATGTCCAAAAAAAACACACAAATAATCGATCATTGTATTTTAGTAGCTAATGTTGTCAAATAATCCAAGCCAACACAAATTTTTTTTTTTTTTTTTTGGGAAGAACCGGGGCATAGCCCATTTTATTAAGAAAAAAAAGATACATAAAGACTTACAAAAAAAGCAAAGACTAACAAAGACAAAGAGTTCAACACAAACAAACCTAATAAAGAGCCAAAAACATAAACTAATACAACCCAGCAATTACAAAACCAAAACAGCAACGGGAACAAAAACATCTATGAGAATGCACCCGCCCCAACCAGACAACAGAACACCCAAAATTTTAGTAGAACTGAAATTTCTCAATAAGATGATGAAAATGCTTCCAGCTACACGTTTTGACCCGTATAGCATTTTTGATAGTAATGGTAATATTCTCCATAGTATTCCATTTGTTAGCAAATATCCGATTGTTCCTTTCTCTCCAAAGGTGGTACACAGTGCAGCCAATCATAAGCCAGCAGAAGTTCTTTTCCCATTTGGACAAGAGCAGCTGGTTATCAATGTAATCAAAAACCTGAATCAAAGTTGGTCTAAGTAAGAAAGAGTTTAAATCAGGAATAAGCTTGATAATAACATTAAAGGTAAAATCACAGTAAAAGAAAAGATGGTTGTGATCTTCCTGGGCATTGTTGCAAAGGCAGCAAACCGGATTGACTTGAATAGATTTTTTTATTAACAAATCAGCAACTTAAGTTTCTGCAGCATAGCCATCCAGGTTAGGATAGAGTATCTAAGCGAGTAAGATTTATGCCATACATACTTGTGCCAGGTTACCTCCTCTTCATGAGCATAAAAAGAATTCAAAAAATTTTTAAATTTCGGGTTTAAAGAGCCATCCCAAGCCAAAGCCGGTTGCTCTTTAATCTCAATGCCGCAAATAACATGCTTCATATTATCTTGTAAAAAGTCTGGAAGGGCCCAAACTCCATCCCTGATGTAACTATTAATAGATAACCCAGTAATCCTCTGGTTTATCTGAAATAAATCAGATAAATTATTACCATTAATCCACGGATCCCAGCATAAAGAGAAATTGGACGAAGAAGTGATGTTGAAAGCTAAATGATGCTTGATTTTATGAGCAGTGGAACAAATAGCTTTCCAGAATTTAGAAGCTTTTGCAACCGGAGGCTTCCAAGGGGAATAATATTTATTCTTAAACCAATAATAAATCAAACTATCCTGAGTAAGGAAATTCCAAATAAAAGTGCAGTGATAACTGTAATAACAAGCCTCAATAGAAACAATACCTAAACCGCCATTCTGCTTAGGGATAACAGTTTTCTCCCAAGCAATCATATGCACTTTCTTACCATTAATATTCCCATGAAATAAGAATTTTGAACATAACTTGTTGATAGTCTTACAAATGCCTTTAGGTATGATAGACCCTTTGATCCAATAGGCTAGAGTATTAGAAATAGTGAATTTAAGAAACTGAACTCTACCAGCTAAAGAAAGAAATCTTACCTTCCATCCTTCAAGATGAGAAATAATTTTGTCTAACAGGACTTGAAAATGATAAGCATTCAGCCTTTCTGGTGATATAGGAATCCCCAGATACGAAAGGAAACTACTTCTCTGAATAATACCCATAATGCTACAAAATTGTTCAGTATCAAAAGTATTATTAGAAAAAATAATAGAGCTTTTAGTGGGATTGATGCTAAGTCCTGAAGCTTCCGCAAAATCAGTAAGAATGTTCATAAGGTTAGTAGCATTATGAGCTTTTGCCATTCCAAAAACAAGAAGATCATCTGTGTACATAAGATGATTAAAATTCTTGCCATTTATGTTAAACACATGACTATTATTCCCCACAAAATTCGAGGTGAGACTGCAAGAAAGAGCATCCATAACAATACAAAAAAGAAGGGGGGATAAAAGACAACCTTGTCTAAGGCCAGAGGAAGAGTTAAAAAACCCCTCCAAAGACCCATTCAGACAAATAGAAAAATGCACATTAGAAATACAACAATTAACCCAATTAATAAACATGTCAGGAAAACCCTTTTGCCTCATCCTATTAATCAGTAATTTCCGAGAGACAGTATCAAAGGCCTTCTTGATATCCAGCTTAGCACAAAAAAGATTGCTATTAAAATTAAACTCTCTAAGCACTTCCGAGGCAAGCAAAATGTTATCAGTAGTGCACCTATTATGAATGAACCCAGCTTGGCTCTCATGAATAATTAAAGGTAAAACCGTCTTCAAACGATTAGCCAAAAGCTTAGCAATAATTTTATAAAAAACATTGCATAACGAGATAGGCCTATAATCATTAATATTAGAAGCATGAGGTTTTTTAGGAATAAGAGTAATGGCCGAGGCTTTTACCCCTTTGGGAAGATGGCAAGTAGTAAAAAAACTTTTAATAGCATTGCATAACTTATGCCCAATGATATGCCAAGATTTTTTATAAAAATCAAACGTATAGCCGTCAGGACCAGGCGCAGAGCAAGAAGAACCATTAAACACCACATTTTTAATATCTAAATCTGTAAAAGGCAGAGTTAAGGAATCAATCACATTCGAGGGAATAATGTTTCCAACAGGAAAATTGAAATCATTCTCATTAACCGGTCTGGGAGAGTTAAAAACCTCTTTGAAATGCTTAATAATAGCTTCAGCAATCCCGACCTTATTGTCAAACTTACCCTCAGAGGTGGTGATCTCTTTGATGACGTTTAAATTATTTCTAGATCTAATATGTGCATGTAAAAAATCAAGATCATTTTCCCCATTCCTGAGCCAATTAGCCTTAGCCCTTTGGTATAACCAAGAGGACCACGCTTTGCTAAGAATATTAAGATTGTCACATGATTGCTTATACAGAAAATTTAAATTCATGTTCAACGGGTCCTGCTGCAGACCAGCAATATATTTTTGCTGATTATCCTTAATATTACTCATAGTATCTAAAAGGTAGCAAGAAGAAGACCAATTTTTACTCTTAAGAGAGTTTTTAAGAATTTGCAGAGATCTTTAGAAAGCAGCAATAGAACTACAGTTATAATACCTATCAAAAGCATCCAAAACCACCTCCCAAAAACCATCCATGTTAATCCAGAAAATTTTAAACATGAATCTAGACGAATTTTTTTCACAATTGGAAACAGCTAAAATTAACGGCGAGTGATCAGAATTATGAGTGGGAAGAACTTTATAAAAAGCATCAGGAAATCTCTCAAGCAAAGCATTGTTAGTAAGCATCCTATCTAATTTAATATGAATAGTCGAATCAAGTCTCTGATTATACCAGGTGTAAAAAAGACCAACAGATGCTAAATCAAGTAAACCACAGTCAAATATAACTTTGTTAAGCTCACCCAACTGGCTATTATGGGTATGATGCCCACCGGACTTCTCATCATCAGATCTGTAGCAGTTAAAATCACCCATAATAACCCAAGCCATAGAGGGATCCAGGACCAGATTTCTCAGCTGATTCCATAAAATATTCCTATCACAAACATTATTAGCAGCATATATAACAGAAATTAAAACCGGCGGTTGAGTACCAACAGTGACAGTGCCATGAATGATTTGGGAAGCAATAAAGAGAGGAGTGAAAATAATAATATTCATGTTCCATTTAATCCAGATCCTACCTGGATTAGAGTGGCTAAAATTATTAATACTATCTTCCGTATTAAAAATCATATGCGAATTAACAAACCAAGGGTCATTGATAGACTCATTGTGAACTTTAGCTTCTAAAATGCACAATAAACCGAGATTATTAGCTCTAACCAGCTCTCTACAAGCTTTAACCTTGTTAGGGTTATTGAAACCCCTAACGTTCCAACATCCAATATGCGGCAAAAACATTACTTAGAGTTTTTACCCTTCCTAGTCGACTTAGCTCTAGTAGTCATAGAAACCAGAGATGTTTGATTTTTGTTTCCAGAAGAGATGGGAGAGGAGGAAACTTCAGGAACTAAATTAAATTCATGCAAATTACTTACAGAGCCAGTATCTTCCATCTCTAGGTCCGGAGGATCATCCGTTTGAAGAGCCGAGAATTTGTTTGACAGCTTAACCTTTGCTGGAGGAATTTCAGAAGGAATAGAAGGTTGCCCAGAGGAAGAAGTTTCTTCAATAGGAGCATTCAGATTAGGAATAATTGCATCTTTGCCTATGCAATTATTAGGGATCAGGGGAGAAATTTCCTTTTCGGACGCCGGAGTTAATTTTGGAAAGGAATTAACGGTCATGTTATTGCTTTCCAAAATTACCTTTTCCGGAGAAGTTGGCTTCGCCGGAGCCGAAATTACCTTTTCCGGAGAAGTTGGCTTCGCCGGAGCCGGAATTTGGAATCTAGGGTTCCGGCTAAGACTTCTACCTCTGTTTTTGGGTTTAGGAGGGGGAAGAACAACCGGCTCAGGATTCGGATTTGACTTGCAGGAAGCATAACTGTTGTTGACCTCGATTTTGCCCAGACCCGGGCCTGGAGGGTTGACTTGGTCAAATTGACCAAGCCAGACCCCGAGACCCTCTCCGATGGGTTCAGTGAGTCGAGTCGAGTCTGTTGAGCCTGGACTTGGACCCTAGGTCAACCCGGTTGACCAAGTCAACCAGGGTTGACCACTTAGCCCATTTAGAGCCCAAATCAAGTTTAGATGCACTTGGACCTTGGCTTGGCTCAATCCCTCATCCCCATGGCCCCCCTTGACTGGTTTGACCAAGTCAAACGTGGACTTGGTCAACCATGGCTCTAAGTAGGCCTTAATCACCCAATTAAGTGGGTTTAAGAGCCTATTTAATGCCAAATCAATGCCCCTTCGTTTTAAATGGGAACCCACGTCCTAAAACCGCCCATTTTCCCTCCTAATGCAATCCTAACCGTTCCCCTTAGGTCTAAGAGTTTAAATAGGAGAAATTTAGGTTTGAGAAACATCCTTTTTCAAAATTCTTGAGCCCTAGCCTCCCAAAGCCCGAGAACTTTCGTGTGAGAGTTCCTTGGACTTCCCCTCACCTCCCTCGACCAAATCCCGACGCTTAGACCCCGCCGGCGGCGATCCTCCGGCGAACTCGAGAAGAAATTCCTTCCAAGGCTTCATCCCGTCGATCGAGCGTGCGTTGGATCTCGACGTCAACTAAGAAGTTGTTCCTGGAGAGTCCACGAGTCCAACGAGCCCAAGATCTCCCGAATCCACCGTGTGGATTGAGGTATATCTTGAACCCTAGTTAGAACACTTAGGGTTAATTAGAATCGTCATTAGCACGTTTTAATTCGAACAAAGTGTCCCCCATGAATGCTCTTCATACCTAGATACTGTGTTTAAAATTTCGTCGAATTTGGTTGAGTATCGAGCGAGAACGAGGCGATTATCCATCTAGGGTTTCGGTTCGTCGAGACATGCAGCCAGGCGTCCATCGAACCGTTGAACGCGCGATCAACGGTCCGGATCAGCCCGATCCGCGGTCTCGCCTGACCGCGCGGTTCCGTCCCGCGGTTCCGCCCGCCACGTGGCGTGATCCCCGCCGTCCGCTCAATCGGCGCAGATCCGACGGCTCCCGTGCGTGCCGACGTGTTTAAGTGCCGCGGCACTGATTTCCGCGCCGCCGCAATCATTGCCAATGATTGCGCGGCGGCGCAATCATTGGCAATGATTGCGCCGAACCGCGGGCGCCAATCCGCTCCCGCCACGCGTCAGCCGTGGGTCCCGCCGCCCTTTTTTTATTAAAATTTAATTTTTAATTGTATTTTGAATCAGAAAACTTTAAAAAATCACCAAAAATTCATTTTTCGTCCGTTTTTGACGTATAATACCTCGTTTTGTTCGTATTTTCATCCTCTACCTTATAAATTTTTTTTTTATAAAAATAATATATATATCTTAAATTATTAATAAAACAGTAAAATTCCTTTTTTATTATTATTATTATTATCATTATTTAATGTTTAATATAATTATTATTGTATTATTATTATTTAATTGTTTTATTATATTAGTATTGTTTTAAAATGTTAGTTTAACTTATTATATTATTTCTATTATTATTATTCTTATTATTATTGTTATTTTTATTATTATCATTATTATTAGTACTATTATTATTATTTCTTTTTTTTAAAATTATTTTAAAAATAGGCTTCAATGCTCTTTAAACTTCGAAAATTAATAACTTTCCCGTTTCAAATCGGATTTTTGTGCACAGCACCTTGATTTGAACGTATTTAGATTCTGCACATGCTGGAACTAGTGTTACTTGAAATTCTTGGATCTGTGTGCAATTATTTCCAAAACAGTTAGCTGCATTATTTTAAAATTATTTATTTATTGCCTTTAAACTTCGAAATTACATAACTTTGTCGTTTTAAGTCCGCTGTCAACGCGCAATACCTTGTTTTGCATGTACTCTGAATTCTGCATATTTTAAAACTATTTTCAAATGAAAATTTTGTCTGCATTTTCTGTAATTTCAAAAACAGTGAAACTGCACTATTTTAAAATATTATTTCATTGTATTTGAACTTGTAAATTTCGTATCTTCGCCGTTTTAAGTCGGATTTCGATGTGCGACCCCTCGTTCTTTCCAGCAAGACGAGCTTTATGTTTTGGAACCATTTCCAGCCCTTGATTTTGGCTGTCTTGACTGTTTTCTATTTTATCCTATGATTCGATGATTTTAATATTATTTAAATTAATTATCATACTAATTATTTTTAAACTAAAAATTATTTTTTTAAACTATTTTGAAACCTCGATTGGGTGGTCAGCGAGTTTCCCTATACTTATGTATTATGAATTGAATTATTTTCAATTATTTTATTTTCCAAAAATATATTTATATCTATAAGTACTTTTAAATTATTTTAAAACTACTTATACCTAAATTCTAACTTTGGGAGACCTGCTATCGTATGAAATTTTAGACATGGATCTTATGTGTGAAGAGCAATCATGGGAGAGTGGGTTAGTGAATGGTTGAGTCCCAATCATTCACTAATCGTCTCTTTAGGTGTCTTTACTTTTTTATCTTTCGTAGATTGCATGTGTAGGTCGTCGCACTACCACCACTTAGTTTAGGTTCTCCTAGATCTAAGGACATGGTGTGTTTATTTATTTACTATACTCCCATGCATTTATTATCCCGAGGGTTAGTGTGAACATCACTTTAAACTCCTACAACGTAGTGACACCCTAAGGACAAAAATTAAGGACCTGTCTAGCGAACTTAGAAGTTTTCTAGGAGCTAGGATAGATCCCAGAACGACATGAAAACTTCAACACTTGAACATAGTGACATCATAAGCCTTTCATAATTTTCTGGAAATTTTTAGGAGCTTTTAGAGCCCTTAATTAACTAACCCTAATTAACTGGTTAAATAAGGCCCTGAGACCTTCCGAAAATTACAATAATTACATATTAGGTCAGAAAATTACCCATAATACCTCAAACTGACCAGAATATGACCCTTGATCTTAGATAAATAGGGCTCCCTAGTTTGACTTCAGGTTGACCCCTAATTTGACCATAGGTAGAAATTACCGTTTTGCCCCTAATAAATTATTAAAAATTACTAAAAATTCCAAATTTTCTCCAAACACTTGGGAACACTTTCTTAGGTCATCCCTGATCTTTGGGAGTGATTCCAATCAGTTTGGAGCTTGTTTGGAGCAAAACAGTAAAAAAGGCCCTTTGTTAGGAAATTTAGAAAATTCCCTTAAATACCCTGATCTTAGAAAACTCATAACTAATTGTAGAAAATTCCAAATTAGGCAAACTCACTTGCATTAGACTCCAATTAGGGCCTAATATTTATTAAAAATCTTAGGATTCCAGAAATAGGCTTAGATTAGAAAGTCAACTTTTTGGTCAACCCCAGCTATAGTCTAGTGCCCGAAACTTAGAAAATTCATATCTTTTCCTAGAGAACTCCGATTTTGGCCTACTACCTGTCTAACTACTCGTACTAAGGTCTAGTATTTTCCTAAGGTGTTAGGAGACTCAGACTTAGCTTTTTTCCCATAGTGACTTTTTGGACCCTTAGTCTAGTTTCTAGGAGGACCCAGGACTTTCTAAAATTGGCTAATATAACTTTAATTTCAAACATCATCACCATAAGTTCTTAAAATTGATCAACAAACTATATTAACTAAAATGCACCCCAATTCACTAATATTTGAATTTCAACAAAAATTTCCTTTTTTAGCCTTCAACAGACTTGAACTTTAGACAATTTTAACTAATTACCCTATCTAGGACCTATCCAAACTACACAAGCCTTACACACACATAGAATGGTTTGCTAGGGCACCACTTCTAGATCTAGGTTAGGCCGCTGGGTTTTATTTTCTGCTGTGTGCCGGAGCTTTCCGTGGTTTTCATTGCATGCTGTTTGAAAAATGATTGGTGTGTTTGCTTACTTTCTCTGCACTCTGGATGTGAACGCTAGATTTACCCCTAGGTTAGGAGCGCCATATATATACTGTTCTTCCGTGCAGGTGGCCATGCTCAAGCTGATGAAAAGGGGGGAGCAATGTCATGATTTCTAATAATGTTTTATGCAGGCACTTGCTCAGCTCCCCCTAAAATTGAATGAGGGCTAAAAATTATTAAATTATTATGACTGCTACAGATGTAGCTGCTTAGCCCTCAAAATTAAGAGCATGGCTTGGCACAGGGTCAATGGTGTTAGCATTTTCATTTCCATATAAACTGCTTGGGATGATTTTTATTAGGATAACCATGCAGGGCTTTAAAACTTTCTGCTTTCTATTTAATGTAAAAATTTGTAATATTGTCAAGAGTTGTGAAAACAACTTCGAGTTGGGATATTCTTATCCAGTTCGGGTTCCAAAAGAAGAAGGCATCCCTAAGGGGAGAGTATTCTTTCATTTGGAAGATCGAGCTGGATGGCTTTAGATATTCAAAGAGAAAAGGCAATACCCCTATGTTGGGGAGAATTGTCTCTTCGTTTGGATATTCAAGCCACGACGGATCCAAGGAGTCCAAGGAGGAGTGATCCAAGGAGTCCAAGGAGAGGATACCCAGGAGACTGAAGATATTAAAGATTTGAAGACCCAATATCCCACTCAAAGTTGTTGGCGTCTGTCATAGGCTTAGAAATCCGGGTTGTTGGCAGTGGTGCCCGGCCACTTTACTTTCCCTGCATACCCTGGGTTGTAATTAAAGGGCAGTTGGCCTATGGACATTTATTTGATTAGTTTGTGGATTTATATTGATGTGCTTACCTGATTGCGCTTAGAAATATCTGCTTTTTCTAGGTTTCTTTCTTGCATGCCGTTTTTGTTTTCGCCTGGATCGTTTTAGGCTCTTTAAGGACTGCAAAAATCTTTTATACTCATAACCAAAATTTAATATTTAAGTTCTAAATAATATAGAAACTTAACGAACCTAGGAAATTGCCGGAATCGTCCGGGGTCGCATGCATATTACTGCATCTCTCTTTCCTTGCTATAAGACATCTCCCTGCCTGTGGGTAGAGTCCGGATAATCTGGCCTATGAGGATGAAGTGCCGGACCTAGGGAGACTCAGTCTTTTCTAAAAAATTATTTTATATTAAGCCTGTTTTTAAAATCCAAAGCATTCATGAGCTGACAATTCAACTAGCATGCATTGCATTAGAAATCAATTTAATTAAAATTTAATTGCATTAGTTAGGGGCATTCACCCAACATAAGTTCAGGACCACTTAGGAAATTCTCTAGATGTCGGTCCTACTTCCAATAACTGTACCACCCACCTATCTTTCATAACTGACTTAATTGCATGGTTTTAAAGCGACTAGGTGGTTAGCTGGCTCCCCCAATCCAGGCCGGGATAAGTCCAGACCTTTGCATTGCATTAGCTAGGACACTGGTCTTAGTGTGTGTCAAACACTAAGTCCAAACTAGATTTAAGATTCAAGGCTACTACATTCGGTCTCGTAGTAAGCCTTAAATAGTAGGTAGGTCCTTTCTTTTCAGGGACCCTAAATCCTACTTATCTGCGTCACAGGATGACGCCACCTCTATCCCTTCTCTCACGCATGTGATCGGATGTTTGACTTTGATTTTCTCCAGTTTCTCTTTAGTACCCTAGAACCTCCGAATGCTGGTATGAGCCACGCATGTTGATTCAGCCCCTTCAAACCTTTCTTCCCTTTGAGTAGGATTTCCTAGTCTATACCCTTGTGCCGATCCCACTTTAGGAGAGGATAATATATGATCCTTAATCGAGAGTTTTCTCAGGCTCCGGCCTGGGATGTAATTAACCACGGGGGCTTGCGCCCGTGGGAAACTTGGTCCCCACAATCTACTAAACCCCATTCGAGCTCTTGCATCGGGTGGGGGAAACCCGTGACTAGGTCGTGTATATTACTATCCATCGAGGTGTGTTGGCGTCAGCCTCTATCCTCAATGGTTAGTCGTATGCACGATCCAATCTGCCCTTCCAATCGACCCGTTTGCGCGGTGTTCCTTTCGGAGGTCCACAACTGTGAACCAAAGATCCACGCCCTTCGCATCGACTTGGCTTCCAGTCGTAAATAACTTTAAGCATGATATCGTCTCCTTCAATGTTGATGGGAATTTCATCCGGGAGAGTCGAATCATTAGAGATAGCAACACAGACTCTAGCATAGGTTAATCTAGCTCTTTTAGCAGTAAGAGAATCAACAGATAAGGGATTACCAATATAACTGGCTATAGTAGATATTCCCTTTGGGGTCCAAAGGTCCAAAGGAAAATCAACTATTTTTATCCAAAGGGGAATAGAAGAAAGTTCTTCCCTCTTCGGTTGGAATTTAGGGGACCATTTTTGGAGAATAAATGGTTTCCCTAACATGAACCAAGGTCCTCCAGACCAAACAAGATCAAAATCCTCTTGGTTAGAGAATTTGATCAGGAAAAAACCATCCGCTAACGATAGTAAGGAGAACGAACCTTTCATTATTCATACCTTTTTCATAGATGCTAGAAGTCGCTCATAATACGGCCTTGGCCCTAGAGAATAACCTATCAACGAAAAAGACCATACCGAGATGCCTTCGGAGAGATCTTCTCCTTTAAAAAAGAATTTTTGACTTGGTCGAACAAAGGAGACCGGGAAATCTTCTTTAGACTCAGAAGATTTGCCAGGTTATTTGCGAAGGAACCATTCTGAGGTGCTGGATTCGGACCCAGGATGGAAGAGTTTAGAAGAGGGGGGAATTCGTTGATCTCCATCTGGGAGAGGATTTACCTCTCCCGATCGGAGAAACGAAGGTGGCGGTGAGAGCAGAGCAGAAAAACCCTAGGATCTCCAAAATATCCCAGAGCACTCAAAGTTCGCGCCGCTTCTCCTGAATAAGATAATCCTGAACAGGAAAAGGCAAATTGGGCCCCATTCGTCTCCTGGCTTAGGCTTGTGGATTTGGTTTTTGCTCCAACCACCTATGATCCCAACACAAATTTTCATTAATACCTCCGTCTCAATCAAATTAATGCATGTTGTGCGTTTACAGTTAATTCAATAAATATCTTTATTAGTTTTTTTCAACCCCAACTCAAAATTTCTGTTTAATTCATATAGATGCAATTCCTTCCTAATATAACTCTCAAGTATTTGCTAACTTTTATGTACATTTAGGAAAGATTTGAAGACTTCAAATATAGTATAAGTATTAATTTGGACGAAGGGCTTTGATACATTGGTAAAGTATATGGAAATTCAATCTTATTAAAAAAAAAAAAAAAAAAAATGCCGACAACTAAATTAGCATTCACATGTGTTAAAACATTTTTTAAGATATCCCATATTTCTAAAAAATTGAAGAACTATGACCAAAAAATTAATCGGATAGTAGATCGATAGAGAAAACTTACCAAACGTATGTGAAGGGCAAGTAGAGAGAATGAACGAGCATGGAGAGGAAGTTGGACGGAGTAAAATAGTCTAGAATGGCCGATTGGATGCAGTCAGACTGAGCGGAGAATGGGAGATGGGTTTTGCATGAGAATGGATGTAGGAGAGGAAATTCACCTAATTAGATGAAGTAGGGGGCTAAACAATGATGTATGGCCCTCTCTGGCGGAATTTCCGCTGTAATTTGACCAGCAAATTCCTTTGATTTTAAGTAAGCAGATGGTATTTCGACAACGATCTCACAGGTAAAAGTGCAACGAAAATATTCTGCCGGAAAAGATCGCCGGCTAACTTAAAATAGGCGTCATTTAACGACAGAATTTTTGCTAGTAAAATTATGACGAAGATTCACCTGGAAGACCATTGAAAAATGTCAGGAAGTTTCCCATCATCAAATCCACCGGTAATCTCACTGCTATTTCCGGTGAGTTATCGTCAGTCCGAAATTCTGCTGGAAATAGTCATTTTTCCTGTAGTGTTTTTCTAACAACCAAAATGTTCTTTTAAATGTTTTCTGACCCATTTCAAATGATTCCTATGCTTTCTAAAAGCCAATGAAAATTACGAATAATTCTAAGTTTTTCACAATATAAATTGGAAGTTTTTTTTTTTTTTTTTTTTTTTAAGAAAAAACGAAATCAAAAGAGCTCTAGCTCGCAATGTATTGTTAAAAAGAAATAATTACAAGTCTAGATAGATGGAGAATCTCTCAAAATAGAAAAAAATACCAACAAAAGCATTCAAGATGAATCTTAAGCAATCTAAGAAGAAATCGAGCCATCTGCAGTCTCAGGCTTATCAAATTCAAACCTAGCAAAAGTTATTTTAAGCCTCTTAGAAGATGATATTGTTTGGGAAAGAAAATAATTGTGGTATAGCTGCAGGCATTTTAGTCAGTAGTTATTGGATTTATTACCTTCCACAGCTAATTTAGTGAATTGGTGATGAGTTGAGTGCAATTTTGAATACTGGCTGAGTTGCATTTTGGCTTACAATGCAAAATTAATAACATGAGATAATGACCACACTAAGCTCAATTCCAATTTGTTGTATAAGATGTCACTTAGGCCCCCAATATATTGTGCAACAATTTGAATTTGGGATTCATTGGGATAGTTCAATGCACTCAACATGTAGAATTCTTTTGTATATTCACTTACATAATGAGTCCCTTACACACAAAGCTGATATTTCAGGTTTTTTTGTTATTTGCTCAAAATCAATAAGAAGAAAATGAGCCCTAAAAAATCCGTCAATTCCCCTTTGTGTCTCATTTGCAGCAATTGTGCCCACCAACACTAGCACCTTCTCTCAACTTACAAGCAACATACTTCACTTGTATGTACGGTTCAACCCCATGTACTAAAGGAAGGTCTCAACGGCACGTTCCTAGTCATAGTAGTCTTCGATGAGCAGGCATCCATCGAAGAACAAAATTAGTGCCATGGTATCATAACAGTGCTTCTAATCAATATTGTTGCGTCCTGGAATATTCGCGACGGTAGAGAAATATATAGTTTAGCGTCTTAGCATTATTCGAAGATCCAGCACACAAGCAGATTATATAGAAGGTGTAACATGCATAAGAGACACTAGAATTTTTACATGGAAACCCCTGAAAAGGGGGAAAAACCACGGGGCCTGGCCCAGTTTGAATGAATCTACTAGTATTTGCAGTCGATTACAAATGAGGCCCTTCCTTAGGAGAAGGATTTGGCTTGATGTTACAAATGTACATCATATAGAGTGCATTACATGGTGGGAATGACAATAATCAACATAGATATGTTTGTTTGGTCAGCATAATCATAGTTAATAAGATAGATGTCAGAAAGATTATTGTCTATTGATGGAGGTTGTAATGATCGTATTAGGTGACAGAGGTTAGAAGGACCGTAGTTGGCAGAAGACCAGGGTCAGAAAGACTGTTGGTGTAGGGAGGTACTATGGTAGAACTCTAGGCATCAGGTGATGGCCTCATATGGTGGTTCCGGCAAAAGTCCAGGCCTCAAATGGTGGTTCAGCGGAGGTCCGAGCCTCAGGTGGTGGTTTGGCTGAAGTCTGGGCCTAAGGTGGTGGTCCGACGGAAGTCCGTGCCTCAGGTGATGGTCCGACGAAGCAACAACGCTAGGCGGTGAACCAACATAATTTCAAACCTTAAGTAGTGGTTTGGTAGAGCACAGGGCCTCAAGTGGTGGTCTGGCGGAGTAACGACGTCAGGCGGTGGTCCGGCGGAGGTGAGGGCCTCAAGTGGTGGTCCGACAGAGCAATGACATCAGGCAGTGGTTCGACAGAGGTGAGGGCCTCAAGTGGTGGCCTAGTGGAGCATAGGGCCTCAACTGGTGGTCCGGTAGAGCAAAGATGTCAGGCGGTGGTTCGACAGAGGTAAGGCCTCAAGTAGTGGTCCTGCGGAGAAACGACGTCATGCGATGGTCATGCGGAGGTGAGGGCCTCAAGTGGTGGTCCGATGGAACAACGATATCAGGAGATGGTTTGGCAGAGGTGAGGGCCTCAAGTGGTGGTCCGACGGAGCAACGATGTTAGGCGGTGGTCTAACGGAGCTCAGGCCTTTAAGTGGTTGTCTGACGAAGGTGAGGTCCTCAGGTGGTGGTCTGGCAAAGGTGAGGGCCTTCAGGTTGTGGTCCGGTGAAACTCTGGAGGTGGTTCGGCGAAACTCTGGTGGTGGTCCGGCGAATGTCCGGCGGTGGTCCGGTGAAACTCCGGTGGTGGTCGAGGAGCTCTTTCCTTCTCTTCCTTATCTTCTCTTATTTCATCTCTTCTCTTCTTTCTTGGATCCCCTTCAAGAGAAATGAGAGGTCTATTTATATAATTTCTAGAGTGGCATGGCCCGTAAATAGGTTAGAGATCAAGGGCAAATGAGGAGTGGTTGGATAGACGGCCGATATTGAATCCCTTGATCATGGACCATTTGATGAACATTTAAACATCTTATTGGCATTGGAATTCAGTGAGCTTAGGCTCATTGGATTTTTCTCGTCGAGCTGCTCTATTTGACTATAAGCTCATTATGTTTGGAAACCATTTGGCAATCCAAATTCTGGTTTAAACCTTAAAACAATGCTTCTAACCCTTGATTTGGACCCATTTAGGCTCGGATTGGGTTGAATTTGGTGTCGTTGGGTTTGTATTCTTGAGACGCTCAGTAGTCAGTTCGACTATAAGTTTACTAAAATTGGAGTTCAAATGGTACCAATTTTAATTTTGAAAGTTTCCAACTTGACTTTGCATCGAGATTCGCGCCCGATCAAGATAATTTTTTAACGACGTATCAGATGCCCCCATATTTTTGGATGTCGAAGCCCCAGAAGTCTAAAAATATTTGTCATAGTATTTTATATTGCTCAAATCGTAAAAATATTCATTTTAAAAATCATATACTTGCTCTAACTTGATCATAGAGGTCCCGTTGAGTCCCAAAAGTGTTAAAATTGAGTCCGGAACGTCAAAAAATGAGTTTGGAGATCCCAAAAACATCTAATTTGGACAATCCGGGCCAAAAATCGGGCCCGAACATGTGTAGGCACCCGAACCGAGTGGTTGGCTGGCCGGCCGCCGGCTGCCGTCTGTTGACCTCAATTTTAGCTCGAGCGCCCTCGAGGGCCTTTAATGGATTTAATCGAGCCCTTTCGGGTCCAATTCGAACTCGAATCGACTCGAGTTAGGTCAAATTAAACTCATTGAAGTTTGAATAAATTTGATTAACGACCATTAGCCTCTTTAGGCACTATTTGATCTAAATCGGCATAGATTTGGATTCGATTATGCCAAATTAATTTAATTAAATCAAATCAAACTTAAATCAGATCGATTCAAATCAAATCAAGCTCAATTTGAACCCAAATGGACCCAGACCGAGCTGAATCAAATATGATGAAATCATTTTGAGAAATCGAGCCGACGATAGAGATCTCATCTAAATTCAAAAAAAAGGTGCCGTTACTTGGATTTATGCAGGGGATTTTCTCTTTTCGGTAGGCATTAATGCCCCCCCGCTCCCCCTATCTCCGTGGTTGGCAGAAGCCAGAGGGGGGGAAGCCCTCTTTAGGGCGTGAGCCCGGGCAAACCCAAGGGGCCCTCTCTCACTCTCTCGCCCTCCCCGTTCGAAGCCAGGAGGATCGGAGACCTCCTCTCCCCGGTCTCTCCCTCCTTTGTTCGCAAAAGCCCAGGCTCATTGTAGCCGAATTCTACTATAAATTCGGAGATCCCCTGCCTCCTACTCCTTCGACCGACTCGCTTCCGACTTGCCCTACCCGAACTCGAACTCCTCTCCCCGGCAGTGAATCTTCCATGTCCAGGTTTTCCTTGTCTTGAGCGGATGGAACAAAGCTTCTCCTGTTCCTCTGCTGTGGATTTATGCAGATAAGAAAGGGCTCTTTTCCCTTGACTGTTTGTGGAAGATACCATAATAAGTTTCCAACCCTTCCATACAGGTATATGCTTTTCCTCCCTCTTTCTCATACTCTTTATCCACTCTAGTTTTCCTTCTAAAGCATCACTGCAATCAATTCTGCTTCTTCTTTGATGAGCGTTTCACTGTATGAGATTTAGAAGAATGAAAATCTTTGTGTTTTCCTTTGCAAATGAGTTGCTATGCGATGAGATCTAGCTTCCTGATGGATTCCCTTGATACGAACGGTTATAATATTACTGTTTTGTTATTTGGATCAATGAAGATTTTTTTTGGATAAATTGTATGCATTTTAATACTTCTGACTTGTTCTTTTGGATGGATCCATGGAATCAAGTCAGCATATATCTCGGTTAAATCTCTTTGGCCATGGAATGTGATATATATATATACTAGTATAAATGCACGTGCACATGGTGCACGTTAATAAAAACTAAAAAATAATATTTATATAATATGATTGCATGTGAACCAAGTGCATGTGAATAAAATTTAAAATTTAATTTAATTTTTATTTTATTAATTTTTTATAAATTAATAAAGTTATCATTATAATTAATTTTAATAAAGATCATATTATTGAATAACTTGAAATTTTTTCTTAAAATTTTCTGAAAATTTTAGTTGATACGTTATTTTAGGATATTTTTAGATGTTAAAAAGTATACTATCATATTATGAAAATTATGATTGATCATCCATGCCAATTTCTAAACGCGAAAAGCATTTTAATCCTTAAGAGTTTAGGCAACTAAAACAAGAAAAAAGAAGAAAAAAATTTTAAAACAAGAAATTAATCAAAGTGAGATAAATGTCCACTCTATCTCTGATTAAAAAATTCAAAATATAAATTGATTATCAAACAAGAAGTAAATTTGAATAATTAAAAAGATCAATATGCAAAACAATTAAGATATTTTTAAACTACACAGCTCCAGCCACTTGTAGATTGATTTTCACATCAATGATATAATCAAAGTATAAATGTAACCTCATTTACATTAATTATAGTTTAGGAATGCATAATCAATTGTCGAACCCATAAGAAAGTTAAGTTCAAGAAGCGCGCATTGTCATTATCATCCAATTTTATTTGCATTTCCTATTTATATTTTAAAATATTCGTATGTCCTATTACAAACATACATCAAGCAAGCTCAGTACCCTCTTATAATAACCAATTATAGCATAAAATGATTTAAACAAATAATTTTTTGAAATTCAAATTCGTGGTATGTAATAAGGAAAGAGGTAAATTAAGTGACAATGATTTAACTTTTATTGATCAAAGAGATGAAGAAAATATGAAAATTAGGATGATTAATTAGTAAAGTAAAATATCAAGAGAAATTAATTAGTATTCAACAACTAACACACTAAAAGGAAATAATTTTTTTATATAGGCCAAATGAAAATAAGTTCATAATAAAATATTATATGGATCAATTGATAGAGTCAGGTCATTAAAAATACATAATACTTAAATATTAATGATTCCATCAATTTATCTTCACATCAAATATCTTTCAATTTGAATCAACAAAATTTATCAACGAAACCTTTAAATAAAAATATATGGTCCATCATTTATTGGAATTATCATTTGTTGTTTTGGATGACAATACTATTACTCAATTAAAAGAAATGAACAACATAAGCACTTATTTTTATTTTATCCATCAATTATTTGCATTTAATTTCTTTTTGTTAATCCATTCATCTACATTGACTGACAAATAACTTAATAAAAAAAGTTTTGTTAAAAAGGAAATATGTTTTGAATTGAATTTAAAATGTTACATATTTTTAAAAACTGAATCTCATATGATAAGATTCTTTCATTCTTGATAAATAACAAAACAATAAAATATTAATAAATAAAACAATAAAGCTATAGATTAAAAAAAATAAAACAAATCTACATGAAGAAAATTGCAAAAATAACATGAAATAAAATTAAGTTTCAAAATAAAAAGAATAAACTTTTATATTATCTTATTATCTTTTAACCATCGTCTTCATATAAAAGTCTTTAAGCTGAAATAACAAAGAAGCATAATTTTTGTGAACTACAAACAATAGAAACTTCAATATAATCTCATCAAATAAATATTATATATGATATAATTCGTAGTAAATTTGGAACTTAGTGAACTACACCTCGCATAACAAATTATCATAAGAGCTGTATTGTTTATAATTTTAAAGGCAAAAACAAATGCATGAAGGGAGAATTTAGGTCCAAAGCAAGCTCATTAAGATCCTGCCAATTGTACAAAACTTAAGACTTCACAACATACATCTATGATTGTTCTCAATCTTGCATCATTGTCTATTAACATTATTTGGGAACTTCAACTTCCATCAAATAAACTAAGTAAAATTAGTCGTTCATTTTATTGTTCAACAAAAAATAATATGCTTTGAAAGAGATTGCAATGGATGATGAATTTCTTAAGATTTAGCTGTTCTATAGACAAATAAATAAATAATATTTGAGATAAATGAATCACTAAATATTAAAACAAAGCAGAAGAAGACAGCACAAAGACTTTCTAGAAATTAATTTAATCTCAAAAGCATAAATAGGCAGAAGAAGAAATCAACTTACATTTGCAATTGAGGCTTTATATTTGTCACCTCTGTGATGAAAATGAGTGCTATCACAGAGAAAATGTATCTTATGATCATTCACAACCATCAAGTTCTGATCAAACTTCTCATGTGCAAGGTGAGTGTGAGGTATGCTTGCTTCCCAAACTTCATCTATATTAATGTTATTGACCACTTAATTGGAATCTAACGTAAGTAGAGAAAAGTACCAAGAGCTAACACTTCTCCATATATGACTTTTTTTATTTTGAAGATACAAATATAATCAAATCATAAGAAAAAAGTTCCCTCAAAATGAAGGAAATCACAAGAAAATAGAATGGAAGGAGTCATCTAAAATATGCAACCAAAGAGTAGGAAGCCTCGTAGATTTTATGTACAATAATTAGAAGATAAAACTTTATAGTCATTAAGATATGAAATTAAAATATCAAAATAAAATGATAAGCTACAATGTCAAGTGAATTCAACTAAAACAAAAAAAGAAACAAATGTGCTATATCAAATAAGACAAAGTATTTAGCATCAAATTAAACATTGAGTTCACGTGAATAAAAATAAAAATAAACATTATAATTTATAGTACTATATTTATTTATTTATATGAATAAATAAATTTATCAATAAAAACATTTGTAATAATGATCATATTAATAAAAAATTAGAATTATATAAAATTATATTTAACAAAAAATATATATTTTTATAGTTTAGTAAGAAACTAAAATCTTTGATATCTTTGATCAGAATTAAAATTGGTTATTTTTAGCCAATAGTTTATCATCATTAATTTTTGAACAACTTTTAATCCTATTTTTCAAATAAAAACATTCTTACTAAAGGAATTCTAACACTTACAATTTTCACATTAACTTTGAACTAAAGAATTCGAATGAAATAGACAATAAAATATTTGTATGTGCACTTAATAAAATTTAAAAAATCACATTTCTATCTCTATTACTATATATTTTTAAGTGCAGTTGATCACATCTGTACGTGCACTTAATCACATTTCTATCTCTATTATTATATCTAAAGATGTTTGATTTATCACATAAGCTCTTAAAGACGACTTAATTGAGTATTTTAAAAATAATCATAGAGGTTAAGAGATCATTTCATATCTGTGCAAGTATTTTAAAATCATGTAATTAAATTTATTAAAAATAATTTGAAGATGCCCAATCTTGAGTGATTGAATTTGTATTATCATAATAACAATGATAATACAATTAATTTATGTTTACTTCTTTTTCGTCAAAATATTAAGGAAAAATCCTTCTCATCAAAATAAAAGGAAACGATATGGGAGAAAGCCAATTATAGAGACAATAAAACAATTATCTAAGCACGCATTAATTGAGTGTTTTTTAATAAGAATATATAACCTGTAAAACTTAGCGCAGGCAAGATGCTTGGAAGTTCTAAAATGAATTTGTTTCTTCCAACCTTAGGGGGATAGAAGTTGAAGAGAAGCAACGGCGATTTGGTAGTCAAGGGCCCAAAACTCTTCTTCATGTGAAATAGGTGAACAAAGAGGTAAAGGATATGAAGAGACTTGAAATCATGGGGATCTCTCATCGTGACTTCCGATCGTTCAAATAGGAACAACATAGGAAGAAGTTTCCTCTACCCTCCCAAAACTCTTCTTCACACGAAGTAGGGAGACGAATACGCCTAAAAGAGGGTGTGAATAGATTTGAAGATGAGCTAGAGCTTCTGTCGTAACTTCCCATCCGACAGGAGGAGAAGAAGGGGATTAAACTTTTTAGCGATTTCACTTGTCTCGGTGAAGAAGAGGAAGCGAAGATATAAAAAGAGGTGAGCGGAATGGAATGCAAAGAGGCGCAAAAACGGATGGAGCAGATTAAATTAATAATATAGTTTCAAATAATTTGGTAGCGGAATGAAACGGCGATTTGATAGCCAAGGCACAAATATAGGCGGTTTCCTTCATCTTCCAAAACATGAAATGCGAGATACTTAGTGCAAACGTTTTGGAAGTTGAAGAGAACGAATGTGGTAATTAATTAATTAATGAAATTTAAGGCTTTTCAGTTATGCATTTAAAGTCTTCAATGAAATACATTTAATATGAAACTCAAGCCTCTTTTGGAGGAAATTAAAAATAAAGAATATGAAGAGTTTTGGAAGTTCAAGAGAACGAAGGTAGTAATTAATTAATTAATGAAATTTAAGGCTTTTTCAGTTATGCATTTAAAGTCTTCAATGAAATACATTTAATATGAAACTCAAGCCTCTTTTGGAGGAAATTAAAAATAAAGAATATGAAGAGTTTTGGAAGTTCAAGAGAACGAATGTGGTAATTAATTAATTAATGAAATTTAAGGCTTTTCACTTATGCATTTAAAGTCTTCAATGAAATACATTTAATATGAAACTCAAGCCTCTTTTGGAGAAAATTAAAAATAAAGAATATGAAGAGTTATAAATGAATGGTGTAGATTTAATTTTATGTTTATAAATGAACGATCAAGATTTACTATGGGTGAAGTCCCAAGCCACTTTTATATAGTAGTATAGATATATATATATATATATATATATATATATATATATATATATATATATATATATATATATATATATATATATATATTCTTTCTTTCCATCCCATAAACCTCTTTTAGCTATGACAATGCGATGAATATATGTCAAGTATATCAAGTTCATGAATTCATGACTTTCCTGCCACATTTTTTTTATTTTTCTATTATTTTCTCTATTTATAGTGATTTGGCAATGGAAATAAAATTGCCACCCTCTACCTCAACACTTCTTGCCAGATACAAAAATTGTTAGCTAAATTAGTGGTAAACCGTTCATTAGCTCTTAGCAAACAACATCTCATTTCATGATTCCTGTTTAGAGAAGTTAGATCGTTGTGGCTTTGTAAATGAAATAACTTCCATTTTATAGATACTTCATACGGAAAATCAAGTTAATTGAGCTTGTAAGCATGAATGGGCTTCCTCGCAACGTCACTGTTGTTTGGGATTGAGTTCCTTGTATGTGAAATCTGCAGGTTGTCATGTTCATTAGTGTTTTGCATTGCGAAAATTACAGTTGTGTAGATCAAAAGAAGCCATGTGATCCCTTGTCAAAGTATGCATTTGAAGATCTCATGAAATTTTGTGATTATAAAATGACGATTTCCATCTCAATTTGTTTCATGAAATGTTATACATACGGCATATTAAATGTTTGATAAAATGCCTCAAAGATATATTTCTTGCATTGGAGATTGTTTTATTGCCATACTATTTGAGCCTACGACAGAATATTTTATTTCTCTTACCTGGAGAATGAGAGAATGAAAAAGAAATTTTTTTTTATTCACATTCTTGAAATGATTTGGTATAACAAAATATGTTTATTGCTATCGTTTTGGGGCAGATTTCCTATAGGAAGAACTTCTTGCTTGAAAGATGATATATATAAGGAAATCTGTATAGTTTTGTTTAACAAACAAGTGCACAGGTGCTTAAAATAAGTGTATTGTGCTTGAGAGAATGGATGCATTCCTTATGTTCATTATTCTATTTGTTACAGCCATGACATGGCCTCAATCAAGCAAGCTTGTAAACCATGACTTTTATGATGACTTGCTTTGTGTGAATTCGCAACTGTTGCATGCCAAGTATGTGATGAAATGCCTCAAATGAAATCCATAGTTGATATTGCCTTTTTTTTTTTGGTTTACTGAGAGAGAGGAGTACGATTTGACCTCTCTCCTCTTCTTTATATATATATATATATATATATATATATATATAACGAAGTGGCTCTTATTTTCTTTAAACTGATAATTATGGGGTTTAAAATGGCTATGATATGTTCTCCTTTTATTGAGTATTGAGAATGTGATGGATCGATTTCTTTTGAAATGAAATAGCAAGGCTCTTTGTGTTCTTTTTTGTGGAATAGATTTTAATGATCAAACATTGTTTCCCTTAAAAAAAAATATTTAAGCATAAAAATATGAGAGCCTCTTTTCTGCATTTCCTTTGATGTAAGATTGAGGGCCTTGAATATTGCTTGCCAAGATTTCGGGTGCCGAAAATTGTTCTTCTTCTGAAAGATTCATATGCCAAAATTAAATTTTGTTTATTTAGAGAGAAGTAAAGATTTGAGCCTTATGTTATATCTTCTCGTGGAAAGATTGGAGTTGCAGTCATATATGATTCCATAAACAAATTAATTCATGATCAGTTTTATGAAATTCTCATGCATATGCTATTTGCTTCAATGTCATCTTTACATGATCCAGATAGAAAGTCTAGTGGTTGTGTAGGAAAGTTTCCTTGAATGATTTTTGGGAGTGTATGAAGTTGCAATAACCTATCTTTATTTTTTTTTTAAATTCATTCGACACAAACTTTGAGTTGGAATAAGTAGATGAGATAGAGATTTGGCATCCACTTGTATATTATTCTATGAAAGACACTTAGCTAAGGCAGTCATATGCTTTCATTCTTTCCTTCATGAAGTATTTTGGAGAAGGCTTAAGAGCATTGGAAGATGGAAAGTAGAATATGGGGGTTGTTAGAGATTCTTTGCTTTACGAATTATGACATTGCATATGATGTAGAGTTGGTTGGAGAGCAACCATGAGCTTCATAGTTGTCAACTTATATCATGGGAAGCATGCTTAGTTACAAGGTTGATGGATGATGATATATCTCTATGCTTATTCGAAACATTTTTTTTTCTTCACTTGTTGGGTATTTATGCGAGAGATATGATTGGCAACTATCACTTCTCTGTGAAAATTCCTCCAACGTTTATGGAGCTTTTCTCACTGTTTTTGTAAGAAATTAGTACAGTTTTTGAGTGGTTTTCTCACTGATTTTTACACAGGAATTTCTACAACATTTAGGATGAACCTTCTTTGCTTTCATGAGAAAATTCTTATATCTTTTGTATTTTATTTTTCTCTATTTTTTGTGAGAAATGAATGCTAATTTTGATGTGTTTTATACTCCAAACTAATTTGGAGATGAGTTTGATGCTATATTTATCGAAAATTTTTTGTAAACGTTTCGTGACGAAAAGGTTTTATGAAACTTTCTCGTTGGAAAGTTTTCTTGGTTTT
Organism: Dendrobium huoshanense; assembly: GCA_016618105.1. NCBI lineage: Eukaryota > Viridiplantae > Streptophyta > Magnoliopsida > Asparagales > Orchidaceae > Dendrobium > Dendrobium huoshanense. Next base: position 15,386,582 of record CM028348.1, read on the forward strand.
ACCCCACGCCAAATATAAGAGCACTCGGTGATTTTGTGTCGGATAGGGCTTAGGGGGTTTCTTATAAAAAAAAAAAAGAAGAAGAAGGGCTTTGGGGGATTTCTTATTAAAAAAAAAAAGAAGAAGGGTTTTGGGGTTGTTGGTTTGGGTGGTATTATAAGTTGTTTTGGGATTTAGAGTTTTAGTATTTGCTTTATGTTTGAGGTCTATTTATGTCTTTCTTAAAACGAAATCATACTTCGTATTTAATTTTTTTTCTCTCTTTATGTTTACTTCCATAATTGAGTTTTTTTTTGGATAAACGTGAGTTGAAGGTTTATTTTTGTTTTAGTTTTGGGAACTTGTTCCCCTTTCGTCACTTTGAACTTTATTTAGGAAATAGTTTGGTTATTTGAGTTGGGTATTATTCGAGTGCTTTGTTTGAAACGTGGAGACAGCAAAGGGCATTGAAAACTCCTTCCTCCCTATTCATATCATATTGAATTGGGGTGAAGGTCGTTTTAATGGCACACTTGGCTTCAAAGAAGTGTGCTCAACAACAACGATGCCTACATTCCTTTCATTTTGATTTTCATTCTTTTTTTTTTATTCCATTGCATTTTGCCGCATCTTTCTTTGCTTTTAGAATTTTCGTTGTCTTTCTTATTTTTGCTCTAAAGTTGAATGCTCGCAAAAGAATAAGAAAACCCAAATAGCAAGTGAACCATCCGATGTGCAAATGATAAAGAGGTACGTTCTTATTTAATTTGCACTTTCATTTTGATATTATTTTCTTATCTTATAGAACGTGCTCTAGCTAATACAACCCTTTGCTTTTCCGTGTCTTGCGAGATTGTCCTAAGGGTTAGAAAAACTTCTTTTTTTCCGTCCCATAACTTTAGTGACACCTAAGAACAAAAATTAAGGACCGAGTCTTAGATAACATAGACTTAGGGTGCATGTTCCTTTTAGGATAGAGACTTTAAAACATAGAAAACTTAGTGACACATTTTCCTAGGATTCATGTCTTAATCTATTAATAACTAACCAATAAAATCTGTAATGCTCTAAGTTAAAAAAATACTCAACCCATCTTAGATTTAGGGTTCAGGGGCTACTACATCGGGTGTCTCGTAGTATGCCTAAATAGTAGGTAGGTCCCTTCTCTTCAGGGACTACAAATCCTGCTTATCCGCGTCATGTAGATGACGCCACTTCTATCATTTCTCTCTCTGTATGTTTTGAGTGATTGTTTTCTTTTCTCCACTTTCTCAATGCCTTAGTCCCTCTGGTTGTTGGTATGAACCGTGCATGTTGACTAAGCCCTTTGAGCCCATCTTCCCTTTGAGTAGGACTTCCTAATCTCCCTTTTTTGTGCCAATCTCCTTTGTCTGGGAAGAATAATATTGGATCCTTAATCGAGAGTCTTCTCAGGCCCCGGCCTGGGATGTAATTAACCACGGGGGCTTGCGTCCGTGGGAAACGGAATTCCACATCAAAATAAACCCCATTCGAGCTGTTGTATAGGGTGGGGGAAACCCGTGACTATGATCAGGTCGTGTATATTACTACCCATCGGAGTGCGCTGGCAAGAGCCGCTATCCTCAATGGCTAGTCGTATGCACGATCCAATCTGTCCATTCCAATTGACCCGTTCGCGCGGTGCTCTTTCAGAGGTCCACACCGTCGTCAGTGGCAGATCCCGCACGCAAGGGCGCGCGGTTTGAACGCAACCGGCAACTGCCAGCTGCAGTTAAAATAATAATTTTTATTTATTTATTTTGAGAGGACGAGAGAGAGAGAGATAGAGTTTTTTTTCTCTCCCATAACTTCCCCAATTCTCCATCTCCTCCAACCTCCCCCTCTTACCTATAAATACTCTCTTAGGGTTAAGAAATTCTTACACCTTCTCTTCTCCCTATATTCTTACAATTGAGGTTTTCCCTTGGTCCTGTCCAGTCCTGTGGCTGCTCTCAGTGCAAGAAAATCTGGAGATCCCCTTTCTCTCTCTATTCTTACAATTGAGGCTTTCTTTTGGCCCTGTCTAGACCCGAGGCCCCACTATGTGCAAGAAAGTCCGGAGATTCTCCTTTTCCCTCTATTCTTACCATTGAGACTCCCTTGGTCTGGTTCAGGCCCGAGGCTCCTCTCTGTGCAATGAAGCCTGGAGATCCTCCTTCTCCCTTTATTTGTATAATTGAGACATTCCCTTGGCCTTGTCTAGACCCGAGACCCCTCTATGTGCAAGGAAGTCCAGAGATCCCCCCTTCTTCACCCAACACCCTTAAGTAGGAGAAACGACGGGTGATCGCCTTCCATCGAGATATCCTGCGGAGTTCTAATGTTAGTTGGTTGACAATGGAAGTTGTAAAAATCGTTGTAAGGAGGGAGGTTAAAAAGACTGTTGAAGAGCAGAAATTCAGTGTCGGGTAGAAATATGATGTCGGGTAGGCGGTTGACGATGAACAGTAGTCTGATGACAGGCATAAGTCCTACGTCGAGTAGAAGTACAACATCGGGTAGAAGACCGACGAAAGTCCATCGATGGGAAGAAGTCTGACAACGCGTAGTAGTCTGACGGTTAGGTAGAAGTCCGACGTTGGGTAGAAGTACAACGTCAGTTAGAAGATTGACAAAAGTCCATCGATGGGCAGAAGTTCGACGACAGGTAGTAGTCCGATGACCAGTAGAAGTGCAACATCAAATAGAAGTACAACGTCGGGTAAAAGACCAACGAAAGTCTATCGACATGCATAAGTCCAATGAAGGGTAGTAGTACGACAACAGGCAGAAGTCTTATGTCAGGTAGAAGTACAACGTCAGGTAGAAGATCGACGAAAGTCCATCAACGGGAAGAAGTCCGATGATGGGTAGTAGTCTGACGACAGGCAAAAATCCGACGTCGGGTAGAAGACTGACGAAAGTCCATCGACGGGCAGAAGTCCAACGATGGGTAGTAGACTGACAGCAAGCAGAAGTCTGACATTGGGTAAAAGTACATCGTCGGGTAGAAGACCAACGAAAGTCCATCGACGGGCAGAAGTCCGACGATGAGTAGTAGTCTAACGGTAGGCAAAAGTCCGACGTCGGGTAGAAGTACAATGTCGTGTAGAAGACCGATGAAAGTCTATCGACAGACAAAAGTCTGACGTCAGGTAGTAGTCCAATGACGAGAGGAAGCTCTGCGTCGGGCAGAAGCCCAAAAAAAAGTCCGACGGCGGGCAGAATTCTAGCATCATACAGAAGTCCAACGATGGGAGGAAGCTTTGCATCGGGCAGAAGTCCGATGAAAGTTCTGCGGGGCAGAATTCCAGTAACATGAAGAAGCTTGGCGTTGGACAGAAGTTTGGCAACGAGCAGAAACCCAACAATATTTTGTCAACGTTAACCTATATTAAAGAGGTTAAAATAATCCACCAATAATGCATGACCTATTCGAGGTTACATGTCAGAGCCTTTACTTGATGATGTTGACTCGTGTGGAAGAGCTCGAGAGAATCCACAAGGATAAGTGACCTATATGAGGATGTATGTTAGAGCCTTTTCTTGATAATGTTAACCTGTGTGGAAGAGGTTGAGAGAATCCACCAAGGATGTGTGACCTATCCAAGGATGTATATCAGAGCCTTTGCTCGATGACATCAACCCGTATGGAAGAGGTTGAGAGAATCCACCAAGGGTGTAAGACCTATCCGTGGTTCTTTGTCAGAGCTTTTGCTCAAAGATGTTAACCTATGTGAAAGAGATCGAGAGAATCCACCAAGGATGTAAGACCTATCTGAGGTTGTATGTCATAGCATTTGCTTGATGACATTAACCTATGTGGAATAGGTCGAGAAAATCTTCCAAGGATGTAAGACCTATCCGAGGTTGTATGTCAATGCCCTATTCGATGAAGTTAACCTGTATGGAAGTGGTCAAGAGAATCCACTAAGAATGTAAGACCTATCCGAGTTTGTATGTCAGAGTCTTTACTCGATGACGTTAACTTGTGTAGAAGAGGCTGAGAGAATCCACCAAGGATGTAAGACCTATCCGAGGTTGTATGTCAAAGCCTTTACTCAATGATGTTAACCTATATGGAAGAGGTCAAATCGAATCCACCTGTGATTGATTTATCCTTGATTGCGAGGGGGATAAAACTGCGCGTATCCTAAATCAAAGGTATAGAAATGTTTATCTTTAGACCGTTATTACCTTTTTATAGGTCAAGATCAAGACCTTGCTCAAGGAGTAGAAGTTCAGCAGGGGACTGTATGAAGCTAATAATTGATTGGAAGTATCCTTGTATTTGCTGAGATTTTCCTGAATGATCATCTTGATATTAAAAGTATTGGAGGGATCATCTTGATCACAGTGTGAGTCAAAGTTGCCCCCAGTCCAGATCAAATTTCTATGAAATTGATGCAACAATAGTTGAAGCCAGAAAGTTGACGTGAATAAACTTTTGAGGTTGGAGCAAAAATTTCCCACCAGTCAGAAACTAGTTTTCCACAGACGGTGCCAAATTGTTGCGTCCTAGAGTATTCACGGTGGTAGAGAAATATATAGTTTAGTATCTTAGCATTGTACGAAGATCCAGCATACAAGCAGATTAGATAGATGGTGTAGCATTCATAAGAGACATTAGAGTTTTTACTTTTTAACCCCTGAAAAAGGGGGAAAAACTACGGGGCTTAGCCTAGTTTGAATGAATCCTCTAGTATTTGCAGTCGATTACAAATGAGATCCTTCCTTGGGAGAAGGCCTTGGCTTGATGGTACAAATGTACATCATATAGAGTGCATTACATGGTGGGAGTTATAATAATCAACATAGATATACTTGTTTGTTCAGCAGGACCATGGTTGATAAGATAGATGTCAGAAAGACTGTTGTCTGGTGATGAAGGTCGGAATGATCGTAGTAGGTAATGGAGGTCAGAAGGACCGTAGTTGGCAGGAGATCGGCGTCAGAAAGAAAGTTGACGTAAGGAGGTACTCTGGTAGAACTCTAGGCATCAGGTGATGGCCTAATAGAAGTTCAGGCCATATGTGGTGGTCTGGCAAAAGTTTGGGCCTAAGGTGATGGTCCGACAGAAGTTCGAGCTTCAGGTGGTGGTCTGGTGGAAGTATGGGCCTCAGGTGGTGGTCCAACAGAAATCTGTGCCTCAGGTGATGGTCCGGCAAAGCAACAACTTCAGGTGTTGGTCCAACGGAAGTTTGGGCCTTGGGAGGTGGCCTGGTAGAGCACAGGGCCTCAATTGGTGGTCTGGCGGAGTAACGACGTCAGGCGGTGGTCCGGCAGAGGTGAGGGCCTCAAGTGGTGATCCGGCAGAGCAACGACGTCAGACGGTGGTTCGGCAGAGGTGAGGGCCTCAAGTGGTGGCCTAGTGGAGTACAGGGACTCAAGTGGTGGTCCGGCGGAGCAACAACGTCAAGCGGTTGTCTGACGGAGGTAAGGGCCTCAAGTGGTGGTCCTGCAGAGCAACGACGTCAGGCGTTGGTCATGCGGAGGTGAGGGCCTCAAGTGGTGATCCGGCAGAGCAACGAAGTCAGGCAGTGGTTTGGCAGAGGTGAGGGCCTCAAGTGGTGGTTCGATGGAGCAACGACGCTAGGCGGTGGTCCGGCGGAGCTTACGCCTTTAAGTGGTGGTCCGGCGAAGGTGGTGGTCCGGCGAAGCTCCAACGGTGGTCCGGCAAAAATCCGGCAGTGGTCCGCGAAACTCCGTCGGTTATCCGGCGAAACTCCGACGGTGGTCGAGAAGGAGCTCCTTCCTTATCTTCCTTCTCTTCTCTTCTTTCTTCTCTTATCTTCTTTCTTGGATCCCCTTCAAGAGAAATGAGGGGTCTATATATAGATTTTCTGGAGTGGCATGGCCCGTAAATAAGTGAGAGATTAAGGGCAAATGAGAAGTGGTTGGATAGACGGCCGATATTGAATCCCTTGTTCATGGACCGTTTGATGGACATTTGAATGTCTTATTGGCGTCAGAATTCAATGATCTTTGGCTCGTTGGATTTGTCTCGTCGACCCAAACGATTTGACTATAAGGTTGTTGTGTTTAAAAATCATTTGGAAATCCAAATTGTGGTTTGAACCTTAAAACATCGTTTCTAACCCTTGATTTGGACCCGTTTGGGCTCGGATGGGGTTGAATTTGATGTCGTTAGGTTTGTATTCTTGAGACGCTCAGTTCAACTATAAGTTTGCTAGAATCGGAGTTCGGATAGTCACAATTTTAATTTTGGAAGTTTCCAACTTGACATTGCATCGAGATTCGCGCCCGATCAAGATAATTTTTTGGCGACGTATCAAATATCATAGAGAGCTTAGCATATATAGCTTATGCCCCGCTGAAGAAATACAGTTTCTGCCATTGATTTTATTGTACGTGATCAAGGTTCCATCATATCAGGAAAGTTTCTATCTCATTTCATCATTCAATTTTGCAACTATTTTATTATAAAATTCTTTTAAAATATATTCAAAATAGAAAACAAAGACAATTATTTAAAAGTGAATTTGTAATTCAAATCCAATATATTTTCTCACAAATTTTTATCAGCCTAAGCTCTTGAAACTGACCAAAATAAAAAGCATTAATGATTATCAATCAATTAATAAATTAAACATAAATAATCATTGTATTCTAGTAGCTAATGTGGTCAAATAATCAAACCCAACAAAAATTTTCATGGAAGATAGTTCATTAATACCTTTGTCTCAATCAAATTAATGCATGAAATTATTTATCTTGTAGATATTTAAATAATCAAATGAATGGTACAAGCGTTTTCTCAGGCATCGCTACAGGAAAAATGTCATTTTCTGACGAAAATAAAATATGGTAGTAATTTATATTTCCTACGGATTTCCAACGGTAATTCACGCGTCAGAAAAGAAACATTGTTGAAAAAAATCTGCCAAAAAAAATTTCGCAGTAAATTGCTTAAAAAAATGTTATTTAGCCGGAGCAGGCCCGTGAACCCGCCTTAGAACTCTGCGAGCACGTAAACCCGCCCGTTATCACCGTGGGCTCGTCAACCTGCCTGCTCTCCGCAGTTGCGTGAACCAAGCCCGTTTGCGAACTCCCCAAGCCCGTGAACTATGCCTACCCGTGAACTACGCCTACCCGTGAACCCGCTTGTGCTACGCATAGTTTGAACCTCGCCCACTTTAGACCATGGTCTATCCAATGATCTGCAATGCATACAATGCCAATTTAGCTGGATTTTCTTTTTATTATATTTTCTTAATAATTATATTTAATACATAATTCTTTATTTAATATGTTTAACAATATCTATTAAATTATCTAATTAATTTATTTTAATTAGTTAAATTAACATAATAATAATCATTATTTTTTATTATTTTACTTTAACCATTTTAGTTTAATTTAAAAAATGAATGATTTTAAATATTTATAAATATTATTTTCCAGAAAATTTAAAATCCTCGAAAATCCACCGGAAATCTTCGAGAAAATCCAACAAAATTTCTGACGGATTTATTTCTGCCAAAAAATTAATCAAAAATTAGCATTTTTTCTATAGTGCATTAAATCATTACCATTAAACGAAGAAGTATTATAGCATAGTCACCAATTAAAAATGCCTTAATTTAATAGTATTACAACAATAGAATATCGCAAAATTCAAAGAAAAAATATGCATTAAATAAAAAGTACTTATTTTTTAATCTTTTCAATTACCCTAATATTAAATTATTTTTGATTACATAATATATGACATTCAAGACTAAGGGACTCTTTGGTATTGGATTGGATTTTAATTTAGTGGGATGTATTAAATTCTGTAAATTCGGATTTAGTAAATCTTGAGGGTGTTAAATCCTGAATACTGTTTGGTATAATAAATGTTAAATCTTGATAAATCCTTATAAATTGTTTGACAATTTAATTAGGGATTTAAGAAGGTTGGTTCATTTAGAAATTAAAATTAATGTGCTTTGAATTTAATTTCCATAACTGCTTGATAATTAGATAATTAGTTATGTAATAAATAATTTGATAAATAACATTTAAATAATTAATTTGATAATGAGTTTTAATTAAGTTAAGTTCTAATTATATTACTAACTATCTAATTTAATAACAATTATAAAACTAATAACTAATTATCTAATCATCTAATTATAATCTTAACTTTTAATTATATTAAACTAATTTATTGATAATTATGCAACTAATAACTAGTAACAAATAAATTACCAATATTAATTAGACTAATGTAAATATAGTTAGAATATTAATTATTTAATTAAACTTAATTGGATTATTTATTTATACTACTTATTATTAGATTAATTTATAATATAGGGTTTGGCTTCGCCTTTTCCTCGTCGCCATTTCTCTGTGGCTGCTTCAATTGCATGATGTACGTCCTTCACACGACGGAAAAAAAATGGGTACAAAACACCATAACCCAAGCACATGGAGGACATGTACAACCCCTCAATGAGCTCAACCAACAAATTTGTCATTAATACAACTTGATTGATCGACAGAATCAGATTCTTCACAGAGCTAAAATTTTTCTATTTGTGAGTTAGATTTTAACTATTTTGTAAAATAAATTACCCATTTTGTAAAAAATCTAATTATTAGATATAAAATCCTCTAATTAATTGATAATTATCTTATGCCCTGAACTAAATTCTCACTCATAATACTATTGAAATTTTGTTTGTTCTTTTTATTTCTTTAAAAAATAATAAGTTATGTTAAAGCTACAAGCCAAATCCGACGGCCGAGACCTTTCAACAAATTTGGATTGAAAGGAATGCAATTAATTTATAACTTTGTATCAAAGTAAAATTTAAGAAAAAAAATCAACAAGTTGGTAATATGAGAACAAGTCCAAGGAATAGACATTTGTTTCCTTCTTTATAGGTCAACCATAATTTGATCTCTTCTTCTACCACATAATCTTTACTTAAAACAATGACTAATATTCTAAACTATATTTCTAATAACCCCATTATGCACGATAATCCACCACCTATAAAGCCTCACCTCCAATTGGCTTACTCCAAATTATCCTAAGCAGAGCTTCAAATTTCTATTCTCATGGTGACTTCTTCTCTACCCTCATGTTATATTCTTCTCAATCTCTTCTTCCTTTTGCTTTTAATAGAGAAGCATTTTCTAGTATCAGCGTGAGAACCTGCCGAAGAACACCATGTCATTGACGTCAACTCACTGTTGCCGAGCAACTCCTGCACCATGCCTGATAAAAGTTTGCGAGCAATTTAAATAATTTCTTAATACTCTCTTGGACTATTTTTTTCATAAATTAATTAGAATAATAATAGAATGTTGATTAACAGTTCATGGTCTGATTATTTGTATTTTCACATTCTAGAATTAGATCATGTTATTTGCTTGTCACAGCTCAACACGATGGGATTTGTTCTAAGCGAGTTGGGTTGTGACAAGTTTTTGTGGATTACATATTTATTTATTATTATTATTATTATTTTGAAATGTTAGCATTATAATGCTCAACATATAAGCATGGATATATAAGGCATGTCCTTTGAATTTGTTATCAAGATCATTTGACATTGGATATCTAGAATTTGTATTGTCAATGTCCCTTCCCACCATTCACTAGGTAACATAGATATCACAAGCTTAAATGTGATGTAAAAAAAAAAAAACTCATTACATACATTAATTTGATGTTCCAATTGTGACAGGCACAAGCCCTTCCAGGTTCAACGTGGTCCACTAGCACGACCTGTTCTCATCTCGGACGTGCCAAGACATGCCGTCTCATGTAGAGCTCCTCCGACGGGACCAAGCCCACATCAATTACATCCAACGCCGGGTCGCTAACTCCAATGCCCACCTCAACTCAGTTGGCGGCTCTCTTTTTGTAAGAGTCCCAACAAGCATCGGTCTTGCTCTTGGTATCAACAACTATATCGTCAACATAGAACTAGGCACCCCTACCAAGTCCTTCTCAGTTATGTTCGACATTGGTAGCGATCTCACTTGGACCCAATGTGTCAATTGCGTTAACTGCTACACCCAAAAAAACCCATTTTATGACACCTTCACCGACATCTCATGCAACTCTGATTATTGTACCGAACTAGATCAATTTGGTTGCTCCTCTACCTCCACCTATCTCTACGAGGAAAAATATGCCGACTAATCTAGTACTAATGGTTCCCTCATTCAAGACACCTTGACATTCTCCTCTGATACTATACACAACTTCTGCTTCGTCTACGGACATAACAACACCGGATATTTTGGACAAGCAGATGGGTTATTAGGCCTCGGACGGGGAGTTATTTCAATTATTTCCCGAACAGTTCAATTATATGACAATGTATTCTCATATTGTCTTCCATCACTGTCCAACAAAATTGGATATCTCGAACTAGGTAGCTCTGTCCATGGTGTAAAGTATACACTGATGTTAACCAACCCAAACATGCCATCCTTTCACTTCCTCAACCTCATTGCCATTTCTATTGGGGGTACAATGCTCACCTTTTCACTTACAGAAAATGTGTTGGACTCTGGCACATCATTTGCGTACTTTCCACCCACTATCTACTCCGCCCTTCGCACCATTTTCTGAAAAGAAATGAACAATTACATGACGACACCGCCATTGTTCAATCTCGACACATGCTATGACCTCACTAGCCTCCTGGACGTGGATGTGCCAGAGATTTTGTTGATCTATGATGGCGAAGTGATGACTTACTTAGATGGCTCAGGGATACTTTAGATGCCCAGTTTATCTCACGCATGCTTAGCCTTCACTAAAACAAATGCTAATGTCTAGGTTGTGATTATTGGTAATATGCATCAACGTAGGTTCAATGTAGTCTATGATGTGGTGAACTTAAGAATTGGCTTTGAGAGTAATGGTTGTAGCTAGTGATTGATCGATCGAGTTGATTGGGTTAAATGAAATGTATTGATGTAGCTATAATGAATAGATTTCATCATGTTGGTTATAAAATCGGGGCGTGTGTGACAGTAAACGTAGTCATGAAAAAAAGTTCAATTGTATACAAATTTTATGAAATTATTAAATATCAAATGAAGGGAACTTTATATGATGAAAACCCTTAAGATGTGCATAATCCCATTATAATTAAGGGGGAATGATGACATTAATTGTTGGAGGTTAGAATTTTGATTATCAGAAGTAAAATGCCATCTTTCTTTGTAGAAGAGCTTATATTTAAAAAGAATGAAGACTGCTTGTTGTGATGATTTTTGTTCAATATCAGACTCTTACAAAGTAAAATCATCACATATTTTTCTTCAACTTAATACTTTTGGTTCTCATTTTGGATTCAATTTTCATTTTTGTTCTGGTCTGTAAATGGAAGCATTTAAAGCTTGTGAGTTTTGCCAACCCATTGGGCTGTACAACTTAACACCTTAAAGCTTTGATGCAACCAATCCCGTATTCCTTAAATATGGAGACATTTAGTCTAATTTAAGCAAACTGACATACATATCACTTACGCAACCTTAGAATACAAGACCTCTGGTTGATAGTCAAAGCTCCCAACCAACAGATCAATGAGAGTTGCGATATATATTATGTGATTTATATTTTTGTAATTTTAAAGAATTTTGTTTTCCTAAATATTATGCACCCACATGAAAAAAAATTCTCACTCTTCCATTATATGCATGCATCAGGTATGTGTAAGTTCAACCATAATTATTTAACAATTCTCAAACTTATGTTCATCCATAAAAAAAGGTTTTAATCTCTAGCTCAGGCTTCAGTGAGTGGGGCCAAAGCCGTCGACATTGAAACCCTTTCCAAAGTGTCTTAATGAAATTTCGCACTTCATCTGATCAGTGATATAAGTTGATATGTTTCAAACACATTAAGCTTTTATATTAAAATAAAGGGCGAATTAAGGGAGCATTAGTGGACTAATGCTCTCTCTTGAAATAATTTTTTTAAGTTTTTATATATCATATAATTTCAATTATATAATAGAATTTTTATTAAAAATTTTAATTTAAATAAAAGTTCTATTTTATGAACCCTCTAAAATTTTATAATTTAAAAATATAAAAAGCTATTAAAGAAATATTGATAAAGTTTTTAAAATAATTAGTTTGTGTGTCTGATTAAATTTTTTTTTTACTCAGCCACCATCATAGAGAAACTCTATATCACCAACAAATTCTCTATGATATTGATTTGGAGTAGTGTTATGATACCATGGCACTAATTTCATTCTTCGATGGACGTCTACTCATCGAAGACTACAAGGACTAGGAACGTGTCGTTGAGTCCTTCCTTGAGTATATGGAGGTTGAGCTGGTTAAACAAGTGAAGTATGTTGCTTGTAGGTTGAGAAAAGGTGCTAGTGCTTGGTGGGCACAATCGCCACATATGAGACAAAGAGAAGGGAAATGGCGGATTTGGAGTTGGTATAAGATGAAATAGCTTTTGAGGGCTCATTTCTATCCCATTGATTTTGAGAAAATACTTTACCTAAAATATTAGCATTGTGTGCAAGGGGCTCGATCTGTAAGTGAATATACAGAAGAATTCTATAGGTTGAGTGCATAGAATTATCTCAATAAATCTCATATTCAAATCATTACACGATATATTGGGGGCCTAAATGACATCTTACACAACAAATTAGGATTTAGCTCGATGTGGTCATTATCCCAAAATGCAACTCAGCCAACATTCAAAATCGCACTCAACTCATCACGAGTTCACTGAATTAACTGTAGAAGGTAATAAATCCAATAACCAATGACTATAATGCCTACAGCTCTGCCACAAATCAAATCAGTCAACCATCTCAACTATGATTAATCAGGATAATAAACTGAACCCAAAACTTAGAGTACAAAACTGTTAAGCCCAATACACTTAAATGTTTTCAATGTTTCCAATTGTGGCATAAGTCTAATGAGTGCTTGAGTTTTTAAAAGTTATAGTTGCTGGAGGCAGAGGAAAGTTAAGAACAAGCTAACAATGACATTGACGAAAATGTGATATGGCTGGAGATGAAGTAGAAGATATATAGATATATTAATATGATATGTCTAACAAAATCAATGGCTTAATAGCTGGCTTATCAATTTGGAAGATCTACCTTCTATTAACAAATTATTTCTAATAAATAATTTTCTAAAATAAGGAAGCTTTAATTTAGTAGTTTGCAGACCAATTTTATACTTCCTTTCTTGATGTTCTTTTTATAGTGTGCAAAGTGCTTCTGTAATGTTTAACTAAGGGATCTCATAGTCTACAAGTCATTCCTCATCTTCTAAATGCTCAATAAAAATAAACAAGGAATAGTGATTCATAATGTTGACCTCAATTAATTAGGATAAGCGTAATGACGATGATGATTGAATATCATCTACAACATATTACACCAATGAAAGCTCAGGCATATGAAGACCCAATCATTCTTGTTATGGAATTAAATAATATATTCATATTAAGATTATCATGATATACGATGTTACATTGGATGTGGAATTGAAAGCTATTATGTTATATGTTGTACTGGTGAATGTAAAATATCTTTATTAAATGCAATATTTTATTTAATTTTAACATATATAATTAATTAACAACCAGGCAAATACCAAAGTATGTATGACTCATTACAAGTTAGGAAACTTACCAATTGCAAAATTTCTAAGAATTAACCTTCACTAAATAATTTTTCTTACAAATGCGTGTTTGCAAATTGACAATAAATTTTCATAATCTTCCACTTCTTAACGAAAGATAATTTAATTGAATAATTTACGAAGACTAAACTCAAACAAGCAAAAAATAAAATTTCTTACATGAAAATTATGGCATATAAGGGCATACATGATGCATGGAGCTCCTGCTAATGCAAATTAGCATGCCCTAAAGAGGGGTTGAAAATAGTTTATTTGCATAAATCAAAATTTGATTTTTCAAAGTTCTTACTCTAGACAACATAATTAGAACCATTTTTTGCTACACGCTAACATTAAAATTAATTATAACATTATCATAAGAACTTTAAATAATTAAAATGAAATATTATAAGAAGATTAAAGTGATAGAAGTGATTTGATCCCCTTCAACATGAAGAATGGAGGAAGCCGCAAAATTGGTAATATAAATAAATTTTATAGAAAATATAAATAAAAATAAGAACTTAATATTATAAATAGAGTTGGGATTGTTATCTTTAACACAAATACCAATTTACACCATGACATGTTTATGCTACATTCTAGTAATGATATCCACCTTAAGATGAAAATACTGTAAGTCTATATTATAAGCAGAGATTTGTATTGTTATCTTTAACATAAATACCGATTAAAGACATGACACACAAGTTCATATTGGTTGAAGCAAATAGATAAGGAGGATCACTTAAACAAATGTTCTGACTGTACTTCTATGAAGGTTAAATCAAAACAAAAATTGGAGCAAGAAGAGGATGAAAGATGTTAGGATCTTCGAGGAAGATATGTCCTCGTTGAATGTAGAGGGAGAGAGAGAATTAAGAACTAACTGTTGACTTCATTATTTGACATTAATTTCCCTGAAATCAATCTCTAGGTCCTAGGACTTTGTAACCTAGCATAGACGCCGCCTACAGGATTTCCCATAGGTGGATATCCACTGACGTAGCATTAACTCGGCTTTCCAACTCGACCCCATCATCTGAGCCAAATTAAACCCGAATCAACTCGTCCCAATCCAACTACTTTAAATTGTAAATCAACATGAAACCAAATCAAATTAACTCAAATCGAGTTTGATTTAAATGGAAATAGCCCCGATTAACCCAAAATGACTCGTCATGATCCAATCAAACTGAAACGACTTTAGTTAAATTAAGCAAATGGATTTGAATTAGTCTAATTTTAAAATGTCAACTAATTTTGTTGAAATAAATATATTTATTTCATAAATCAATTAGTAAAAAAAATTTTAGCATGCCAATCTGTCTAAATTAGAATCAAAACAAATCTTAATTATCCTTCTCATTTGAATCAAAATTCAAATTAAAAATTTGTGGTTATGGCTAGACTTAAGTGGCAGTTTGGGCTCATTTCACATGATCAAAATTTAAATCAGAGAGTGTTAGGACTAGTCCGAGCCCCCCACGATCTCCTCCTTTATCTCTCTGTTCGCAAGAGACGCACGCTCTGCTCCCTTTCTCCAGTCGGTTTCACCCGAAGGAAGCCAGCCCGACGCCGTCCGTCCGTCTCTCGCCTCCTTGCCCTAGCCGACACAGACAATCTCCTCAACATTGGGTAATTCCATCTTCCACCTTCATCTTCTATCTCATGATGCATTTTTCTTTAGTTGAGAACAAGGGAAGCTTTCTTTCTCTTGAGGATACAAATGTTGTTGTTCATAGATCTCAAATTCAAGAGATTGTTCTGAAATATTTTTTTTTTTTAAAAAGCAAGTTATTCTTCTTTCTTGAAGCTTGGAATATAGATGTTTCTTTCTCATCCGACGTTCAAAAAAGGGTTGGTGTAATATGCGAGACGTTATGAATTATTTGTTCTATGATTTTTTTTTTTTTTTTTTTTTGCAGTGATAGATTTTCTTTACGATTACTAAGTTTCATCATTTTTTTGAGCTTAGTATATGTTTGAAAATGATGCAAGAAATAATGGTTGATGATTCTCCTCCAACTTGATAGCCATTCATTACATCATAAATAAATAATACAAGGATTTATGGCTATGTTGGACACTGATGTGTATATTGTTGTTTCATGTGTTATTTAGGGAAAGTCATATATGGTTCCACGGACAAATCATTTCATGAGTAGTTTTGAAAGGCTCTCATGCATACGCTTTTTGCTTCAATGTAATCTTTACGTAATTTAGATGGAAAGTTTGGTTGCTATGTGGGAAGGCTTCTTGAATAATTTTTGGATGGATATAAGTTGCTATAATTTTCCTTTCTTCTCTCAAATTTCATTTGGCATAAGTATTGATTTGGAATAAGTAAGCTGGAAGCTTATAGTTGCAAGTTAGATTCAATTTGAAGTCTAATAATTCATTCTTTGCACTTGCATCAAAGATGGTTTCCTATTTTGATTTGGTGAAAGGGAAAATGTTGGAGAGCATAATTGTGCTTTGTGATTCAAATTGTAAATGTATGAACTTTGAATGGAGAAAAGTGTGGTTTTGGAAAGGAAAAGTGTTTTGACAAGTGTATGCGCGTTGAAAGGTATTGTGTAAGAAAGGTAAAAGTAAAGTGTTTTGGAAAAATTATGCGTTGGAAAGAAAACGTGTTTGGAAAGTGCATGTATTTAAAGGTGAAATGATTTGAAAAGAGAATTGTGCTTTTTTTAAAAGTTAAATTATTTGATGAATTTGTGTTTGTTAAAAAAGTTAAATGTATATGTGTTGAAAAATGAAATGTATAAAGGTGGAGATGTAGTGGAACTTGTGTATTTCTGGAAGTTGGCGAAGTGGAATTTGTGTGTTTTGGAAAGGATGATGTGGTGAACTTGTCTGTTTTTTGGAAAGGGTGATGTGGTGAACTTGTGTGTGTGTTGGTGAAGAGTATTGTGTAGGGAAGGATAAAAAGTTAAGTGTAAGTTGTGAAAAGGTAAAGTGTTTTGAAAAGTGAAAATGTGTGGGTTTTGGAAAAGTGAGAAGCGTGTATCTTGAAAGTGGAAGTGTGTGAGTTAAAAAAAAAAGAAAGTGAAAGTGGAGTGTATGTGTTGAAAGGTGATTTGTGGTATGGAGTGAGTGAGTTAGTTGTTTACTAGAAAATGGAAATATTGAAGGGCAATGCCTCTTTTTCTCTTTCCACCTCTTTTCTACTCCCCCTTTTTTATGCCTTGGGGTGAATGTTGGAATACAAAGTACGCTTACAAAGTTAAAAGTTCAAAAGGAAATCAACCAAATCGGTGTTCAAGCCCGAAGAAAGGTACACTTTTATTTTTATTAAATTTCAATTATTTCATTATTAATTATTCAATGTACTTCTAATCCATGTTTTCTCTTATTTATTTACATGAACTGCGAGGAATTGTACCGATTGAGTGAACAAAAGGATAAGGAACTAAAGGCGTCAGTCGCCTCCATCCAACCGGGTGGAGGTGCTACGGGCGAAACCACCGGGTTGTAGCCCCCGGTGATTGTAAGTTTTCTTAAAACTTAGAAAGCCCCTAGAAGGCCCTTGGTGTGATTTGTGCGAACCCTTCCCCTTTAAGTTTATGTAGTAACTTCAATTGTATTAGATTTATTTTTATTTTTATTTTATTTTAGATCCTTAAATCCCTTTTACACGTCCGCAATATCCTAAGGGTTAATGATAACAATTTTTTTTCATCCTATATAACATTAGGGATATTTAAGGACAAAAATTAAATACTAAATTTTAGAAAACTTAGATTTATGATGCATGCACCTTTTAGGAAGAAAAATATTAAACATATAAAATTTAGTGACACATTGCTTTAGGATTAGTGAATACCTTTAACCTAAATACAATCAATTCTAAATAATAATCAAACAATCATCAAAACTCTCTTTTAAGAATTAAAAACTACAACTATAAACAATAATTTCAAACAATATAAACCAAACTTATGAAACGATAAATAACATGTATTTTTTTAATAAAAGTTAATCAACCCTTAAACATAAAATAAAATACATATGTAATTGAATATTGAAATCACAAATAGAATATTGAAATCGCAAATAGAAAATAAAATACCTTTAACCTAAATAAAACCAAGTGCTGGACCGATGCTTGCCGGAACTCTTGCAAAAAGAGATCTACCAATAGGGTTGAAGCGGGTGTTGGCGGCCCGGCGTTGGATGTAGTTGACACGGTCTTGGTCCTTACCGAGGAGCTCCACATGGGATGCCTTGTCCTGCCCCCCCCCCCGGGATGAGCACAAGCTGTGCCAGCGGACCATGTTGAACCTGGAAGGGTTCGAGCCTGTCACAATTGGAAAAGCTAATTAATGTATGTAATGAGTTTTTTTTTTAACTTTTGCATCACATTTAAGCTTCTGATATCTATCAAATGAGCATAATTACTTCATGATTTATTATTATTCTAATTATTTTATTAAAAAAAAAGTCTCTAATAGGGTATTAAGAAATAATTTAAATTGCTCACAAACTTTTATCAGGCATGGAGCAGGAGTTGCTCGGCAACAGTGACTTGACGTCAATGACATGGTGTTCTCCGACAAGCTCTCGCGCTGATACTAAAAAATTATTCTCTATTAGAATAAAAAAGAAGAAGAGATTAAGGAGAATATAAAAGGAGAGTGGAGAAGAAATCGCAATGAGTATAAAACTTTGAAGCTCTCCTTAGGATAATTTGGAGTAAGCTAAGTGGAGGTGGGGCTTTATAGGCATTGTATTATTGCACATAATGGGGTTATTAGGAATATAGTTTAGAATATAAGTCATTGATTTAAGGGAAGATTAGGTGGTGGAAGAAGAGATCAAATAAGGGTTTTGACCTGTAAAGAAGGAAACATTTGTCTATTGGTTGGGCTTGTTCTTATATTACTAACTTGCTAACTTTTTTCTTAAGTTTTACTTTGATATGAAGTTATAAATCAATTGCATTCCTTTCAATCTAAATTTATTGGAAGGTGTCAGCTGTTGGATTTGGCTTGTAGCCTTAACATAACAGCTAATGATGAGTGTTGAAAAGTTAGAATATGCTTATAGCTTTCCCACAAAATAACTTGTTATTTTTTAGAGAAATAAAAAGAACAAACAAAATTTTAATAGTATTCTAAGTGAGAATTCAGTTCAAGGCATAATATAATTATCAGTTAATTAGAGGATTTTATATCAAATAATTAGATTTTTTACAAAATGGGTAATTTATTTTACAAAATAGAAAAATCTAACTCACAAATAAAAAAAAAATTTATCTCTGTGTAGAATATGATCATGTCAATCAATCAAGTTGTATTACTATATGAGACCTCAATTATGTTTGTTGAGCTCGCTGAGGGGTTGTATAGGTCCTCCATATGCTTGAGTTATGGTATTTTGTACCCTTTTTTCGTACAACACTGCGATGTTGTTTAGTCGAGTTGGAGATAAACAGAGAGGAGCGCCACAATACTCTTAAATTTGAAGCTATTACTATGTTAATCAGACTAGAGATATAGAATAGGAGAATGACGCGATTGTAGAGATTGAGTAGTTTTTATTTTTCACCAGTTGCATCACTTTATCTTTCTTAGTTATTATTATGTATTAGACATTTACATTCACATATGTTATCTTCTATGATTTAGTAAAGAGCTATAGATGCATTTATTTTGCTAGTGAAAAATATTTTAATACTGCTATTCAGCTTAAGTGAATTCTATTTATATTCATTTAAAGTAATTGACTTATCTGAGGTTGTTTGTTATGACATTAAATAATGTATTCTAACCTGTGTGGAGGAAGTTGGATTAGATCCCCTTGGAACCAAACATCTAGTTATTGAGATTCATGCTTCTCAAATCATGGATTTTAAGATCTAAGTGACACCCATCAAGGATGTTTGACCTTTCTGAGGTTGTTGGTTATAACATTACATAATCCTATTTAACCTGTGTGGAAGAGGTCAGATTGAATCCCCTTCGATCTAATTATCCAGTGATTGAGTTGCAACAAAGAGTGCATATATCTTGAATCAAGGACATAAAAATTGAGTGACATCCACCTAGTATGTTTTAACCTATCCAAGGTTGTTAATCAAAGCATTATTTGATGCTTTTTAACCTGTGTGAAAGAGGTCAGATCAAATCCCCCTGGGACTGATCATCCAGTTATTGAGTTGCAACAATGATTCTGTATTACTCGAATCAAAGATTTCAAGACTTAAACTCACGGCGTGTGTGAAATTATCATTGCGATCTTACTTGAAGAAGGCGATAATGTAACTAAATGAGGGAGCAAAGTTTTACTATATTAAACAATCTTGTACTTGCCTGATCTACCTCAAGGATAAAGAAGTTACAAATGTCATAGACAACAGAGGAGATAGATGACACTCAACACTGAAAACATACAACACTTAAAATATGTAATACTACAATCTTCTATTAGAAGTATTTGTGGAGTTTCTCTACATTTCAGGTTCGAGGGAGCACCTTTCCCTCAATATTCTTCAACTTGGAAGTTCTGGGCTTCACCATGGTTGCTACCAAGTATGGATCCTCCTAGAGGGGGGATAGTTTATTATGTTGCGGGCATTTTCATACCGCCTAGATGCTGCATAGAACTAAATCTCTAATCGATATATGTAGTGGTTTTATCCTTCGATTATAGTTACAGGCAATTCTTTGGTGATATGCAGCAGCCTTGAGCATCGCCATATCTCTTGCGTCTAAAGGAGGTCTAGACCGTATCTTAGCTTTTCCTCATTGGCGTTGAAGTCAAAAGTTTGAACTCTGTGACTTAGGACTCCAATATTGATGAGAATAATAGCTTCTGTGTTAAAGCAGAGGTTGTACTGGGTTTCTCCTATTAGAGTTTTGGCTATGGTACGACTGGCCCAGAGGATATTTAGGAGTTCATCAACCCATTAACCCCCAACCTTCTCTATCCATGCCTTCATCCTTTCAGTATAGTTTGATTTGTGACCTCCATTTGCCCATTTGTCGGAGAATGGGCCATATCCGTATGTAGCAGATGAATATGAAGATCTTTGCAAAATGTTGTAAAGATCTTTCCCATGAATTGAGTCCAATTATCAGTGACAACTTTTGCTGGAATGCAAAAATGACATATTATATTCTTCCATAAGAACTGTTTGGCATTGAATTCAGTGATCTTTGCCAGAGGTTCTGCCTCCATCCATTTGGTAAAATAGTCAACAGCCAAGATGATGAACTTTCGCTGCATGGTGGCTACAGGGAAGGATCCTACTATGTCCATCCCTTATTGGACAAAAGGCCAAGGACTATGTAATGTTAAGATCTTTACAACAGGTAAATGAGTGAGGTTGGCATGTAATTCATAACTGTTACACTTTTTTACAAACTCTAGTGCATCTTACTTTATCATTGGCAAGTAAAACCCCTATCTCATGATCTTATAGGCTAATGCCCTTCCACCCAGATGCTCTCTACAGATTCCCGAATGTACCTCTCAAAGTGCATAATTAACTTTTAAAGGAGGAAAGCACTTGAGATATAGTCTCGTAAAGGCTCGTTTGTATAATTCTCTTCCAATAACAGTAAAGTTTGCTTCCTTCCTCCGAAGTCGCATTGCTACCATCGGATCTTCGGGAAGAACACCATCTTGTAAGAAGGATAAAATGGGATCGATCCAAGAATCCTTTCTTAACTCATCGATTGATTGTATGACCTGAAATTACTAAACGACAAGAGGGGGGGTGAATTGTAAAAACTTCTTAATAATAAACTTAACCCTAAACAAGAGTTCTAATTTTTTTTTTTGTTTTTGAAACTTTAAAACAAAGATTTATGCAATTTTTTCTTTCACAAAATTTCACATGCAATAGATATGACAAATTTAAAATGCAAGCAAAAAGTAAACAACGATAAGGAAAGAACACACCAAGAATTTTATAGTGGTTCGGTCAAAATATGACCTACGTCCACTCCCCGGAGTCCTCCACTCCGGAATTTTCACTATCAAAATAGTTCTCCTTTTGCCCCCCTCGGCAAGGCGGAGAAGCCTGTACAAACCTCCCTTTCACCAACCCGGCGTGGCGGAATATCAAACTCTATTTTCACCCTTTTGGCGACGGCAGAGAACCTTCTCATTTTTCTCCCTCCTGGAGAAGGCAGAGAACCTCGAGGTAACGGATGTAGACGAGCCTTTCCCTTGGAGATCCTTCCTCAAATCCTTCTCGGGCCACAGGAGGAGCAAGATGCAGCAAGCTTGGAGCAACCGTGTGATCTCCCTCACACCTCTTCTTCCTCACAACGCTCACCTCCTCCTTCCTCTCTCAACCCTCAAGAATTTCTCTAGAGTTTTCTCCCTTGGAATCCCTCTCTAATCACGTTCACCCCCTCTGTAATTCTTACCCAAAAAGAGTTGATTGACATCTAAAAACGAGCTCCAAAAACCTCTGATTTCAAAATTAGCCGTTACTGTTCGTACAGTACGATTCAACATCGTACAGTACGATCTTCACAAACAGCTGTCGTCCTGGTACGAAGATGTACGAACAGTACAAAAACAAATCGTACTGTACGATATAATATTGTATGGTACGATCCAACAAGATACTATTCGTACAGGACGATGGTCTGGACGATCGGATGTCGTCTCTGTTCATCGTATGGTACGATTAATATCGTACAGTACGATGTTCAAATTTTCATTAGCCCTGGATTACATGCACTAATCACGGGTTAATTTAAGTAAGTATTAAAAATGGATCGTACAGTACGAACTTGTTCGTACAGTACGAACGGCGCAAAATCACTTACTTAAACTAAGTCACGGCTAGGGTTTTGGATCTGAACATATCGTACAGTACGAAAGACTTCGTACAGTACGATCTATTCACAGAATTGTCCACATAGCTTGGATCGTACGGTACGAAATAAAATCGTACAGTACGATCTACAGAGAAGAATTTTAGTTATATTTTGCAGTTAAAAAAGAACTCTCCCCCTGTGTGTGTGCATGGTTGCTCTTACTCTTACGCATTTTGTGGCCAGACTCAATAAAGTAAAAAATACAATAAATGAAAAATACAATATTTGACTCATACTCCTAATCTACCCGGTCTTGAGTCTTCCTTTCTTCCTGAGTCACTTGTGATCTTTCTGAAATGTTTGTGCTAAAAAAAAATAACAAATAAAATAATAATCAATAAAAAACAGTTCCAAAACACTCATTATTTGGCATCATCAAAATCTCAAACTCGGGGTCATGGGTTGCAACATGACCCATGGACCTTGGATGCTCAAAAAGTGGTCTCTTCGATACACTTCCTCTTGTAGACATCTCCCATTGTTGATGTTACAAGTATAGAAAGAATATATGCTCATTTATTTTTCTCTTAGAGAATATGGATGATCGGATGCTCTTTTATACATGTTAAGAGCAACTTTACTATGTTACAATACTGGGTCAGTAGTGGGTTGTAGATATCAAACTTTCCCTCCACCTGTGAGGAAACTAATTACAAATCAGTATAGACCACTAAGTTCTGCACCCACAGTCGATTGTCAGCCTTAGTCCGGTAATAAGGGCCTCATATTCTAGTACGTTATTCATTACAGAGAATTTAAGTCGGAGCCCGTACACTAGGATAACTTGATGCCAAGAGATCAATAAATTCCTTCCCCGACGCCAGAACTTTCAGAAGCTCCATCAATATATAACGTCCAACATGGGGGAGAAGTAGAAGCACTAGGTGGCTTGTCAGATACGGGGATGGTGCATTCAACTAAAGAATCTATAAGTGCATGAGATTTGATATCGGGTATAGGCAAGTAATGAATGTCAAATTCTTCTAGCTTCACCAACCACTTAATTAATCTTTAAGATGCCTTAGGATTTTAGAGAATGTTTATCAACGGTAGCTTTGTATAAACTCCAATTGTATGGGCTTGAAAATAAGGGCATAGCTTTTTGGCTGAGAAGACTAATGTCAAAGCTATCTTATATGCTAGTGGATAACATCCTTCTATCTTGGACAAAATTTTGTAAATGTAATAGATAGACATTGTACAACATTCTCTTCTTGGACAAGATAAAATAGATGGCCTGAGCAAAAACAATTATGTATAAATATAACTTTTCTTCAAGCATTGGTTCATAAAGTAGCATCGGGATGCCAAATATTTTCATCGTTATTTAAAGGTTTCTTGGCATTCATCAGTCCATTAAAATCCTGAGCTACGACCACCTTTAAAGATCTTGAAAAAGGGTAGATATTTATCTCCTGAGTAAGTAAGGAAACAAGATAGCATTGTAATCCTTCCATTTAGTCTATGGACTTTCTTGATATTTCTTAAACGCATCGTGTCCCTTAGTGCGTTGATCTGCTCATGATTGGCCTCAATCCCTTAGTGGGTTACCATAAACCCTAAGAACTTTATAGAGGCAACTACAAAAGTACACTTGGTAGGATTGAGTTGTATATTATAGCATCATAGTAGGTGGAAGCACTATTCCAAGTCAGATATATATTGAGATTTCTCAAGACTTTTTTACCAACATATCATCGACATAAACTTTTATAGTGCGCCCAATAAGATTTTTGAAAACCTTATTCATAAGGTGTTGATATGTTGCTCCAACATTCTTAAGCCCAAACGGTATCATCAGATAGTAGTAGAACCCCTTGTTTATTTAAAAATATGTTGCCTCATCAGCAGGATCCATCTTTATTTGATTGTATCCATAGTAGGCATCCATAAAGCTCAACACTTGATGTCTTGAGGTGGCATCGACCAACTAGTTAATACGAGGAAGTGAAAAACTATCCTTGGGGTAGACTTTATTAAGATCTGCATAGTCTACGTACATTCACCAGGCTCAACTTGCCTTTAGAGCCATTATGACATTTGTTAACCAAGTGGGGTAGTGCACTTTCCTTATAAATCCAACTTCTAAAAGCTTATCAACCTCCTACACAATCTTCTGCTGCGATCTTGTGCAAAGTTTTGCTTCTTTTGGTTTACCAGCTTGTATGTTGGGTTGACCTTGAGGGAGTGCATGATTACTTCGGGGTTGATTCTGGGCATATCGGTTGGGCTCCATGCAAAAACATCTTGGTTTATTTGTAGAAAATCTACATACATTTTCTTATCTTCATCTAAAAAAGCAATCCAATCTACACTGTTCTTAAAGGGTGCTCATTTGATAAAAAGACACAAATAAGGTCTTCTATAGGGGAAACCCTATGAGGAATATCCTCATTTCGAAGATTGAAATCTTTGATACTTAAGGTAATTTATGGGTAAGGTTGAGCCTCCCTAAGATAACAGGATTGTGCTACTTGTTGACCTCTTCATACAATACCAATTCTTGCTGTGGTGAGAAATTTCAATTTGAGGTGAGGGATTGAAGCAACAATCCCAAAATTTAATTGGAGCGGTCTTCCAAAAATAGTGTTATAGGTCAATTTTGATTTTACTACAAAAAACTGTATGAAGTGTGTAACATGTCATGGGAATTCTCTAAGTACAACTAGAAGACTAATTATTCCTTCTATTCCCACAGCTCAATTGTCAAATTTGTATAATGGACCTGCGGCCGCCTACACTTTCTCTCTAGGAAGGCCCATGTCGAGAAAAGTAGAGTAGAATAGGATGTCTATAAAGCTCTCATTATCGAGTAAGATCCTATTGGCATAAATGTAGCATCGGTCGCCAATCCCTGCACTAATTACGAGTGGGTCTTAATGAGGGGTCTTTTTTCCCTCTAAGTTGGAATCATTGAAAGCAATGGAGTGATCAGTGTGAGACTTCTTTGGTGTTGGCTCCTTATTGGTTGCAATCAAGACTTGACTAGGCATTGAAGGACTCCTAATAATGGTTTCAATTTCACCAATCACTTGATGATTGTTCAATGATTGCCTTTATTATTAATTCTGCCCCCAGCGGAACCAGCTTCATCTCAAACAGGTGGGTTTTTTATAAATTGTCATAGATATCCTTGACGGATTAGTCTCTCAATTTCATCCTTGTGTTGCTTGCATGCTTCATTAGTGTGTCCATAGGTACGGTGGAAGTGGTAATATTGCTTCTGATGTTTTACATTGGGCTTCAAAGGATGCGGCCAATGTTGAATCCCTTCATCATTGATTGTTTGCTATACATTTAAAGGTCTTAATGATGACGGAATTATGTGATCTTGGGTTCGTTGGATTCTTTACGTCGAGCCACTCGATTTGACTATAATTATGTCACGTTTGGAAACCGTTTGATAATCCAAATTGTGGTTTGAACCTTCCAACAACGCTTCGGGCCCTTGATTTGGACACATTTGGGCTCCGATTGTGTCGAATTTGTTGTCGTTGGGTTCGTATTTTCGAGATGTTCAGTTTGACAATAATTTTGCTGAAATCAAAGTTTAGATGGTCCCAATTTTAATATTCGGAAGTTTCCAACTTGATTTTTCCTCAAGATTCGTGCCCATCATGATAATTTTTTTATGATATTTATATATATATAGAGTTTGTGAAAAACATACCCGACAATAAATCAAAAGGAGATGTTCACGGTTCAACCGATTCGACTAGTTCCACCGGTGTCGAGCTGGATGATGTAATAAATAATAATATAATTAAAAAAATATTTTTAATTCAAATTTAATTTACATATAAGTATATAATTTACTATAAATTATTACTATTTTATGTTAAATATTTTAATATAATTTATACACATGAATCTTATAACTAATTTATACTTTAATTTTAAATTTAAGTATTTTCTAAATGAAATAATAATGGTATAATTATCATACAAAAATATTAATTTATTACTAATAAAAAAACAAAAATAGTAGTTTCTATAATTTAAATTTTAAACAAATTTTTTAATTTTATTTGCATTTAATATAAACTTAATTCACATATAAATTTATAAATTTAATATAAATTGTTATTAATTTAGGTTATATATATATATATATATAGGGGGTGGCACGTGCCACGTGCCACGTGCCCCCCCTAAATTTTTTTCCCCCTAAATTGATATTAAAACAATTTTTTTATAAGAAAAATAAGAGTTGGAGGTATAAATTATAATTATTTAGTCACAATTTGTAATGCATGTAATATATTCATAAAAAAATTGCCATATGATTTATTGATCAAATTTTTTTGTCAAAATGGATCTTAAAAGTATTGTATTTATTTTGAGATATGTGTAATATACATTTTAATTGAATTTTTTATGTGTTGCACTCATTTTAAAGTAAATTTAAGTGTGGATGATCAATTTACATAAGAAAATTAGCATTATTTTTATAAAAAAATAAGACCTAACAAATCTATGATTTAACTTGCAAGACTATGCTTTAGGCTTTGTTCGGAATAAATATAAATGATTTAACTTGAAAAAGGCACAAACGTAGACCACTCCCAAATGGCTTGCTTTCCCTCGACTCAAACGGCCTGTTTCATTTTCCCCTTTGCTCCTCTCTCACTACTCGCGAAATCGAGCACAACTTTTGTTTTTTCTTTTCGCTCCTCTCTCGCCATGTTTTTTTTGCGCCTCTCTCGACATGCTATTTGCATTATTAATTTTGATCTTACAGCTCCTTTTGGCTCTAGCAATAAGTTGGTAAACATAACTATTTTAATTTATTATAACATTCCAAATGAGATGACAAATATCTGGAAAATTGACCATAGGAAAACCGTTAGAAAATTCATCGCCTGAAAATTGCGCCGGTAATGGATGATTTTTCTGTAGTGTTTAATTTAGGCCCCCCCTGGATAAAATTTCTGGCTCCGACGACAACGAGGAGTTAACACCACAACGACGAAACAAGCACGAAAGTAAAAGCAACATAAAAATAAAGGACACTAGGATTTAACGAGGAAAACCTAAAAATAGGGAAAAAATTACAAAGCGACACCACACCAAGAAATCCACTTTGAAAATAGAGAGACATAAGTACATCTCTCTCTCTCTCTCTCTCTCTCTCTCTCTCTCTCTCTCTCTCTCTCTCTCTCTCTCTCTCTCTCTCTCTCTCTCTCTCTCTCTCTCTCTCTCTCTCTCTCTCTCCTTGCTTCTCTTCTCACATGCATTATTATCAATGTCTATACCCTCAAAAAATAGGAGAAAGCCAAACAAAATAACCCAAAGGGACGCAACCCTTCAGAAAAATGAGAAAGAAAATCGTAATGCCCATCTCGTAGCGCTGCAGCGCAAGTTTGAGGTGCTTTGGCGCTTAAATCTCTGTCTTGATCTGCTGTGGCATTCCGCTTATTATCATTCAGCACTGGGGTGCTCGGAAACACAGAGCTGGGGTGTTTGGTTACGTAATGCCGAGGCATTTTACAAAAAAAAAAAAAAAAAAAACTTTAGGGGTCAAACCCAAGCAGGGGTAAATCCCCCGCACCCCCTAGCGAGAACGAGAAACTTGAGGTCCGAGGCAACTGAACAATCCAATCGATCAACACAATCAGATTCCAAAAACTAAAAAATTATTTCGAGTGAGAACATTTGTCCACTCATGCCCCCTAAATTCACCCTTTTATTTTACTCTAAGAGCTTAATGTGTTTGGAACATATTAAATTATATCACTAATTAGATGAAGTGCAAAATTTCAATTAGACACTTTGGAAAGGGCTTCAATGTCAGTGCCTTTGGCCCCACTCACTAAAGCCTGAGCTGGAGATTTGAACTTTTTTTATGGATGAGCATACACATACATGTTGCATGCATGTAGTGGAGGAGCAAGAATTTTTTTTATGTGGGAGCACAATATTTAAACAAAAATCTTCAAAATTAAACAAATATAAATCACATAATTCATCATTACGCAACTCTATTTGGAGCTTCCAACTAAAGGTCTTGTATTTTAAGGTTGTGTATATGATCTATGCGAGTTTGCCTA
Source organism: Dendrobium huoshanense (assembly GCA_016618105.1). Taxonomy (NCBI): domain Eukaryota; kingdom Viridiplantae; phylum Streptophyta; class Magnoliopsida; order Asparagales; family Orchidaceae; genus Dendrobium; species Dendrobium huoshanense. The sequence goes on from CM028348.1 coordinate 15,415,101, forward strand.
AATTGGCATAGATGTCCCCATATTTAAGTAATATGAGTTTTGTTGCATCAAAGCTTTAAGGTGATAAGTTTTACAACCCAATGGGTTGGCAAAACTTACAAGCCTTAAATGCTCCCATTTATAGAACACAATAAAAAAGAAAATTGAAGCCGAAATGAGAACCAAAAGTGTTAAAATAAAAAATGATTGGGATGATTTTACTTTGTAAGGGTCTGACACTTAACAAAAATCATCACAACTAGTCAACTAGCGGTCTTTATTCTTATTATGTTACAAAACTCTATTATTTTTTATGTTAAAAAACTTTGTTATTTCTGTAAAGCATAAGAGGCCCACCTTACCATTTCTTCATTGGAAAAAAAAAAATCCTAACGGGCTAATGGGGGCATGTGCCACCAGTGCCCCACCATGGCTCCACTAGTGCATGCAGGATGATGAAGTAAGAGTGTATTAGATTTAATTTGATTTGGATCGAGCAAGTGCGGACAAAAATTTGTGTGTTATGTATAATCCTTTTTGCAAAGAAATATGGTATTTTAGCTTTTATAATCAAAATTCTAAAGACTAATAATTAATGTCATTATTCCCCCTTAATTATAAGGAAGTTAATCACATCTTAATGGTTTTCATCAACTCATATAAAGTTGCCTTCATTAGATATTTTATTAATTCATAAAATTTGGATACAATTGAACTTTTTTTCATGACTACATTTATTTCCCACACGCCCTGATTTTATAACCAACATGACGAACCTATTTATTCTAGCTACAACAATATATTGCATTTAACACAATCAACTCGATTGATCCATCACTAGCTACAACCATTAGCCCCAAAGCCAATTTTTAAGTTCCCCACATCATAGACTACATCGAATCTGCGTTGCTGTACATTACCAATGACCACAAGCTCATTATCATCGTTATTTGCAGTGAAGGCTAAGCACACTTGAGAATTATCATTCATGTAAACTATCCCATTGAAATCTAAGGTAGTCGTCACTTCGCCGTCATAGATTAATGCAATCGATGGCACATTCACTGACCCGTAGTTAGTTAAGTCATAGCATGTGTCAAGAAATGACAGTGGTGGTGCCCTCGGATAGTTGATCATGTACTGTCGAAAAATGTTACGGAGGGCTAAGTAGGCAGTGGGCGGCAAGTGGCTAATCACTGTGCCGGAGTCCAACACGGTTCCAGGGCCAGTGAATACAGTTGGTGAAAGGGCGAGCCTTGCACCCCCAATTGAAATGGCAATGAGCTTGAGGAAGTACAAGGATGGTAAGTTTTGGTTGGTTAGCATCGGTGTATACTCCACACCAGGGACAGAGCTACCTAGTTCGAGATATCCAATTGTGGTTGTCCCTGATGGTAGACAATAAGAGAATACATTGTCATATAATTGAGTTGTCTGGGAAATAATTGAAACATCCCCCCCGGCCAAGGCCTAATATCCCATCTGCTTGTCCGACGCTCGCGCTGTTGTTATGTCCACAACCGTAGCGAAAGTTGTGTATAGTATCAGAGGAGAATGTCAATGTGTCTTGAATGAAGGAGCCATTAGTATAAGAACCATCTTCATATATTTCCTGGTAGAGACAGGTGGAGGTAGAGGAGCAACCAAAATACTCTAGGTCGGTACAAAATTTAGAGTTGCATGGGATGTCAGTGAAGGTGGAGGACTGGGTTGGGTCATAAAATGGGTCTTTTTGGGTGTAGCAATTAACGCAGGGAACACATTGGGTCCAAGTGAGATCGCTACCGGTGTCGATCGCAACTGTGAAGGATTTTGTAGGAGTGCCTAGGCCTATGATGACGACATAGAGGTCGGTACCAAGATCTTTGCCGATGTCTACCGGATATCCTGCAGAAAGAGAGCCTCCAATAGGGTTGAGGCGGGCGGTGGCATTGGCAGCTCGGCGGTGGATGTAGTCGACATGGGCTTGGTCCCGACGAAGGAGCTCCACATGGGACTGCTTGTCTTGGCCTGCCAGAGATGAGCACGGGCCGTGCCGGTGGACAACCTTGAGCTTGGAAGGGCTCGAGACTGTCACAATTAAACAGCTAATTAATATATGTATTGAGTTTTTTTTTTCTTTTGTATCATGTTTAAGTTTTTGATATATATCAAATGAGCTAAATTGCTGCATGATTTAATATTATTATAAGTAATTTATGAAAAAAAATATTTTACAATAGGGTATTAATAAATTTTTGAAATTTCTCGCAAACTTTTATCAGGCATGGAGCAGGAGTTGCTCGGCAACAGTGACTTGACATCAATGACATGGTGTTCTCCTGCAAGCTCTCGCGCTGATACTAGAAAATTCTTCTCTATTAGAAGCAAAAAGAAGAAGAGATTGAGAAGAATATAACATGAGAGTAGAGAAGAAGTCCCCATGAGAATAGAACTTTGAAGCTCTGCTTAGGACAATTTGGAGGAGTAAGCCAAGTGGAGGTGGGGCTTTATAGGCATGGATTATTGCGCATAATGGGGTTATCATGAATTTAGTTTAGAATATGAGTCTTTTTTTAAAGGGAATATTAGGTTGTGGAAGAAGAAATCAAATAAGGGGTTGGACCTATAATTAAGGAAACAAATGTCAATTTCTTGGGTTTGTTCTTATATTACCAACTTGCTGATTTTTTCTTAAGTTTTAATTTGATATGAAGTTATAAATTCTTTTCATTCCTATCAATCCAAATTTGTTGAACGGGGTTGTCAAATTAGGCCCTATGTTTGATCAAGTATAAACATAACATCTAATGATCAGTGTTGAAAATTTAGAATATGCTTGCAGCTTTCCCACGACATAACTTATTATTTTTTAAAGAAAAAAAAAAAAGAACACACAAAATTTTGATAGTATTCTGGATGTGGATATAAAATTATATTATCAAAATTTAAATTATATTTTCTATGATAAAAAGATAAAACTATTAATTTTATCCCTATAAGTTATTCTAATTATTAATTATATTAATGATTTTATCAAAACAAATAGGGGCAAAATATTTTAAAAAAGTGAATATAGATTTCTTCCTTCTATTAGAATATAAGTAAGTGCTTGCACAATTAACAGAGAAAATAGTCAAAAGATTGTTCAGTAGTTCCACAATTGACATGTAATAATGATAAGGAAAATTTAAGAAATGAAAATATATCAATAAACAAATCATTTCCTCCAAATTACACATTACTCTATAACAAAAGATTAATACATACAAATTGATCACTTCAATATATAAAAAATCTATCATTATTAATTTACTATATCAACTCAATTATAGATATGATCCATTTGTCAATTCATGTTATAACATACAAGCCCATTTGGCCTCTCATCAGTTCCTCTTTTGCAAGGGGCAAATCATTATTAGAATGACTACAACTTTTTATCCTAACTAAAAAAATTGATCTTATTCATATGCAACAACATCAAACAAACAGCTAGACTTCACAGCAATGAGTTGATTTCGCTATCAACTATCAACTAAAGACAAAAAGGAAATTATATCAAAAGATATATAAAATTAAAACAGTAATACAAGAGTCCAAAATTCATTAATTAGAATCTTAAATAGTACAATTTCATAAATCAACCACGATGAAATCATAATCTAAATGCCTAATAAAACTCTTCATATCTTTATTGAAAACCCACCAACTATCGAGGAACTCATAAGATAATTATAAATTTACATACAAAATGAACTTCAAGTTCTACCAATTTTGTGTACGTTACCAAGAAACCTATGATATATATATCATCGCAACTAATGATTGTGTTGATAAGCAAGACATATTTTTGAAGTGCAATGTTACAATATGAAGAATTTGAGAATTAGCCAAATACAAATTGAGTATGTAATTTGTAAACTTAATGAAGGCCAAATTTATTATCAAATGATATTATTGGAGGATTAATTGGCAACTAGATGTTTATATTTTATTTTCATGAATCTTTTCGACTAAATTAGTATATAAAAAAACACAACTTATACAGTTCAAGTCAAATGACTAAAATAGAAAAATCTCTTTATTTTTTAAATATGCTTCACATGCATTTAATGCTCAAGTGTAGCAATGCCATAACCCTTTGCTTTTTCCAATTACATGAAAGTAAAAAATAGATTAACCCTATAATAAAAAGATAATTATTTACCGAGTTTATAAATTATGCTTTAGATACAATAAAAACATCAAGCCTTTATCTCACTATATGGAGTCGACTACATGAATCTTTTTTTCTCTATAATATAAATCACATAAATTGCATGTGCACTAAGTGCACCAAGTGAAAATATTTTATGAAAAATAAATAAATCAAGCTTGTAAGGTTTGGGATAAGCTCAAGTTAGTTTGAAATAACTTGAAATTGAGTTCAACTTAGAATTATATATATATATATATATATATAACCAATTTATACGCATACGATTGCTAAAGTTAGCCATCAACATTTTATGATAAATTGTCATACTGTGGGCTCCAAAACTTTGTGCCTCTACCTTCCTTGCTTTTTGGAGAGTTTTAACATATTAAGTGAAATAAGACACTACCCAGGTATTTCACCCTCATTTTGTGAAGACTTTATGATCTGAGTTATTGTTTCCTATAGACACAAGCCCTTATAGTTAATTACCCCTCTTGATAAAGAGAAAGTACTTTTGTTTTAGGCTAGTCATCAATCAAATACATAGAGATACATATTTGGCATATAGTAGCAGCGTGGGGTTTAGATGTTTTGAATTTTTGATATTTAACACCAAAAATTTCACCATCTTACACTTAAAGTAGATGGTGGGGGACATGATGAGTCTAATCATAATCCCATCATTCCATCATCCTGGATCATCAAGGTCTCTGGTCTACTTAATGAGAGGAGATAGCCAACCCAACCTGACCGAAGGATCCTTATTGGTAATCATGGGTTGCTTCATCCAAGGGTACCTTATAGACCTAGGTGAGTATTTATCTAAGGGGATAAATTTGAATCTACTTAGCTAATAGATGGATTTGTGCCATATCGATCATATCATATTGATTCATATCTCAATGATTTAGTACCATTGGAAAATATATGGGCTCTAGCAATGACCGTAACTTAGTGGTCTCATTTAGTAACAAACTACCCAGTTCAAAGAGCCCCGATCATAATCGTTTGCCTGTGGTTCAATTTAGCAACAAAATTATTGGTTAGATGATATGTGTCATGTCCCTACTAGTAAGAGACTATTTGAGAATAAATCTTAGTGAAATTCTTAACCAGACATTAGCTCATGAGCTGAAGTGATATTTAAATTTATCCAACTCAACAAATTTTTACAAAGCATGGATGGATTTCTATTTAAGCATTTTGATGGTTGATTTCAATTTTAAATATTTTGAGTTTTTGTTTATTAGAGTTTTGGATTTATCATGAGAATTTGGGAGGCATTTGAAATAATTAATATTAACCCCTCCGGTTGAGATATATGTTTGATATGACAATCATAAGGTTGTCTTTGAGGTCATTTAAAGTTATTAGTATTTTTTGGAAGTTTGAGGACATTTGAAAATATATGATCCCCTTCAGTCTAGATAAACAATCAACATGACATTCATCGGGGTGTTCAAAGGCTATTTCATTTTATGGGTTTAAACTCTGTTGACTCTGTCTACCTGCCGATAGAGGATCAAGTTCATTGTCGATTGTATGCTTTTCTCCAAGCATTGGTTTAGAAAGTGGCATCGGGGATGCCAAATATTTTCATAGTTATTTGAAGGCTTCTTGGCATTCATCAGTCCATTAAAATCCTTAGCTACGACCACCTTTAAAGATCTTGAAAAAGGGTAGATATTTGTCTCCTAAGCAAGTAAGGAAACAAGAGAGCATTGTAATCCTTCCATTTAGTCTATGGACTTTCTTGATATTCCTTGGACGCATTGTGTCCCTTAGTGCCTTGATCTTCTCATGATTGGCCTCACTCCCTTAGTGGGTTACCATAAACCTTAAGAACTTTATAGAGGCAACTCAAAAAGTACACTTGGTAGGATTGAGTTATATATTATAGCATCATAATAGGTGGAAGCACTATTCCAAGTCAGATATATATTAAGATTTCTCAAGACTTTTTTACCAACATATATCGACATAAACTTCCATAGTGCGCCCAATAAGATTTTTGAAAACCTTATTCATAAGGTGTTGATATGTTGCTCCAACATTCTTAAGCCCGAACAGTATCATCAGATAGTAGTACAATCCCTTGTCTATTTAAAAATATGTTGCCTCCTCATCAGCAGGATCCATCTTTATTTGATTGTATCCATAGTAGGCATCCATAAAGCTCAACATCTGATGTCTGGAGGTGGCATCAACCAACTAGTTAATACGAGGAAGTGAAAAACTATCATTGGCGTAGGCTTTATTGAGATATGCATAGTCTACGTACATTCACCAGGCTCCACTTGCCTTTCGAGCCATTATGATATTTGTTAACCAAGTGGGGTAGTGCACTTTCCTTATAAATCCAACTTCTAAAAGCTTATCAACCTCCTACTCAATCTCCTGCTGGCGATCTTGTGCAAAGTTCTACTTCTTTTGGTTTACCAGCTTGTATGTTGGGTTGACCTTGAGGGAGTGCATGATTACTTCAGGGTTGATTCTGGGTATATCGGCTGGGCTCCATGCAAAAACATCTTGGTTTATTTGTAGAAAATCTACATACATTTTCTTATCTTCATCTAAAAGAAGAGATCCAATCTGCACTGTTCTTGAAGAGTGCTCATTTTAAAGAAACAAATAAGGTCTTCTATAGGGGAAACCCTATGAGGAATATCCTCATTCTGAAGATCGAAATCTTTGATACTTAAGGTAATTGATGGGTAAGGTTGAGCCTGCCTAAGCTAACATGATTGTGCTACTTGTTGATCTCTTCGTACTATACTAATTCCTGCTGTTGTGAGAAATTTCAATTTGAGGTGAGGGATTGAAGCAACAATCCCAAAATTTAATAGGAGCGACCTTCCAAAGATAGTGTTAAAGGCCAATTTTGATTTTACTACAAAAAACTGTATGAAGTGTGTAACATGTCATGGGAATTCTCTAAGTACAACTAGAAGACTAATTATTCCTTCTATTCCCACAGCTCAATTGTCAAATTTGTATAATGGACCTGCGGCCGCCTACACTTTCTCTCTAAGAAGGCCCATGTCGAGAAAAGTGGAGTAGAATAAGATGTCTATAAAGCTCTCATTATCAAGTAAGATCCTCTTGGCATAAATGTAGCATAGGTCGCCAATCCTTGCTAAGTTGGAACTAATTACGAGTGGGTCTTAGACTTGACTAGGCATTGAAAGACCCCCAATAATGTTTCACCAATCACTTGATAATTGTTCAATGATTGCTTTTATTATTAATTCTACCCCCAGCGGAACCAGCTTCATCTCAAGCAGGTGGGTTTTTTTTATAAATTGTCATAGATATCCTTGCTGGATTAGTCTCTCAATTTCATCCTTGTGTTGCTTGCGTGCTTCAGTAGTGTGTCCACAGGTACGGTGGAAGTAGTAATATTGCTTCTGATGTTTTACATTGGGCTTCAATGGATGCGGCCAATGTTGAATCCCTTCATCATTGATCGTTTGCTATACATTTAAAAGTCTTAATGATGATGGAATTATGTGATCTTGGGTTCGTGGATTTTTTATGTCGAGCCGCTCGATTTGACTATAATTTTGTCACGTTTGGAAACCGTTTGATAATCCAAATTGTGGTTTAAACCTTCCAACAACGCTTCGGGCCCTTGATTTGGACACATTTGGGCTCTGATTGTGTCGAATTTGTTGTCGTTGGGTTCGTATTTTCGAGATTTTCAGTTTGACAATAATTTTGATGAAATCAAAGTTCAGATGGTCCCAATTTTAATTTCGGAAGTTTCCAACTTGATTTTTCCTCAAGATTCGTGCCCATCATGATAATTTTTTTAAATATATATATATATATATATATATATATATATATATATATATGTATATATATATATATATATATATATATATATATATATATATATATATATATATATATATATATATATATATATATATATATATATATATATATATATATATATATAAAGTTTGTGAAAAACATACCAAACAATAAATCGAAAGGAGATGTTCACGGTTCAACCGATTCGACTAGTTCCACCGGTGTTGAGCTGGATGATGTAATAAATAATAATATAATTAAAAAAAATATTTTTAATACAAATTTAATTTACATATAAGTATATAATTTAATATAAATTATTACTATTTTATGTTAAATATTTTAATATAATTTATACACATAAATCTTATAACTAATTTATACTTTAATTATAAATTTAAGTATTTTCTAAATGAAATAATAATGGTATAATTATCATACAAAAATATAAATTTATTACTAATAAAAAAACAAAAATATTAGTTTCTATAATTTAAATTTTAAACCAATTTTTAATTTTATTTGCATTTAATATAAATTTAATTCACATATAAATTTATAAATTTAATATAAATTGTTATTAATTTAGGTTTTATATATAATTTATATATATATATATTGCATCAAATTTAATTGATATAATTGAAATATATGTTTGCGACGAGGAGTTAACACCACAACGACGAAAGAAGCAAGAAAGTAAAAGCAACATAAAAATAAAGGACACTAGGATTAAACGTGGAAAACCTCAAAATGGGGAAAAAATTACAAAGCAACCCCACACCAAGAAATTCACATTGAAAATAGGGAGACATAAGTATCTCTCTCTCTCTCTCTCTCTCTCTCTCTCTCTCTCTCTCTCTCTCTCTCTCTCTCTCTCTCTCTCTCTCTCTCTCTCTCTTTTCTCACATGCACTATTTTCAATGTCTATACCCTCAAAATATAGGAGAAAGCCAAACAAAATAACCCCAAGGAACGCAGCCCTTCAGAAAAATGAGAAAGAAAATCGTAATGTCCATCTCGTAGCGCTGCAGCGCAAGTTTGAGGTGTTGTGGCGCTCAAAGCTCTGTCTTGATCTGCTGTGGCACTCCGCTCCACTCACTATCATTCAGCACTGGGTTGTTCGGAAACATAGAGCTGGAGTGTTCGGCTACGTAATGCTGAGGCATTTTACAAAAAAAAAAAAAAAACTTTAGGGGTCAAACCCAAGCAGGGGTAAATCCCCCGCACCCCCTAGCGAGAACGAGAAACTTGAGGTCCGAGGTAACAGAACAATCCAATCGATCAACACAATCAGATTCCAAAAACTAAAAAATTATTTTGAGTGAGAACATTTGTCCACTCATGCCCCCTAAATTCACCCTTTTATTTTACTCTAAGAGCTTAATGTGTTTGGATCATATTAAATTATATCACTAATTAGATGAAGTGCAAAATTTCAATTAGACACTTTGGAAAGGGCTTCAATGTCAGTGCCTTTGGCCCCACTCACTAAAGCCTGAGCTGGAGATTTGAACTTTTTTTATTGATGAACATACACATACATGTTGCATGCATGTAGTGGAGGAGCAAGGATTTTTTTTTATGTGGGAGCACAATATTTAAACAAAAATCTTCAAAATTACACAAATATAAATCACATAATTCATTATTAAGCAACTCTATTTGGAGCTTCCAACTAGAGGTCTTGTATTTTAAGGTTGTGTATATGATCTATGCGAGTTTGCCTAAATTGGCATAGATGTCCCCATATTTAAGGAATATGAGTTTTGTTGGATCAAAGCTTTAAGGTGATAAGTTTTACGGCCCAATGTGTTGGCAAAACTTAGAAGCCTTAAATGCTTTCATTTATAGAACACAATAAATAAGAAAATTGAAGCCCAAATGAGAGCCAAAAGGGTTAAAATAGAGAAAAATTGGGATGATTTTACTTTGTAAGGGTCTGACACTTAACAAAATTCATCACAACTTTGTTATTTCTGTAAAGCATAAGAGGCCCACCTTACCATTTCTTCATTGGAAAAAAAAAATTCCTAACGGGCTAATGGGGGCATGTGCCACCAGTGCCCCACCATGGCTCCACTAGTGCATGCAGGATGATGAAGTAAGAGTGTATTAGATTTAATTTGATTTGGATAGAGCAAGTGCGGGCCAAAATTTGTGTGTTATGTATAATCCTTTTTGCAAAGAAAGATGGCATTTTAGCTTTTATAATCAAAATTCTAAAGACTAATAATTAATGTCATTATTCCCCCTTAATTATAAGGAAGTTAATCACATCTTAATGATTTTCATCAACTCATATAAAGTTGCCTTCATTAGATATTTTATTAATTCATAAAATTTGGATACAATTGAACTTTTTTTCATGACTACATTTATTTTCCCACACGCCCTGATTTTATAACCAACATGACGAACCTATTTATTCTAGCTACAACAATATATTGCATTTAACACAATCAACTCGATTGATCCATCACTAGCTACAAGCATTAGCCCCAAAGCCAATTTTTAAGTTCCCCACATCATAGACTACATCGAATCTGCGTTGCTGTACATTACCAATGACCACAAGCTCACTATCATCGTTATTTGCAGTGAAGGCTAAGCACACTTGAGAATTATCATTCATGTAAACTATCCCATTGAAATCTAAGGTAGTCGTCACTTCGCCATCATAGATTAATGCAATCGATGGCACATTCACTGTCTTGTAGTTAGTTAAGTCATAGCATGTGTCAAGAATTGACAGTGGTGGTGCCGTCGGATAGTTGATCATATACTGTCGAAAAATGTTACGGAGGGCTAAGTAGGCAGTGGGCGGCAAGTGGCTAATCACTGTGCCGGAGTCCAACACGGTTCCAGGGCCAGTGAATACAGTAGGTGAAAGGGCGAGCCTTGCACCCCCAATTGAAATGGCAATGAGCTTGATGAAGTACAAGGATGGTAAGTTTTGGTTGGTTAGCATCGGTGTATACTCCACATCAGTGACAGAGCTACCTAGTTCGAGATATCCAATTGTGGTTGTCCCTGATGGTAGACAATAAGAGAATACATTGTCATATAATTGAGTTGTCTGGGAAATAATTGAAACATCCCCCCGGCCAAGGCCTAATATCCCATCTGCTTGTCCAAACGCTCGCGCTGTTGTTATGTCCACAACCAAAGCGAAAGTTGTGTATAGTATCAGAGGAGAATGTCAATGTGTCTTGAATGAAGGAGCCATTAGTATAAGAATCATCTTCATATATTTCCTGATAGAGACAGGTGGAGGTAGAGGAGCAACCAAAATACTCGAGATCGGTACAAAATTCAGAGTTGCATGGGATGTCAGTGAAGGTGGAGGACTGAGTTGGGTCAAAAAATGGGTCTTTTTGGGTGTAGCAATTAACGCAGGGAACACATTGGGTCCAAGTGAGATCGCTACCGGTGTCGATCGCAACTGTGAAGGATTTTGTAGGAGTGCCTAGCCTATGATGACGACATAGAGGTCGGTACCAAGATCTTTGCCGATGTCTACCGGATATCCTGCAGAAAGAGAGCCTCCAATAGGGTTGAGGCGGGCGGTGGCATTGGCAGCTCGGCGGTGGATGTAGTCGACATGGGCTTGGTCCCGACGAAGGAGCTCCACATGGGACGGCTTGTCTTGGCCTGCCAGAGATGAGCACGGGCCGTGCCGGTGGACAACCTTGAGCTTGGAAGGGCTCGTGACTGTCACAATTAAACAGCTAATTAATATATGTATTGAGTTTTTTTTTCTTTTGTGTCATGTTTAAGTTTTTGATATATATCAAATGAGCTTAATTGCTGCATGATTTAATATTATTATAAGTAATTTATGAAAAAATATTCTACAATAGGGTATTAATAAATTTTTGAAATTTCTCGCAAACCTTTATCAGGCATGGAGCAGGAGTTGCTCGGCAACAGTGACTTGACGTCAACGACATGGTGTTCTCCTGCAAGCTCTCGCGCTGATACTAGAAAATTCTTCTCTATTAAAAGCAAAAAGAAGAAGAGATTGAGAAGAATATAACAGGAGAGTAGAGAAGAAGTCCCCATGAGAATAGAACTTTGAAGCTCTGCTTAGGACAATTTGGAGGAGTAAGCCAAGTGGAGGTGGGGCTTTATAGGCATGGATTATTTCGCATAATGGGGTTATCATGAATTTAGTTTAGAATATGACTCTTTTTTTAAAGGGAATATTAGGTTGTGGAAGAATAAATCAAATAAGGGGTTTGACCTATAATTAAGGAAACAAATGTCAATTTCTTGGGTTTGTTCTTATATTACCAACTTGCTGATTTTTTCTTAAGTTTTAATTTGATATGAAGTTATAAATTCTTTTCATTCCTATCAATCCAAATTTGTTGAACGGGGTTGTCAAATTAGGCCCTATGTTTGATCAAGTATAAACATAACATCTAATGATTAGTGTTGAAAATTTAGAATATGCTTGCAGCTTTCCCACGACATAACTTATTATTTTTTAAAGAAAAAAAAAAGGACACACAAAATTTTGATAGTATTCTAGGTGTGGATAAAAATTTATATTATCAAAATTTAAATTATATTTTCTATGATTTTTATCCCTATAAGTTATTCTAATTATTAATTATATTAATGATTTTATCAAAACAAATAGGGGCAAAATATTTTAAAAAAGTGAATATAGATTTCTTCCTTCTATTACAATATAAGTAAGTGCTTGCACAATTAACAGAGAAAATAGTCAAAAGATTGTTCAGTAGTTCCACAATTGACATGTAATAATGATAAGGAAAAATTAAGAAATGAAAATATATCAATAAACAAATCATTTCCTCCAAATTACACATTACTCTATAACAAAAGATTAATACATACAAATTGATCACTTCAATATATAAAAAATCTATCATTATTAATTTACTATATCAACTCAATTATAGATATGATCCATTTGTCAATTCATGTTATAACATACAAGCCCATTTGGCCTCTCATCAGTTCCTCTTTTGCAAGGGGCAAATCATTATTAGAATGACTACAACTTTTTATCCTAACTAAAAAAATTGATCTTATTCATATGCAACAACATCAAACAAACAGCTAGACTTCACAGCAATGAGTTGATTTCGCTATCAACTATCAACTAAAGACAAAAAGGAAATTATATCAAAAGATATCTAAAATTAAAACAGTAATACAAGAGTCCAAAATTCATTAATTAGAATCTTAAATAGTACAATTTCATAAATCAACCACGATGAAATCATAATCTAAATGCCTAATAAAACTCTTCATATCTTTATTGAAAACCCACCAACTATCGAGGAACTCATAAGATAATTATAAATTTACATACAAAATGAACTTCAAGTTCTACCAATTTTGTGTACGTTACCAAGAAACCTATGATATATATATCATCGCAACTAATGATTGTGTTGATAAGCAAGACATATTTTTGAAGTGCAATGTTACAATACGAAGAATTTGAGAATTAGCCAAATACAAATTGAGTATGTAATTTGTAAACTTAATGAAGGCCAAATTTATTATCAAATGATATTATTGGAGGATTAATTGGCAACTAGATGTTTATATTTTATTTTCATGAATCTTTTCGACTAAATTAGTATATAAAAAAACACAACTTATACAGTTCAAGTCAAATGACTAAAATAGAAAAATCTCTTTATTTTTTAAATATGCTTCACATGCATTTAATGCTCAAGTGTAGCAATGCCACAACCCTTTGCTTTTTCCAATTACATGAAAGTAAAAAATAGATTAACCCTATAATAAAAAGATAATTATTTACCGAGTTTATAAATTATGCTTTAGATACAATAAAAACATCAAGCCTTTATCTCACTATATGGAGTCGACTACATGAATCTTTTTTCTCTATAATATAAATCACATAAATTGCATGTGCACTAAGTGCACCAAGTGAAAATATTTTATGAAAAATAAATAAATCAAGCTTGTAAGGTTTGGGATAAGCTCAAGTTAGTTTGAAATAACTTGAAATTGAGTTCAACTTAGAATATATATATATATATATATATATATATAACCAATTTATACGCATACGATTGCTAAAGTTAGCCATCAACATTTTATGATAAATTGTCATACTGTGGGCTCCAAAACTTTGTGCCTCTACCTTCCTTGCTTTTTGGAGAGTTTTAACATATTAAGTGAAATAAGACACTACCCAGGTATTTCACCCTCATTTTGTGAAGACTTTATGATCTGAGTTATTGTTTCCTATAGACACAAGCCCTATAGTTAATTACCCCTCTTGATAAAGAGAAAGTACTTTTGTTTTAGGCTAGTCATCAATCAAATACATAGAGATACATATTTGGCATATAGTAGCAGCGTGGGGTTTAGATGTTTTGAATTTTTGATATTTAACACCAAAAATTTCACCATCTTACACTTAAAGTAGATGGTGGGGGACATGATGAGTCTAATCATAATCCCATCATTCCATCATCCTGGATCATCAAGGTCTCTGGTCTACTTAATGAGAGGAGATAGCCAACCCAACCTGACCGAAGGATCCTTATTGGTAATCATGGGTTGCTTCATCCAAGGGTACCTTATAGACCTAGGTGAGTATTTATCTAAGGGGATAAATTTGAATCTACTTAGCTAATAGATGGATTTGTGCCATATCGATCATATCATATTGATTCATATCTCAATGATTTAGTACCATTGGAAAATATATGGGCTCTAGCAATGACCGTAACTTAGTGGTCTCATTTAGTAACAAACTACCCAGTTCAAAGAGCCCCGATCATAATCGTTTGCCTGTGGTTCAATTTAGCAACAAAATTATTGGTTAGATGATATGTGTCATGTCCCTACTAGTAAGAGACTATTTGAGAATAAATCTTAGTGAAATTCTTAACCAGACATTAGCTCATGAGCTGAAGTGATATTTAAATTTATCCAACTCAACAAATTTTTACAAAGCATGGATGGATTTCTATTTAAGCATTTTGATGGTTGATTTCAATTTTAAATATTTTGAGTTTTTGTTTATTAGAGTTTTGGATTTATCATGAGAATTTGGGAGGCATTTGAAATAATTAATATTAACCCCTCCGGTTGAGATATATGTTTGATATGACAATCATAAGGTTGTCTTTGAGGTCATTTAAAGTTATTAGTATTTTTTGGAAGTTTGAGGACATTTGAAAATATATGATCCCCTTCAGTCTAGATAAACAATCAACATGACATTCATCGGGGTGTTCAAAGGCTATTTCATTTTATGGGTTTAAACTCTGTTGACTCTGTGCCTCGAGTTCCTGCCTTAAAGGATGAAGAGGATGACAAGATCATGCTCAAACATTGTAAACGATGAGCAAAACAACCATGTATAAATATAACTTTTCTCCAAGCATTGGTTTAGAAAGTGGCATCGGGGATGCCAAATATTTTCATAGTTATTTGAAGGCTTCTTGGCATTCATCAGTCCATTAAAATCCTTAGCTACGACCACCTTTAAAGTTCTTAAAAAAGGGTAGATATTTGTCTCCTAAGCAAGTAAGGAAACAAGAGAGCATTGTAATCCTTCCATTTAGTCTATGGACTTTCTTGATATTCCTTGGACGCATTGTGTCCCTTAGTGCCTTGATCTTCTCATGATTGGCCTCACTCCCTTAGTGGGTTACCATAAACCTTAAGAACTTTATAGAGGCAACTCAAAAAGTACACTTGGTAGGATTGAGTTATATATTATAGCATCATAATAGGTGGAATCACTATTCCAAGTCAGATAAATATTGAGATTTCTCAAGACTTTTTACCAACATATCATCGACATAAATTTCCATAGTGCGCCCAATAAGATTTTTTAAAACCTTATTCATAAGGAGTTGATATGTTGCTCCAACATTCTTAAGCCCGAACGGTATCATCAGATAGTAGTACAACCCCTTGTCTATTTAAAAATATGTTGCCTCCTCATCAGCAGGATCCATCTTTATTTGATTGTATCCATAGTAGGCATCCATAAAGCTCAACATCTGATGTCTGGAGGTGGCATCGACCAACTAGTTAATACGAGGAAGTGAAAAACTATCCTTGGCGTAGGCTTTATTGAGATCTGCATAGTCTACGTACATTCACCAGGCTCCACTTGCCTTTCGAGCCATTATGACATTTGTTAACCAAGTGGGGTAGTGCACTTTTCTTATAAATCCAACTTCTAAAAGCTTATCAACCTCCTACTCAATCTCCTGCTGGCGATCTTGTGCAAAGTTCTACTTCTTTTGGTTTACCAGCTTGTATGTTGGGTTGACCTTGAGGGAGTGCATGATTACTTCAGGGTTGATTCTGGGCATATCGGCTGGGCTCCATGCAAAAGCATCTTGGTTTATTTGTAGAAAATCTACATACATTTTCTTATCTTCATCTAAAAGAAGAGATCCAATCTGCACTGTTCTTGAAGAGTGCTCATTTTAAAGAAACAAATAAGGTCTTCTATAGGGGAAACCCTATGAGGAATATCCTCATTCTGAAGATCGAAATCTTTGATACTTAAGGTAATTGATGGGTAAGGTTGAGCCTGCCTAAGCTAACATGATTGTGCTACTTGTTGATCTCTTCGTACTATACTAATTCCTGCTGTTGTGAGAAATTTCAATTTGAGGTGAGGGATTGAAGCAACAATCCCAAAATTTAATAGGAGCGACCTTCCAAAGATAGTGTTAAAGGCCAATTTTGATTTTACTACAAAAAACTGTATGAAGTGTGTAACATGTCATGGGAATTCTCTAAGTACAACTAGAAGACTAATTATTCCTTCTATTCCCACAGCTCAATTGTCAAATTTGTATAATGGACCTGCGGCCGCCTACACTTTCTCTCTAAGAAGGCCCATGTCGAGAAAAGTGGAGTAGAATAAGATGTCTATAAAGCTCTCATTATCAAGTAAGATCCTCTTGGCATAAATGTAGCATAGGTCGCCAATCCTTGCACTAATTACGAGTGGGTCTTAGACTTGACTAGGCATTGAAAGACCCCCAATAATGTTTCACCAATCACTTGATAATTGTTCAATGATTGCTTTTATTATTAATTCTACCCCCAGCGGAACCAGCTTCATCTCAAGCAGGTGGGTTTTTTTTATAAATTGTCATAGATATCCTTGCTGGATTAGTCTCTCAATTTCATCCTTGTGTTGCTTGCGTGCTTCAGTAGTGTGTCCACAGGTACGGTGGAAGTAGTAATATTGCTTCTGATGTTTTACATTGGGCTTCAATGGATGCGGCCAATGTTGAATCCCTTCATCATTGATCGTTTGCTATACATTTAAAAGTCTTAATGATGATGGAATTATGTGATCTTGGGTTCGTGGATTTTTTATGTCGAGCCGCTCGATTTGACTATAATTTTGTCACGTTTGGAAACCGTTTGATAATCCAAATTGTGGTTTAAACCTTCCAACAACGCTTCGGGCCCTTGATTTGGACACATTTGGGCTCTGATTGTGTCGAATTTGTTGTCGTTGGGTTCGTATTTTCGAGATTTTCAGTTTGACAATAATTTTGATGAAATCAAAGTTCAGATGGTCCCAATTTTAATTTCGGAAGTTTCCAACTTGATTTTTCCTCAAGATTCGTGCCCATCATGATATATATATTATTATATATATATATATATATATATATATATATATATATATAAAGTTTGTGAAAAACATACCAAACAATAAATCGAAAGGAGATGTTCACGGTTCAACCGATTCGACTAGTTCCACCGGTGTTGAGCTGGATGATGTAATAAATAATAATATAATTAAAAAAATATTTTTAATACAAATTTAATTTACATATAAGTATATAATTTAATATAAATTATTACTATTTTATGTTAAATATTTTAATATAATTTATACACATGAATCTTATAACTAATTTATACTTTAATTTTAAATTTAAGTATTTTTTAAATGAAATAATAATGGTATAATTATCATACAAAAATATAAATTTATTACTAATAAAAAAACAAAAATAGTAGTTTCTATAATTTAAATTTTAAACCAATTTTTAATTTTATTTGCATTTAATATAAATTTAATTCACATATAAATTTATAATTTTAATATAAATTGTTATTAATTTAGGTTATATATATATATATATATATATATATATATATATATATATATATATATAATTTATATCTATATATTTTGCATCAAATTTAATTGATATAATTGAAATATATGTTTGCAACGAGGAGTTAACACCACAACGACGAAAGAAGCAAGAAAGTAAAAGCAACATAAAAATAAAGGACACTAGGATTAAACGAGGAAAACCTCAAAATGGGGAAAAAATTACAAAGCAACCCCACACCAAGAAATTCACATTGAAAATAGGGAGACATAAGTATCTCTCTCTCTCTCTCTCTCTCTCTCTCTCTCTCTCTCTCTCTCTCTCTCTCTCTCTCTCTCTCTCTCTCTCTCTCTCTCTCTCTCTCTCTCTCTCTCTCTCTCTCTCTCTCTCTCTCTCTCTCTCTCTTTTCTCACATGCACTATTTTCAATGTCTATACCCTCAAAATATAGGAGAAAGCCAAACAAAATAACCCCAAGGAACGCAGCCCTTCAGAAAAATGAGAAAGAAAATCGTAATGTCCATCTCGTAGCGCTGCAGCGCAAGTTTGAGGTGTTGTGGCGCTCAAAGCTCTGTCTTGATCTGCTGTGGCACTCCGCTCCACTCACTATCATTCAGCACTGGGTTGTTCGGAAACATAGAGCTGGAGTGTTCGGCTACGTAATGCTGAGGCATTTTACAAAAAAAAAAACTTTAGGGGTCAAACCCAAGCAGGGGTAAATCCCCCGCACCCCCTAGCGAGAACGAGAAACTTGAGGTCCGAGGTAACAGAACAATCCAATCGATCAACACAATCAGATTCCAAAAACTAAAAAATTATTTCGAGTGAGAACATTTGTCCACTCATGCCCCCTAAATTCACCCTTTTATTTTACTCTAAGAGCTTAATGTGTTTGGAACATATTAAATTATATCACTAATTAGATGAAGTGCAAAATTTCAATTAGACACTTTGGAAAGGGCTTCAATGTCAGTGCCTTTGGCCCCACTCACTAAAGCCTGAGCTGGAGATTTGAACTTTTTTTATTGATGAACATACACATACATGTTGCATGCATGTAGTGGAGGAGCAAGGATTTTTTTTTATGTGGGAGCACAATATTTAAACAAAAATCTTCAAAATTACACAAATATAAATCACATAATTCATTATTAAGCAACTCTATTTGGAGCTTCCAACTAGAGGTCTTGTATTTTAAGGTTGTGTATATGATCTATGCGAGTTTGCCTAAATTGGCATAGATGTCCCCATATTTAAGGAATATGAGTTTTGTTGGATCAAAGCTTTAAGGTGATAAGTTTTACGGCCCAATGTGTTGGCAAAACTTAGAAGCCTTAAATGCTTTCATTTATAGAACACAATAAATAAGAAAATTGAAGCCCAAATGAGAGCCAAAAGGGTTAAAATAGAGAAAAATTGGGATGATTTTACTTTGTAAGGTCTGACACTTAACAAAATTCTTATTATACACTCAACTTTGTTATTTCTGTAAAGCATAAGAGGCCCACCTTACCATTTCTTCATTGGAAAAAAAAAATTCCTAACGGGCTAATGGGGGCATGTGCCACCAGTGCCCCACCATGGCTCCACTAGTGCATGCAGGATGATGAAGTAAGAGTGTATTAGATTTAATTTGATTTGGATAGAGCAAGTGCGGGCCAAAATTTGTGTGTTATGTATAATCCTTTTTGCAAAGAAAGATGGCATTTTAGCTTTTATAATCAAAATTCTAAAGACTAATAATTAATGTCATTATTCCCCCTTAATTATAAGGAAGTTAATCACATCTTAATGATTTTCATCAACTCATATAAAGTTGCCTTCATTAGATATTTTATTAATTCATAAAATTTGGATACAATTGAACTTTTTTTCATGACTACATTTATTTTCCCACACGCCCTGATTTTATAACCAACATGACGAACCTATTTATTCTAGCTACAACAATATATTGCATTTAACACAATCAACTCGATTGATCCATCACTAGCTACAAGCATTAGCCCCAAAGCCAATTTTTAAGTTCCCCACATCATAGACTACATCGAATCTGCGTTGCTGCACATTACCAATGACCACAAGCTCACTATCATCGTTATTTGCAGAGAAGGCTAAGCATACTTGAGAATTATCGTTCATGTAAACTATCCCATTGAAATCTAAGGTAGTCGTCACTTCGCCGTCATAGATTAATGCAATCGATGGCACATTCACTGTCTCGTAGTTAGTTAAGTCATAGCATGTGTCAAGAAATGACAGTGGTGGTGCCATCGGATAGTTGATCATGTACTGTCGAAAACTGTTACGAAGGGCTAAGTAGGCAGTGGGCGGTAGGTGGCTAATCACTGTGCCAGAGTCCAACACGGTTCCAGGGTCGGTGAATACAGTAGGTGAAAGGGGGAGCCTTGCACCCCCAATTGAAATGGCAATGAGCTTGAGGAAGTACAAGGATGGTAAGTTTTGGTTGGTTAGCATCGGGGTATACTTCACATTAGTGACAGAGCTACCTAGTTCGAGATATCCACTTGTGGTTGCCCCTGATGGTAGACAATAAGAGAATACATTGTCATATAATTGAGTTGTCTGGGAAATAATTGAAACATCCCCCCGGCCAAGGCCTAATATCCCATCTGCTTGTCCAAAGCTCACGCTGTTGTTATGTCCACAACCAAAGCGAAAGTTGTGTATAGTATCAGAGGAGAATGTCAATGTGTCTTGAATGAAGGAGCCATTAGTATAAGAATCATCTTCATATATTTCCTGATAGAGACATGTGGAGGTAGAGGAGCAACCAAAATACTCTAGATCGATACAAAATTCCGAGTTGCATGGGATGTCAGTGAAGGTGGAGGACTGCGTTGGGTCATAAAATGGGTCTTTTTGGGTGTAGCAATTAACGCAGGGAACACATTGGGTCCAAGTGAGATCGCTACCGGTGTCGATCGCAACTGTGAAGGACTTTTTAGGAGTGCCTAGGCCTATGATGACGACATAGAGGTCGGTACCAAGATCTTTGCCGATGTCTACCGGATATCCTGCAGAAAGAGAGCCTCCAATAGGGTTGAGGCGGGCGGTGGCATTGGCAGCTCGGCGGTGGATGTAGTCGACATGGGCTTGGTCCCGACGAAGAAGCTCCACATGGGACGGCTTGTCTTGGCCTGCCAGAGATGAGCACGGGCCGTGCCGGTGGACAACCTTGAGCTTGGAAGGGCTCGTGACTGTCACAATTAAACAGCTAATTAATATATGTATTGAGTTTTTTTTTTCTTTTGTATCATGTTTAAGTTTTTGATATATATCAAATGAGCTTAATTGCTACATGATTTAATATTATTATAAGTAATTTATGAAAAAATATTCTATAATAGGGTATTAATAAATTTTTGAAATTGCTCGCAAACTTTTATCAGGCATGGAGCAGGAGTTGCTCGGCAACAGTGACTTGACGTCAACGACATGGTGTTCTCCTGCAAGCTCTCGCGCTGATACTAGAA
The DNA here is from genome assembly GCA_016618105.1 of Dendrobium huoshanense. NCBI lineage: Eukaryota > Viridiplantae > Streptophyta > Magnoliopsida > Asparagales > Orchidaceae > Dendrobium > Dendrobium huoshanense. The sequence continues at coordinate 15,436,711 of CM028348.1, forward strand.
AATTCTTCTCTATTAAAAGCAAAAAGAAGAAGAGATTGAGAAGAATATAACAGGAGAGTAGAGAAGAAGTCCCCATGAGAATAGAACTTTGAAGCTCTACTTAGGACAATTTGGAGGAGTAAGCCAAGTGGAGGTGGGGCTTTATAGGCACGGATTATTTCACATAATGGGGTTATCATGAATTTAGTTTAGAATATGAGTCTTTTTTTTAAGGGAATATTAGGTTGTGGAAGAAGAAATCAAATAAGGGGTTTGACCTATAATTAAGGAAACAAATGTCAATTGCTTGGGCTTGTTCTTATATTACCAACTTGCTGATTTTTTCTTAAGTTTTAATTTGATATGAAGTTATAAATTCTTTTCATTCCTATCAATCCAAATTTGTTGAACGGGGTTGTCAAATAAGGCCCTATGTTTGATCAAGTATAAACATAACATCTAATGATCAGTGTTGAAAATTTAGAATATGCTTGCAGCTTTCCCACGACATAACTTATTATTTTTTAAAGAAAAAAAAAAAAAAGAACACACAAAATTTTGATAGTATTCTGGGTGTGGATATAAAATTATATTATCAAAATTTAAATTATATTTTCTATGATAAAAAGATAAAACTATTAATTTTATCCCTATAAGTTATTCTAATTATTAATTATATTAATGATTTTATCAAAACAAATAGGGGCAAAATATTTTAAAAAAGTGAATATAGATTTCTTCCTTCTATTAGAATATAAGTAAGTGCTTGCACAATTAACAGAGAAAATAGTCAAAAGATTGTTCAGTAGTTCCACAATTGACATGTAATAATGATAAGGAAAATTTAAGAAATGAAAATATATCAATAAACAAATCATTTCCTCCAAATTACACATTACTCTATAACAAAAGATTAATACATACAAATTGATCACTTCAATATATAAAAAATCTATCATTATTAATTTACTATATCAACTCAATTATAGATATGATCCATTTGTCAATTCATGTTATAACATACAAGCCCATTTGGCCTCTCATCAGTTCCTCTTTTGCAAGGGGCAAATCATTATTAGAATGACTACAACTTTTTATCCTAACTAAAAAAATTGATCTTATTCATATGCAACAACATCAAACAAACAGCTAGACTTCACAGCAATGAGTTGATTTCGCTATCAACTATCAACTAAAGACAAAAAGGAAATTATATCAAAAGATATCTAAAATTAAAACAGTAATACAAGAGTCCAAAATTCATTAATTAGAATCTTAAATAGTACAATTTCATAAATCAACCACGATGAAATCATAATCTAAATGCCTAATAAAACTCTTCATATCTTTATTGAAAACCCACCAACTATCGAGGAACTCATAAGATAATTATAAATTTACATACAAAATGAACTTCAAGTTCTACCAATTTTGTGTACGTTACCAAGAAACCTATGATATATATAACATCGCAACTAATGATTGTGTTGATAAGCAAGACATATTTTTGAAGTGCAATGTTACAATATGAAGAATTTGAGAATTAGCCAAATACAAATTGAGTATGTAATTTGTAAACTTAATGAAGGCCAAATTTATTCTCAAATGATATTATTGGAGGATTAATTGGCAACTAGATGTTTATATTTTTTTTTCATGAATCTTTTCGACTAAATTAGTATATAAAAAACACAACTTATACAGTTCAAGTCAAATGACTAAAATAGAAAAATCTCTTTATTTTTAAAATATGCTTCACATGCATTTAATGCTCAAGTGTAGCAATGCCATAACCCTTTGCTTTTTCCAATTACATGAAAGTAAAAAATAGATTAACCCTATAATAAAAAGATAATTATTTACCGAGTTTATAAATTATGCTTTAGATACAATAAAAACATCAAGCCTTTATCTCACTATATGGAGTCGACTACATGAATCTTTTTTTCTCTATAATATAAATCACATAAATTGCATGTGCACTAAGTGCACCAAGTGAAAATATTTTATGAAAAATAAATAAATCAAGCTTGTAAGGTTGGGATAAGCTCAAGTTAGTTTGAAATAACTTGAAATTGAGTTCAACTTAGAATAAATCATATATATATATATATATATATATATATATATATAACCAATTTATACGCATACGATTGCTAAAGTTAGCCATCAACATTTTATGATAAATTGTCATACTGTGGGCTCCAAAACTTTGTGCCTCTACCTTCCTTGCTTTTTGGAGAGTTTTAACATATTAAGTGAAATAAGACACTACCCAGGTATTTCACCCTCATTTTGTGAAGACTTTATGATCTGAGTTATTGTTTCCTATAGACACAAGCCCCTATAGTTAATTACCCCTCTTGATAAAGAGAAAGTACTTTTGTTTTAGGCTAGTCATCAATCAAATACATAGAGATACATATTTGGCATATAGTAGCAGCGTGGGGTTTAGATGTTTTGAATTTTTTGATATTTAACACCAAAAATTTCACCATCTTACACTTAAAGTAGATGGTGGGGGACATGATGAGTCTAATCATAATCCCATCATTCCATCATCCTGGATCATCAAGGTCTCTGGTCTACTTAATGAGAGGAGATAGCCAACCCAACCTGACCGAAGGATCCTTATTGGCAATCATGGGTTGCTTCATCCAAGGGTACCTTATAGACCTAGGTGAGTATTTATCTAAGGGGATAAATTTGAATCTACTTAGCTAATAGATGGATTTGTGATATATCGATCATATCATATTGATTCATATCTCAATGATTTAGTACCATTGGAAAATATATGAGCTCTCAATGACCGTAACTTAGTGGTCTCATTTAGTAACAAACTACCCAGTTCAAAGAGCCCCGATCATAATCGTTTGCCTGTGGTTCAATTTAGCAACAAAATTATTGGTTAGATGATATGTGTCATGTCCCTACTAGTAAGAGACTATTTGAGAATAAATCTTAGTGAATATTCTTAACCAGACATTAGCTCATGAGCTGAAGTGATATTTAAATTTATCCAACTCAACAAATTTTTACAAAGCATGGATGGATTTCTATTTAAGCATTTTGATGGTTGATTTCAATTTTAAATATTTTGAGTTTTTGTTTATTAGAGTTTTGGATTTATCATGAGAATTTGGGAGGCATTTGAAATAATTAATATTAACCCCTCCGGTTGAGATATATGTTTGATATGACAATCATAAGGTTGTCTTTGAGGTCATTTAAAGTTATTAGTATTTTTTGGAAGTTTGAGGACATTTGAAAATATATGATCCCCTTCAGTCTAGATAAACAATTCAACATGACATTCATCGGGTGTTCAAAGGATATTTCATTTTAAGGGTTTAAACTCTGTTGACTCTGTCTACCTGCCGATAGAGGATCGAGTTCATTGTCGATTGTATGCTTTTATTAGTAAATTTTTATTGTTTATAGATCTTAAAGGCCTAATATGAATGTATTAAAATAAATATCTTGGTAGACATCATGACTGTAATAGAAGGATCATGCTCAAACTTAAATTTATGATTTGACTGATGTATGCTTTTCTCCAAGCATTGGTTTAGAAAGTGGCATCGGGGATGCCAAATATTTTCATAGTTATTTGAAGGCTTCTTGGCATTCATCAGTCCATTAAAATCCTTAGCTACGACCACCTTTAAAGATCTTGAAAAAGGGTAGATATTTGTCTCCTAAGCAAGTAAGGAAACAAGAGAGCGTTGTAATCCTTCCATTTAGTCTATGGACTTTCTTGATATTCCTTGGACGCATTGTGTCCCTTAGTGCCTTGATCTTCTCATGATTGGCCTCATCTCCCTTAGTGGGTTTCCATAAACCCTAAGAACTTTATAGAGGCAACTCAAAAAGTACACTTGGTAGGATTGAGTTATATATTATAGCATCATAATAGGTGGAAGAACTATTCCAATATTAAGATTTCTCAAGACTTTTTTACCAACATATATCGACATAAACTTCCATAGTGCGCCCAATAAGATTTTTGAAAACCTTATTCATAAGGTGTTGATATGTTGCTCCAACATTCTTAAGCCCGAACGGTATCATCAGATAGTAGTACAACCCCTTGTCTATTTAAAAATATGTTGCCTCCTCATCAGCAGGATCCATCTTTATTTGATTGTATCCATAGTAGGCATCCATAAAGCTCAACATCTGATGTCTGGAGGTAGCATCGACCAACTAGTTAATACGAGAAAGTGAAAAACTATCCTTGGCGTAGGCTTTATTGAGATCTGCATAGTCTACGTACATTCACCAGGCTCCACTTGCCTTTCGAGCCATTATGACATTTGTTAACCAAGTGGGGTAGTGCACTTTTCTTATAAATCCAACTTCTAAAAGCTTATCAACCTCCTACTCAATCTCCTGCTGGCGATCTTGTGCAAAGTTCTACTTCTTTTGGTTTACCAGCTTGTATGTTGGGTTGACCTTGAGGGAGTGCATGATTACTTCAGGGTTGATTCTAGGCATATCGGCTGGGCTCCATGCAAAAACATCTTGGTTTATTTGTAGAAACTCTACATACATTTTCTTATCTTCATCTAAAAGAAGCGATCCAATCTGCACTGTTCTTGAAGAGTGCTCGTTTTAAAGAAACAAATAAGGTCTTCTATAGGGGAAACCCTATGTGGAATATCCTCATTCTGAAGATCGAAATCTTTGATACTTAAGGTAATTGATGAGTAAGGTTGAGCCTGCCTAAGCTAACATGATTGTGCTACTTGTTGATCTCTTTGTACTATACTAATTCTTGCTGTGGTGAGAAATTTCAATTTGAGGTGAGGGATTGAAGCAACAATCCCAAAATTTAATAGGAGCGACCTTCCAAAGATAGTGTTAAAGGCCAATTTTGATTTTACTACAAAAAACTGTATGAAGTGTGTAACATGTCATGGGAATTCTCTAAGTACAACTAGAAGACTAATTATTCCTTCTATTCCCACAGCTCAATTGTCAAATTTGTATAATGGACCTACGGCCGCCTACACTTTCTCTCTAGGAAGGCCCATGTCAAGAAAAGTGGAGTAGAATAAGATGTCTATAAAGCTCTCATTATCGAGTAAGATCCTCTTGGCATAAATGTAGAATAGGTCGCCAATCCCAGCACTAATTACGAGTGGGTCTTAATGAGGGGTCTTTTTTCCCTCTAAGTTGGAATCATTGAAAGCAATGGAGTGATCAGTGTGAGACTTCTTTGGTTTTGGCTCCTTATTAGTTGCAATCAAGACTTGACTAGGCATTGAAAGACCCTAAATAATGTTTCACCAATCACTTGATAATTGTTCAATGATTGCTTTTATTATTAATTCTGCCCCCAGCGGAACCAGCTTCATCTCAAACAGGTGGGTTTTTTTATAAATTGTCATAGATATCCTTGCCGTATTAGTCTCTCAATTTCATCCTTGTGTTGCTTGCATGCTTCAGTAGTGTGTCCACAGGTACGGTGGAAGTAGTAATATTGCTTCTGATGTTTTACATTGGGCTTCAATGGATGCGGCCAATGTTGAATCCCTTCATCATTGATCGTTTGCTATACATTTAAAGGTCTTAATGATGACAGAATTATGTGATCTTGGGTTTGTGGATTCTTTATGTCGAGCCGCTCGATTTGACTATAATTTTGTCACGTTTGGAAACCGTTTGATAATCCAAATTGTGGTTTAAACCTTCCAACAACGCTTCGGGCCCTTGATTTGGACACATTTGGGCTCTGATTGTGTCGAATTTGTTGTCGTTGGGTTCGTATTTTCGAGATTTTCAGTTTGGCAATAATTTTGATGAAATCAAAGTTCAGATGGTCCCAATTTTAATTTCGGAAGTTTCCAACTTAATTTTTCCTCAAGATTCGTGCCCATCACAATAATATTTTATATATATATATATATATATATATATATATATATATATATATATATATATATATATATATATATATATATATATATATATATATATATATAAAGTTTGTGAAAAACATACCAAACAATAAATCAAAAGGAGATGTTCACGGTTCAACCGATTCGAATAGTTCCACCGGTGTTGAGCTGGATGATGTAATAAATAATAATATAATTAAAAAATATTTTTAATACAAATTTAATTTACATATAAGTATATAATTTAATATAAATTATTACTATTTTATGTTAAATATTTTAATATAATTTATGCACATGACTCTTATAACTAATTTATACTTTAATTTTAAATTTAAGTATTTTCTAAATGAAATAATAATGGTATAATTATCATACAAAAATATAAATTTATTACGAATAAAAAAACAAAAATAGTAGTTTCTAAAATTTAAATTTTAAACCAATTTTTAATTTTATTTGCATTTAATATAAATTTATTTCACATATAAATTTATAAATTTAATATAAATTGTTATTAATTTAGGTTATATATATAATTTATATATATATATATATATATATATATATATATATATATATATATATATAATTTATATCTATATATTTTGCATCAAATTTAATTGATATAATTGAAATATATGTTTGCACGAGGAGTTAACACCACAACGACGAAAGAAGCAAGAAAGTAAAAGCAACATAAAAATAAAGTACACTAGGATTTAACGAGGAAAACCTCAAAATAGGGAAAAAATTACAAAGCAACCCCACACCAATAAATCCACATTGAAAATAGGGAGACATAAGTATCTCTCTCTCTCTCTCTCTCTCTCTCTCTCTCTCTCTCTCTCTCTCTCTCTCTCTCTCTCTCTCTCTCTCTCTCTCTCTCTCTCTCTCTCTCTCTCTTTTCTCACATGCACTATTTTCAATGTCTATACCCTCAAAATATAGGAGAAAGCCAAACAAAATAACCCCAAGGAACGCAGCCCTTCAGAAAAATGAGAAAGAAAATCGTAATGTCCATCTCGTAGCGTTGCAACGCAAGTTTGAGGTGCTGTGGCACTTAAAGCTCTGTCTTGATCTGATGTGGCATTCCGCTCACTATCATTCAGCACATGGTGTTCGGTTACGTAATGCCTCAAAAAATTTAGGGGTCAAACCCAAGCAGGGGAAAATCCCCCGCACCCCCTAGCGAGAACAAGAAACTTGAGGTCTGAGGTAACAGAACAATCCAATCGATCAACACAATCAGATTCCAAAAACTAAAAAATTATTTCGAGTGAGAACATTTGTCCACTCATGCCCCCTAAATTCACCCTTTTATTTTACTCTAAGAGCTTAATGTGTTTGGAACATATAAAATTATATCACTAATTAGATGAAGTGCAAAATTTCAATTAGACACTTTGGAAAGGGCTTCAATGTCAGTGCCTTTGGCCCCACTCACTAAAGCCTGAGCTGGAGATTTGAACTTTTTTTATGGATGAACATACACATACATGTTGCATGCATGTAGTGGAGGAGCAAGGATTTTTTTTTATGTGGGAGCACAATATTTCAACAAAAATCTTCAAAATTACACAAATATAAATCACATAATTCATCATTACGCAACTCTATTTGGAGCTTCCAACTAGAGGTCTTGTATTTTAAGGTTGTGTATATGATCTATGCGAGTTTGCCTAAATTGGCATAGATGTCCCCATATTTAAGGAATATGAGTTTTGTTGGATCAAAGCTTTAAGGTGATAAGTTTTACGGCCCATTGTGTTGGAAAAACTTAGAAGCCTTAAATGCTTTCATTTATAGAACACAATAAATAAGAAAATTGAAGCCCAAATGAGAACCAAAAGGGTTAAAATAAAGAAAAATTGGGATGATTTTACTTTGTAAGTGTCTGACACTTAACAAAAATCATCACAAGTAGTCAACTAGCGGTCTTTATTCTTATTATGTTACAAAACTCTATTATTTTTTATGTTAAAAAACTTTGTTATGTCTGTAAAGCAAAAGAGGCCCACCTTACCATTTCTTCATTGTAAAAAAAAAATCCTAACAAGCTAATGGGGGAATGTGCCACCAGTGCCCCACCATGGCTCCACTAGTGCATGCAGGATGATGAAGTAAGAGTGTATTAGATTTAATTTGATTTGGATCGAGCAAGTGCGGGCCAAAATTTGTGTGTTATGTATAATCCTTTTTGCAAAGAATTAAAATTCTAGATTTTATAATAAAAATTCTAAAGACTAATAATTAATGTCATTATTCCCCCTTCATTATAAGGAAGTTAATCACATCTTAATGGTTTTCATCAACTCATATAAAGTTGCCTTCATTAGATATTTAATTAATTCATAAAATTTGGATACAATTGAACTTTTTTTCATGACTATATTTATTTTCCCACACGCCCTAATTTTATAACCAACATGATGAACCTGTTTATTCTAGCTACAACAATATATTGCATTTAACACAATCAACTCGATTGATCCATCACTAGCTACAAGCATTAGCCCCAAAGCCAATTTTTAAGTTTCCCACATCATATACTACATCGAATCTGCGTTGCTGCACATTACCAATGACCACAAGCTCACTATCATCGTTATTTGCAGAGAAGGCTAAGCATACTTGAGAATTATCGTTCATGTAAACTATCCCATTGAAATCTAAGATAGTCGTCACTTCGCCGTCATAGATTAATGCAATTGATGGCACATTCACTGTCTCGTAGTTAGTTAAGTCATAGCATGTGTCAAGAAATGGCAGTGGTGGTGCCATCGGATAGTTGATCATGTACTGTCGAAAAGTGTTACGGAGGGCTAAGTAGGCAGTGGGCGGTAGGCGGCTAATCACTGTGCCAGAGTCCAACACGGTTCCAGGGTCGGTGAATACAGTAGGTGAAAGGGCGAGCCTTGCACCCCCAATTGAAATGGCAATGAGCTTGAGGAAGTAGAAGGATGGTAAGTTTTGGTTGGTTAGCATCGGAGTATACTCCACATCAGTGACAGAGCTACCTAGTTCGAGATATCCAATTGTGGTTGTCCCTGATGGTAGACAATAAGAGAATACATTGTCATAAAATTGAGTTGTCTGGGAAATAATTGAAACATCCCCCCGGCCAAGGCCTAATACCCCATCTGCTTGTCCAAAGCTCACGCTGTTGTTATGTCCACAACCAAAGCGAAAGTTGTTTATAGTATCAGTGGAGAATGTCAATGTGTCTTGAATGAAGGAGCCATTAGTATAAGAATCATCTTCATATATTTCCTGATAGAGACACGTGGAGGTAGAGGAGCAACCAAAATACTCTAGATCGATACAAAATTCTGAGTTGCATGGGATGTCAGTGAAGGTGGAGGAATTAGTTGGGTCATAAAATGGGTCTTTTTGGGTGTAGCAATTATTGCAGGGAACACATTGGGTCCAAGTGAGATCGCTACCGGTGTCGATCGCAACTGTGAAGGATTTTTTAGGAGTGCCTAGGCCTATGATGACGACATAGAGGTCGGTACCAAGATCTTTGCCGATGTCTACCGGATATCCTGCAGAAAGAGAGCCTCCAATAGGGTTGAGGCGGGCGGTGGCATTGGCAGCTCGGCGGTGGATGTAGTCGACATGGGCTTGGTCCCGATGAAGGAGCTCCACATGGGACGGCTTGTCTTGGCCTGCCAGAGATGAGCACGGGCCGTGCCGGTGGACAACCTTGAGCTTGGAAGGGCTCGTGACTGTCACAATTAAACAGCTAATTAATATATGTATTGAGTTTTTTTTTTTCTTTTGTATCATGTTTAAGTTTTTGATATATATATCAAATGAGCTTAATTGCTGCATGATTTAATATTATTATAAGTAATTTATGAAAAAATATTCTACAATAGGGTATTAATAAATTTTTGAAATTGCTCGCAAACTTTTATCAGGCATGGAGCAGGAGTTGCTCGGCAACAGTGACTTGACGTCAACGACATGGTGTTCTCCTGCAAGCTCTCGCGCTGATACTAGAAAATTCTTCTCTATTAAAAGCAAAAAGAAGAAGAGATTGAGAAGAATATAACAGGAGAGTAGAGAAGAAGCCCCCATGAGAATAGAACTTTGAAGCTCTGCTTAGGACAATTTGGAGGAGTAAGCCAAGTGGAGGTGGGGCTTTATAGGCAGGAATTATTGCGCATAATGGGGTTATCATGAATTTAATTTAGAATATGAGTTTTTTTTTTAAGGGAATATTAGGTTGTGGAAGAAGAAATCAAATAAGGGGTTTGACCTATAATTAAGGAAACAAAAGTCAATTGCTTGGGCTTGTTCTTATATTACCAACTTGCTGATTTTTTCTTAAGTTTTAATTTGATATGTAGTTATAAATTATTTTAGTTCCTATCAATCCAAATTTGTTGAACGGGGTTGTCAAATTGGCCCTATGTTTGATCAAGTATAAACATAACATCTAACGATCAATGTTGAAAATTTAGAATATGCTTGCAGCTTTCCCAAGACATTATTTTTTAAAGAAAAAAAAAAAGAACACAGAAAATTTTGATAGTATTCTGGGAGTGAATAAAAATTTATATTATCAAAATTTAAATTATATTTTCTATGATAAAAAGATAAAATTATTAATTTTATCCCTATAAGTTATTCTAATTATTAATTATATTAATGATTTTATCAAAACAAATAGGGGCAAAATATTTTAAAAAAGAGAATATAAATTTCTTCCTTCTATTACAATATAAGTAAGTGCTTGCACAATTTACAGAGAAAATAGTCAAAAGATTGTTCAGAAGTTCCACAATTGGCATGTAATAATGATAAGGAAACATTAAGAAATGAAAAGATCCATTTGTCAATGCATGTTATATCATACAAGCCCATTTGGCCTCTCATCAGTTCCTCTTTTGCAAGGGGCAAATCATTATTAGAATGACTACAACTTTTTATCCTAACTAAAAAAATTGATCTTATTCATATGCAACAACATCAAACAAACAGCTAGACTTTACAGCAATGAGTTGATTTCGCTATCAACTATCAACTAAAAACAAAAAGGATATTAGATCAAAAGATATCTAAAATTAAAACAGTAATACAAGAGTCCAAAATTCATTAATTAGAATCTTAAAGAGTACAATTTCATAAATCAACCGCCATGAAATCATAATCTAAATGCCTAATAAAACTCTTCATGTCTTTATTGAAAACCCACCAACTATCGAGGGACGCATAAGATAATTATAAATTTACATAAAAAATGAACTTCAAGTTCTACCAATTTTGTGTACGTTACCAAGAAACCTATGATATATATATCATCGCAACTAATGATTGTTTTGATAAGCAAGACATATTTTTTAAGTGCAATGTTACAATATGAATATTTTAGAATTAGCCAAATACAAATTGAGTATGTAATTTGTAAACTTAATGAAGGCCAAATTTATTATCAAATGATATTATTGGAGGATTAATTGGCAACTAGATGTTTATATTTTATTTTCTTGAATCTTTTCGACTAAATTAGTATATAAAAACACAACTTGTACAGTTCAAGTCACATGACTAAAATAGAAAAATCTCTTTATTTTTAAAATATGCTTCACATGCATTTAATGCTCAAGTGTAGCAATGCCATAACCCTTTGCTTTTTCCATTGACATGAAAGTAAAAAATAGATTAACCCTATAATAAAAAGATAATTATTTACCAGGTTTATAAATTATGTTTTAGATACAACAAAAATATCAAGCCTTTATCTCAATACATGAAACTTTTTTATCTATAATATATTTTACATAAATTGCATGTGCACTAAGTGCACCAAGTGAAAATATTTTATGAAAAATAACGTGTGGGATAAGCTCAAGTTAGTTTGAACTAACTTGAAATTGAGTTCAACTTATAATAAATCATGTCATTTGTGTTATATATATATATATATATATATATATATATATATATATATATATATATATATATATATATATATATATATATATATATATATATCATAAGAATTTGGGAGGCATTTGAAATATTTAATATTAGCCCCTCTAGTTGAGATATACGTTTGATATGATAATCATAAGGTTGTCGTTAAGGTCATTTAAAGTTATTAGTATTTTGTGGATGTTTGAGGACATTTGAAAATATATGATCCCCTTCAGTCTAGATAAACATTCAACATGACATTCATCGGGGTGTTCAAAGGCTATTTCATTTTAGGGGTTTAAACTCTGTTGACTCTGTCTACCTGCTAATAGAGGATCAAGTTCATTGTCGATTGTATGCTTTTATTAGTAAATTTTTATTCTTTATAGATCTTAAAGTCCTAATATGGACGTATTAAAATAAAGATCTTGGTCATCATCATGACTGTAATAGAAGGATCATGCTCAAACTTAATTTTATCATTTGACCTGCATAACATCATCAAATATCACGTGTGTACTCTTAATACACATGTTGGAGCACATGCTAATGTATATTATTACATAAATATGGGTTAATGTACTTGTACATGTACTTCTATATTTCTATGTATATATATTACAATACACGTATATGAGAATTTTAAATTATTTAATGATGATCAGTTGTGCAAAAAACTATCATTTGAATGTGTGTGAGGCTCCATTTGAGAGTTTGTATATGCCTTCTATCTGTTTGCGTGCATGTTACAAATCCGGTAGAATGGCGTCATGCTTCAGTAGAATTATAAACGTCTTCTGTCCACTTGTATGAGTATTACATATCAGGTGGCATGGCATCATAGCTTTTTTCTTTTTTTGAAGGAAAGGAATTAGCTAGCATTTAATAAGAAAAAAACTAAAGTTATTACAATGAAAGTTCCGATTCCTCCTTCAATAATTTTGAAAATGAAGGAGGAATCTTATTAGTAGCTAACTCATTCCAAGTGAAGTCCCTGGCAATAGCATAATTGGCACAAAATTTTCCAATTTATTGTTCTCTCTTCCAACCCAATTAAAAATAACAAAATTAAACAAACTTAAGAAATGAAGTTCTTCTTTCCACTTACCTCCCATGTCTTGTAGGTATTTGATTATGTTTTGATTGTCTCCTTTAATAATAAGACCTTTAAAAGAACCCATCCAATCCTTCATGATTTCTTCTATGAACTTTATAGCCAAAAGTTCCAAGTGAGCAACATCCCAATGAATGCAAGATTTTCCATAAGCCATAATAAAGCATCCTTTGCAATCTCTAATAACACCTCCAATTCCATCTTTATAAGTTTTCAAAAGTGCTGCATCCACATTGATCTTGATACAATCGGGAGGACGGGGGTACTAACGATTCAACAGTCTATAAGACTGATTAGTGCCCTAGTTGCCCAATTTAAATTTATCATATTTGAAGGATGTAACAATATAGTTAACTGCATCGATACCAATCATCAAAGTTCTATCATCTTTACCTTCATGAATTAGATTATTCCATGGTTTCCACGAGAAGAAGATTGAATTGGAATACAAATTTGTGTTGAAGCTTTGTTCTGCTCCATTAAACTTTATCCAGCTTAAACAATCAAGAATATATTTGAATGCTGGAATACCAAACCCCCATTTATTGAGCTGGTTCAAGACATCTGTTATCTTCAAACATTTAAGTAAGATATGTTCCATATCTTCTGGAGCATTGCATCCTCTCGGGCAGACATCTAACACTTGGAATCTTCTATTATAAAGGTAATGAGTTGTTGGTATTGCATTATTGAGAATACGCCACCAAAAAACTTCTACTCGTGGTAGTAGTTTAATCTTTTTAAAGCAATTCCATTACCAACAGTCATCATAAGCCTCAATTGAAGCTTTAAAAGCTAAAGAATACTTCCAACTTGGTATGATCCCAGTTACCATTTGTTAATAGACAATCTATCGTGAGCTCTTCTTGATCCGATGTAGCCATAAATGTTGGTCATTCATTTAGACATTTATCCAAAATCCAAATGTCTTTGTACACATTCACTGAAGCACCATCTCCAATCTTCCATCTGGTAATTTTCTTCAGGTTCTCTAAACCGTTTGCATTAATCTTGCAAGCTGAGCTTTTATTACTTACTATACACATTTTTCTCTAGTATGGCGGGAGGCCCAAACTCTTGAAATTTCCACTAAATAGGGGAGGCTACTGAAATTTAGAGTAAATACAGAGGGCCTGAACTTAAATAAAAGGAAAATAGGTGATTGTACTTGGAATTGATTTTGAACTATGAATAGATAACTTTAACTTAAATAAGCACATGGAATCAAACTTGATATTTAAAATAAAAAAAATGTAATTCGCAAAACAATAAAAATTAACCATATAAAATAAAGGGCGACTGGTGATCAAGCTCTCAAGTGCACATGTATAATGAACAGTGAAACCAAGATGACTCATGTCACTCAACTAAACAATCTATAAATGAAAACATGCAACTTGAAGACTCTAATAATGAAGGCCTTGTGAAGAATATCAATGAGCAAACTGGAGACTTGTGTTGAACACAATTCCAAGCAATTTACAAACAAGTGCAAGTTTGCGTGTGATCCTCCCACAGTCAATGCAAGTTGACAATAACAATGCAAACTTTCAATGAATATGGCAAGTATATCAGTCACAATGCAAATTCTAGCAGGAAGCGATGACAATTTCATTTACAAATCATCGTAATACATGGCACTTGCAGCTGCTGCCTCTTATATCATCTAGCTTCGGCACTTACTCAGTGACTTCTAGATTCCTATTAATAGCCCAACTCCTCTTCATTGCGACAATATTTTAGTCATGGCTCTAGCAAACAATCTCGTCTTCCACACGCATACAAAACACATAGAAATAGATTATCATTTCATTTGTAATTACAATACCTCCAACAAAATTGCCATTCATAACATCCCCACATCTAATCAATATATCGATATTCTAACAAAAAAAATCTTCCTCTGTGCCAATTCTAAAGAATGAGAAACAAATTAACTCTTCTCTCTCAGGATCCTTAATTTGTGGCGCGGTGATAGGCTATGTGATAAACAATCCAATGAATCCCCTGCTATACTCGTTCACTGGCATCACACAGCCGCATCTCCACTCTGCTTGGAAGAACAATAACACCTCTTCATCTTCTTATAACAACAGCTGAAATCGATTGTATCATCTTCTATATATATCTCTTGTAATCACTACAGGGCTAATGAAAATACTATGTGTGCTTCTTTGTATCCCTTTATCTGTTTAATTCAAAGGTTATCTTTAGGATGGTGGTCGGGCGATGTTCGAGGAGGAGCTTGGAGGCAAGAGAGATCTCAGAATTTGGCAATCTTAATCTCATTGGATTTGTTTTATCGAGTAGCTCGATTCCACTATAACAGTGTTACATTTGGTCATTCAATTTATGTTTTGAACATTTCAAACACACTTTGGGCCCTTGATTTGGACCCATTTGGGCCCATATCAAATTCTCAAGGGCCTCATTTGGGCCCAGATCAAATGGAATTTGTGTCATTGGGTTCGTCTTTTTGAGATGTTCAAATCGACTATAAGTTTGTTGAAATCGGAGTTCGGATGGTCCCAGAAATAATTTTGGAAGTTTTTAATTTAAATTTGCCTCAGAGTGCCGATCAAAATTATTTTTGATGGTATATCAGGCCCATTTCAAATGATTCATATGCTTCATAAAATGCTAATGAAAATTACGTTCGTAATTTATTATTAAAAAGCAATAATAGCAAGTCTAGATAGATAGAGAATATGTCAGAACAGCAAAAGGGACAAACAAAAGTATTCAAGATGAATCTGAATCAATACAAGCAACGACATGAGAAGAAATTGAGCCGTTAGCAATATCACGCTTATCCCATTCGACCCCAAATAAATATTAAGGGTTGCAACCATAGTTTAATGAGCCGCAGAGTGGGTTGAGGCCGAGGTTCGGCTAACTGGCTTCGGATGTAGATGACGCGGTCTTGATCCCGTTGGAGGACCTGATCCATAAGGGATTGTTTTTCCTGGCGCGTCAAGGTTGAGCATGGGCTATCTTGGTTGACCACCTTAAGCTTGGAAGGGCTCGTACCTGTTAAAATTGGTACATCTTGTTAATGTACATATTGATTGGAATTTAGATATTTGTTGTCGAGAATGAATCTCCTTATGTTTAAGCTTGTGATATATTTCAAATCGGCTTAATTTCTATAAATATTTTATTATTTTAATTAATTTACAAAAAAAAAATGTATAAAACAGGGCATTAAGAAATTGTTGGCAAACCTTTATCAGGCACAGAGCAGAATAGAGAATCCTCCAGTGAGTCGACCTTGATGAGATCGTATTCTTCATGCAAAAGCTCTCGTGCTGATACTAGAGAAATCTTCTCTATTAGAAGCAAAAAGAAGAAGAGATTGAGAATAGTATAACAAGAGGCCATAAGAGAATAAGTTGCCATGAGAATAGAGCTTCGAATCTCTAGACCAAGAGCAGGTGGGGCTTAATAGGCGTGCTTTATTTCGCGTAATGCAGTTATTAGGAACCTCGTATGGTTGTCCGTTTTTAATACTTCTTTAGTTTCTAAATGATAAAATAGCAAAAGATAGTTGGTTTGGAATAACTGCTTTCCTAAAATAAAATCAGCTTGCTATTTGAGGCCAATATGCCCTCTTTGTCAAGTCCATATACATCTCTTTATTTATTTTTTCCTAAAATAAGATAACTAATATACGTTAGTTGTACCTAATTATGTCATGACCACAGACTGCTAATCAAGTATACTGATTTTTTGTGATTGTATTTTAATTTTTCTTTGATAATCTAAATTATTATAGAATAAAAAAAAGATTATCTAACGAATTAAATTTATTTATTTAATATTTTTTATTTAATTTCCTAAAATTCACAAAATCACATTTTACAATGCTATATCTATACTACTATTATAAAAGGGGCTTGAGTTTCCTTCCTCCGGCAAATCTTGTTCATCCATTCTACTTATTTTTTAATTATCTTGGCCGTCCATTCTATTAAAAATATTTAATAAATAAAAAAATTCACATTAAATATTAAAATATATAATAATTACTATCCGATTGCATTTACGTCATAAATTAATTACTTAAATTTACTATCTCAATTAATATAATTTTTATTATTCTTCAAATCCCCTTCATATTCCACCTAAATTAATTACTTATCAAAAACCCGCTTCATATTCCACCTAAATTTAAATAGTTTTATGTTTCAAATTCTAATACTTTGTATTCGATGCAACATCCCTTAGAATTCTAAATAAAATTTTTAATGATGATGTTATACTTGTCAACGAAGAGTCTCACTAAACTCCTATGGGCTATGCCTATTCATATTTCCGACCGTTGGTATTTTGGATAAAAAAATAACTGTAATCTTAGCCCCCCAGATTATGGTTTATATCTTCCTGCAATCCTAGCCATTGGAAGATCAAAATGCGAATTAATTATATACTAAAGCAAATTAACGGTTCATAATCCATATCATAAGCAGTAACATTAACGGCAGGCCACTTCCATTTTAGTCACCGGCTCAGCGTGCCTATATATTACCCCATTCCTTTTCCTCATCAAGAGAAGAAATACAACACATCGTCTTTTATTGTTTGCACCATCAATAGCGGGTAGAAGTAAGAAAAAAAATAACCATTGAGGTATCCGTTTCAAATATTCTCTCTTTAAATAATGCCTACTTATCCTTGCTTCAAAAAAATTTGATTACAGTTCTGATACATCTCTAAATTATTTTCCTCTCTCCTCTTTCATTCAGATAGAGCAATGGCAAAAAAATTTGAACCTTCCATCATTTCTTCGCTTATGCTGCACTTACTCTACTCAAGTTCACTTTCTTCATTATTTTATATGCTAGGATAATACGCTTTGAGGCTTTTATTATCGTAAGTTTCAGGAAAGATGGAACTTCGTTCTGCATGGACAGGAGATAATTTTATAAGCTGGAGTATTAGTAGTAAAGTTTGTTTATAAGTGTTTGGAAATGTATCATCTTTATTTAGAATTAATTATGTGAATTCATTACTTTGTTGTTTGTAGTGATCAGAGGTTTATAAAATGCATTTGGTTCTCCACTTCAAGCTAATTCTAACATTTACGAACTTCTTCTGCAGGTGGAGCTCAATGCACCGAACAGCAGGAGGTAAATCTCTAAAGCCTAGCTTAAAAGCTAGAAAATGCTCTAGGATTCATAAAATATAAGTTTGATGAAAGAGACAGAAGATCTATTAGGAATTCTTTATTGAACTTTTGGAACAATGAATGCTTCAAAAATGATAATTGAGCTCTTTTTTAGATTTTTTTTTTTTTTTGAAATTTAATAAAAAAAATTCGATAAAAACTATGGGAGAAATATTGCGATTAAATTGGGCATGATTACGTGTATATTTAACACACTTAATATAATTTGTTTCAGAAAAGTTGGTGTGTGGCGAAACTTTCTTCTGACGATGCTACTTTGAGCGCGAACCTCAACTATTCCTGCTCTCAGGTGGATTGCAGCATTTTACAGAGGGACTGGGCTTTCCCAGACACCCACATATCCCATGCTTCCGTAGCAATGAACCTATACTAGCAAGCCATGGGTAGGAACTATTGGAACTGCTACTTGAATAACTCTGGATTGATCTACAAATTCACTCTAAATTCACAAGTATTACAAGGACACAAAATGACGTTACTATTCTGTAAAGAAGATACTTTATATGCATTATTTATTTTGTCTTAAATATACTTATAATAAGTTTTAAATTTGTTTATGGAAAATATTTAATTTATATATTTATTTTGTGTTTGCCTTATGTTTTATAAAATTTGTTTTTTATGTATTTATTTGGTGATATTATGCTTGAGCCAAGTAATTTATACCTTTCATTTTTTTTATTGCAAGAAAAATTTTAATTTTTTTGATATTATGCTTTCAATAGTTGTAGTACATATATTTCTTTAATTAATTAAATATGATCTGTTCAAGAAGAACTAATATTTTAGTCTTAGCCTAACTACATGCTTGCTTAAAACATAAGAGCAATTGCTGATGAACTTTGGTTTGTTTATCTGCCTCACTACATATCCAATAAATTATATAGAGACAAAACACTGAATTGTGTAATTGGTACATAATACACAATGAGATCAATGATGAGCCAAAACATATGAGATGGTGCACTGAATTTTTCCTTGAGATAGATCTCTGCACATAATGTTATTCGAGCTCATCTTTGTTGCAAAATTTGTTGGGATTTTTTTATTTTATTTTCAAGTAACTAATTTGTTAGTTTTATTCTATTTATAATTAATTATTATAAAAAATATTTTCATTATATAAGAAAGAATTCTTAGCTAAATATTTGTTTTGTGATCAGTAATGTTAAATTTTCATATTAATATTTTTTAATAATATTTCTATTAATTTTTGAAGTACTATTAACATGTAAATTGTGCACTTGATTATATGATTCATTCATAATTATTGGATTGTTTGGTACCATTCGAAAGCTATTTTTAATTTTTATTTATTTTTTAAAAGTTTGATTATCTTTGTTTGATTCTTTAATGCATGAGTGCACTATTTTCATTCATTTCTAGCAATGTGCACTTTGTGCACGTGAATAATGATAATATAATTAAAATATTTATATTATGGATTTTATTTTTTAAATATTTAGTCACGTGCATTTAATGCACTGACATTTTTACTAGTATATATATATATATATATATATATATATATATATATATATATATACCATTCATCTAAAACATCAACCATCTTTCTTTTAGGATCTCAACCCAATTCAATTGATCACCGCCTAAACTTCTTCTATAACTTTCAATCTTTGTTTAGTTGATCCTACTTATTTTTATGTCGTGTCTTGTCATTCTATCTACCTATTTTCTCATGGAAACTCTTTATTAAATTCATCAAATCTTCTTTATAGAAATGTGTAGTTGGACGATTGTCAAGTTCAATTTTTCACAAACATAATAATAAAAAAAAATTACATCACACACCCATATTGCAGACGTTCGTCCATTCTTATATTTACCGACAATACGCCCACCATATTATATTATGAATTAATATTTTTAATCTATTAAAAAAAAATAAAGAAGAATATAAATGCTTATAATAAAGAAGATATAGTTTGAGCAGCAGGAAATATTAAAATTTAAAATTATTTGTGTGTTGGCCATATATTTAATATTAGAAAGGGAAAATTAAGATATATATATATATATATATATATATATATATATATATATATATATATATATATATATATATATATATATATATATATAATCTGCTTGCATAAATAATCAATAAAAACATGCAAGAGCTACCAAAAAAAAAGTAAATAACAGTTTCGTAAATAAGTTTGAGTTTAAACATAAACTTACTAAAATGTATATGAAATTTACAGAATTAAATTTGTTTTGAATGACCAAAATTTCAACAGGAGGAAATGAGAAATATAATTATCTATAAGGAAAAAAATCTAATCATTACTATGGGTGTAAGTATGCCGAGCCGACTCGAGCTCGACTCGTTAAAAAATCACGAGTTGAGCTTATCGAGCCACAAGCTCGAGCTCAATAAGGCTCAGCTCGTCGTTAGTTCTTATTTAATAAAATATTTATACATTAAAGACATAACGTGGTGGGAAGAGAGACATGAACAAAAGACGAAACGCGGGCGGACGAAGATTCTGAATAGCTATGCTGAAATTTCAATTTCCAACACTATGTATGGGTGGGAAGCAGGACACGGGCGTGTGTGGATTGGCAAATGACGGCGGGCTTGTGTCACACTATAAAAGGCGAATGACAGTGGAATCGTGTGCGGAATGCAAACAACATGTTGTTGGGCTCGCATGTAGACTGCGGGACACGAACAAAGAGGGTTCTGTGTGGAAAGCGAATAACGGTGTGTTAGCGTGCAGACTGCGGAACGCGAACGATATTGTGGCTCACATGTGGAACGCGAATGACCCTGGTACTCGAATCACAAAATCAAGTGGCTCAACGAGCCATTTCTAGTGCGATTAGTCAAACTCGAGCTCGACTCGAGTTCAAGCTCGGAATTTGGGTCGCAAATCAAGCTCAAGTTTGGCCTAACTCGAGTTTGACTTGACTCATTTACACCCTTAATCATTACATATTAACAGCTAGTTGTTTGGATTTCATTTGAAAAGATTTTCTTGTACGATGTAATGGAATATCCATAAATTATATTGTTTCAGGACATTATTAAGCCAAAGAACATACATGATTCTCTTGTAAAATCCTCTAAGTTTTAAGCTTCTTTTAATGTGGTAAAATTGAGTTTATTTATAGATTTTTAGAGTGACATGCCCCATAAATATGGAGAGGATTCAGGGCAAATTCGAAGTGTTGCATTAGACGGTAAATATCGATTCCTTCAATCATAGAGCATTCGTGTAGCATTTAAGAACCTTAATGATGTCATAATTAAGAGATCTTATGCTCGTTGGATTTGTCTCGTCGAGCCACTCGTTTAGATTATAAGCATGCTATATTTAGATGTCATTTGGTTATCGAATTAATACACTAAATGTTTCAAATATGTTTTGGTCCTTTGATTATATTTGGGGTCATTTAGGCTTGAATTGGACCGATTTTGATGTTGGTGGGTTTGTCTCATCGAGACATTTAGTTTGAGTGTAAGTTTGTTGAAATCAGAGTTAGGATGGTCCTAATTTAATATTGGAGGTTTTCAATTCATATATCATCGAGATTCATGCCTGATCAAGTTGACTTTTGGGAGAGATTATTACATGTAAAGATCGGAAACAGAGAATCATCTGGATTTGTCTTTGTGAACAATAAAAGCATAGTTATTGCTCATCACTGCACTTTTACTATTTACTGTTGAGTTTTTACTATTCATAAAGACAATTCCATACGATTTTGTGTGTTCAGTCTCCCCACATAATAATCTCTTGATTTTTGGTAATGTATTAAGAAGGGATTGAGAAGAGTATAACAGGAGAAGAAGTCACCATCAGAATAGATCTTCGAAACTCTGTTTTTGAGAACTTGAAGGAGTAAGCCTAAAGAAGGTGGGGCTTTATAGGCGTGGTTTATTGCGGATAACGCGATTATTAGGAACCTCGTTTGGTTGTCCATTTTTAATGCTTCTTCAGTTTCTAAATGGTAAAATAACAAAAGTTAATTGGTTTGAAAAAACTGCTTTCGTAAAATACGTTTGATAGCCATTTTGCAACCACTTTTTCCAAGTGGTCTACATTCTACACATGCGAAAACTCCAACTTACCACAGCACGTATGCACGAAGCCTTACAACATGTCATCAATCCTCTTCTTCAGTATTTCATCGCCTCCACCCAACAGGTTATTAGGTGCGGAGTGAGGACGGGGAGAACCGTCTGCACACAAGTATAGGATACTCAGCTAGGTACCACTCAGTACCGTTGGGTACCGCTGGGTACCGCTTGGTACCCTGTGCTTGTGCGGACGGTCCACATTCCGCACCTAATAATTTTTTCAGGTGTAGAGCCATGCTTCTCCTGGTCGATTTGCAACATATCTACCAAGGACTTCCTCAATTAGAACTCTTCAAGCAACAATACACATACCCAAATCCTGAAATAAACTCCCTCAACTAGAACTCTTCAAGCAACAATACACGTACATACCCAAATCCTGAAATAAACTCCTCCTAGATTATTTCTGAGGTTCGAGCATCCCTGTTAATTTTTTACTCTTTTTTTTCATTCCAATTTATATTCAGACTTAATTTTTATTTCATGGTATAATGCCGATTAATTACAACTTTTCATTTTAATAAATCTCCTCTCAGACAATTTCCATCAGTAAAAAATTATATTTGTTATTAAATTTGCATCTATATTTGGATCTAACATCTCACCCAAGAGAATCTTCGCTCCCTCTATAAGTCTGCATGGACAAGTATATTGGAATTAATAAAACTGTTATTTTCTTGTTTGCAATGCTATTTATCAGATCGAAATATTTCTTAATGCTTTTCTAATTCATGAAAATTTTAAATAATTTTTATAAATGCAGTAATATTCTGGTTTATTTATTTCTTCATAATACCATTCGTTAGGTTGACAGGAAAAGCAAATATTTTAACAATATATAAGAGGGAGTTAATTAAGCAGGAGTTCAGAGGAGAACAAAAAACGTTGAAAACAAGAAGGTTCGTTATTTTCTTGGCATGTTCATGTTCTGTTCTATGCTTTTGAGCTTCATCGATATTCAATAAGGTATGACACTCCTTATATGTGACATCTCGGATCAAGAAAAGCGGTACACACAGGTAATATGGGATACGATAAAGGGATAGAAAGATCTATATTGTATTTACAAATATAAGCATATATATATATATATATGCAAGTGATACAACAAGATATACATGTATGTATGTATCATAGTAAACATAGGAAGTGAATTAATAAGGCAATTCGTTAATAGAAGTTCAAATAACTAATACATACAAAAAATAAAAATTTTGATACAAGCCAACATAATTATAAATAGAATGAAAAGCAGAAAATTAACTACCAAGGTTGTACAAAATCAATATGAATCAAAACTTGATTATCATTATAAATAAAAGAACTATTTAATTTGATGACTTAAACTATAAGGAGAACAAAGATAGGAGGAAAGGAAAATGAACTTACGAACTTACTATAGAATAAGAGAAGATTAGGATATGTTCGCCAAAGGTTGTGTCAGGATGAGAGGTTGTTGCGAGAGAGAAATGAGGAGGAAGGATATGGGAGAGCTATGGCGGCTACTATAAGAGGGAGAGGGGAAATTCGATGTCCTAATTTTCATTTGCCTCCTTAAATGGCGAGAGAGAGAGAGAGAGAGAGAGAGAGAGAGAGAGAGAGAGAGAGAGAGAGAGAGAGAGAGAGAGAGAGAGAGAGAGAGAGAGAGAGAGAGAGAATCAAAAGGAGCGGTAGGATCGTGAAATTATCGTGATTTTGCAAAAATGAGAAAGAGGTTCACGAATAAGCAACTAATCACGTGCGGTTGATTAAGATTCGAGCAAAATCAGAGCGAGAGGGGTTTGTCGTGCGGCTCCGACTTGGAAAATGAAACGTCAGGACCAGCCAGTTCAGGCTTAGATATTACATTATAGGTGTTAAATCATTCCAACAACTTCAAATAGGTTCTTGCTTTGGATGAAAAGCAAACATTACATTTCATTTAATATCTAAATTATTCAACATGTTGTCTCAAAATCTAGTTAGATGGAGTACTGATGTTGAATAGGCTAGTAATTGCATTGAACTTAATAATGAACTATTCTTGTGATTTCCAACCAGTTAACATCACCGGTTTTGATATACACATACCATATATCTACTTCTTAAATTTTCTCTACTTTTTATCTACATTCATGAATATATGTATTTATTATGTATATAAATATTTATTATATGAAATTTATTTATAATATTTATATTTAAGCAGATATATAATGTTGGAGGATTATGAGAGTTGCTCCAGTGATTACTATAGTGAAAAAATATTACCAACTTATAATGAAATGGTAATTATTCAATTTAATATTGTTAGCATTAGGGTTTTTGCTTCATGATTACTACTAACTTTAATTGAATAAGAAGTCTTGCATGACTTCAGGTCAAAGTGAAGATAAATGAGTGTGAGAGTTACTCTGTGGACATCCTTTAAGATTTCACAATATATAATCCGGATATCACAAGTAATATTTAATGATTTACTTTGCAAACTTGAATCATTTCATGGGCTACATGGTTCACATAGAACTAGTTGTAGAGAAGTGCTTGGAATTTGTTCATTCTAGGATACATTGAACCTGGAAGAGCTACCTCAAATAGATTTCAATATTCTACGAAAGTATTAAGAAAATATTTCTCTATGAGGCCTCGTGCATTGGTGTTTTTAGCAATCAATATTATTGTACGAGAAGATAAATAATTTTTTAATATTCTTGCACAGATTATCAATGATATGAGGCATATGTCATATTTCAAGGACTGTATATGAACAATTAATGAAACTCATGTTGACGTCCGCGTTCCTATTGAATATCAAATTCCTTATATAGGGCGCAACATTCACTTACATAGAATATCATGGCAGCATATGATTTTAATATGTGCTTCATATTTGTTACAACCGGTTGAGAGGGTTCAATTCATGATGCTCATATCTTCCAAAGTGTTATAAGGGATCTGAGATGCAATTTTCCTGCATTGTCATCAAGTACTTTTTTGTTGAATAAATAAACATGAGTTTAATAAGGATATTTTATATTATAGTATATGAGATATTTAATCTATTTGGTAATAGGTAAATTTTACTTAGTTGACGCAAATTACCCACTTCAAAGGGGATTTTCTTAAGCCTTGTCCAGAGACGCGATAGCATATACCAGGTTTTGTTCGAGGCAGTGGACATACTTAGGGTCAATGAGAGGTATTTAATAGA
Source organism: Dendrobium huoshanense (assembly GCA_016618105.1). Taxonomy (NCBI): domain Eukaryota; kingdom Viridiplantae; phylum Streptophyta; class Magnoliopsida; order Asparagales; family Orchidaceae; genus Dendrobium; species Dendrobium huoshanense. The sequence goes on from CM028348.1 coordinate 15,462,124, forward strand.
AGACATTCTTTTTTGAGAAGTGTAATAGAACATGTTTTTGATGTGTGGAAGAATAAAGAAGAAATTATAAGAGATATGTCAAACTACTCATTCTAGACAAAAGCATCTTATTGCAGTTCTTACAATGACACTAAATAATTACATACAAAGACATCAATCAAGAGCTAATATGGAATTTGAGGAATGTGCATCGATGAAAATTTTGTTCATCCATAGTCACATGAGTACAAAGTGAAAGAAGAAGTTGAACCCTTAAGAAGCATGGATGGTATTGTAGACTTGCTAGATGGTGTAGCGGCGAACGAGATAATTGAAGTTAGAGAGAATATTACAATGCATTTATACAATTGTAGCATATAATCACATCAACTTTAATTCAATTTGAATATTGCATAAGTAATTTATATTATTGATAAATAAATTTAATACTAAATTAATGTTGTGTTGATTATAATGTATTGAATTATTCATGTTATATTTCAAGTTTTCTGATCAAAATTGAGAAGCAACAAATATGTTCCTACAAAGTCACCCATGAGACCGTAATTGTTTAGTTTTGTTTTGGCTGTTAGAGTTTATGTTTATGTATTTGTAGTTATTTTTATTGAAGATTGTATTGATATTTATTATATGTTAGGATCAACACAGTGAAATGATAATATCGTTATGAATTTCTGACTTCGAATAATTAACTTGATTTGAACTTTGAAATTGTTGTCAATGTTTAACATATACACTTAAAATAATAAATGTATATCCTTATGACATGTATATGTATAAATAAAAAGTAAATAGATTTGATTTTAAACTTATTTTTAATGCAGTTTATATATGTTAGAAGTTATTATAAGATGAAAAAAAAGGTTTACATGTAACTCAATTTTTATGTAGTCAAATATTAATATATGGAATGAATGACCTTCTCAAATCTAAGTGGGAAAAAGAAATAAATATATAAAATAAATTTAAATTGTATGAATCACACACGCAAGCTTCAAATTAAAACTCACTTGATTGATAGTCAAAGATCTCAATCAGCAAATCAAGATGAACTGTGTTATGATATGCTTGCAGTTATCCCACACATATTAGCTTGTTATTTCTAAGCTTGTTAATTAGAATATTTTATATCAATTAAGTAGAGTTTTTTTTTTTTCTATTCTAATTGAAAATAATCAAGATAAAAATTGGTAATTAATATTAGGTTTCATATGAGAGTTTTTTTACAGCTTTGTAAAGCTATTATAGAAAAAATAAAATTTTAAAGTTGTTATAGAAAATAATTTTTTTATATAATTTTTTTAAAGCAATAAAATAATCGTGATCAAATAAAAATTATAATTACAGTCTAAAAAATAAAACAGTAGAAAAGCTTCTACTAATAAATGAAACCTATAAGATAATAAGATAAAAATTACAAAAAGAACAAATTTGTGAAGGAAGCTTCTTTCCTGTTTTTAAATGGCAGGTGCTTCCCGCATTGTTTGCACTTTTAAAATTAGGGGTGTTGAAATGAATTTTCGAGACATGTTCCAATACAACCTAAAATTAACCCGCCTTCACCTGATCTCACCCAATTAGACAAACACATCAGAATTCAGACTCAGAATTGACCCGCCCTTATTCTGGTTGATCTAACCTGACACGCTACCCAAGGGTGCGATTAGGCGAGTGTCGAGCATGACTGTGCGAGCGCTTGTACGAGGCTGAGCGCAAGTGCTAATGATGGCAAGCCTGCGAGCAAGCGAGGATGCAATCGCTAGTGGGCAAGGGAGAGGTTGTGAGCGGGCGACCACAACTCCACAAGCGTTGGTGCGAGGTGGCAAGCATTAGGGGTGTCAATTTCGGGTCACGGGTCGGGTTCGGGTCGGACCCGGAACTGACCCGGGTTCAAACGGGTTGACCCTAACCCGACCCGGTTAGGCAAACGGGTCGAAAATCCGAACCCGAACCCGACCCGGCGGGTTGTCGGGTTGACCCGACACGGAGGCGAAGCGCGCGGGGCGAAGCGCGCGGGGCGAAGCGCGCGGGGCGACCGCGCGGGGCGAAGCGCGCGGGGCGAAGCGCGAAGCACGCGGGGCGCGAAGCACGCGGGGCGAAGCACGCGGGGCGACCGCGCGAGCGCGGGCGAAGCGCGCGAGCGCGTCGGAGCGCCGGGGCGACCGCGGCAGCGCTGGCGGAGCGCGGGCTGCGCGGGGCGCATCGCGGGCGGAGCGCGGGCTGGCTCGGACATGTTCCGTTACGGGTCAAACGGGTTGACCCGGCAACCCGTCGGGTCAACCCGAACCCGACCCGTTTTTCAAACGGGTCGATTTCTTGAACCCGAACCCGACCCGTTTTGCATTCGGGTCGGGTCCAACCCGGATTTTTCGGGTCGGGTTCGAGTCGGGTTTTCGTGTCGTGTCAAATATTGACACCCCTAGCAAGCATGATGTGGGGCGAGGCAAGTGAGCATGACAAAGAAGCATGTTGCTTTTGAGGTGTTGTGCGAGAGGGGGACGCAAGGTCGAACTCGGGTGGATTCCATGTTAGTTGACTTGAACATATCCGATTTTTAAAACGGGTCCAGAATTATAACCTAAACTGACCCCATTTGTAAAGCTGGCCGACCCAACCCTAAATTATCTTGGGGGTTCGGGTCGAATTTTCGAGTCGTGCATTAATTAACACCTTATTTTAAATTTCCTTTATTGATTCAGCTAAGGTGTCATTTTTTTTTTTTTTTTCTATTATAGATTTCTTATTACAAGTTAGTGTAGGCTACTCAAAAATATATTTATCGGCTAATCAAAAGGAGTAAATTATTAGTGTATTGCGTTTACATTTTTATCTGTATAAATTATTTTATATTATAATGCTAATATTATATTTAAACTAAATTTGGTACAATTTCGGATCAAATTCTTCTCAAAATGATATTCAAAAGTTGATAGATGATATTTCTATTATATTTGATTGAATGAAATTATATTATTTTGATTTGCACATGGTGCAAAATTAATGAAGATACTTTCATTAAATTTATGACAAAATAACAAAATATTAAAATATTTATATATAATTAGCCGAACAAATATCATTAAACTTCACATATGAGTTTTTCAACGCATAGAATAATTTTATAGATAAAATATAAATTTATGAGGGTATTTGTTGCAAAATTTATGAAATTTTTTTTTTTAATTTTTTATTAGAAATTAAATGACACCAGAGAATATATTCATGTTACATATCAACGTTTAGAGCTAATTAAAATAAAATTAATGTTATGATATCTAGACCCAACTTTTTTATGATATTGAGATATCGCCCACGAATAGAATAGGATTCAACAAACCTAATGTAGAAAAAGAAAAAACAAGCTTAGAAATAACACAACTATGAGCACAGTTCATAACTCACAAAGCTGCAAGTGATGTGCTGATCTTTAAATGCTTAGCCGGTTTAATTGTTTGCAAAATACAAATGGAATATTATTAATTATGTCATCTTTTTTAGGATATTTAATTAGTTATAAAATAATTAGATGATTCAAGCAAGGATTTTAAAAATCAGATCGGATCGGCCGGTTCAACTGATCAGTTGTACCATCCGATCCAACTTAAAAATTGGGTTCGCATTGAATCAAGCTGAACTAGCAAAATCATCAGTTCAACCAATGAACCAATCCATGTTTGGAAAAACCATCCAGCTCTAGATTTTTTTTTTTTAATTAAATAATAAATAATATATTTAACTTTATTAAATTCTTTTAATTTTGTTTATTAAATATTGAGATTAGTTACACTATGATTTATGCATGTCATCTAACAAATTGTGTTTTGTAGAGTGTAATTCATATTATATAAAAAGTTAAAAGACAACTATCTCAAACTCCGACTAGTTGAATGAGAGAGCGGGAGAGGCGCTGTGCTAGGGCTTTGCTCTAGCGCCGGTTGCGGTGTCTTCGCTTTCGTTCTCTCTTTTTTATTTTTCTGTTATGGCAGCGTGTGGTGTTTCCGACCCGGGGTTTCTGGACGGGGCGACTAGGTCTCGTTCTTTTGTAGAAGCTTTAGCGGGATTGTCTCATGGTAAGTTTCCGGATCTTATTCGGTCTTCTTTCCATGGAGTTCCTGCTCTGTTGATGTCGGATGAGGAATTTTTGGCTCTTGCCTAACCTTTTAAGTTTTCGCTGGTAGGTTTTTTCCCTAACCGGCGGCCGCCGCTTGCTTTGATTCGTAAGTTTTTTTTCAATCTGCGGTTAAATGGATCTTTTTCTGTGACCGTGTTGGATTCTTCGCATGTCCTTATTAAGCTGGTTAACGATCTTGATTATAATCGAGTGTTCTGCCATCGGTCTTATCTGGTCTTCAATTGCTTCATGAAGGTGACTAAATGGTCACCTTATGGTGACATTGGGGATGAATCTCCCATTGTCCCCATTTGGATTTCCTTCCCGAATTTGCGTCCCCATTTCTTCTCTCCGCGTATCTTGCATGGTTTGGGCCTTTTATTTGGTAACCCGTTGAAGGTAGACACTGCAACTGCGGTTGGATCCCGTCTGTCGGTTGCACGGGTGTTGGTGGAAATTGATATTACTAAGAAATTTGCAGACAAAATTTGGTTAGGTCCAGAGAATTTTGGGTATTTCCAATATGTTGCTATGGAAAAATTTCCTTGCTTTTGTTCCAAGTGTAAACGTCTTGGGCATTCTGTTGGTGAATGTCGACCTTTGGATGAAGCAAAGCCTGCTGCCCCGTCTGTGCCTTTATGTGGTGAGGGTAATGTTAAGGATGTTGGGGCTTCTGCTCTCACTTCTCTGTGTCCTATTACTGATCCTTCTCCTTGGGTTTTATCGCCGGTGTGTCTGTCCCCGATTTTACATGTTCCTATTCAATCTTATGTTTCTCCTCTTGTGGTTGAAGTCTCTGATGGGCCACCAAAGCAAGTTTTTGGTGGTGTTGAGGTTAGTGACAATCAATTGGGGGGGTTGTCTGCCCTTTAGGAATTGGATGTGGTGGATGATCTCGGTGAGGGAGATAAATGTGAAAATAGTGTGATTTTGCCGCCGGAGGGGGTGGTTAGTACTGAGCCTAGTGTTCCCTTGTGCAATGACTGTGACACTGTTACTGAGATGGTTGTTGTTCCTTCGGTCTGTTCTGATTTGCTTGATGTTGCCGGTGTGGTTCAGCGGGATGTAGAATTGGGTGATGATGGTCCTGGCATTTTGGTTACTTGGCCATTATCTGAGGGTGACGAGCCCTTGTCTAAGAGTATTGCAGACCCTCTTTTTTCAGTGCCAATAACTATTGTCCCTAGGGAGCAATTGCAATATCACCTTTCTAGGGATAGTGTGGTGTTGCATGCTGAGCGGATACTTGTCAACTCAGATGATGATGGAAGTTTTTTTGGGGAAGGTCTGGATTCGCAGGAAAATTATGACTTGAATATCATTCAAATTGATGACGAATGTTTTAGCAAAAAGAGTGGAAAACGTAAAAAGAGGAATTCCAATAAGAAATAATTTTTTTTATTGGTTTTGCTTTCGATTTGGCTTGGATTGGCTTTTGGAGGACTATGATGAGGCCACTCGGATGGTCTGGGCTTGGATGCAACCTTACTGACGACCGGACGGCCCAAGCCTGGCAACCAGGTGGCGAACTGAGTCCGCTCTTGCTCCATTACTCCCCTCTTTTTTTTTGCCCTGTTTGGGTTATTTAGTTTGTGAGAGTGTTTTTTATTTGACAATGTATTTTATTTGTAACTTTTTTTGGGCTCTTTACTTTGTGCTGTTTTGGGCCTATGATGTAACCTTTTATTTTGAATGAATAAAAAGAGGTAGTTTAAAAATTAAAAAAAAATAAAAAAAAAACTATCTCAAACTCCCCTATGATGTGGACTAAAAAAGGATTTTGGGCTTGGTTGGGCTGGGAATTTAGGTTGGTTGAGCTACGAATTTGGGTTGGTTGCTCTATGAATCTAGGTTGATAAGGCTGAAAATTTTTTTTATTTGTATTAAAAATTTATATAGTATAAATTTATTATAATATATATTATAAGAATAAATAATATAATTTTATAATATTATAAATTTATATATTATATTAGTATTCTTATTATAAATTTGTATAATGTATATAAAAAAGAATCTCATTTATTATCATTATAATTAAATTTAAAAGTTGTTTATAATTAAATTATTAGATATTCATAAAAATAATTGATGTCATCAAAAAATTATCTTAATCGGGAGCATATCTCGAGGCAAAATCAAGTTGGAAATTTCCAAAATTAAATTGGGATCATTCAAAATCTAATTTTAGAAAACTTATAGTTGAATTGGACGTCTCAGATATACGAATCCAACGACACCAAATTCGACTCAGTCCAAGCCCAAAGGGGTCCAAATCAAGGACCTGAAGCATCGTTGGAAGGTTCAAACCACAATTTGGATTACCAAACGGTTTCCAAACCAGATATTCTTATAGTCGAATCGAGCGGCTCGATGAGACGAATCCAATGAGCCTAAGATCACTGAATTCTAATGTCACTAAGACATCCAAATGTCCAGCAAACAGTCTATGATCAAGGGAATCAACATCGACCATCCATACAAACCACTACTGAAATACCTTTGATCTTCCTTCTATTTACGGGTCATGCCACTCGAGAAAATCTATAAATAGAGCCCTCCTTTCTCATGAAAGGGGACCCCAAGCCAAAGGAAACAAGATAGAGATCGGAGATCGCTCTTGTCTCTCATTGCTCCTCCTCGATCATCGCCCCGGAGTTTCTCCGGACTACCACTTGAGGCCCGGAGTTCCGCCGGACCACCACTTGAGGCCCTGAGTTCCGTCAGACCATGCTCCTCCTTGACCACTGCTCAGAGTTTCGTCGAACTACAACTTGACGCCCGGAGTTTTATTGGACTATCACTTAAGGCTCGAAGTTACTTCCGCCGGGCCACCACTTGAGGCCAAGAGTTTCGTCAGACCATCACTTGAAACCCGGAGTTTTGCTGAACCACCCCCTGATGCCGGAGTTTCGCCATACCACCACTTTAAGCCCGAAATTTGGCAGGAACACCACCTGACCCCGGAGTTCCAGCAGACCACCACTTGAGTCTCGGAGTTTCTCCAAACCACCACCTGACACCCGGAGTTCTTCCAGACCACCACCCGAGGCCCGTACATCTGATAGGCCATCACATGAGGCCCAGAGTTTTGCCGAACCTCCACCTGATGCCCGGAGTTCTGTCGGACCACCACCTGAGGCCCGAACTTCTACCAAACGACCACTTGAGGCTCGAACTTCTGTCGGACCAACACCTGAAGCCCTGAGTTCAGTTGGACCACTACCTGAGAATCAAACTTCTACCGGACCACCACCAGAGGCCCAGACTTTTGTTGGACCACCACATGAGGCCTAGACTTCTGTCAAACCACCACTTGACGCCCGGACTTCCGTTGGACCACCAAGTGACCCCAGAGTTCTGTCAAACTACCAATTAATGCCAGAATTTTCAAGTAACCACTGACTTCCGACGGACCAACAAGTGATGCCAGATTTTCATTCCCGTTTGTCACTATATTTCAACCATACGGTTGGCATTTGTAATCTGATCACCCTCAAGGACGAGGCAGTCCACTATAATTTACTTGAATCATAGTTGAAACATTTTCAATTGGGCGCCCCATGATTTTTTCCACTTTCTAGGGTTTTCCACGTAAAAATTTTTGTGTTCTCTGTATGTGAGCTTGATATCTGTAAAATGCTAAGACGGAAGATTATAACTCTATCTCCGCATATATTCTAGCCCGTAACAATAATATTACTAAACTATATGTCTAATAATTTAAATATAATATATAATTATATTCATTATTCCATTTAATTAAGTTATTTAATAAATTAATTATATTGAGAGATAATCTGTGATAATCTACTTAGAATTATAAAGTTTAAGGTTACACTAGCATAATTATTATGCTAATTTCATTAATTTTTAATATTCTTATTATTTATTATGTCATTTTATTCAAGTATTCAACCCCAATTATATCATTTTATTCAACCCCAATTTAAATCGTAAATCTCCTTCTTTCAATTCATTATTCCATCGGATTTTCATAACCTTCAATTTGTACACAACTCTCTTTGGCCTATTGGTTGAGAGCTTAGGCTTTCAATTAAGAGGTCCAAGATTCGAGTCTATGTGTATGCGTTGTGTGTGTGAGTTTGCCTTAAATGACCTAAATGTCCCAAAAAAAATAAAAAAAAAAATAAAACAGTCAATATGTCAGCACTCCACCAAAGCACCAACCAAACCGGATGCTTAAAGTTAGCGGAGGTTGACAGAAGCCTACTTACGGATGAAAAATATAGCCGGTTCTTATCATTGAGACTTCGGTGGGGCTGAAAAGCTTCCCCCTTTTTTTTTTTCTTTTTTTTTGTAACATTTTCAAGTCCCATTAGCATGAAAAAATTTAAGGAATGCTAAATTAAAAGAAATAACTTTATCTTAATATTTGGTTAAGATAAAATTAGAAAGGTAAGAAGTCAAGCAGAAAATTTTGAGATTTTTCTCTTTCCAATTAAATTTCTGTAAAATACGATGAGATTTAGATTTCGATTGGGACGATTTTTTTAATTGTTTATTAAAGCAATTTTTTAGTATAAAAATTAAAAATTTTGTAATAGAAAATTGCTTTAAAAAACTGAAAGAAAATTATCTCAAACGAAATCTTAATGTTTATTAACAAAATAATAGAATGCATTCGGCGATTATATATCTTCTATTTCAATGTCATTGTTAACTAGTGCTTCGCTTTTCTCTACTTTATATATCAGGTGATTATATATCTTCTATTTCTTTTTTATGATAAGAGAGTCATAATTTTTTTCAATAGGACACACAAATTAATATTTAATAAACTTTATCAATATTTATTTAATTGTTATTTATAATTTTAAATTCTAAAAATTTTAGATGGTACATAAATTATTTTTTCTAATAAAAACTATATTCATATAATTAAAATATATGATATATAAAAACTTAAAATTTATTTCGAGTGAGTGCATTGGCCCGCTCATGCCCCCTAAAATTGCCTTCTATTTTACCATTAGAGTTTAATGTATTTGTAACATATCAAACTATATTGCTGATCATATTAAGTACAAAGTTTGCATAGGACAATTTGGAAAGGGCTTCTATGTCAACGCCTGAGGCCCCACTTGAGCTGGACATTAGAATATATACTGAAAATTAATGAGTAGGTGCTACATCTCAATCTAATAATGTTGTATCTAACAAAAGCTTATAGTAATATTCCGAAGATGCTATCCTACCATGACAATCACTACTAAATATTAATTATTTCTTCAGCATCATCGATTGGCCTATCTAGCTTTTGGAAACTTGGAGTTTTCCTAATGAGATGTGTGATGGATAAGGAGAAGTAACTTGTTGATCATGTTGAATATTTGTGTGCTAGATGATAAGTTTTATGTGTTTATTATTGAAGAGAAATGAAGAACAAGGGCCATATAGGCTTGAGATTTGTATAATAAGGCTTCGATTGGGACACTTTAGGCCGTTGTTTTTTCTCAGCTTTTGAGAAAATTTAGTACTAAAAAATAGTTTTACAAAACAGTAAAAAAGTCATCTAGAACGAAGCCTAATTTATGGATGAAAATGCACATAATGATTACATGAGTGTCTTGGTTTTGAGTTGGATCGAGCAAGTTCGGACTAAATTTTTGCGAAAGAGCTCTGTTGCGAAGAAAGATGACAGTTTATCTCTTGATAATTGAAGCATCTTATAGATTGATGATAGAAATAGTATATGAATGATAAACTATATTTAAAATTTGCTCTTATTTATGAGTTGTATTATGAAAAGACAAAGCTCAGCATCTAAATTTAATTTAATATAATTTTAAACCATTTCAAAATAGCTAATTGACTGGCCCCATGTACTGAGATAAAGATTTGATGTTGTTGTCATCGTTGTTGTAATGTTCAATTTACTAACTGAACACGAACAATTTCTACAGTAATATAATTTGTATTAGAATTTCTTAAATAGTTTGAGATATTAAAATACTTATTATTTATTTATTTGTTTAATAATGGGAGAAGAGAGATACTTGATAAAATAGTACAAAAGGTCAAGTTATGTTGAACAGAGTTGCTTCAAAATTAATGCCAATCAAATTAAACTGTTTTAGCGTCAAAGCATGCTTTGAAATCCATATAAACGACAAACTAATACTCGATTTGAGAGTACAATATTACTTGTAAGCCATATTAGGCTACCTATATGTGTAGTACGTTTCAAAAATTTATAATCAAAATTCTAACCTCCAACAATTAATATCATCATTCTCCCTTCGTTATAAAGAAATGGTTTTCATCATAACATATAAAATTAGCTTCATTTGATATTTTATTATTTCATAAAATTTGGATGCAATTAAACTTTATTATTTTTCATGACTACATTAACTGTCCCACATGCATCAATTATATAACAAATATGACGAAACCTATTCATTCTAGCTACAACCATTAGCCCCAAAGCCAATTTTTAAGTTCCCCACATCATACACTACATTGAACCTGCGTTGTTGCACATTACCAATGATCACAATATCACTAGCATCATTATTTCCAGCGAAGGCTAAGCACGCTTGAGATATACTGGCCACATAAAGTATCCCCGTGAAATCTACATTAGCAGTCACTCCGCCGTCAAAGAGCAACGCAATTGATGGCACCTTCACCGTCTGGTAGTTAGTGAAGTCATAGCATGTGTCGAGTATGGACAGTGCTGGCGCCGTCGGGTAATTGGTCATGTACTGTCGGAAACTGCTGCGGAGGGCAGAGTAGGCAGTAGGTGGCAATCGGCTAATCACTGTGCCGGAGTCCAACAAGGTTCCCGGGGAGCTGAACACTGTGGGTGAAAGAGCGAGCCTTTGACCCCCAACCGAGATGGCAACGAGCTTGAGGAAGTAGAAGGATGGCAGATTTGGGTTGGTTAGCATCGGTGTATACTGAACACCAGTGGCAGAGCTACCAAGTGCGAGATATCCAGCATAGCTGGACTTTGATGGTATACAATATGAGAATACCTTGCCATACAATTGAGCTGTTTGGGAAATAATTGAAACGGGTTCCCGGCCGAGGCCTAATAACCCATCTGACTTCCCGAATAGGCCACTGTTTTCATGGCCACAGCCGTAGCGGAAGTTGGGTATATTATCAGAGGAAAATGTTAAGGTGTCTTGAATGAGGGTGCCTTGAGTTTGAGAATTGTCACCGTATTGTACCTGGTAGAGACATGTAGAGGTAGACGAGCAACTTGATTGATCGAGTTGTGTACAATAGTTGGAGTTGCAAGAGATGTTTGTGAAGGTAGAGGATTGGGTTGGGTCATAAATAGGATCTTTTTGGGTGTAGCAGTTATCGCAAGGAACACATTGGGTCCAAGTGAGATCGCTGCCGGTGTCGAACACAACTGAGAAGGACTTGCTAGGGGTGCCTAGGCCTATGTTGACGATATAGTTGCCCGTACCAAGAGCAGCGCCGGTGTTTGCCGGAACTCTTGCGGAAAGAGAATCGCCAACAGGGTTGAGGCTGACAGCATTGGTGGCGGCCCGACGGTTGATGGAGTCGACACGAGATTGATCCTGATGGAGGAGCTCCACATGGGACGGATTGTGCTGACGTCCCAAGGATGAGCACGGGCCATGCCGGTGGACCAACTTGAGCTTGGAAGCTCTCGTGCCTGTCAGAATTGGCACGGCTTGTTAATGTATGCATTGATTGGAATTTACAAATATGTGGCCAAAAAGGAATCTTTTGCTTTTTGATATCTATCAAATGAGCTTAATCGCTGCATATTTGTTATTATTTTAATTAATTTAAAAAAAAAAAAAAAAAAGTCTCAAACAGCGCATTAAGAAATTGCTAACAAACCTTTATCAGGCACAGAGCAGTTGCTGCTCGGCAGAAGTGACTTGACGTCGATGACATGGTGTTCTCCGGCAAGCCCTCGTGCTGATACCAGAGAAATCTTCTCTACTAGCAGCAAAAAGAAGAAGAGATTGAGGAATATATAAAAGAAGAGCAGAGAAGAAGAAGACGCCATTAGAATAGACCTTCGAAGCTCTGCTTTGGAAAACTTGAAGGAGTAAGTAAAGTGCAGGTGGGGCTTTATAGGCGTGGATCATTGCGCTTAACGCGGTTATTAGGAATTTAGTTTAGGAGATAAAATCATTGCTTTTAGAGAAGGTCAAGTCACGGATGAAGAGGACGATTGGGGGTTTTGGCCGCCGGGCCCATTCCGTGCAAAATTATTGAGCCAAGGTCTGACGAGAGACTGACTGAGCAGGCAGTTCACACGGAGAACTGCAGTGGGAATATAGCAGGAAACAGCAGTTCTATTGTTTGGCCTTGTTCTTATATTACCAACTTGCTGATTTTTTTCTTAAGCTTTAAGTTTGATTTGCAGTTATTAATTAATTGCATCCCTATCAATCTAAATTTGTTGAAAGTTGCTGGCCGTCGGATTGGGCCCGGTGCTTGATCAAGTATAAATGTATCAGCTAATAATGCGTGTTGAAAAGTTGCGAAATGCTCGCAGCTTTCCCACGGAACAGCTCGTTATTGTTAGAAGAAAAAAAAAATGATGATAGTCTAAGAATTTAGTTTGGGCATGAAGATTGTTATTTGCTAATTAAAAGATTTTATATTGAATAATTAGAGTTTGTTTTCCTTATTCTAATGAACAATAATCAAGATAAAAAATGGATAAATTATATTAAGTTTAGTATGGAAAAGTTTTTTTCACTATTTTTTAAAACTAATGAAGATAAAATAACATTTTAAAGTTGATGTGTGACTAAAACCGATTTCATCGGGCATAAATTTGGAGTCATATCTCAATTTGATACTTTCAAAATTAAATTTAAGATTATCTCAATTCGGATCTAAAGAAATTTATAGTCAAATTGAGCCACTTAAATGCTCAAGATTACTTAATTCTGATATCATTAAGCCACTTAAATGTTGAACGAATGCTTTATGATTGACGGTATCAATACGAGCCGTCTGATAGAGCACTCTGAATTTGACTCAGATCTTTTGCATATTTACAGAGTATGTCACTCTCAAAATCTATAAATAAACCTCTACTCTTTGAATGAGGGGACCTTTGGGGGGCTTAGAGATTGGGCTAGATATTCAAGAGAGCTATAAAGCTTGGAGAATCTTAGAGCTCCACCTAAGCACGGCTACTGGCAAACCCATGTGAAGTTGTGACTTGGACCACTAGGCATTATTATTATACATGTGATCAAGTAGAAGAAATCTCTAATGGGGAGTACGTATTCACCAACAAGTGTTAGTAAACATAAAAATGATATAATTTGACGTACTCGATCAAAAGCAACTCACCAACCTATATGACCCCCCAAACGCTTATTAGAATTGCTCGTCTAGAGCCAACAACATGACTACTCGTTTGAGCTCAACTATCCCGTGTGAAGTCGGTCAACAACTTCATGCAAGTCTGCCCTATAATTGAAATGCATATATAATATAATATATTTAAATGAATATATATAATTAGCATTGATTTATTTTGTTACATATCTTCATTAGACCATATTCTATAATGTATGCAATTTTCTTAAGTATAATTTTGTCCCATAGAGCTATGTCTCTAACCCCACGTAAAAATAGTGGATTAGAGGAAAAACCTAAAGCACGCCAAATTATAACCTCAAAGCTTTAGTTATAGCCATACAAAATCACTTCGCCCATAAGCTAAGGCTTTATTTTGGGAGCAATTATTACATCCGGTGTCCGAATGTATTCAAAGATCAATAGCCACGCGCCACGTCAACTAAAACTCGGTATTGCTCGTTATACATTCGAACCGTTCGGTTTTTGACCGGATGTAATAATTTCTCTCATTTTGGGCGGTTTTATTACTACTTCTTAAAGTAAATTTTTAGTATAAAAATTAAAATATTTGTACTAAAATGCTGCTTTAAGAAGCAGTAAGAAAGTCATCCCACAAAGCCTAAATCTTTTTTAAAAAAATATTTGAATTTCTCCAGGATTTAACAACTCAAATGGAAAAAAAAAAAAAAAAAAGAACAGCAACCATAAGCTAAAAACAACCATAAGTTTATTTCATAACTCAGACGGTTAACGAAAGCAGAATGAGGTAGGTGTGGCGATGATTCATTGCTTAACTAATTTAATTGTTTCTAGAAAAACAAGTGGTTTATCATTTAATTAGGTTATCTTATGGAGGAGATTATAATTATAAAGTAATTAGGTGGTTCAAGTGGTGATATAATTAAAAGTGGGCTGTGTCATGGCATTATGTCCAAGTCGTTTAATGACAGATTTGGTCAAAATATGAGCACTCCACCAAGGCACCAACCTAACCGGAGAGAGGCTAAAAGTTAGTGGAGGTTGACTGATCAAGACTAACTACAAAGATGTAAAATATGAACAATTATTACGTCCTCCGACCGGATACAGAGAAACATCCGGTCGCAAGCAAAAATCGCGCGGTACCGAGGTGTACCGAGTTTTTTGAAAAACTCGGTACACCTCGGTACCGCGCGATTTTTGCCTGCGACCGAATGTTTCTCTCATTCGGTCGATCGAACCAAATAAAAACTCGTAAAATATAGGCTTAGTTTGGGATGACTTTTCTACTATTTTTTAAAGTAGCTTTTGAGTGCAAAAATTTTAACTTTTATGCAAAAAAGTTCTTTTAAGAAGCAATAAAAAAATCGTCTCAAACGAAATCATAATCACGTCTTATGCTTGAGTCTTTAGTGGGGTTGAAAAGTTCTCCTTTTATCAGTTTAGAGTCTTATTGGCATGAAAAAAAAATTAAGGGATGATAAGTAAAAAAAATGTGACTTTATCTTAATTTTGGTTTAGATATAATTAGAAAGGGAAGAAGTCAAACTGAAAATTTTGAGGTTTTTCTCTTATTTTCCCATCAAATTTATGTAAAATATGATGAGATTTAATAAAAGGTGACATAATAATAACATCAATAATATAATAGGACAAATTTTCTAAATAAAAAGGGTTAAAACTTTTTTCATTAAAAAAAGCGGGAAAAAAAAAATTTTAAGTAATGTCAGTCATTTGCCTGAGCAACGTCTGGCTCTGGGCAAATTTTCCTGTGCGGATGTCGAACGTCTTTCAGAGACCAACCAGAATGCGAACTGAGGCTAGGTACTAAAAAATAAATGTTTTGGCAGCAGTTTATTAACAGCGGTCCTAAAATGCACTGCTATAGATGAATATCTACAGTGGTTTTAACCTAAATTCGCATAAAAGAGTTCAAATTTTCCGAATCTTCCTCTCTAGCCCATCTCCACTGCTCTTTTGCCCTTCGCCACCTTCGTGTGATGGGCGGAGTTTAGAACGAGTCGCCAAAAAGCTTCTTCTTCGCCTCCTTCCAGTGGCGGAGCCAGAAATTTTATTCAGGGGGGGGCCTAAATTAAAATAGTTATGTTTGTCGTCTAATATGAAAAGTTAAAATACATTAAAATAGTTCGGTTTGCGACTTTTTTTGTTGAAAAACAACAACTTTCTTTGAGTTATATTTGCATACCATGCATTTTATTAACTGCACTAGCATCTAATGAATCTCAATTCTCTACAACCAAAACCTTCTAAAAGAGCCAAAAAGTGAGCATAGACAGAAACCTCAATCTCTGTTAATTGTGGAAGTTGAAAATGTTGTTATGGAATAATACATTAGTAAATAACCTAGAAAATATAACCACGAATTTTCATCATTCCCACTCGCACTACCTTGCGCATCCCCTGCACTGTTGGCATCAGCTTGAGACCCTAATCCCCTGAAAGGCCATGGTAGCAATATCCTAAACCTCCGCTCCATCGGGTTTGACTGTTGCCCATTGGCATTCTGCTCCTCAGATCCCGCAGGTGTCCCACAGTTGGATTTTTTCAAACCAAAAGATGCGTTGTTTGAGTTTAGTTTATTTTATTTTTATTACTAGACAGTTTTAAAAACTGTTTTTTTTTTTTTTTGTGTCTGCTTGTATTAGTATCCCGAAGAAAAAAAAATGTGTATGCTCTCTTTATTTTGTTCTTCGTAAAAGACAGAAGTTTTTTTTTGCTCTATGTTTTTTTTTTCTTCTTCTTCTGCCCGTGAACAAGAAAGTTTTTCTTTGGTCCGTGAGATATCCAGTGAACAGAAAATATTATTTGTTATGTTTTCTTTTGCTTCCATCACCCACTTGAACCACCAGAACCCGCAATCTCCATCTCCACAGCCGACGTTGGCGCTTCGTCCATATCACTCTTTCGCTGCTCATAGTCCTGATCATCCGTTGGGAGCTCATACCGGCAAATTGGACAAGAGTTGGAGTTCCAAGCCATGGCAAAATGAAGTCCTTGTGGAATACATGCGTGCAAGGAAGCTGCTTGGCCACCTCCGCCGTCTCAAAAGACCCTTTGCAAACGGCACACTACGCCTCATCTGAATTTTTTTTAGGGGGGGCACGTGCCCCCTCTGGCCCCCCCCTGGCTCCGCCTCTGCCTCCTTCGACGACATGCGTTCCCGTAGGATACGAAATCCCGCCTCCTCAAGCCCTAGTCGGACTCCTTCCTCGGCATTTTATGTTTGAGCGGAAGCAACGACCACGAAATCCCGCCTACCTACAACATCACTCATAAAATTGCTGTTAAAGCCTTTGCAGCAAACGCAAATACAACGGATTTGTTGCAGTTTAGGAACCATTGCAAATAAATTAGTATGTGTTTAAACCGCTGCAGTAGGTCCTAAAAAGTGCTGCGAAAGCCTTTTTTTTAGTAGTGGTAGCACTCGGTACTGCACTCAATACCGTGCTCGATACTACTGACATGGCTCATTCTGGTTGGTCTCCGGACGATGAATTGCGTTCGGCGTCCGTGCGCATAAAATAATTTCTCCTGGCTCTGACGTAAAGTTATGATATGGACGAGCTGGACGTGGTGATGAGCTAGACGAGTTTGGGCGTGGTGAGGACCCGAGATGGTCGGGTGCAAGTCGTGCACTTACCAAATGGCTTGGCAGTACAATTTCTTTTTAATTTAAACTAAAATTAAGGTATGAATAATAATTTAATTAAAGTAACTTAACTCATAATTTAAGTGGGATATAACTTAGGAAAATAATTAAATTTAAATTAATTTAGTAATAATTACATTTGTTAGATTAATATATAAATAATTATAGTAATTTGAAATTAATTTATGAAAAAAAGTTATAAATTACTTTAAAATAAGTAGTTGATCTATATGATGATGCAGTAATAATTGATTTTTAGTAACACATGGAATAAAATAAAACTTATAATATGTTTTAATTGATTTATATAATATTATTGAAAGATAGTTAAAATTTTTAATTTCTAAATTAAGAATAAATTATCTTAAAATTAATTGAAATTTCTTAATAACAAAAGTAATTTTTAAAATATAATTTATTTTTTTAATAGTTTAAAGAATTTGAAGAATATAATTATCTATTAATTCGAAGCTTCTATATTATTGGCTAGTAATATATAAAGTAAATGTGTCATTAACTATGTCATTATACATAGTATAAGGTTCTATAGTTTTTAGCTGTGAAGTTAATAAAGTCTTTTATTTGATGTTGTTGTTTTTAGAGAACTGTCATAAAATGTGAACAGTAAAATAGTAATGTCAAATCAACTGTACAAACCTATTTTATTATGTGAGATGTATAATATTATGTGAATTTCAATTTAGAGAATTGTCACTGCAACCCCATGAAATAATTGTTGGATAATACAAGCACACGAATGCAGAAGTGTATGGTACAGTCTTTTGACAGTCTGCTAGAGCTAAAGATGAAGGTAAATGAAGTTTTTGAGTGTTGCATGCATGCGTGGACAGATGATAGGATTATTTTCTTTGGCATTTGCATAATAAATCTATGAGGATAGATGTCAATAGGACAAGAGATTACCAAAATGGTCTAGGTTGGAAATTTATGGAACAAAAGTTTTTGGAACTATATCAGCATCTAGTTGGTGTTAACTTTCTTCACATAGGGTATAATAATGTACGACGTGAAAGAGAATGTGTTACTTTGGTTGATGTTCAAAGGACATTATTTGCTTCTATACCAAGATATGTTTGATTCATACTCAACAACAACGAGCACCAAAGGAAATAAGACCATTATTTGTATCTATACCAACTACATATAGCAAAGTACTGTGATATTTCCCAAGTGAAAAAGTATTGTAAACGCTAAAGTTGGGTCGACAATAGGCCCATCCAAAAATATAGGGATAGAATGCCCAAAAAATTCTTTCAAATCTATGTGTATATGTGTACTTTAATATATAAACATTTTCAAACATACTGGAGAGTATTGCTTCCATCAATAAGTTAACAGTTCAATAAAATTCATCACAACTATCAAAAATAGATTTAATTGTTTTCCTTCTAGCATCTCATGCCTTCACATACGATAATCAAATGTTAAACTTTGATTCAATATGACCTATGATTTCATGTGACTTTAGATCAATCTACTGCATTCCTTACAACAGACTGGATAAAATAACTTATGAATTTGGAGTTGCACTATCTATGACCAGCCAAAAGAATAGGTTTCATGCATGTATGACCATACCGAGCTAATGACACCTTCCATGCACCACCCAATCTCTTGCTAGAGATTGCATGTAGATGTCATTTGCAAGGTCTAACTATTGCTCCATAATGCACACAACTTATCGTTTATTTTTTCTTTTTTCGATAAAATATATAACTTGAAATTCAATATTATTGACGATTGACTAATTATACATGGCAAACGATAAGTCTCTTTTGCATGCAAAACACATACCCTCAATAATTACGTCTACAATATATTATTCAAGTGTGACCGTATATCTATCAACAATACCATCAAATACAAGACCACTATCCCATTTTTCTGCTCTGACATGAAGCAAATTAGAAATAAATTGATTGAAGATATATTTCTCCAAAAAAATGAATAAACCAAGTTAGCACATAAAACACTTGTTTAAGCAATTGAAGTAATGTTATGAGCTCCAAACTATGCTTAGAAGGCTCATCATGAGATATCAAAGATCATCTTGAAGGTCCTAGAGAGATTATATCTTGAAGGGCTTATCCCTAGCGTCCTAAAGAAATTGTGACTGATGTATCATATATAGGACTTTAACTTATACAAAGGGTATAACACTATTTTAGATATTTGGAAACTCTCCCTTCGGCCTTGAGCATAATGTAGAGAATGAGTTGATGAAGGTGATCTATAGCATTAATAATAATGGAATTGATAAAATTTTGATGACTTATATCTATAACATTTGGAAACTTATATGAATTTTATACATTTTTTTTATTTTTAATAATAAAATATCTCCATTTTCCTCACATTATTTTTAGAACATTCTTACTTAATTTTATATATCCAATATTCTTTATTGTATGAATTTTAAGTGCTTCTCTAAGTAACAAACAAAAATATTCAAGATGAATCTAAATGATCAATTTTATATAATCGATGGATTAAATTGAGTCAACTTGATACTATGAGATTTATTTGTTCATATATAAATAATTTGAATAAAAAAAAAACTCTATATAATTCGATGGTGAGGTCAGATAACAATCTAATAAAATCTCAAAACTTTTCTCTCTAAATTATTTTCTCTATTTTTATCTTTCTCTTGCACTCAACCCATAATTATTAGTAACATTGAAACATCATCGTCAGATAAATTTTGATTTTGTAATAATGATGAAAACCAAGATAATGATTTTTATTCCAATAAGAGTATGAATAAAATATTTATGATGAATAATAAATACTTGTCCTTTTTCCTTTATCTATCATTTTGGCAAAGCCGTGCAAGTTTCATACACGCGGTTCAACCTCTTCAGAAATGATGCTATGTAACCTCATTAATTAGGTGGCGTGCAATTTTTGTTGTCATTATAAAGCATGGTAGCCACACACTCCTAACGACAGCAAGCCTTACCTCTAACCTGCGATAAATTATTGTGTGCGGAGACCGGATATAGCACAGTGTCCGGAGACCAACCAAAATACATCACATGAGAGGTATCGAGTTGTTGTACTGAGCACATGGGTGACGTGACGCATTCTGATTAGTCTCCGAACGACATTTGGCGTCCGCACAAAATAATTAATCCTAAGTTGCAAGCCCATGAAACTTGTGATTTGATAATCTATGAAGTACTGAGATAATTTCGTTACAGATAACTTTTTTATTACTTTTTAAAACAACATTTTTAATTATATGCATAAAGTTGGAACACATCATTGTAACTACCTTGGCTCAAAATGTATGACTGAAAAGAAAAGAAAAAATTATGTACAGACCGTATTAGAATGAGTTTGAAAATTATTAGATTTACCTTGCAAAATATAGATTTCTTACATATAATTTTCAGGCTCCAGACAAATTTATTAACTTTCAAGCTTAATCTAATATTATTTATATCATGATATTCTGACAGTCTTTTTAGATCTTAAAATAAAAAGTTTTCATACCTCTTCTTATAGTATGGGCAGAAGTGTGTGCGGGCACTACAAGTTCAGTGGCTAGGATTTTTTTTTTTTTTTTTTTTTTTTTTTTTTTTTTTTTTTGAGAATTGTAAATGTTACATATTTATGATTTTTTTTCAATATTTTTTAAAAAATAGTAAAAATATATATAAGGGGTTTGTATGTCTTCTTATGTAGATAATGGGTGCCTATAAGCCTAATTTTTATTTATATCGTACCCATGGCCAAACTTCTTTATGAGACTTTTAATAGCAGATCGATAATTGATCTTTTGGTTAGAAGCTTTGGTTATCAGTCAAAAATTTTGGATTCGAGTCTCGCATATATTATGTATGTGTGAATTTATCTTAAGATTGTAGTGAGGCCTGCAAGGCTTTATGGTGCCGAATGTTGTCCATTAAAAGAGAAGTAGAAGATAAGATTAGAGACGGCGGCCTTCCGATGACCCGGTTAGGAGAGTAGAGATATTAGATTTGACTTGTGTTAAGAAAGGTAGAGGTAGACCTAAAAAGACTTGGTTATAAAATTTAGGAATTACCTTTCTTTATTAGATTTAAACGAGAATTTGACTTTTTAATAAGACACAATGGAGAAAAAGGATTCATGTAGCCGATCCCACGTAGTGGGATAAAGGCTTGATGTTGTTGTTGACATAAATGTTTCAAAAAAAAAAAATTTATTAGTTGAGACTCCTGCTCTCCATTCTATTAATCCAAACATTAAGAAAAAAAGAGAGACTTTTATATTACATTGCCAATACCAGTAATAATAACTTTTTTGAAATAAAATATATTTTTTCTATAATTAAAATACTATCATATCATATAAATAAATATTATAATTTAGATGATAAATATGTAAATACATAAATATTCTACCATGCATATTCTAAAAAAAAATGCTTTAGAGTGATATCAATGCTCACAACCAGCTTCATTAGTTCATCATAATTCAATAACATTTTCCCTATAAATTCTTTTGAATATCAAATCATTTTTAATAAAAAAATAATAATTGCATTATCAATATATATATATATATATGTGTGTAGTTTTTATTTTTTGGGAGCGGGGTATCCACCCACTACCACCTCAGAAAGAGCATTTGGCCGCATGATTAATTCTCGGCTGACCTAAAAAAGACACACACCCCAAAACCTTCTGACCCTCACTTAATTGGACCTCACTTAAGAGGCGCTGCCACTCAAAGGAAATCGAGCAAGAATTGAGAGTTTATAACCATACTCGCCAACCAACCACACTAAATAATGGTGGGTGGCTCATAAGTTCAAAAAAACATGCAAAGAAGACTCCCTAATGATAGGGCTAATTATGAAAAAGAAGTAATATGGATCCACTAATAGAAAACTTGCAGTATTTTCAAAGACGTATGCTTTAAGGAACCTAGCTAAGCTCCAATGTGAATATAAATGCCTATCAAAAGACTATATAATTCACTTGTACAATGACGTTGATGACTCCATTTGACTATTTGAGAAAACTATCTTTGGAATCACTGTGCTTGTCATCGTATTGTTGAAACTCAGCGTTAAATTTCGATTTCTCTTAAATCTAATGGTAGAATTAAGGAAGAGTTTTGGAGTGATTATCGCCGGCCTCTTACATATAGAAAAATCATGTTCTCTATTTTTTAGATTATCGCCTGTTTTATTTTTTAGATTAAAATCATGTTCTCTATTTTTTAAATTTTTTTTACTATAAATTTATTTTCTACAATAATTTTAAAAAATTATTTTATCTATAAAACTTTATAAAACGATAAAAAAGTTGCATCAAATGATGCTTCATAACTTGAAGAAGAGCACTGAGTTGAGGATCCTATTTGAAAGCTGATGCTTTTCAACACTCTTTCCACCCAACACCTCACATCTTTGTTTTAAGGTTTCCAAATCCTAATTATAATCTTAATTTTATGTAAGCCATAGCAGAAATTGAGAACGAGAGCAACCATAAATGCATGCTATACTACAGGAAAATGGTTGTTTACCGGTGAAATCTTTATCGTCGGCCGAATTTTTGCCGAAAACTAAATTTTACCGGCAGATTTTGGCCGCGGTAACGGACGATTTTCCTATAGTCTTAGTTGCATTTTTTCCTATGTTTATTAAAAAAAAAAATTGGAGTCGTATGTCTGAATAGTTTGAATCTCAAAATTGAATTAGAGAGTAAAATTAAGATTGGATTGAGCATTATTTATCTGAGTTCTTCAACGTTGATCATTTTTTTCCTTCATTAAGAGACTTGTGT
Organism: Dendrobium huoshanense; assembly: GCA_016618105.1. Lineage (NCBI taxonomy): Eukaryota > Viridiplantae > Streptophyta > Magnoliopsida > Asparagales > Orchidaceae > Dendrobium > Dendrobium huoshanense. The sequence continues at coordinate 15,485,027 of CM028348.1, forward strand.
GACTACATTTGAATTACCTCTGCCTAGATCTAGATGACCTGTTGAAAGCTATCATTTAACTAAGACAATAAGGATTTTCAACGGATGGAAAACTAAAAAAAATCAGAGGAATTAAACTGTGATGTTATTTTTTTATTTCTCAGGTAAGTATATAATAGAGATCATTTTATTAAAAATCCTTTAGTTACATAGTTTTATATCCTTAAATCAGAGATGGTTGCTACTTGCTAATGAGTTAAGTGTGGTTGAAAGAGATTATTTCCCCTGGCTAATGCTCATGTAATCCTCCCTCTCATATGAAGAACATATATATAATTCATCTGTAAATCTTCGTCAAAGCACGTTCAGGATTGACAATCAATTTTTGTAGTTTTTTATTTTGTCATTCCTTCATACATTTTCTTAATATGAGAATTTGACTCATATTAAGAAAAAAATCAAGAGTTTGATACCAAATAAGACAAAAGGAATCAACTCGGAGCTTTTTGGCATAAAATACCATCTCGCCCCTTTTAAAGGAGAAATTATTAGATGCGGAGTGCACACCGTCCGCATAAGCACTGAGTACGATACCAGCGGTACCGAGTGCGGGTACCGCTAGGTACTCAATGCTTATGCGGACGGTTCTCCCCGTCCGCACTCCGCACCTAATAATTTCTCCTCTTAAAGTGGCTAAAAATTGCTTAGATGATCCATCCTCCACAAAGAAATATTTCCTTTTTTTTTTGGTGTGAAAGTGAGCGATCTTAGAAATATAATAGAAGAATTTGTGTTAATCCCATACTATTTCAGAAGCATGTAGGCTGCTCTGATACCTAACATGCTATCACTAATTTTTCAGGTGTCAAGTATACATTATTGGGAGTTGATCGATTCCTTCTAGTCCAAATCAATTTTAATGTTGAAATACTTAAAATGAAGGGGAAACTAGATTCAAGATGAACTCATCTAAGAGGGTGATTTCTTGAAAATGCAGGATTTCAATTCACAATTGTTTGGATGAACTCACCGAGAAGACAAAGCCTAGAAGGAATCCTCCCCTTCATTGCAATGAAGACAATGCCTACACAGTCCAACCAATTAAATATAGTCTTCATATGTCTTCCTCTGCCCCTCCTTCCCTTCTTCTATTCGGTGCACTCCTGCATTGAGACCGGCAATGGAGAGATTATTACATCCAGATGTTGAATGAGTTTGGAGGCCAATTAGGAGCTGCCACGTCAAGCAATGCACTGTGCATTGAGTGACGTGGCGGCTCTTAATTGGCATTTGGATGCATTCAGCGTCCGCACGTAATAATTTTTTCTGACCATGGGCCTCCCTTCATCTTCTCAAAACTTCGGGTACGGAGGACACCTCAGCTGCAAGTACAATGAAGTTGATAAATAAGATTAAAACGTAGAATCATTCAGAATAAAATTTAAAGTGTAAGCCAAATTTTACTGTCGTCGATGCTGACATGCCTAAAATCAAAAAACAGTAAACCAACATCTATCCAATGTACAAGGCTCCAAACAAATTTAAGCGTTTAGGGACAATTTGATGTGCAGAAATCTTTACCCCTAATTCAACAGAAACGCTGCTTTTATGAACATAGTTCGTGAAATGACAAAAGGCAAAATTGTGAAAGCTCAGTATCAAGATGACATGACTTTCAAAGTTAGCTTCAATATGGTTGCGAGGGCCTATATGAACCTACCTTGGGCCTTCCACAATGAACCATTAACCGTAGGAATTGCATAACACAAAAATGACAGTATAGATTTGAGATAACGAAAAGCTCATCTGATTAGTTCAGGTAAAATGTGATTTAATGGAAATGATATCCTTCAAAGAAGAATTCTCTTCATTTAAAAGAATCAATCAACTGGAATAAATACCATTTGTAACGGTGTAAAATTGAAGTCCATTTAGGCTTCGTTTGGGACAACTTTCGTACTGCTTTTTAAAATGACTTTCTAGCACAAAAAATTTAAATTCAAAAAAATTTTGTACTTAAAAATTGTTTTAGAAAGCAAGAAGAAAGCCGTCCCAAACAAACTTAACCTGATGCTAAGGATTAGTTACTTCAAGCATCATTAAACAGTTAAATGTAGCAGGAAACGCAAAGTGGAACCTGTACGATTGAACGCCCTCTGCTTACCTCCGATCGCTGCATAGGCCAGCTTAAAATCTATATTATCACCCATGTAACTGCAACCATGATCATGGATAGAAATTCTGAGAAAAAGAGCAGGGATTAATTTAAAAGAATCTGAAATATTAGGAATAAGGATGATGATGAATAAGACTGAAATTCAACATACAACTAAAATATAAGGAGTACAGGTAAGATCAGATATTAGATATTAGAATTCAAAGCATGAAATTGAAAAACATAATTATGTTTAGCTCAGTTTTTTTGGCTTCTTTTTAGACATTTTTGTGACCAAACATTTTGCAACCAGATATATTACAATATGACAACTTTAATAAAGTTATCCAGCTATTTTCAGAAAGAAAAATTTTTCATACCGACTACAATTTTCAAAAATGTTGTTTTTCCTGCAACTTCAAAGGTATTTTTGCAAACAGCTGCAGCAGTCTCAAATCAACTCTAAGTAACTTCTATTGAACACAATGAGATAATTGAAAAAAAGGAGAATTTGAGCACTAAAGTCAGTTGTGAGAGAATCCAACGAGTAAATTCGATGATAGAACACCTGAGGGGAAGGTTGTTGAAAACATGTGTATTAATCTAATTAGCAAGGAAGGATTTTAAATACCGGTGAATGGAACTTAATGGTGATGCTTTGTTGACCAGTGGTGTTTACAATAATGGTAGGTAGGATGGATTTACTATAACTAACCAAAGCTACTAATTGGTTTGCTGAAAATTGGTGGATGATGGAATGAATCACTAGTACTCGGATCAGCCTTATGGGCGTGAATTTGTTCCCAGGTCTTAGACAACCCGTCTATAATTGTTATTCTCACAACGTAGAATTAGTTGCTCAGCAAGTGCATTCCACAGCAGTGAATACATAAAGGGCGTGCAGTCCTGAGCGAAGAAAGTTTGTGGTGCGTTTCCCACAGATCAAAAGATGATATGATACTTTGCAACGAAGAAGAAATGGTTTAGTGTTTGACTTAAGCTTATAGGCATTCAACATGGATATTTTGAACTGTACTCAAGATCCCAAAAAGGTTTGAGCATGATAATCACTCAGCTAAGCTAACCCCACATGATGAATAAGTGTGATGACGCTCAATGATGACTCAAACAAGTTTTATTAGGCCTCTAGAACAAGTGATCCAAATTACTTTATCAAGTTGGATCTTATCGACTCTATCAACTTGCCAATAGAAGATCAGATTCTTCATCGACTTTATATTTTTATTAGTGAATTTTCCTTGTAATAAGCCTTGAAGGTCTAATATGAACGTATAAAACAAATATCCTGATAGATGCTGAAACCGTATATTTATTTGATAGTTCGAGTCATGTCGACAGATATATTCACATAGAGAGCTCAGGTTCGAACTTAGGTTCATTTCTTCACCCGCGCAGCATCCTGAGACGTCACATGTGTGCACACAACATGCTCGTCGGGGCCCATACGGGTAATCATATTTTAATGCATGAGCGGAAACTTTTAAATATTTAAATATAATTATTTGCGCTAAGTGATTGTCGTTAAAGTTTGCGCATAATTTTTTTTTAAGCTTGATAAACGCCTTATGTCCGCTTACACAAGTGTTGTGGCTCCGATGGCGTTGTTTAGCAACGCATTTTCATACAATATTTGCGGGTTATTGGTAGCAATAACATTAGGGAATATTGCATGGCAAACAATAGATCCTACATCCAAAGCTAATGTCTCAGTAGTTGGGTCGACTGATTTACTATTAGATTTCTTTGTCTTCACTTTGTCACAAGGTAGACTCCTTGAAGCATGAATAGCACAAAGCACAAGATAGTTTTCAGTATCCTAACAGTATTCTAGCATCTGATATGAACATGGGACGTGAAAGCTTGTCCTATAGTCCTTGACATAACAACCAAGAGCAACTTCCTTTAACCCGCGGCTGAATTGAAAGCTTGGAAGAACGTGACAATTCAGCCTCTAATTTCATGACTTCTTTACCAATATAATATACTTGAGAAGCTCATTTATATATTTACAATGTACATGCAAGGCATTAGGCTATGAGGCTTGATCCCCAAATATTTGTTCTCCAAGATAGAGCAGCATTTCTCCAGAAGCCTCGATATTTTTGAAGAGCTAATTGGTCATTCTTTGGCTCTATAGAATCATTTAACCTTGCATGCTTAGAGTCATAGTTAGGACCTTCCTTTGGTAACATTTGCATATTTCCTCTCTACACCGAGTTGCCCTTCTTTATTTTAACTGTCACTATCACGACCTCTAAAATTATCAACTAGAGGGCTTGGTTGTATCTGATCAACAAAACTTCCAGCTTCAATAAAATAAGTGAGCCTCTTCTCAGCATGGTTGTTGCATGAGACGGGAGTAGGTACATCCACGTTAGTAATATCAAATGAGGAACTTTGCTGCTAAGGTGATATAATTGAACTCATACTTTTTTATAAATAGTAAGGAACTTTTCTAAGTGGCAGGTCTCAAATCTTCGCCTTCATGTACTTCGAGTGCCCAGGCACTAGCTACTAGGTCGCCAAGGCCCTGGGCATTTAACTGAGTACTTATTAGTACATTTGAAAGGAACTTTTTTATAATATTTCATCTTTTGTAATTTGGGTCCTTCTTATCGGGCACCAATATATAGCTTGTAGAAATGACTATGACAATGAATTTAAATTTGAAACACTTTAAATGTTCTTAAATTTACTTTTATTTCATTGAATGTGTTTTTCTTATGCCATCTATGTGAGAATCATGAGATGGAATTTAAGGTGTCAACTCATGATGTGAAGCTCACTACCACCACTCGACCAAAAGGGTAATTGGACGCAAATTAAGGGCAACAACTCCTATGCACAAACTACCTCGTGGCCGATTGATTATCTAACGGGCTTACCAAATCCAACGGATCTTGAACCAAACAATTTGAATTGATCAACCTATTACGGGTGTGATGCTCCAAAGGTACAACTATACCTTAGCAAGGTAATTTTGAGATCGGGTAAGCGACCAGATGGTCCTACTTAGATCCCTCCCACTATCTTTAGCTCTCTCAAATCCACGCTCTTTTTCAAGTCCTTAAGACTCAAGGCCCAATAGCTACTCCTCTCCAATAACAAGAAGACTCTCAATGACAATCTATATCTTATATTGTCCCATCAATCTTCCTTCTATATTATAGGATAGTTCAATTAGAGTATGTGCTAGGACATGACTACATAAAATTACAATATGTCACACACATTTAAGACGTCATACCTCTAAATGAAAAAGTAACGAGGTATGGAGATCTTCTACAACACCACATTCAGGGAGTAGCATTATCAAGCCAACATAATTATTATGCAGTCAACGATCTTTCCTAGTTTCAAAGCCAACTCATCTCTTGAACTCCATAAAGAGTCATCTCAAGATCTCTAGCTCTCAACATCCTTAGCTCTTTGGCTCTTGAGCTCAACTTCTCAACTCTCTAGCTCTCCGCAGGTGGCACTCAAGAATTACCCATGAGCCCTTTGGGCTCTCCTTGAATCCTAGAATCTCTCAGCAACAATGTTCCTAGCTTAGAAGCGTCTCGACGTCATCAAAGATCATTTTAGGAGTCCCATTCTCACTTCCCCATCACCTCGACTAGTCCCCGCACCATTGAGAACTTCATCTCCTGATCAACTTAAAGAAGAATAAGACTCGAGAGGTGATAAATCTGCCAAATGAAAAAAATAATAATTGGGTGTAAATGGGTGTCCACCATGAATACAACTCTAATGGAACTCTTCCGAGATGCAAGGCTTGTTTGGTGACCAACGGATCTACTCAAACTTTATGACATTGATTACACATAGACTTGCAATAATGGCAAAACTTAACTCAATTAGAATCTTATTTTATATTGCAATTAATCTTGATTGGCCTTTGCAACAACATGATCAAGAGTGTCTTCCTCAATAGAGACTTGGAAGAAGAAAGTTTTCTAGATCTGCTTCCGAGTCTCAGAGAAAATTTTGGCTCGGGTCAGAAGTGTGTTGGCTAAAAAAACAATCTTTAGTCTCAACTAATATTCAAGTGCATGATTTGAGACATTCACTTATTTTGATTGGTCATTCCAATAACGTGATGTCAAGCGTGCTTTTCTCAATAGAGATATAGAAGAAGATAGTTTTATGAATTCGCCTCCAAGATTCAGAGAAAATTTTGGCTTGTAAGTGTGTAAAAACTCTTTATTGTCTCAAATAACATCGTCATGTTCGTAATTTGAGAAATTCACTTGAGCTGTGAACAACCAAGGCTACAATCAAGCCCAAATTGATCACATTATGTTCATAAAGCACTAAGAAAAAGATAACGTAACTATTTAGATAGTTCAAGCTGATGATATTATCCTAACAAGCAATAATGTGGCTGAGAAGTCAAAAAAAATTTGGCCTGGGAGATATTAAGTATTTTCCTAGAATGAAGGTTGCAAGATCAAGAAAGGGCATATGATAATTGATATATCATCAAAAATTAATTAGGATCATGCACGAATCTCGAGGCAAAATTGAGTTGGAAACTTACAAAATTAAATCCAAGACCATCCGAATTCTGAATTCAGCAAACTTATAGTCGAACTGAACGTCTCGAGAAGACAAACCCAACGTGATGGGGACATCAGATCATCATGGAGAGTTTACCAGCGACGTGGCCGCCGATCTACGGCCACGATCGAGTCGTTATATTTTTGAGTCGATGTATTTTGTTTCATGCATTTTATTATTTGCTTATGAGTGTTTATTTTATTTCCCTTTGTACCCCTTTGTATGGGAATGGTCATGTGTAAGCCTAAGGGCAATTGTGTCATGTCAGTTAGTCTTTTGTATGAGGTTATTTAAAGCCCCTTTGTTTTATTTTCAAGTTAATGAATGATTATTATAAAAATTTTCCTGCACTTGTTTTCTTGGAGCTATTGAGAGCTTGAGAGAAAGAGAGAGTTAGAGATCTTGGTGGAGCCTAGGAGAGGCCACCCGTCGTACCCAACAGTCACCACCACCGGTGGCTCTTGGTTTCCCTACCTTCATTGCCAGCCTCCCTCCACTCGAACCCCTTTCTTCACAAGGCCGCCGGCCATCACTCCACAACCCGCCAGCCACCTCTCCACAACCCGTAGACCACCTCTCTGTCATCCCTCCCTTGGAGTTTCCTAATTAAGGCTTGGGTGAATTTAGGAAGGATTTGAAATTCAAATTCATTTGTTTGAAATTCAAATAAACTTTCCTAATTCACTAATTCTATTTTAGGAAACTTTTTGAATTCATGCCTAAATAAATTTTCATTAAAAAAGGATTGAATTAAATCTTTCAAATCTTATGAATTTAAATTAGGAAGCCTTGATTTTCTCTCATCAATACCCCTCATTCATGCTTGCCACCGACCCCATAGCTCTCCCCCATTAATTCCTTTTTCGAATATTTCTTAAATTCAATTCTAACATAGGAAGTAAATCAAAACCCCATATTTCCCTCCTACCCGAAATTTTCATCTCCCTAATTCCTCAATTACTTTCCTAATCCAGGAAATTAATTCTGGAAAGCAAAACCCCCGCCCCTCCTCTACCCGTTGCCTCCCTCCCTGTTTTCTCTTTGTGTTTTTTTTTTCTTTTGCCGCCTCCCTCCACTTTCCAACTCTCTCCCCTCTCATGAAACCCTATAGTGAGATCTTGGCATAAACAATTCCCAAATAGTTCCACTCTCACATTTAGAAAATCTGAGATTTTCTTCTCAGATTTTGGCTAGAAAATCTGAGAACTTTCTCAGATTTTGGAAGGACTTGGATTACTTCTACAAGCACCCTATGAAGAGAACATCATCGTTCTTGGACCTTGGATATTCGTCATGAGTAGTTGCTATCGTGGAGGATCGCCACGTCTCCTTGAGCAAAGGTCTTTCTCTTCTCCATTTGTATTCAATTTCTTCTAACTCTAAATTCTCAATTGGTTGATTGCAATCACGAAAGCTCCTTCAAATTGCTCTTGCCAAGCTTAGTCATTTGTAGGAATTGAGTGTAATCTTCTATGCATCCTACGTCTCATTGTTAGATTAGGGATTTAATTTGAGGCCTACTGTTTGCGTTGTGTGATTTTCTTATTTATTTTGAAAGTTTCAAAGTTCAAAGCATGTAATCTCACTTAAGCAAATCATTTCCTTATTTGTTTTGAATCTTCGTTGAGAATTGCTAAGTAATTGTTTCCTGAATTTATTTTAATCTAAGAGTTGTTTAATGCCTAAATGACTACATAATCATCGCATCTAGCTAGTCCTACATCATCTGGTATCAGAGTATGGTATGCTCTTGCATGTTTTAGGATTCCTGGTAGTTTTCCTTTTTGTATTTTCTTGTTGCATTATTTTCATTTAGAAAGCTTTTTATTTTATCTCTAGGGTGCTAACGAATCATTGTATGTCATTTCATGAACATAAAACATCTTAAGTTCACCTTATACACCTTGCTTAGTGTGCTGTCCAGAAAATCCCTGCAGTTTTGCAAAGTTTAGGATCCCTATTTAAGTGTGCTTTTTGCTGTCCTTAGCTTAGCAACCATTAATACTTGTTAGGGTGACTTAGTACTTAAGTGTAGTTTGCTGTCCCTGAAATTCCTGCACCATATATGATCATTTAAGAGTGTTTTGTCATCCCATAGCTTGCTGTCCACTTCCTAGGAAACCCTCCAAGTACCCCATTGTGTTTAGGAATGGACCCGGAACAACTAGGAAGGACCTTAGACCTCTTCATAGGCCAAATGAACACTATTAGCCAGCAACTCAAGGAAAACCAGGTGGATCTAGCTAAGCTTCGTAGGAACACCACCGAAAGATTCGATACACTTGAGCGGACTAGAGACCACCCTACTCCTTACACCCCATCTAGACCCACTTCTATGTATGGGGATGAAACCTACCCGGATGAGAGGCCACATCGGGCTAATCATCGAGCTCACTATCATGGACATGATCCACATCATGATCCTGATTTGGATGAGAGGCATCACCGTGCCAATCATCGTGCTACCTACCATGGCCATGATCCCGATGCACCACTTATGAAGAACATTAAGGTTGATGCTCCTACCTTTGATGGCACCCTCGATCCCCAGCTCTTCCTGGACTGAGTCAAAGGTATGGATAGTTTCTTTAAGTGGTACGACATTTCTGAGGCCAGGAAGGTTAGTTTTGCTGCCATGAAGCTTACGGGTAGGGCGAGTCAGTTTTGGGCGAACTTAGAGAGTCTCAGGAAAGATATGAATGAATACCCTATCGTAAATTGGTTGTCCATGAAGCGGGAACTCAAACAGAAGTACTTGCCTTCGTCGTACTTCCCCCGCCTATTGGACAGGTGGAATAGGTTGACCCAGGGCAACAAACCAGTGAAGGAGTACATCGCCTCGTTTGATGACTTCTTGATTCGCTGCAAAGGGGAGACCTCTACCACCCCCGCGCAGATCTTATATATGTTTCATACCGGGTTGCGTGAGGATCTACGCAATGAGTTATTTGCCCGGAACGTCACTACACTGGAAAATGCCTACAGCTTAGTGCTTGATCTAGAGGAGTCCCGTTCTCAGCACCCGAGTCGATCACATGATTCTAGATCCTCCTTTAGGTCAACCGGTAGTTCCACCCTGCACACTCCTACCTCTCGACCCACTCCGGGGAGCACGACCCGACCACCCACTGGTCCACCTGCACCTAGATCTGATTTTAGAAGTAAACCTCCCACCCCAGATGCCCCTCGGTCCAGTCCCAGGACCAAGTGCTTTCGATGCCAGGGGTATGGGCATATCGCTTCTCAGTTCTCTGGTCCTTACAAGGTTTCGATTGTTGAGGAAGTAACTGAGGACGATCTCGAGCCCGAGGTTGATCAGATCCACCAAGTTGAGGAAGAAGGCGAATAATTCGAGGAGGACGATGACACTACGGTCCTCAATTGCCTTCAAAAGCTGGATACCTCTCCCATCTGCGTGGTGAGATGTGCACTATCACACCCGACACCCACTGATGACTGGCGTAGGACCACGATTTTCCATACCTACACCAAAATCAAAGACAAGAACTGTAAAGTCATAGTGGATAGTGGTAGTTGCATTAATGTTGTTTCCTCCAGCACGGTATCCCAGTTAGGTCTGTCTGCCGTTCCTCACCCCAACCCGTATAAGGTATCTTGGGTCAACTCCAATGCCTTGGAGGTGAAGGAACAAAGCCACGTGCCCATCTCCTTTGCCACTTATAAGGAGAATGTCTGGTGCGATGTGTTGGCTATGAATGTTGGACAAATTTTGCTAGGTCGCCCCTGGATCTACGATAACGATGTCCACATTTATGGGCGTTTAAACACCTGCGTGTTTGAACATGTTGGCAAAAAGATTAAGCTTTTGCCATCACAGCCCCGGGTTACGGATTCCACGAAATCCGACCCAGCCAAATCTAAAAAGGGCATGAACCTTGTCACCGCCAAGGTTCTGATTACTGAGATTGCCCAAGGCGCCCCTCTGTTTGCCTTAGTCGGTCGTGAGATTCCCACCGAATCTGACGAGCCCATTCCTGAGGAGGTACAACCTATTTTATGACAGTATGCTGATGTTTTTCCCGATGATCTGCCAGATCAGTTACCTCCACTTAGAGACATTCAGCATGCTATAGACTTCGTCCCTGGAGCCTCCCTCCCAAACCTGCCACACTATCGCATGAACCCCACGGAACATGCTGAGCTTAAGAAGCAGGTTGATGAGTTATTACAACAAGGTTTCATTAAGGAGACTCTTAGTCCTTGCGCGGTGCCGACCCTTCTCACACCGAAGAAGGACGGAACTTGGAGAATGTGTGTTGATAGCCGTGCTATCAACAAGATCACCGTCAAATATCGATTCCCTATTCTGAGGCTCGACGACATGCTCGATATGATGACGGGTGCCACATTATTCTCCAAAATTGATCTTAAGAGTGGATACCACCAGATCCGGATTCGACCCGGTGATGAGTGGAAAACTGCCTTCAAGACCAAGGATGGTCTTTATGAGTGGTTAGTCATGCCATTTGGGCTCAGTAATGCCCCTAGCACTTTTATGCGAATTATGACTCAAGTGTTGCGTCCTTTTATGGGAAAGTTTGTCGTCGTCTACTTTGATGACATTCTTATTTACAGTCATTCCATTAGTCAGCACTTGGACCATTTAAGGCAAGTTTGTGAGGTCTTAAGGAAGGAGCAATTATATGTCAATCCTAAGAAATGCACCATCCTAGTAGATCGCGTCATTTTCTAGGGCTTCATCATTTCAGCCCAAGGGGTTTCCGCAGACCCCGAGAAGGTGAGGGCCATTATAGAGTGGCCTATCCCTCAGACTATCCGGGAAGTCCGCAACTTCCACGGATTAGCCACCTTCTATAAAAGATTCATACGGAACTTCAGCACGATTGTTTCTCCTATCACTGATTGCCTGAAGAAGGGTGATTTCCACTGGACCCCGGCCGCCACTAGAGCTTTTGATGAGATTAAGAAGAAAATGGTGGAGGCCCCAGTGATGCGACTTCCTGATTTCTCCAAAGTCTTCGAAGTAACTTGCGATGCTTCGGGGGTCGGAATTGGAGGAGTCCTCTCCCAGGAAGGTCACCCAGTAGCTTACTTCAGTGAGAAATTGAACGATATCTGGCAGCATTATTTTACGTATGACAAAGAGTTCTACGCCGTGATCCAATCACTTCGTTATTGGCGACATTACTTGCTCCCGCAAGAATTCGTCATCTTTTTGGATCATGAAGCTCTGCGTTATATCAACTCCCAAAAGAAATTGAATGCGCGCCATGGTCGATGGGTTGAGTTCCTTCAGGAGTACACATACACCCTTAGACATAAGGCGGGAGTTGAAAATAAAGCTGCCGATGCTCTCAGTCGTCGTATGATGACCACCACTAAGATGAGAGCAGAAGTTGTGGGTTTTGACCAAATAAAGAGGGATTATTTGGAATGCCCCGACTTCAAGGAGACCTACACTCTCTTGTCCACTGGCAGCACGCGCTTTGTGGACGATTTCCTACTGGAGGATGGTTATCTTTTCAAAGCCCAGAGGCTTTGCATCCCGAGCACCTCCCTTAGGGAATTTTTAGTCTGGGAACTCCACGCCAAAGGCCTCGCTGGGCACTTCGGACGGGACAAAACCATCGAAGCCGTGGAGTACCGCTTCTTTTGGCCCAGCCTTAAGAGAGATGTTGGTCGGCTGGTCAATCGGTGTCACACCTGCCAACTGGCCAAGCAACGTAAGCAGAACACTGGTCTTTACACTCCTCTACCTGTCCTCAGTTGTCCGTGGCAGGACGTTAGTATGGACTTTATTTTAGGCCTGCCCAAGACACTCCGTAGGCACGATGTTATTTGTGTGGTAGTTGACCGGTTTTCCAAAATGGCACACTTCATTCCATGTTCTAAAACATCTGATGCCTCTCACATTGCGAAGTTATACTTCAATGAGGTCATCCATTTACATGGTTTACCCAAAACCATTGTTTCGGATAGAGATGTGAAGTTCACTAGTTATTTTTGGAAAACCCTGTGGATGAAAATGGGCACCAAACTTCATTTTTCCACTGCCTTTCATCCACAGACAGATGGTCAGACCGAGGTAGTCAATAGGAGTCTGGGTAATTTATTGTGGTCCTTGGTTGGTGAGCACATTAAAGACTGGGATTCCATTCTTCCTACTGTTGTGTTTGCTTATAATAATTCAATTAACCGAACCACAGGTCTAAGCCCTTCTGAAATTGTATATGGGTTCAAACCTAGACAGCCGTTAGATCTGATACCCATGAGTTCTAGGTATAGGATTTCTAAGTCTGCATCAGCATTTGCATCTCATTTGCATGAACTTCATAAAGACATTGCACAACAAATTGAAAAGAATAATCAGGAATACAAATTACATGCAGATTTAAAACGTCGATTTAAAACTTTTGAGGTTGGTGATTTTGTTATGGTGCAGATTCGTCCGGAACGGTTCCCTCCAGGAACAGTTAAGAAATTACATGCAAAGAGTGCTGGGCCTTTCAAGATCCTTAAGAAAATTAACGACAATGCTTATATAGTAGATCTGCATGCAGATTTCAATATAAATCCCTCCTTTAACATAGAATACTTAGTGGCATATGAAGGTCCTGATTTTAACCCACAAAATCCACTATCAAAACAGCCTTGTATGAACTCACCCTGTGAGATCCCAAACCTACCTCCACTACAAAATATTCTCAAATTTCCTATAGCAGAGCAAGTGGAGGCAGTCTTAAGTGATGAGATCATATCCACAAGAGGAGGACGAAAAAGATATTTGATCAGGTGGAAAGGAAAGCCCGAGTCAGAGGATACATAGCTAGAGCGTGAGGAGCTGCAACAGATTGACCCAGATGCACTTGAGATCTACGAGAGCGCCAGAGATACTTACTCGACGGAGTCGAGTTTTCTCCCACCCCGAGAGAATGATGGGGACATCAGATCATCGTGGAGAGTTTACCAGCGAAGTGGCCGCCGGTCTACGGCCACGATCGAGTCGTTATATTTTTGAGTCGATGTATTTTGTTTCATGCATTTTATTATTTGCTTATGAGTGTTTATTTTATTTCCCTTTGTACCCCTTTGTATGGGAATGGTCATGTGTAAGCCTAAGGGCAATTGTGTCATGTCAGTTAGAGTCTTTTGTATGAGGCTATTTAAAGCCCCTTTGTTTTATTTTCAAGTTAATGAATGATTATTATGAAAATTTTCCTGCACTTGTTTTCTTGGAGCTATTGAGAGCTTGAGAGAAAGAGAGAGTTAGAGATCTTGGTGGAGCCTAGGAGAGGCCACCCGTCGTACCCAACAGTCACCACCACCGGTGGCTCTTGGTTTCCCTACCTTCATTGCCGGCCTCCCTCCACTCGAACCCCTTTCTTCACAACGCCGCCGGCCATCACTCCAAAACCCGCCAGCCACCTCTCCACAACCCGCCGACCACCTCTCCGTCATCCCTCCCATGGAGTTTCCAAATTAAGGCTTGGGTGAATTTAGGAAGAATTTGAAATTCAAATTCATTTGTTTGAAATTCAAATAAACTTTCCTAATTCACTAATTCTATTTTAGGAAACTTTTTGAATTCATGCCTAAATAAATTTTCATTAAGAAAGGATTGAATTAAATCTTTCCAATCTTATGAATTTAAATTAGGAAGCCTTGATTTGCTCTCATCAATCCCCCTCATTCATGCTTGCCACCGACCCCATAGCTCTCCCCCACTAATTCCTTTTTCAAATATTTCTTAAATTCAATTCTAACATAGGAAGTAAATCAAAACCCCATATTTCCCTCCTACCCGAAATTTTCATCTCCCTAATTCCTCAATTACTTTCCAAATCCAGGAAATTAATTCTGGAAAGCAAAACCCCCGCCCCTCCTCTACCCGTTGCCTCCCTCCCTGTTTTCTCTTTGTGTTTTTTTTTTTTCTTTTGCCGCCTCCCTCCACTTTCCAACTCTCTCGCCTCTCATGAAACCCTATAGTGAGATCTTGGCATAAACAATTCCCAAATAGTTCCACTCTCACATTTAGAAAATCTGAGATTTTCTTCTCAGATTTTGGCTAGAAAATCTGAGAACTTTCTCAGATTTTGGAAGGACTTGGATTACTTCTACAAGCACCCTATGAAGAGAACATCATCGTTCTTGGACCTTGGATATTCGTCATGAGTAGTTGCTATCGTGGAGGATCGCCACGTCTCCTTGAGCAAAGGTCTTTCTCTTCTCCATTTGTATTCAATTTCTTCTAACTCTAAATTCTCAATTGGTTGATTGCAATCACGAAAGCTCCTTCAAATTGCTCTTGCCAAGCTTAGTCATTTGTAGGAATTGAGTGTAATCTTCTATGCATCCTACGTCTCATTGTTAGATTAGGGATTTAATTTGAGGCCTACTGTTTGCGTTGTGTGATTTTCTTATTTATTTTGAAAGCTTCAAAGTTCAAAGCATGTAATCTCACTTAAGCAAATCATTTCCTTATTTGTTTTGAATCTTTGTTGAGAATTGCTAAGTAATTGTTTCCTGAATTTATTTTAATCTAAGAGTTGTGCAATGCCTAAATGACTACATAATCATCGCATCTAGCTAGTCCTACATCACAACGACACCAAATTCGACTCAATCTGAGCCCGAATGGGTCCAAATTGAAGACCTGAAGTGCATTTAAAAGGTTCAAACCATAAATTGGATGACCATACAATTTCCTAATATGGCAAGCTTATAGTTAAATCGAGCAGCTTGACGAGATGAATCCAACAAGTGTAAGTTTATTGAATTCTGGTATCATTAAGATACTTAAATACTCAATAAATGGTCCACGATCAAGGGAGTCGATATCAGCTGTCCATTCAAAACACTCCCAACTTGCCCTTAATTTTCTCCCTATTTACTGGCCATGTCATTCCCCAAAAACTATAAATAGCCCTTCATTATTCACATGAAGGGAGAGGAAGCAAGGAGGAAAGAGGGGAGGAAAGAAAAGAAGAGAGGAGAGGAAGATAAATCTGAGATCTCTCTTTCCACCAAGCTCCTCCTCGACAACCGTCCGGCCAACAATTATCATTAGACTTACACCCGGCCACCGATTGTCACCAGATTCCTCCCGACCAACATTGTCGACTACAATCTTTTCAACATCTGTCGCACGCCAATTACAGTCCTAATGACCACCTTCGTCAGACTACGGTCTTTCATACCTCCGTCACCTGACTACGGTCTTTCTGACCACCGTCACTAACCGACTACGGTCCTTATGACCTCTAACAGCTCTTGCGACCTCCGTCACCTAACAACGAACTTTCTAACTATTGTCACCCTTCGACTATGGTCTTTCGGCCTTCGTCGCCCACCAACTAGGTCTCTCCGACCTCCGTCTCCTGCCGACTACTGTCTCTTCGACTACCATATCCAAACTAGGTATCCCCGACTGTCGTCACCCGACTACAATCTTTCTGACCACCGTCGCCAACCGACTATGGTCCTTTTAACCTCCGTCACTAAACAACTGTCTTTCTGACCACCGTCTCCCATTGACAACAGTCTTTCTGACTACAGTTGCCCATCGACTAGAGTCCTTCCGACCTCCGTCATCTGACCACGACATTTCTAACCATCGTCGTCCATCGACTACGGGACTACAGTCCTTCCAACCTCTGTCGCCCAACTATTGTCCTTCCGACCTCTGTTCCCCGACTATGTTCTTTCCGACCTCCGTCGCCTAACTACGGTCCTTCCAACTACCGTTGCCCAACTAAAGTCTTTTCTACCTTTATCGCCCAACTACGGTCTTTTTGACCACTAACACATGTCGACTACGGTCTTTCAAACCTCTGTCGCCCACCGACTACGGTCCCTCTAACCTTTGTCTCCCTCTCTAATCTTCGTCACCTACCGACTATGGTCTCTTCGACTACCATCTACAAACTACGATCTCCCCAACAATCGTCACCCGACTACAGTCTTTCAGACCTCCAACTACAGTCGCCCGCCAACTATGGTCTCCCCAGCCCCCGTTGCCCGACTACGGTCCTTTCAACCACTGTCGCCCGACTACGGTCCTTCCAACCTACATCGTTTGCTGACTATGGTCCTGTTGACCAAACGAACATATCAACACTGATTCTTCCAACTCTCACCATATAATGCACTATATATGATGTATATTTGCTAAATCGAGTCAAGGCCTTTCCCCCAAGAAAAGGCCTCATTTGTAACTAAATGCAAATACTACTAGATTGATTTAAACTGGGCTAGGCCCCATGATTTTTTCCCATTTTTAGATGTTTCCACCTAAAAACTTGGTGTCTCTTATGAACGCTATCCTCCAATTGTATATTTGTTTGTGTGTTAGATCTTCGCATAAAGCTATGACATTAAATTTTATATTTCTCTATCGTTGTGAATATTCCATGATGCAACAATAACCAAGCAAAATACATCTTAGATTTTCACAATGAGATCAAGATGAGTGGTTGTAGACTTCTGGATACACAAATAGATCCTAATACAAAAGTCAAAGAAGGCAATGAGGGCGTTAGGAAGAAAATTAATCTACTCATGTCACACCCAAACAAATATAGCCTTTGTCATGAGCCTAGTGAGTCAATATATCCACTCACCCAAGAAAGAACACCTTGAGGGTACCTATTGAATTCTATAATATTGAAAAGATTGTCTCGAGAAGGGCATCTTCTTTCAAAAAAAAAAATAAACAATGCAAAGAGAGATTGAAGCCTACATTGATGCTGACAGTGCATGTTCT
The DNA here is from genome assembly GCA_016618105.1 of Dendrobium huoshanense. Lineage (NCBI taxonomy): Eukaryota > Viridiplantae > Streptophyta > Magnoliopsida > Asparagales > Orchidaceae > Dendrobium > Dendrobium huoshanense. Next base: position 15,502,486 of record CM028348.1, read on the forward strand.
AACATGAAGAAGAGGTCAACATCCAGGAATTTCCCGTATTTATAGGTAAATTTCATTGCCTGGAGGAGCACAACATGATTGTAAGAGGGGCGCTATCAAAAAATAGGGTCATTGTGTAATATCCAAGTTTCAGAGCAGGTAAATTTAATTTATTTTAGTGGAATTGTGATTTTTAATAATTAGATTATTATTAGGTTATTATTAGTAATTATATTAAGTATTACAATTTAATTCTTATATTCATGAATAGCGCTTAGGTTGGGTTGAGAGAAAGAGCAGTTATACAAATGTGAGTGGGCCCTCACAAGCCCTTATTCTTATTGATTCACGCAAGCAGGAAGGATAAAGGAGTCGGCATAGTGCAGTTTGCACATTTTCAGTGTTCAGCATAGTGACTGTAGCTTTTATTTGGTTTAATGCCAGAATTCCTAAAGAGATTTCCTGAAGGAAAACTAACGGCAGTGTTCTTGCGTTGATTTCTTGGTTCACCCTGAGGAAGGTTGCGGCTTAGTAGCAGGAATCACTGTAGCATAGTTCGCTACAGTGTCGCGGGAACTGTAGATCAGTTTGGCTTTGTGGTAGAAGGCGGCACTAGGATTTCTGAGACAGCAATTAAAAGGTATGTAGAAAACTGTTATCAAATTTTAAATGTGATTAATATAGAACTTTATGATGAAGGGTGAGTTGATGTAAGTTTGCAAACTAATGATTGAAACAGTGAAGGAAAATTAAAAAGTCGAATTGAAGAATGACTAAATCATAGAAGATAGAAAAAGGTAAGAATCTTAAATTTCCCTATCTTTTATACTAGTTCAATTCAGTAAAGTTTTTATGCAAATCATAATTTAGGATGATATAGATTATATAATCTTATGCAAATAGGAGGCTTTGGAGTGACTTATAATAGAATAAGAGTAAGAACTAAAGGTTTAGAAGAAGCAACCCGTCAAGAAGGTAAGTAATGCAAATTAAAGTTTTAAATGTAATTCTTGTTAATTTTATATTGTATATTGGTACTTGAATGAATGCAAGAGAAAGAAGCATTACAAGTAATTCTCGGGCTAAAGGATATTCCTAATCTGGTTTTCATATATGAAAGACCATTTATATATTTGAATCATGAGACTTCCAAATAAGAGTTGTTATGTTTCATTAAAAATTTTACTAGATAGAAATATTTTGGAAAGAATCTCCATTCTTAGCATATGAAACAGAGTTGCATATAAAGATTTTTATAAAAGCAATAATACAAGTATGAGTTATGTCATAAAAGTGTATTTAATATCAATTTAACATAAAATTTGGCTATATATATGATGTATGATTTACAAGGAAAGTTAGGACAAAAGGTTCTCAAATATGTAACTATCTTGTAAGTGGGGCAAAAGGGACCCCAAAATGAAATGATACCTGCATAGCAAGTGGGGCAAAAGAAATCCCTAAAAAGGCAAAAGGGACGTCTATGGAATTCAATGGTGATAATGTCAGGTTTCCCTTAGTTCCATTGAATTTGTTTATGAAAGAATAGTCAAACTTTTTAATGAGAAAAATTGATATTCATTATGAATCTAAGAGAACAGTTAAAGGTAATATCAAATGAGATGTTTTGTAGTTTCTCTAGTAGTTTAATTTTATTCGTCTTTTATTGTTCTAAATTTTTAACATGCAAGTTTAATACTATTTTTAGTTGCATAACTTACTGAGCCTTATAGCTCATCAGTATTTTCATACTGGCTGTTGTAACAAGAAAATGAAAAGAAAAAATGGTTGCTGACTAGATTCAAGTATTTCAATCCTAGATGTTAATTTTATTTCTGTTTATAAAACTAAAATAAAGGTATGTTAACATTCCCATGAAAGTGTTTGTTTGAATTTTTCCTTTGTGGCTCTATAATCATATTTTATGGATGCTTAAAACTTTTAGAGTGCTAAGGTTTATGATATGTTTATACGTAAACATGCAAATGATTGATTGTTTCAAATGGTTATAAGATGAAAAATGCTATGTTTTATTTATTACACTCTACAATGTTGTTCAGGAGTACTCTAGGTCGTTACACGTGCCAATGAAATTTGTGAGCTGATAGGAATAGAATGGGTTATATAAGAATTAAAGATGCCAATGAGCTTGCCAATACAATAATATTGTGATAAAAATATTTTTAATTCATGAAAAATATTTTCCAATGATTTCTTGTCTATTAGTTTCAAATAACTCAAAATAAAAACTAACAGATCTATAGAAATTTACTAAAAAAAAAACAAGTTACAATCTACCCCTTTGAATTCCACTGGAAAAAAAAAAATCTTCCATAAATTCCACTTCCAAAATTGCTTAAGGATTTGGACAAAAATAAGAACTTTTTTCAAAACATCAAGCGGCAAAAGGACTCGAGCACAGTATCTATAGCAAATAGTGAGTGTTCTATCATGAATTTTGCAACAGTAGTGTAGCAGAAAAGCAAAGCGGCACAAAATAATTAAAGAAATTAGTATGAAATCAACAAAGTTGACAACATATCAGAGGCATGAAACATAAAGCCGTTACAATGAAAATAGCAGGAAAACTAAGTTGCACCGATACGGATACGGCGATACGGATACGACACGATACGGATACGGGACACGCCAATTCTTAAAAATACAGGATACGGATACGGCGCGGATACGTCATTATAATATATAAATAATACATAAAAATTAATAAAGTAATCAAAGTGTAATATTTGAAATGACAAAAAAATTGAAATAAAAGTAAGCATTAAGTATTGAAATGTCTAGTACAACAACAAAAACAAGAAGATAAATTGCCCAGCACATGAAATTTCAACTATTCAATAGAAGGAATGATAAGATTAGCTTCTTCAGTGGTTTGTCTTTGAGTTTCTATATCATCTTCAATAAATATCATAGCTTCTAATTCAGGCTCATCAAGTGAAAGATTAGCAATTTCTAATATTCCCATATCCTCAAGAGATTCAAATCCATCTCCAGCAACATCCACATCCTGTTGTCTCCTTCCATATAAGTTGGAGTTTTCCTTGAGAGAAGTCGAAGGTTTGTATGCACGTAAACTAAATCTTCAGCCCGTTGTGGAGTAATTTTATTTCTCTTCATTGATTGGATGAATGAGTATGTGCTCCAATTTCTTTCACAACAGGATGAGGATGAAACTTGGCCAAGCAATTTTATGGCGATTGTTTGTAGTAGAGGTGCTGAAGCTCCATGTATAATCCACCACATTTTCGGATCAATTCTCCACCTATCACGCAATGACTCTTCGTCACCAAAGTCCTCTAAATAACCAAAAAATTTAGCAAGCTCAATATTGACACTTCTTCTCTCCTCCTCATTTGGAAAATAACGCTTCAAACATGTCTTCCTCATATTTGAAATTTCTAAATCTTTCTGTGGAGAAACTCTTTGAGGATCCTCTTGAAGCCATTCTTTAGTTGAATATCTTCAAATAACATTAAAATGAAATAATGAAAGTGTTGAAATTACAAAACAACAAATTGTGAATTCATAATGAAAAAATGTTGAAATTTACCTTGGATTTAGTGAGTGAGCCAAGCAATGTAAAGGTGTATTACTTTTGCTCCACCTATCTTCTAGAATAGCATAGATAACATCCCAAAAGCTTGAATCTTCATGAAGTGTCTTCCTCTCATGTCTATATATAATTTCTTTTACTTTGGCTAGCATTGAATCCCACATCTCATAAATGAGATGTAAACAAGACTTATCCGTATCAGCTACTCTCAACATCTCATAAATTGGGTCTGTGAAATTTATGATGTATTCAATCTCATCCCACCATAAATCATCTAAAAGCTTCTCTTTTACATACCTAGCCTTTCCAACATCATCTTCCCTATAACATGTCCATTTGTCACTGATCACCATAGCTTGAAGAACATTTTTTATTTTTTTGAATCTTCTCAACATCACTATTACTGAGGCAAACCGAGTTTCTGCAACTGCAAGCATCTTTAAATTAGAGAAATCATTGAACATAGAGAGTCTCATGGAGTGATTCATAATAAAATTTCTAATTACAATTGCATCTCCAGCAATCACTGTGATCCAATGACATTCATTATAGGTGATTTCATTTGCCTCGGTATTCTTAGCTGCACAAATATTCTTCAAAGCAAGATTAAGCGTATGCACAACACATGATGTCCAGTAAAACATTCTAGCTATTTCCCCGTCTAGTTGTTCTCTCATTTGTAAATTAAATGCTTTCTCCAAAACACTATCTACAACATGTTTTCTTTTTTTTGGTTCAAATCCCTCCATTCGAAAAGGTCCTTTGTTTACAGTACTGTCATCACATCTAATTGAAGAAGATGATGAAGGATAGGAAGCATGAGTGCTTGGAAGTGGAATATGTTTTAGAAGCTCTTTTTTAATCATTTGCTCAGCTTCACTGATTTTTCTTTGTAATTCAGCCATTTGTGATGAGCTTATCTTCGGGCAAACTTTGATTCCATGACCACTAATCTTCAACAAATGAGCTTTCACTCTATAATATGATCATTTGTATGATGCATTACAAAAATTGCATTTGAATGCAATATTGCCTCCCCCTTCTGATGTTTTACCTATTTTTGTAACATAACCCCATAAAGGTTTGTTATCTTCAATATTAATTTCTGATGGACCATCATCAGAACCAATTCCTGCTCCACTAGAACTCATTATCCTACAAAGGATATATACAAATTAAAACATATGAATTTGAAACATGAAAAAATTTAAGTGAAAGTGTAGATATGTTGCGACTCTGCCGGGGGTCCAAGGGGGCGCTGCCCCCTGGCAGGGTTCGACCTGACCGGTCAGGTCGCGGGGTCAAGGGGCAGCGCCCCTGTGGGGGTTTTAGGGGGCAGCGCCCCCGAAACAAATTTTTTTTGTAAGAGTAATTTTGAAGTGCTGTTTATTTTTAAAGTTGTTTTTATGGAAAGATACCGAGCGATACCATTCGGTACCCCTCCATACCGAGCAATACCGAGCGGTACCGAGCAATACCGAGTTCCAATACCGAGCGATACCGAGTTCCAATACCGAGCAGTACCGAGTTCCAATACCGAGCAGTACTGAGTTCCAATACCGCTCGATACCGAGTAGTACCGAGCAATACCGAGTTCCAATACCGAGCGGTACCGAGTTCCAATACCGAGCAGTACTAAGTTCCAATACCGCTTGGTACCGAGTAGTACCGAGCAATACCGAGTTCCAATACCGAGCAGTACCGAGTTCCAATACCGAGCAGTACTAAGTTCCAATACCGCTCAGTACCGAGTAGTACCGAGCAATACCGAGTTCCAATACCGAGCGGTACCGAGTTCCAATACCGAGCAGTACCGAGTTCTAATACTGCTCGGTACCGAGTACCGAGCAATACCGAGTTCCAGTAACGTTCGGTACCAAGCGGTACCAAGTTTCAATACCGAGCCTATGATTAAGAAAACGAAGAACGATGAAGAAAACGAACCTACACTGCTCACGTCGCCTTCACTGTTCGCGTTGTCAAGCCGCTTCGTCGACGAAGGATGATCCTATCGACTTTAATGCTCGCGTCGTCAAGCCTCTTTGTCGACAAAGGATGATCCTGTTTGCTTCTATGCTCGGGTCATCGAGCCGCTCCTTCAACTATAACGAAGAAGATGAACACGTGTGTGGAAACGAAAAACCTAGCTCTTTGAAATGTTTCAGCCGCATAAATGAATATGGATACTGAGCGGAAACGGAGGAAAGTCGAAAAGAAAAGGGTAAATCGTGGCTCAGTGTTTTTTTTTAATAGGACACGCGTATCCGATACGCGTGTCCAATCAAATTTAAATAATATTTTAATCGGACACGGCAAGGCCGTATCCGACACGTATCCGTGCCGTATCGGAGGCGTATCCGTATCCGACACGTATCCGATACAGCATGCCTCGTAAATAGGAGTATCCGTGCAACGTAGCAGGAAAGCTATGTATGTACCAGTGTTGAAACAGCATAAGGCATAAGGGGGTAACAATAATCCAACAAGAAATAAAGGTAGCAGAAAGTATCAACAAAAAAGCAATGTAAAAGAACATGCAGCGTAGAAAGAAGAAGGAAAACAACAAGAATACACATCAACAACATAATATAGACAGGTAAAGCGCATCATAACAACAACACAATGAGGAAATAGCAAGGTGCAGTAATTAGCAATGGACATTGTTATACTGATTCTGAATTCCATGGTTGTTGATTGAAATTCAATGGGCTGAAATGAAATCATGCAGTAATAAGTTAGATCTGATAAATCATTAAAATACTGGATAACATATATCCCATTCATACAGGAGTCAAAATCATAACCATGTTCTTTTACATTTGAAATGAACTAGGAAACAAAAACTATAATCAATACACACAAATTACATTCCCAATTAACACATACTACCAAATTTTCATCAATTTTGCCCCAGACTTTTGATGGAGTTCATTTCCACTAACGTATTTTAGCTTCAAAACAGATCATGAAGAGAAAATGTACCCACAAAAATTTGAAAGTCACAGCGCTATAAAGCAAGGCATTAAAAAGGGCAGTAGAAATTAGATGGAGCCTAGTTGCACTGCTTAAACTTCTTCGATAGTAAATATGATGGTATGAAGAATGAATCAACTGAATTGAATTAAGCATATAATTCAAAATTGCCTACAAAAATAAACTAATAAAATTGTATCATAATTATAAATTTTCCTCTTTCTTGACTTTAATATTGAGCACAAAATTAGGTGCCAATAAATCTAGCAAAAGATTCACATATATGTACTTACAGGAGCAGCATAATGCAAGATCCCACCTGAATGATATACTGTATCTCAAATTGTCAATTTAGTTTATTAGATTTATAAATATGAATGACATATGAAAATTTAAAAGTTAGTTAAGATGCTCGACATTGAAGTGTTGAATATAAGATGATCATCAGTAAAATCATGAAGCTTTGATTTAGATGTACAACAGATTGTGTCTTTTGCTGGACCAGCTTGTCAAACAAGTAAGAATTGAGCAAGAGAAAAGCAAAAATCAGTCCCCGCTACTATCTAATCCAGGATAATAAAACAGAACAAAATACAGATCATTTAAGACAAATGGATGAATTTACTAGGTATTTGTATACGTATATAATCATATAAAAATATTAGATCTGACCACCATCTATAATGGACAGACTAAATTCCAAGTTTAAGTGCACACAAAACTTTCTTTCCACCACATTTGTACACCTGGAAACCATCAAAGCAGTGCCTGAGAAGTTTTCCTGGTGTAACTTATCAGGCATCCCTTATGACCACTTTGATGATTCACTGGAAGCATAAAATACCTGTGAACCATCAAATATGCATCATTATCATCACAAAAGTGTCACCTAAGTGGAAGGAGAACCATGTCGCTGACCATCCAGCATCCCTTGTTTGTACTTAGAGTTGAACTCATTCCATCCCTTCACTCTTATTTTTATAGCCTTAGTTTTCTCCATTTGATTAAAATTGGCTCCAACTGGAACTGCAGGTTCCATGCTAGCTACCATGGATGGCTTTTTTTGGTTCTGAAGAGCACTGAGCTTTGTATGTGGTTTTTTTCTCTTGTATGTTATGGGAAACATGTGGCTTTTTTCAACACCCTCAGCATCCTTTTTATCCCTATACTGATGCTCTGAATGGTCAGGATTTGTTGGAAAAATCTTATAATCATCCGAAATAATCAAGTTCCTTGATACTGCTTCGGACACATTGGCATGAAATAGCATTAGCTTCCTTGGGTTAGTATCAGGAGCTGATTGGTGTAAGCCAGAAAGGGTTCGCCAGGAATCACCCTTTCGCTGACCATCAAAGCACTCTCTAAAATCACTAGAGTCATCAGAGGACATTTTCATGTCTTTTACCGCTTTCATCTTTCTCAGGGAAATTTGTGCATTATCAAACAGTCTAGAACCAATATTTACAGTAACCTCACTTTGTTGATCTTTAGTAAGATCAGGTGTTGGAGATTCTCTATAAACACTTCCTGCTCTGACCAACTTATGCACATAGTTTAACTTCTTAGTTAGGTTCTCCTTTTGCCACTGGGAAGCAGAATGTGAAGGAGAGAGTTTAGATGCGTGAACACCAAATATGCTAGGTAAACCCTGATCAGGAGGAACTGCAGTTGTCCTTGGTCTTTCTGCAAGACTAGTGTGATAGACTTTAGGCTTTATCTTAAGCACACCTTTTGGTGGCCGCCTAAATGGTTCCAAAGACTCTGTAGGCAATGATAGAAGAACTTGCTTTGGTAATGAGCTAATCTCAGGTGTCTTTATTTTCAATACACCCTTAGCCTTTGTCCTGTTGTTCAATGTCGTGATGTTCCAATCCACTGCAGGAATATGAGTGATAGCCTCTTCATTCATAAATGCTGTCTTTCTCAGTGCCGGAAGTCCCATAACCTTTTTAACACCCCTAGATGAAAGCTCCCCGTCATGGGGAGCCGCATTGAGGTCAACCAAAAACACAGGCTTTTGTTTTTTCTTATTCTTCCAAATTTGAACTCGTTCCTCAACACTAGTATTTGGTTGGCAATTTCTCCAGGCCTTTCTCATCTCCACAAACTTCTGAGATAGAGTCTCATGATAAGATCTCAAAGAATGGTAATATCCTCTTTCCTGTAAGAATTTCAATCCTTCTCTAAGTTGAGTCACTTGCAAAGAATAAAATCCACCTTTAAGTCTATGAAAGAGCATTTCCAAGGGGCTTCCAAAAAAAATATTGTCACCACTAAGCAATTCTATCATTGTAAGCTCAAATGTTTCCTGGTCCACATCTGGTAGATAAGCAGCTAGATGAAACCTTTCTTCTTCAGTTAAATACAAATTCCAAGTTTCCAGACAGAGAATCTCCTTCAAATTTGGAAGTTCATAAAGCTCATAAGGAATATTGGAGGACTGATCATTGACCAAGGCATACTCATAGCCCGCATCAGACAGTTCAGAATCATCAGGATCGTCACTATGATCTTTCCCAGATGGAAATCTATCATCTTGCTCAATCTCATCTAGCATATAGTTCAAAGGAAAATGTTGAACATGATTATCTTTCCCAGGCCCCTGGCGCCTAATCTTGATGACGCCCATGGCACAAGGGGCCCACCCAGAAAAAAGAAACAATCATGCGAAAGATTGGGAAATGAAAAACAATTTTTCAGATGCCAAGCAAAATACCTGCATAACAATCAGATGGGTATAAGGCCAAGTTCAAACATATAATGCCATGATTATGGCAGATACAAGATAGACTAAAGAACAAATTGAAGGCTCCTTTAGAGAAAAAAACAGTTATCATCATCTAAACTTGATATCTAATCATAAGATTCAGTAGAAAGTTAATAAAACTGAAGCAACAAAATCTAGATCCTTTATGTGCTTTGGTAATAGACATTGTTTCTTATACAGTAATCAAAACAATAATGAAGGGTTTTAAGATATCTTCTTCATAAAGAAACAAAAGTATCTGAGTTGTAAATTTGAGAGATGGTATTTATATATGCTTATCTGAACAGATTTGAAGTACTGTGTATAATGCATTTATAATTCAATCGCTTTGATTCACAAATTCTACAGAAATAATAACATTCAACTGCTACAGACCTAACAAATAACTCTAAAACCTTGTGCTTGTTGTGCAATCATTGAGCTGCTAGAATGTGCATTTTAAGTAAGATGAATGTAGATTCTGGTTTGCAAAAGAAAAAGTTGGAGAATTTTAATTAGAACTGAACATACATGGCTGTATTATAATGTAATTACAATAGCAAAAGAAAATTCTTTCATTCCTTCATCTCAGGAGCTACATGAACTAAGCACGGAAAGGATTTTGGGACCTGAATGAGAAACAAAGGAAACCAATACAAGAACAAAATCGAAAAAACTCCAAGGTGCTTAGTAGCCCAGGCATCACCTAACAAAAACTGATATAAACGAGTGGGAATTGTACCAGAAACTGTAGTTTCGGATCAAAAATGAAAAACTTGGCAATCTAACCAGCACAGAATATGATTTAAGGAAAATATGGAGATAGATAAACCTAGAACTTGACAATCAGTTGAGAAAGACCATCAATCGAACCAAAAACCCCCCTTCGGCTCAACCTGTGATTGCAATTCAACAACAGAAAACCAAGAAGCCCCACTAACTCCCATCGATTCCAATGAATAAATGAAATCCTACTTGATTTATGAAATCCTCATCCAAATTTAAGAAAGAAAAAGAAACATCTAGCATCATACTCGACAATCCAACTTTCAGAAACCAATCTATCAAGAGAAGGAAAGAAAGCAGAGCTTTCGTTCAAATCCAAGTCACTGGCTCACCTTGCACCGCAGAACTTCGGCGATTTAGGGCAACAAGTAGAGATCAAAGAAAAAAATAACACTCACAGCCACCTCTTTTTCTCTGTGCTCTGACCATTTTCCACTGTTGCACACAAACTCAAACTTTCTCTCTCCTACTTCTCCCTCTATCCTTCTCTCGCGCTTCTGTGTGTCTGTAACTCTGTATGCAAACAACTGTAATTGCCGTAAACAGAAGATTACAAACTTTTGCAGCACTGCAAAAATGCCATAAACCCTCCGTTGTAATTTAGCTGCTAAAGTTACCTATTTTTTTCATTTAGAAATATCAAATTCTACAAAGATTTTGTTGCAGAAATGCGTCCCAAAGATCTTTTTTTTTATTTCTTCAAAAATTTCAACGGATATTATTGTCTAATGATATAATATTAATATGAAATATGTAGAGAAAATACTAAGCTATGTGTAATTTCAAAGCTAGCTTTTGAGTTTTGAAGGGTCAAGTGGTCAACGCCATATACTTTATGAATAATAAGACACTGCTAATCATGCAGCGCTTAGGGGATATAGAACCGTTGTAATTTACTAATTTACATATGGTTCAGTGGTTGTTTTGTAATAAAAAAATATTTATTAAATTTATATTATTTTATTTATTTATTATATGAAATTAAAATTACTTCAGTTATATTTATTTCATTGGTGCAATTAATTTTAAAGTTTTTAATAAAATTTCAATATTTAAGCCAAAAATTATTTGATATTGAAGATTTTAATTTTATTTTTTATGGGATTTTGTATTTTTTATATTAGCATTGGAGCCATTGGTTTCTGGTGACCCCGTCCGATTTTTTTTATTAATTTATTTGACGTAGAAAGCAACTAGAAAAATTGTTGCTGAGATATTTTCTTTTGTAGTCGCATTGTAGGTTGATGTATCTCTGTCCTGCAAAAATAAAAAGCATAGAATGAGATCACTCACCTACACAACTCTCCTTGGCCTATTGGTTGAGAGCTTAGACTTCCAACTAAGAGGTCTAGGGTTCGAGTCTATGTGTATGCGTTGTGTGTGTGAGTTTGCCTTAAATGGCCTAAATGTCCCAAAAAATAAAGATCACTCACGTATCATTGACGTTGCCCCTTCAATAAGTACTATTTAATCAGAATGAGAGCTCTATTTTCTTTTATTATTATTATTATTTATATTTAGATCAATTAAGGCTTCATTTAAATGATTTTTTTATTGATTTTTAAAGCAATTTTTTTGATATAAAAGCCTAAAATTTATATTTTATTTTAGAAAATTGTTTTAGGAAACAATTAGAAAGCTGTCACAAATGAAATCTAAATTAAATTCACAGACATATTATATACATAAGATACTAATTCAAGATCTTTTGATTAATAAACATTTTTATTTTCAAGTTTATATATATATTCAATAATAATTAATAAATTCTACTATTTGTTTTTATTTAATAACTAATTTTTTTTATTAATATTTAATTAAAATTTATTACCTTAATTTTAATAATATTTGAAACATAAATATTTAATTATTTACATATTAGATTATTTAATTATATTATTATTCAATATAAAAGCAAATGTTTAAAATTTTGGTTTTATATGTTAATGAATTAAAAATATTATAAATTTTGCATATTTTTGGTTTTAATTAAATAGAAAATTTTAGATACCATTTTTATCTATATTTTTTTAATAATTATTGTTAGATTAAAAACATATCCATATATTAAATATAACAAAATTTATTATTAAATTCAGAATATAATGTTTAAGAATTTTATTAAATTATATAATATGTAAATAATTAAATATTTAGGTATCAAATATCATTAAATATTAAATTAAGGAACTAAGTTTTAACTAAACATTAAGCAAAAAATGTTTTAGTTATTAAAAAAAATCTTTTAGGAGAATTTTTTAATTATTATTATGGAATTAAAAATATATACATATATTAAATAAAAAATGTTTATTCTTAAAAATATATATTTAATAATATATTCTAAATTTTAGTATCATTAATTTAAAATAAAAATATATGTTTTGCTCTATATGAGATTTGAACCTGAACCATCATTTTGAAAACCATAACTCTCACAAAATAGTTTTAGCCAATCTTTTTGTTAAGTTATTATAAATTAAATATTTATTAAATATTAAACATAATTAGCATTTTAAATATTTATTAAATATTTATTTTTTTAAGAATATGCTAATCTAATTAGCATTTTTTAAGAAGACACTAATTAAATTAGTGTTTTTGCTCATTTTTTTTTTTTTTTTTATAATCTCACCTTTTTTGCTTAGTTCATTTTTAGTTAAGCTCTCCTATTTAAAATTTTGCCTTCAAATAATACTTGTTCATTTTATATTGATGTATGCACTGGCCATAATTAAAAAATTTAAATATTTATTTACAATCATTATGGCCTACAATTATTAATATCTCCTTTTATTTTATTTTAATAAGAGGTAAGTGTACTCAGTTAACGATAGCTTGTAACAATACTTTGACATAAATGCACAATTAATATTTGTTGCGTGTTAGAAAATACGCGGCGGTAGAGTTTGTAAATTTGCGTCCGAGCGTTGCACGTAAGTTTAACACACAAACAGAAAAGATGAGTGAACACCAAGAGTTTTTACGTGGAAAACCCAAAAAGGGAAAAAACCACGGGGCCTTGCCCAGTTGTAAAATTCCACTAGTATTTTTGTAGATTACAAATGACGGATTTCGTCCCACAAGTCGGGAGAATCCAAGTACAATTTGCTTCTTCCACGAATTTTACAAGATTCTGCGAGTTCTTGGCGTTTCCTGAAAATCCGGCAGAGTTCCGTCGTCTTCAGGCGGCAGGAAGAGCTCCGGCGGCGGTGGTCGAGGAGGTGAGGAATCTCCTATTCCCCTTTCTCCTTCTCCTTCTCTTCTTCTTCTCTCTCTTCACTTGAGTCCCCTTGGTGTAGAATGAGGGCTCTATTTATAGTTTTTCTGGAGTGGCATAGCCCGTAAATAGGCGTGAGATCAAGGGCGAACAGAGAGTGGTTTGAATGGACGGCCGATATCGAACCCTTTGATCATGCACCGTTCGTTGGACATTTGAAGGCCTTAATGATGTCGGAATTTTATGATCTTGGGCTTGTTGGATTTGTCTCGTCGAGCCGCTCGATTCGAGTATAAGCTCGTCAAAATCGGAGATCGTTTGGTAACCCAAATTGCAGTTTGAATCTTCCAACAGTGCTTTGAACCCTTGATTCGGATTCATTTGGGCTTGGATTGGGTTGATCTTGGTGTCGTTGGGTTCGTATTTCTGAGACGCTCAGTTTGACTATAAGCTCGCTGAAATCGGAGTTCATATGCTCCCGAAATTAATTTTTGAAGTTTCCAACTAGTTTTTGCCTCGAGATTCGTGCCCGATCAGGATGATTTTGCGATGCCGTATCAGTTGCCCCCCTATTTTCGGACGTCGTAGCTTCAGAGGTCCGAAAATATGTGTCACAAATTTCGGAGAATTTTTCTGAGTAAGCCAGGATTGATCTGGATCGTAGAAGCCCCGAACGGCTCCGAAAATGCCAAAATTGAGTCCGGAACGTCGAAAAACGGTCTCGGAGACCCCAAAAACATCGAATTTGGACTTGTCGGGGCGAAAAGCGGACTCAGGGAAGGCTGGGCAGCCGAACCGGTCGGACCAACCGGCCGGCCGCCGCCACTGCCGGCGGAAGACCCACGGCCGAGCTTGCGCGCTGCGGCCGCGCGCGAAGGACCGCACCCGCGATTCCGCGAGCCCGCGCTGGGCTGGCCTTCAGCGGGCGCCTGCGCGGGTGTCACGCGCGACTGCTGCGCGCGCATCCACGCGAACCTGTTCGCGCTCGGAACGCGCTGGACCGCGCGATTTAGCGCTTTGTGCGGCTGTCCGTCGCGATCCGTGTGTTGTGGCCATGGATTGGCGCGTTGTTTTGAGGAGAGAGAAGAGGCAGTTCGGCCCACCACCTTTGTGGGCCCCACAAACACGAAAAAAATTATTTTTTGCTATTTTTTGGTCCAAAAAATTCCCAAAAAATTCCTAAAAATTGCAAAAAATTCTTAAAAATTTTCTAAAATAAGATAATTCCGAAATTTGTAATAACTTCCCCCCTTTTTCTCCAAAACCTATAAATAGGCCTCCTAGGCTTTTTGCGAGTTGGAATTCTTTCCTACTCGAATAGCGCCCCTCCTCGCGTGCAGAAACCTATGGGATTTCTTCCTCCCCCTCCGGTTTACTGACGGTTGAGGCTTCCGTTATTTGCGAGTTGGAATTCTTTCCTACTCGAATAGCGCCCCTCCTTGCGTGCAGAAACCTACGGGATTTCTTCCTCCCCCTCCGGTTTACTAACGGTTGAGGCTTTCGTTATTTGCGAGTTGAAATTTTTTCCTGCTCGAATAGCGCCCCTCCTCGCGTGCAGAAACCTACGGGATTTCTTCCTCCCCCTCCGGTTTACTGACGGTTGAGGCTTCCGTTATTTGCGAGTTGGAGTTTTTTCTTACTCGAATAGCGCCCCTCCTCGCGTGCAGAAACCTACGGGATTTCTTATTTATTTATTAAAATATTTAATACAAATATTATTTTTTATTTCGTCATAAATAATTTAGAATGATATATTTTTAAGAGTTATTATGTGTCAAAAAATTTCACAATTTAATTTATCATAATCAATTTAAAAAAAAACAACTTTTTTTTAAAAAAAATTTTTATTCATAATACATTATTATTATTTTAAATTTATCTTGTTTTAAGGAAAATAATATTTTATATAATTTATCTTATTTTTTATTAAAAAATTAAATTGAATTTCATAATTAATACTAATAAATACTAATTATAATTTTAATAAATATAACGTAAATTTTAGTAAAATTATAATTTTTTTTTAAATAACGTTACTTTTAAGTTTAATGATAAAATAAAACTTAGTTTTTTATTTCTATTTAAAAAAAAATTAATTTACTTTATAAATTAATTTAATGAAAAATAAAATAAATATTTATTTAAAATATTATTTTCTTTGGAACAAGATAAATTTAAAATAATGATAATATATTATGAAAAATATGTATTTTTAAATTGATTATGATAAATTAAATTGTGAAATTTTTTAACACATAATAACACATTAAAAAAATTTCATTCTAAATTATTTATTAAAAATTAAGAAAAAATATTTGCATTTAAAATTTAATAAAAAAAATAAAAAAATTGTGTTGTACCTCCTCTACAACACAACGTTAACAAGAAAAAAGAATTGTTTTGGATTTTTTTTTTATTTCTCTTACTTTATTTCTCTATCTCCTACTTTCTCTCTCCTGAATTTTTTTATAACATGAGCAAGTCGCCCATTGAATGGGCAACTTTGGCTAGTTCTAATTTTTTTTTTTTATTGGTTTAATAGTTAATTAAAATTTTAACGGTAATTATTTTAAAAAAATTACCCTAAATGCAATTAGGGGTGTCAATATTTGACACGACACGAAAATCCGACTCAAATCCGACCAAGAATTCAAGTTGGACCAAAACGGGTCGGGTTCGAGTTCCCATATTCAACCCATTTGAAAAATGTTTCGGGTTCGGGTTAACCCAATGGGGATCTGTGTCAACCCAAAAACCCGTTTAAATTGAGCTACCTGTGCTGCTCGAGACTACTCGCACATACCCCGGCTGCCCGCACAGCTGCTCGAGACTGCCCGTTCGCATGCGTCTGCGCTCATGTCCTCCCGCAGCCAGCAGCCCGCCAGCATGCGTCTGCGTCCGCGCCCTCCCACAAACCGCCGCCAGACGTCCCGCGCGCCCGCAGTTTACAGCCTACCAGATGCGGAACCGTGTTGGGTTGGGTCAAACCAGCAACCCGACGGGTCATGTTCGGGATCGAGTTTCCGATCAGTTTATGTACCCGGGTAGGTTAGGGTTGACATGTTTGGCAATTCTCAACCCGTTTCACCTCCGCCATTTTTACCTCTCTACCGAACTTGGCGCGGGAAAGAAGAGAGGACTGTTACCTGCAAAAGTGTGAAAAGTGGAGTTCGATTGAAGATGAATCGCGATATTTTGTAGTTTCACGGCATTTTGGAGTGAAAAATGAGATATCCGGTTGGAGATGCTATGAGTGTCTCTACCCTTTTGCAAATTTCATTTATTTTACATCAGTATAATGAATCCATAATAAATGACAATATTCATTAAACTTTGTAAGGGCAATTGTGCAACTTGTTACCCACACTACAATTTTAACAACAAGCTCTATAAGAATTAAACATATGTGTTTTTTAAGTCAGTCCAATATTTCAAATATGATTAAATGAGTAGGTGTTAATAAAGAAGTGGAGGTTAAAGAGATGGAAGTTGAAAGGATGAAAATAATGAAAGTAATAAATAAATAAATAATCTCTTAAAAATACAAATAATTTTTCTCTCTGAAAAAACTTATCTTAAAAAAAAAAATCTAAAAAAAAGTCTCTTAGCAATTCTTTAAAAAATAAAAGAGAAAACTTCTCTTCAAAAAAAATCTTTACAAAAACAAAACTAAACTTTTCTAAAAAAATCGCTAAACAAAGAGAGTGAGTGAGACTAAATTTAAAAAAAAAAAGAAAAAAGTAATAATAATTTGGCAAAGATAGAGAAGAATCTTTTTTAAAAAGTAAGTAAGAAAGTCAGGATTTAAAAAAAATAAAATATACTTTCTAAGGTAATAAACTTCGACGTACGAAAACAGGGAAACAAATTATTATCTACAAAAAATCGACATGATCGGTACGAATTTCTAAGCAAAATTTTGAATTAAGAGATGTTGGAATTAAACTCAAGATCATATGAACTTCAATTTCAACAAACTTATAATTAATTTGAATGTCTCAATGAGATTAACCTAATGATCTCAAAAGTGATCTAAGCTGAGCTTAAAGGAGCTCAAATCAAACACTTGAAGCATAATTAGAAATTTCAAACATTAATTATATGATAAAATGAAGATCAATTAGATTACCAAATGACCTTTAATTAGATATGCTTATGATCAAATCGAACGGCTCTATGAGACAAGTCCAACGAGTCTGAGATCGCTCAATTCTTACATTATTGAGACACTTAAATAATGAATAAACACTTCAAGGGAATCAATATCGATCGAATGATAGAGCATTTTAAATTAGGGTTCAAATTATCAAAATGCTCATTTCAAAAAAATATATAAATAGAATCCTATTATTCACATGAAGAGGAGGAAGAATTGAGAGAGAGAGAGAGAGAGAGAGAGAGAGTTCAATTGCATTTTCAGCCATTGGTATCAACGACTACCACCAACTATTAATTGCTTCTGACAACCGCTATCGTTACCAACAATCACCATTAGAAATCATCACCATCTCCAAAATACTGAGAAGGTTTAACTCTGTTGTTGAGCATATCTATTTGCCTGTGGTCATTTACATTTTATACTCTCTATTGTACAAATCAAGCTCTATTATTAGGTTTTAGCTATCCCTCTGTAGACACTTGATTTCTATGATCTCTCCAGGGAAAAATCAGATGTCTATTTAATCTTCCTCTTTCTTCAACGGTGAAGAAAAAATGATTCTTGTATCATATACTATATAGTTGATTTTTCAGCTGGGCCGAGCTCTATAGTTCTTTTTCCTGTAAAAAACTTCTAATCTTACTATTTTTATTTTTGTGCGCTGAATTTTTATATAACACTGAGATGTAAAACATACACTCAAAATTTTCTTGCATGTAACAAGAAAAATAATAAATGTGAAAAAGATACATGTCTTCAATTTAGTCTATATGCATACTTGTAAAGTGAAGAAAAATTAAGCCCACAACATCGTTGGGTTAATCGCTATTTACTTTTTTTTCTATGTATAAATATATTATATTGCGTTAGCATGAGAGCTTAAAATAAGTAAATTAATATTCTAACCAGTGATTTAGTTAGGGACTTTGATTGGCTAAAATAGAATATAGAGTAAAAGAAATACTTTCGAATGGTTTGGATGAATGTAAAATAAACATAGATAAATGTTTTTTTATTTGATTAGTAATAAGATGAATATAGTGTAAAAATATGGTGGTGTCGCCAGGTGGCCATGGTGGTGGATGACGATGAGTGGAGGCCAGTGGTGATTGGTGGTAGCTGAAGAAGGGTGCCATTAGCGACGGCGATGGCGGCCAACGGTGGGTGGTAGTGATGATTGGTGGTGAACAACAATGGTGGCTGACGATAGGTAGTTGCTGTCAAACGAGCTTGTTTGTGGTGTAAATAAATCATGCTCAAAATTAGACAAGTTTAATTTACCTAAAAAAAAAATTAAAATAATTTACACTACATTAATTTTAAATTTTATTATCCAATTAAAAATCAATATTTTTCAAATTTCTTAATTTAGAATACTTTATACATCTATTTTAGATCCAACCAAACAAGCTCTAATTAGTGCAAAATATTTAATAGTGTGAGGGCCCCCAGGTTGGGAATCATACTCTAAATGGTGTGTGATGGAGAATTGGTGAGACGGTGTTTCTATAATCTTGGAAAGATCAAAGCATCATTAATGCACATGCCTCATCAAAACTCTTTTTTGATATTTAAGGACAGTAAATCTTCTGATAAAAAATTGATGCAATGCTCTTTTTCTTAATTTTTTTATCAATTCAAAAAATACCTATTAATATTTTCATCAAAAAAATTTAGCGATAAATCTCAAATTTCTTAAATAAAAATATTGTATTCAATCCGACCCACAGTTTTGAGCGCAACACAGAAAAGTAAACTTTGCAAATAGAGTATTCTTGTGGATCGAAATTAAAAAAGTTGGTGCCAACACTTGTAAGTCGGGCGTTGCGCACCGCGGGGCCCACAGTTATCCAGCCACCCGTTGCAGTTAGCCTGTAGACGTTGATGTTTGTTGCTGGAATTTAGTCCACCTGTATTAATCGTATTTTTTTTTAGATAAAAATCATCAACTGTTGTTAATTTAGTCCATAAGTCTTTCGTCCTCACTCAAAATATATATTTATTAAATGGGCCGTTACCTCATGGAAATATGGCATAACGACACCGACTCACCAAGTAAATGCTAAATTATATTTATAATTTATTAGGCACGGCTTATAATTACATAAGAGATATAAATTTTATAAGAAGAGGGTGGAATTAGCATATATATTTTTTAATGTGAATATATTAATTTTAAAATCATGCTTTAATATAATTATTAAATCACAATAATAAAATAAATATATAAAAATATTCATTAAGTTGTTTCCCAATGACCTAAATGGACTTATAAAAATCCATTTACTTGTGGATTAATAACATCTATTTAATTAATAATTATGGATTTAATTGTGATAGTATTACAACAATAGTTATTTTTTTTGTAAGAAGTTCAATTGCAGGGCTCTAATTACTAAAACGCCACCCACCGGCCCGGTAACCGTCAAAAGCGGAGCTCCTTTTTCCACGTTCTTTAACGCATAAAATATATGTGAAAAAAATCATGCACGTAAACAAAGGAAAATAATTGCACATAAAAATAAAAAAAAATAAATTTTGCAGAAAGTAAATGGCCACCCTCGCAAGTCTAATTGGTTGATAAGTTTTTGTGTGAATTTTTACTGGCATTTAATTAAAAAAATTTCCACGTCATAAAAATGAGTAGTTTTTTTTTTTAATTCCCAATTTATATTCAAAGGTAAACTCCGTCGCTGACCAAAAAACCCCATTTGGCATTTGCTGCTGCTTGCTCTACTCCGTCTCTCGGAGCTGAGATGGGCTCCTGCATGTCGTCTGACTCACCGGCGGTGGCGACGGCAGCCGCCGGAGCTCCGATTTACGTTGAAGAGGACGCCTACTTCTCTTCTGGAACAGGTATGTGCTCGAAGAGGTGGATGGGGTGGAAGAAGAAAGGTACAGAAGATAAGAGGAAAAGAGGAGGAGGGTTTTTCGATCGGAAGGCGGTTTCAGGTAGAAGGGATGAGGCGGTGGATGAGCTCCTTCTCATACCTGGTCGGATGTATATGAACGGAGCCAGCGAAGCGGCTTGCCTTTTCACGCAGCAGGGGAAGAAGGGGACCAATCAGGACGCTATGATCGTGTGGGAGGTGAACTTAGTTTGTGCTTAATGTAACTTTGGTTTCTATTATTTTGCTGTTGTTTCACAAATTTTCTATTTTGTTGTTTTGTTATTGTGCTTTACTGGTTTTTTGTTAGGATTAGGAGTTTAGTGGAGGAGTATTTTATTGAGGTTCTTATATGTTTTTGCCTGGTTAAGTTTGGTTCTGTTTTTCGATTGGAAAATAGTATGCCTAATGGAATTGATTATGATGTTTGTAGGCGTTGTCATCTTTTATTATTATTACTATTACTATTTAAGGAAAGACAGTTGGGTTCATCTCGTCTCTGTAGTTGCTGGATGGTAAAATGATATGGGGATCATCTTCCTTTTGGTAGTTTTATGGTGCGGTTACTGTTGCGAGTTCGAATTGTTTTGTGTGTTATGGTGGATAGCTTTGGGATTCGGTTCTGTTGTCCAAATTCACCCATATGATCCTTTCTGATCAAAGTCTAGTCTGGGAGTTTAGGATTCTTCTTCCTGCAAAGGAAGGCTACCTCCAAATAATGGACCTGTCTAGCAGCCAAGGAAGGGGATATAATTACGCTTTCTAGATTATGTAAAGAGATTTGCATGACTGATAAAAGTTTGCATTTAATTTTTTATCCTTGGGTTGCCCTTAGATCTGTGATTCTGATAGCTAATGCTGTTTGGATTTTCACTCAAATAATATGTTTATGTAAACTCTTGTGAGAGTATTATTTTAGTCTGGCGTTGGGTAGGCGAAAAATAGGTTGGTGTAGAAATACCAAATGGTTGGTCCTCTCAAATTAGCCTTTTTTTTTTAGTCGAAAAAGTTTTTTCATTGATGTAGCAAGTCCAACTTTGATTTCCTTTGATTCACACTCTCTAATAGGTTTTTTTCTCAAGATAAAGCATAGTTTGAATTCTGCTTGAAAGTTTGTTATTTTAGATCACTTTAAATTCTTTTTTGAAACTTTGTTATTTTATAGAATTTGTAAGTCAAAGATTAGAAATGATTTAGATTTGAAATCCACATCTTTATATCTTTTAATATAATAGAAAAAGCATAATAAAAAGCTATATGCATTGTTTAAAAAAGCGAACTTCAAAGTGAAACTATCTCAAAACATGTGGTAATGTGAAAATCCATGGAACTCATTAGTTCCTCATCAAGCAATCCGTGTGTTATGATTAAATCAATTGTAGGATGATTTTTCATATCAATCTATCAATACTTGTTCTTCCTATTTTTAATTTCCATTTATTATGTACTTATGTTTTCCACAAATTTAGAACTAATAAAAATCAGGTAAGCAAGGTCATCGCTTTTCAACATCCAAAAGTGAACCTCTAAAGCCACCTACCTACCTAAACACTTCCATCTCTGCATCACTCAATCAAAAACAAATGAAAATGCTAAAAAAAAATTCATTTAACTCCAAGTTAAATTTATCCAAGACAAAACTGATATTGAGATCAGATCAACTACTAAAAAAACTATCAATGTACATGCCTTTAATTCAAAGATTGAGAAGAGCCAATCAAATGACTTTTGATATCTCCCTATTTTTAAAATATATCATTCTTCTAAGTAGTTTTTCTATGAGTTCTGTCAATGGATCGTTATGTCTTAATGCTGGCATTAAAAAAAAATTAATATCTCAGATTTTGTCCCTAAACTCAATTTTATTAGTTTGTAAACTTTATTGTAATATCATATCTATCAGTAAAATTATCAAGGATTTTAGTTGTGTTACTAAATTTTTCCTGCACATTGTGAATTTCAGGATATTAACTTTGGGAGGATGGTTGGCAATGTCAAGGAGAATGTTGAACTATATTTCCTTGATACCGAAGAAAAACCTACATTAAAAATTAAACATGCTTAGTATGTTGGTTGTTTTGAAGAGAGTGCAATCATGTTATAATATCTTCTTCTTGGTCATCCAAGCTTCATGTATCTACAAAATTATCCCCATATTCTTAATAAAATCTAGATTTATTTTAATGTGAAATTTGCCTACCATGAAAACACACCAAGAACACCTATCATAGTCATACCTGTGAAGCCTCACAACTTTTCTCTATCATTCATAATGACATTGGGGGATCATCTCATGTGGCCAATATCTCTGGTGCTAAATGGTTCATATCCTTCATAGGTTTCTACTCTATAGCCACTTGGATATTCCTAATGAAAGAAAAATCTGAAACTTATCAAATTGCTAAGAAATTTCATCTCTATATACAAATCTAGTTCAATACCCAAATCCAAGTGTTAGAGGCTGGAAATGAAAAATAATATTTCCATTTAATTCTTGGTGACTACCTTCTTCAACATGGGACTATATATCATAGCTCTCGTATATGTATTCCTCAATAGAATATGATTGCTAAAATAAAAAAAAGAGATATTCTCAAAGTTACTTGATCCATCACGATTATTTGCAAAATCCTATATTAGGATTAAGAAGAGGCTATCTTAACAGTTGCATACGCCATTAATTAGCAGCCATCAAGAATTCCCAAATTAAAAACTCCTACCAAATTCTCATCAAAACATATCCCACTAGTAAGATTATCTCCACTATACCAATTGAAGTCTTTAGTTGTTCTGTTTTTGTTCATATTATACCTTATGAATGAAGCAACAAAAAATATTAAGTACATACTTATTGGTTATTCTTCAAATCAATAAGGATACAAATATTACTATCTTTAAAAAAAAATAAAATTCTACACTTCTATGGATGTAACGTTTTTTAAAATCGGCCTTAAAAAAAAATCACATTTAGGGAGAGTATTCTAACACTATTCATGATTATGAGTTTCTATCCATCGTTTTGACATCCAACTTCCATCTTTTCCTATTCTCCTTGAAGCTCAAAATCCCGGCCACTCTAAAGATTCCCAGTATTGCATAAAACAAACCATATATTAATATATGGTTTATACTATATGTTAGAAACATTCAATGAGCATTAGTGAACCCAAGGTCTTTAACTACACAATTAGAGGTCCTCCTTAAGGCCTGTCTTAACGCAATTTCTAAAAATAGTTAATGAGGCATATGCCTCACGATTGCCAGATGAGGCTTATACCTTAGTTTATCAGCAGGAGATTTTGACGCGTCTATCAGAGGAGACATCGTCGATCAACGGCTACGATTAGTAGTCTTTATTTGTGATACATTTATGTTGTAGCCTAAAGGGCAATTTAGTCTTTATGTCTTTTGTTCCTTGAGGCCTATATATGAAGACCCTAGCTTTTGTATTGTTTTGATGATGATTTTGAATGAAATTTCAGCACTTGTTACTTCTCTTTGTTGTGAGTTCTTGAGAGAGGAGAGAACCCTAAGAGAGGGCCAAGCAATTATCGTCAGCCGCCGGTAGAGTCCGGGCTCGGGGTTTGTATCCGTTCTTATTCCCCTCTCCCTTTTCTTTACCCCCATACCACTGGACGCCAAGCCGCCGGTCTCCTCCCCACCTTCCTCCAAAATAGTTGGCCTCCCTCCTCCTCCTCCTCAAACCGCCAACTTCCCTCCCCTCTCCACCTCAAGCCTCCAACCTACCTAGTCCACACCCTAGCCGCCGGCCCACTCATCCACAAGTCCCTTAATTTCAAATTCAAATTGACGCTTAAATATCTTCCTAATTTATCATATTATTAAATTGGAAAGTCTCTTAATTTGAATTTAAAAAAAATTGAATTTCAAAATTTTTCCTAATTAATAAATCTATTTTAGGAAGCTCCCCTAATAGCTTTCAATTTGAAATTAAATTGGATTTAATTCCAAATCCCACATTCATTACATGTAGACACATTCGTTGAATATGGACACCCTTCCCCTCCCTCCTTTGGCCGGCCCCCCTATGCCTCTCTCTTAATTAAATTCCTTCAATTAAGGCTCTCAATCAAAACCCCTCCCATCTAGGTATGTCACCCCACCCTAGCTCAATTAGAGGAAATTTAAAATTTGAATTATTCCCTCATTCCCTCCTTGAAATCTGAAATTAAATTTCAGATTTTTAAATTGTTTTCCCTCCACCAACATAAACCTAAAATCTGAAATTAAATTGGCCCCTCTCCTAGCCTTGGCCGACCACCCAAACCTTTCCCTCCTCCCCTCCTCTTCTCCCTTGCTTCATACACCATCCAAGGGAGAAGAAACACAACTCTGGCCTAAGTCCCCATGGATGGCCTATCCTAAACAAGACCATGAGTTCATATACGATCATCAATGACGAGTAGATGTGTTGAGATTACCCTTTTTCGACATCAACTTGGAGATCGACCACACCGTCGACGACTACGTTGATCGGATCCTCTTTACTTTAACGAACGCCATCGACGAGCATAAAACCTCAGGACAGTGGCAAGTTCTCCAACATCCACTGACTTCTTCCTCTACGGCTAAGTATTCGTTGGGCAATACTGTAGGCGTCGTCTGTCTTTTGGTGGCGTCATTAAGTTTGCTAAAATTATTCTTTTGCTAAAACAACCCTCAAGAGTGAGAGTGAGGGGAACTCAAGGTGAACTTTTTAATTGTTAACCAGTGGATTTCTGTTACTTGTGCATCTAGCTTTACTATAGTTTTTTGTTATTTTAAATTGCCATTCTAATCTAGTTTGTAACCGCATGCCAAAGCAAAACAACAACTAAGAAATCCTAGAATCTAATCTTGTGAAACATTAAATTTAAAATTTGTTAAGCTAAAATTTGCAAGCTTAACAAATTTTATTAAATTCCTGCAATTCCTTTTATGTTTCACATCAATGACAAGTTACTCCGACACTTCAAACATTGGATGCATTTACCATATATTCTATGCAATCTAAATACTTGCATTTTTCATTCATTAATTTTGCATCTAATGCACTTTCTTTGTGAAGGATAAGCTCATTTATCTTCCTCTGAGTTCTGCAATCCAGATATGAGACAATTCACATAAATTGTTATGATAATTGATGCATGTGAGTCACCCATAGCCAGATTCAGACCTCCCCAAACCTGCAAACTGATAATTGTATAACATGAATCTATAGAATGAATGGTAGTCGTGTAGATTTTCACTTTGACATTAACAAGCATACTTTTTGATAGCTCCTACTCAATTTTACAACTCATTTAAATTTTTTAGAGAAAAAATTATTCTGATGCCTCACTGAGGGCACTAAGATTTGAATCCCCGGCCTGTGGTATTTTAAGCTGGCCGCGTATCTCCTGAATTAGCTGAAGTTCGTTTTTGAAGCTGTTACCACTGGTAAATCAGCAGTTTTGGTGCGGCGTTAGCTGGAAGTAATTCCTTTTTGTTTTAACATTTATGTACTTAACCACACACAATTTTTCTTCAACTGCAGATGCCTGCTTTGCTGAGTAACTTCTCATTCAATGCCTGAGACGTCGGTGTAAAATACAAATTAGGTATTCAATAGAAAATCTCAACTGACCCCATCATTTCCCATTAAGCCTTTCCATGGTAATTAGTTAGGAAATGCTTTATTCTCAATCCTTTTTCTGCAATTTATGCCCTCATGATTAATAATACCATTCGATCGCATGATGCTTCTGTCCACTTTCACTAGAATCTTTTGTTTTTTGAGCAAATTCTGGACAACATTTCTGCTCTTAGCTCACCTTTGTCACGTAACTGGTATGTTTAATATTTATGGCATATAACAAGCTACTTCCATAATTTCCTTTTAGCTTGCTCTTTTTAATTTACAATGTGTGATTTAGAAGGGTTTTTAGAAAAGCTTCTATTTGTTAATCACAAACCTAACTTAATGAATACAATTCTTGCTGATATGCTTACCACTTTTATGAGCTTTTTGATGTAGAAAGCATTCCTCTTTATTTCTATTTTTTGAAGCACCTCTTCTTTTATGAATTCCAATGTTTTCTATTTGATGATGAACCTTTTTATTCCTATTGCAGAATTTCACATCAAGAGCTGACACCATCTTTTGTGGAGTATTTGATGGTCATGGTCCATTAGGGCATATGGTAGCTAGGAAGGTTCGGGATTCTCTTCCTCTCAAGTTATGCAATCAATGGAAAGCCATTGTTGAGGGGCAAGAGAGCCCTCAGAAAAATGATAGTTCATCCAGGAGTATGAATTCTGAAGAAACATCCTTTGTCAGCGTTGATGATGAGTGGTGCGAGTCTGTAAATTT
The DNA here is from genome assembly GCA_016618105.1 of Dendrobium huoshanense. NCBI lineage: Eukaryota > Viridiplantae > Streptophyta > Magnoliopsida > Asparagales > Orchidaceae > Dendrobium > Dendrobium huoshanense. The sequence goes on from CM028348.1 coordinate 15,529,163, forward strand.
TGCTGAAGTTGAAAAGCTACCAGAGATATATCTCCCCTTAAAGCAGTCTTTTCTGAAAGCTTTCAAGCTCATGGATAAGGAATTAAAACTTCTTCCGACAGTTGATTGTTTCTGCAGTGGTACGACAGCAGTTACTTTGGTAAAGCAGGCAAGTCAGCATCTCTTCCTATAATTCCCTTATAGACTTATCTTTATCATTATTCTTATCCCAACTATTTGTGTTCGATCTTGTCAATTCTCTTTTTCATTCATTGATTTGAGGTGTTTAACCTCTTATTTGTAAATCATTATGGATTTCTATCCATATTATCTTAAGGCCAATCACTTTTCTTTTCTATTATTCTGATGCTGATTTTATCTACCCATCCAATGGGTAAATTATTTATTATTTATTGTATATGTTCCAACCAACTATTTCTATATTCAGGAATTTAAAAGCTCTTTAAAATGACTTACTTTTGCCAGTATACAAAATCTTTCGCCATAACAGTTGTATTTAGTAGATGTTATTGGTACTAGTTGAATCGGTTAGCAGTTTTACTTCAGAAGAAGCTATCATTTATGCTATTTCTAAAGCATGCTAGCTTGCCAAATGTCCAATCCGCTTTTCAAATTTTTTGAGAATTTGTTTTACCTCCAATAAATTTTAGGCAGTTAACTTTTCTACAAATTGTACTTTTATAGGGGCAGGATCTCATAATTGGAAACTTGGGAGATTCAAGAGCAATAATGGGCACTCGAGATAGAGACAACAACTTGGTTGCACTACAATTGACTGTGGACTTGAAGCCCAATCTTCCTAGTACGTTTCTTATCGTACCTTGATCATTTTGAACCATAAACTTTTGTTATTCAAATGTTCGGGCTATAAATGTATGTTTTGGTTACCATGGTTTTAATGATTTAAGAAATCAGGAAGCAAAAACGCTGCACTTTTCATTAAAACATCTACAAATAAAGTTCAACAACAACAACAACAACAACAAAAACAATATCAATATTTTATCCCATTACATGGGGTTTACTACATCAATCCTTTTTCTCCATGTGTCCTATTAAGAGTCAAATTCTCATTTAAATCTAATAAAAAATGTTATTTCTAATATTTTTTAACCAAGTCTTTTTAGGTCTAGCTATACCTTTCTTAACATAGGCCAAATCTAATACATCTACTCTCCTAACAGAGTCATCGGAAGGCCGCCGTTTTACATGACCAAACCATCTAAGGCGACTCTCTCTAATCTTATATGTCACTGGAGCTACTCCATCCTTTTCATGGATATACTCGTTTCATATCTTGTCTTTATGAGTAAATCCGCTCACCCGCCTGAGCATCCTCATCTCAGCAACACTTAACTTAATACCATGCTTCTCTTTTAATGGCCAATATTCTATGCCATAAAGCATTGCAGTTCTCATCACCATCTTATAAAATTTTTCCTTAAGTTTGAGTGACACTTTTCTATCACACAACAGACCTAAAGCATTTCTCCACTTCAACCATCCAACTTGAATTTACTAATAATATTCCCCATCTATTTCACCATAACTCTGAACAATAGACCCAAGATATCTAAAATGAGTACATTTTTTATTGATTTGATCGCTCAAAGTCCCAACCCCCCCACAACTAGATTTATTACTATTAAAATTACACTCCATGTATTTGGTTTTAGATCTACTCAATCGAAAACCTTTAGACTCTAAGGTTGACCTCCATAATTTGAGTTTACCTTCAACTCCCTCTCTAGTCTTATCAACAAGGAGAATATCATCAACAAAAAACATACACCAGGATACATCCTCTTTCAAATGTCTAGTAAGAACATCTATGACTAAAACAAAAAGATAAGGCTTAAGGTTGATCCTTGATGTAATCCAACTGAAATAGGAAAATACTTGGTCAAACCACCTTGTGTTTGAACACAAGTAACAGCTCTTGCATGCATATCACTAATGACTTGAATATAAGCATTATTAACCCCTTTCTTTTCTAGGACTCTCCATAGCACTTCTCTTGGAACTTTATCATATGCTTTTTCTAAATCAATAAATATCATATGTAGATCTTCCTTATTCTTCTCCAACAATCCTTTCAATAAATGAATAGCTTCCTTAGTAAACCTACCTGGCATGAATCCAAATTGATTTTGAGAAATATTAGTATCACGGTGTAACCTATGCTCCATAACTCTTTCCCAAAGTTTTAAAGTATGACAAATCAACTTAATTCCTCTATAATTCGTACAATTTTGTGCATCACCTTTATTTTTAAAAATATGAATCAACGCACTCATTCTCTACTCATCTGACATCTTTTTAGTCCAAGAAATTTCTTTCATCTCCTAAGCATTTCCACACATCTATTGGAATATTATCAGGTCCAATAGTTTTTCTACCCTTCATTTTCTTTAAAGCCTCGCTAACTTTAGTTTTACTAATACACCGATAAAATTCGAAATCTCTATTTCTTTTAGAGTAGTAAGGTCTCTAAGGTAAACTGTATTCTAACAATATTCATTGAGAAGCAACTTGAATAAATAAAGTTTTTTTAAAAAATAAAAATTCCACAAATAAAGTTCTAATTAAGCCCATATGACAATGAGTTGGCCCAAAATGTTGTGAGATCCAACTTCAATTATTCAAGCAAAAGCAACTTGATCATGACTTCTCCAAGTTATTACCACATGCGAATCGCGTGAGTAGGGCCCGATCTTCCTATATGCAGTGTCTAAATGTAACGTACATGGCAATAGGCATGTATAAGCTCTCTATTGTCATTTGAACTTCTATAGTCTATGATTGGAAACAAATCAAATTTAAAAGGCAACAAATTTAAAAAAAAAACAAATCAGAACATACAAATGAAATGAACAAAACAAATTATGATAATCTTAATTGTGGCTATTGCAAAATGAGAAAGTTGAATGCAAATGCAGCATATTCTTCACTAAACTAGCTATACAAGTGGGATGATAAGATCTTCATGTTTACTTGCATGTTGCTATACTATGAAAGGTAAAATCAATTCAACAAGAAATTTAGCAAAGGATGAGGCAAATATTAAACATGCTAGTCAATTATATATACTTATCTCTCTCTCTCTCTCTGATGTGGATTGACAACCTCCTGCAACAGCTCTTTTGATCTTGATCTTTTTTCGACTCCCTATTTTCAATTTCTACTATATGTGATGTTTCTCCATTTTGAGTTCTCTATGATATCCTCCTTTGGCTTCCTAGAATCCTGAAATCTCCAACAACTTTCTCCGATCTTTCTCAATAATGGTTTATGCGATCTTTAGTAGTGTAGTAGTCTAAGATTTAGTATTTTTTATTGTCATTATTTGCAATAGGCTTCTATTTTTGTTGCCAACAATGTGGCTTTTGGAAATCTTTTACTGGTCTCCGGTAATCTTCTCTTCCTCATTACTTGTTGCATGGCTTCTTTGTTAAGTTTATGATCAATTTGGTGGTATATTCTCCTCTATTCTAGTGGCTTTAGCGTTGTTTCTTTTTCTTTTTATTGGATTAGTGTGCAATAATTCTATCAAGCTTTATTTTATAAATAGAGCTCTTAAACTATGCAGAAAGCCAATTATTTTAGTTTTAAATAAAATTCTAATTGGATGCACTATTCATTATCATTTCTAGAATCAACTCCTTGATCAATTGGGAGACTGAATCCTTTTTAGGAGATTTTCTTCTTGTACAAGCATGATGTTTTTTTTTTTTTTTTTTGAGAAAATTAGGGGCAAACATGCCCATTTTCATTAAAAATGTAAAATTACAAAATAATTACAAATTTTGTAAGAACAATGATAAAAAAGCTTAACAAAAATGTAAAAAGAAAGAAATAAAAAGCCCCATAAAAGGGCCTACAATATAACTATGCAAACAACAACAAAAGACAATGAAAAAATAAGAACTAAACACAGTCCTTAAAAAATTGAGAACAAAAGAAACCAACAACCATCTTGAAAAAACATCTCCAGCCAATAAGGAAGCCATCAGAACTAGGGCCAGAGCAAGAAACTTCGGTTCCAAGATAACCAATGTCTTGCTAAGAAAAAAAAAAAAAAAACAGTAATAGCATCTAACCAGACATCCTTCCAAAACCATAGCCAGCCAAAGAGACAATCCAAATCAAGTTTGAACATCAACAAAAGCTGGAAAACAGCCATCCCAAAAGCAAAATATCAATCTACCATCCATCAGCAAAGCCCGTCGAAAGATTAGCCAGAATAGTCTTGAACATCAACAAGAACACATAACCAGCCGTCCTACACCATCTACAAGTATGATGCTCGCTTGGAGAAATTTTTTTTGTTTCCTTTTCCGTTGCTTTAAATTTTTGTATTGGCTTGAGAGTGATTGATTTTAATTAAATCAAATATAAGTTGGTGTCTAATAAGTAGGCAGACTTCAAATAATTTGCATGGCTTTTTATGTTTTGAAGTTCTAGTTGTTATTTCTAGCTGAAGGCCATATGATTATCTTCTGACTTGAATTCCTTTATATATTTGATTTTCAATAAAAGTAATTAATAGTTTTTAAAAATTAAGTGCTTGTAATATGCAAATTTTGTTTGTTTGTTGTATTGTGTTTGTTTATCTCATGTTTGATCTCTATTGTAAACTCTAGTTCCCAAGACATCCTTCTCTCTCTCTCTCTCTCTCTCTCTCTCTCTCTCTCTCTCTCTCTCTCTCTCTCTCTCTCTCTCTCTCTCTCTCTCTCTCTCTCTTAATCCATTAATGTTGAAGACATTTATTTTTATTTTTTTCTTTAGATAGCTGGTGGAACCATCCTGAGAAACCCCTGCTCATTGTACAGAGTAAATATCTTGGATAATACGAACAAAAGGTAAAAATAGTTGACTTTCATTAAAACTTATTGTATCTAATGTTTAAAACAATCATTGCTAGTCCCAAACATTGATGAAAAAAATTGAGGATTGATGTTAGTCCCAATCACTGAACTTATACCAAAATTCATGAATTGATTTTAAACTTAAAGTTATGGAGAGGGGGCTGATTTTGGGGGAGGGAATTAGGAGAGAGCCTAGTTAGGGCTAACTGTTGTTATTTTGCATCATGCAATTTATTTTTTGCTGTAGTCTTTTCTTGAGAGTGATACAACGGGACCTAGAGCAAATACTTCTGCCCCCTTGTGGGGACCAACATTAAATTTCATCATGAGAGAAAGACGAGTAAGGAGGGAATTAGGGAAGTGTTGACCTCCACACATCCGTCAAATCAATATGAGCCAAAGAGACAATCGACGAGCTTGACTTTTGACAAGCGCGATGCTTCGCTTAAGTACTCGAATCGCTTTCGATCGCCGAACGGATTGCGCCGATGCAATCAAAACATCGAATTTACCTAAGGGAGGACCCTTCACAGCCAAATTGAGTGAAGACAGTTGAAATATATAATTTACAAACGTAACGATGCGCGACATTACACGAATGACGTCTGTTCATGAAACGGACTTCGTTGTTGCATCAGAAAGGTTGAAAATACCTAAGAACGACTGTAATATTGCTTGGGTTATTTGACATATTTGGAGGGTCGACACACAAAGTCACAAATCATGGTGCAGGCAAAATGAGGAATTATGTGAGGGAGCATTTTACATCTTATAAATTAAGTTTTTAATAATCATAATATATATATATATATATATATATATATATATATATATATATATATATATATATATATATATATATATATATATATATATATATATATATAATCTAATTAAAAGCTCCCAAAATTATGTCGAAAATCTCGCTTACCTCTGCAGTTCGGCGCCGACGCCGCACTGGTCGCCTCTCGCTTACTTCTCGCGATTTCTGTTTGTCCCGTAGACAGCCTCGTTCTCGCTATTAAAACACGAGCAAATGATCGGTTTGTTTTTCTTCCACACGAGATCAAACTCCTTCTCGTTTCCGCTCTCTACCCGATACACCCTATGATGAGGACATCGAAGATCAACGGCTACGATCGTGTCTATTTATTTTGATGTATTTGTTATTTGTACTTTTCCATTTCTACCCTCACTTGAGGGCTTTGTTTTATGTTTGCCCTAAGGGTAATTTTGTCTTTTTATTTTTCTTCATGTATTTGGCTATTTAAGCCCTCCCATTCCTCTTGGAGAGGGATGATGATTATTATGAAATTCTTCTCTTTGTGTTCTCTTTGTGAGTTCATGGTTTCTTGATCTCTTGGTGAGTTCAATTCTTTTAGATCTCTGTGTGAGTTCTAAGGAAAGCCCAAGGTGAGGGCAAAAGCAATACCGCCAGTCGTCGGAAGCATCCTCGTCTTGTGGTTTATTTCTATCTTATTATTTTTTTCTCCAAATCTCGTTTTCCTCCTCCCCACGCCAAGCCTACCCGAGATCCCATCATCCACCAAGTTACCCATTAGCTTCCTCCACCATAACCCAAGTTCCATCAAGAAATCCCCAAACCCAATGGCAAGCCCCTCTTCCTCCTTTGGCCGCCGGCCACCACCTTGCTCCAAGCCATAATGAAGATGTCAATCATCATAATGGCTCCTTGATTGTCGCCCAACAATAAATAAAGGAGTTAATGAATTTTGAAATTCAAAATTCGAAATTCAAAAACTTTCCTTATTTGCAAAGTCTAAATAAGGAAGTTTTTCGAATTCAAAAATTCAAACGGAATTTAATTGGATGACTCATTATTTTCCCTCCCACATTTTGATTTCAAATTTCCCATAAATGCTTCTAATTTAGGAATAGAATTAAGTTCAAATTCAAATTTGAATTTCAAACTATTCTTAAATTATCATCCCATAAATTAAGAGAAACCCCAAATAGTTTAAATCTGAAATTAATTTCTGATTTAACTATTCAATCCTCTTAATTACTTGGGCCCACCTCCTTAATACCCAACCCCTCTCCCTTCCTCTCTCCTTGGCCGGCCCCCCTAACCTTCCCCTTTTAATTAATTACATCCCAGTAATTAGGGATTTAATTAACACAATTCCTTCCTCAAATTAATCCTCCAATCAATTCCCTAATCCACCTCAGCCCTAGCCGCCCTCTCCCAACCCCTCTTCTCTTTTATTTCTCTTTTCCTAGAGATTCCTGCAAGCTGTCCACAAAAGTCCAGCAAAATGCCCTGCAGTCCAGCACCTTTGGGAGTCACGATTTGCTGTCTTGAAGCTCCTTACACCCTATAGCAGTTGTCCAAGGTTTCTCTAAGCCTTATAATTTGTTGTCCAGATTTCTGGACGGATTCTATAATCAGTCCAGAACTTTTCCATTGTCAACACTGCTGTCCAAAACTCCAGAGATTGGGAAAATTGCTGTCCAAGTTGCCGGGATCGCTGTGCAGAGAGTTCTGCACTTCTCCATTGCTGTCCAGCCAGCCCAACTGTTGTCCAGCCCTCCTGGAGTCCACGCCCCACTGTCTGATGACTCCCCATCCCTCCTAGGAGCTGCTCAGGCTTGTGAAAGGATCCCGAGTGCTATCCCACTGCAGAAACATCCATCGTCGACACCAAAGCTTCGTGTCTTCTGCTTCATGTGGGTAAACTCTTCCACCAAACTCTCTTATCTTCCTAGTTCACTTATCACTTGTGGTTATATGTTGATTCACAAAAGATCATGCTAATTCTTCCCCGCTAAAGCTTAGATAACTAGAGAGATGAGTGTGGGATTCTTGCATCGTGCCTAATGTTATTGTTAGCATTGGAATTTCTCGTTGAAACCACTCATGTATGCAAAGTAAGACTTAGTTGACTATTTAATGATCTCAACCTCTCGCATGTGTTTAGACCTAAGCTATTATCACCTGAATGTTATCTTATCGTTTACATCAATAGAGGATTTTGCTTAACATTGCTCTCTAAAATTTACAAGTGCAAACTTTCTTAAGCAAGTCATTTTCACATGGATTGTATCACATCACCCTAAGCTCCAGCTCCTTCGATCTCTCCCGCTTCCTCTTGTTCCCGAAGATGGAGAAACACAGCAGTAAAGAGTCACTCGCAACATCTTCCTTTCATTCTCACGTACACAGCTCCACGGCTCAATCCCAAACTCCCTTCCTCTTCTCTGACCTGCAGCCTCACAACCTTCCACAGCCCACGTCTTCCTCTCTAACAGCCCGTGAAGACTTCAGCCTGCAAACCTCTTCTCTTCATTACAGCTACTCACGCTCAAAGCCAGAGATCTACCATACATCTCCTCACACAAACTGGCCTATTTCTCTCCTCCTCCCTATTCCCTCGGCCCACAACACCAACAAAATCTCCCTCATCCTGCAACTCACAAAACTACCTTCTTCACATTTAGGGGCTGTTTGGCAACAAGTGGGATTTAATAAATCCTATAAATTTGGATTTAGTTAATCCGAAATGTATTAAATCCTGAAAACTGTTTGGTATGCTAAATGTTAAATCCTGTTAAATCCCGAGAAACTGTTTGGTAACATATATCAGGATTTATGGCGGTTAGGAATTTAAATTTAAAGGAGATATTTATGAAATCAAGATCATTGCATAAAACATAATAAAATCAATTTTAATTCATATAAAATGATAAAAAATTCAATAAAAAACAAATTACAAACTAACATTGATTATAATGATAGTTGAAGTATTAAATAAGCTAATTATATTAATATTTAATTACTAATTATACTATTAATTAGTCAATTAAGTTAAATTAGATAATTAATTTATGCACTAATTATACAATTAATTAATTAATTTAATCATTAATTATTTAAATTATATTAATTAAGTTAATCAATAATAACTTTGAGGCGTCTAGGGTTTGCCTTTCATCTTTTCTTTTCATCGTTGCTGTTCGGCTTCGTTGCTTTGCAGGGGTAGAGATTGCGCGCGTCGCTACTTCGGCTCCTTCGTGGCTGTTCGACTTCGCTCCTTCAAAGACTTTCCCTTCCTGTTGGGTCGGAAGTTACAACATTTTGATCGGAAGCAACAACGGGAGCTTGCTGGCTGTGAAGGTTCTCCCTTTCGCGCTCTTCTTCGGCGACACGGGCATCACGGGTAAGTCTTCCGCCACTCTTTAAATCCCGTTAAATCCACCAAACCGAGGGATTTAGTAAATCCCGGATTTAATCCGTAAATCCGTAAATCCGGGATTTATTGAATCCCGAGATTTAACACGTGTTGTAAAACCGTTTGGCTGGATTTTGCTTAAATCCGACGATAAATTCGATACCAAACAGCCCCTTAGTGACAACCATCACAACTCTAACTCCAAACCCAAATTCCCAGCTCCTGCATTGATTTTCCCGCTACAACCAAACCCCAACATCAAAACTCCATTGATTCCAGCTGAACCCACACCTCTTCCTACATTTGGCCCAATAACCACAGCCCAATCAATCACTTATAGCTTCTCCACTTCTCTTGCCAAGCCCATAACATATCTTTTGTGTCACTTCAAGTAAAAGCCCATGCCATATTATCTTGCATGGGAGAGTATTGGTATAGCACATCTTTCCACATAGTCGTGCGAACAATCCCTTTTAAGATTCTCTATGGGTATGATCCATCTCACCTAGTACATTATAGGCAGAGTACTACACCAGTATCCAATGTCAACTAGTATTTGGAGGAGGGAGACATGATAATAGCAGAACTAAAAGAGCATCTATTGATTGCTCAACAATTTGTGAAGAGGAAAGCAGCTGAACATAAACTGGAAGTACAGTTCGAGCCTGGGGACAGTTTATTTGAAGTTGAGACCATACCGACAGAGGATACTGGCCGAGAGGAAGAGTGAGAAGCTATCACCACAGTACTTCGGGCCTTATAAAGTGACGAAGTGCATATGGGCAATCACCTATCGTCTAAAGTTGCCAACATCATCAACAATCCACCCAGTATTCCATGTATCACAACTAAGGCATACCATCGGAGATCACACTCGCTCTTCCTCACTACCGACAACATTGACTGAAGACATGGAACTAATGGAACTCAGGGAGATCATTGGAGCACAGCAAGGGATGACATGAGCAAAGGAGATCCTAGTTTGATAGAAGGATCTACCTGATTATGAGGCTACATGGGAGCCATACGAGACGATTATGAGATAGTTCACATCCTTCCAACTTTAGAACAAGGTGTATTTTGGGGAGGGGTTATTGATACGGTAGTACCTGGAGCAAATATTTCGGGCCCTCTTGTGGGGCCCAACAACATTAAATTTCATTATGAGAGAAAGAGAAATAAGGAGGGAATTAGGGGAGGAAAGAACTGAAAGGAGGGTTATTTGGGGGAATTTTTTTTGTGTGGGGGGATGGGGGCATTTAATTAGGATTATCTATGTTATTTTTGCATTATGTGTGATTTGATTTATGTAGTTTTTTTTAAGTGCTCCTAAATGCGTCTAGGTGGTTTGGGAGAGCCGATCAACCTCTCTAATTGTAGATTATTGTATATTGCTTTCGTTTTGAAGTATTAATCCCAAAATCAGCCATCTTTTCTCAATTTTTTTGCAGTTTTAGTTCTGGTTTCTCGCTGATTTTGTTTCCAAGGCATATCAAAGGGTTTCCTAGTGACGTCTAGGGTTTGTGGGAGAGCCAATCTACCTCTCGAATAGTAGATCAATTGTATCTTGTATTGTTTTTAAGGAGAAATAAGAAAACAACCATTATCTTTGTGTTCCCATGCTTTTCTTCTCTTTTGTTTGTTGCTTTTTACTTCCAAGACACATTAGATCTACACATGATATTTATTAATTTAGAGAGAGCATATGATAAAGTTTCAAGAGAAGTGCTCCAAAGAGTTTTAGAAAGAAAATGAATTAATAATGCTTATATTCAAGTCATTAAGGATATGCATATATGAGGTATTACTTGTATTAAAAAACAAGGTGGTTTGACCATGTATTTTGTTATTTCAATTAGATTACATCAAGGATCAACTTTATGATCATATCTTTTTGCTTTAGTCATGAATGTTGTTATCAAAATTTGCAAGAGAGTGTACTTTGTGTACGCTTTTTGCTAATGATATTCTTCTTATTGATAATAATAGAGAGGGAGTTGATGAAAAATTTGAATTATGGAAGTCAACCTTAGAGTCTAAAATTGAATATATGGAGTGTAATTTTAGCAGTAATAGATCTAGTGGTGGGATTGTGATATTGGGTGATCAAGTCATTAAAAAGAGTGTAGGTTTTAGATATCTCAGGTCTATTGTTCTAAGTAATGGTGAAATAGATGGGAATATTAGTAGTAGAATTCAAGTTGGATGGTTGAAGTGGAGGAATACTTCTGGCTTGTTGGGTGGTAGAAAGTATCCCTCAAACTTGAGGAAAAAATTTATAAGATGGTGCCATGGTGGTGAGACCTGCATTGCTTTTTGACGCAGAATGTTGGCCATTAAAAGAGGAGTATAAAATTAAGTCTTGCAAATATGAGAATGCTCAGGTGGATGAATGGAACACTTAGAGAAAAAAATGCAAAATGAGTATATACGTGAAAACATTAGAGTAGGGCCAGCGATTTTAACCTCAGATAAGATTTAGAGAGTCACCTTAGATGATTTGGTCACATAAAAAGTGATCGTGTTAGGAGAGCAGAATATTAGATCTGGCCCGTGCTAAGCAAGCTAGAGGTAGATCTAAAAAGACTTGGTTAGAAAATATTTAGAATATCTTTTTTATTAGATGTAAATGAGAATTGGACTCTTAATATAACGCAATAGAGAAAAAATGTTTCATTTAATTGACCCCATGTAGTGGGAAAAGCTTGTTGTTATTGTTGCCTCATTTTCAGCATATTTATGATATATCACCTCAATTATATGTGCCTGATATGCCGCCGGCCCAGGAGGGGCCGGCTGGACCGGTCCAGCCGGGATCAGTCCATTGCTACTCACGTCGGAACAGAGCAAAGGGGGGGGGGGGACTTCCTAGTGGGCCCAGCTAGTCTTAATTGCAATTAGGAGGGAAAATTTGAATGTGGGGGGCTGTTTTAGGAAGTTTATTATTGTCCTTTATGATTATTTTTATTTAATTAGGAGATTGGGGGGATTGGCTTCTGATCTGAATTTTGAATGAGAAATTGAGATCTAGGGTTTTTCTTGCTTTGGGCTCTTGACGTTGTCGGAGATTGGAGAGTTGTTCTTCCTCTCGGATTGAAGAACTGTTGACCTACACTCTATAGCCAAGAGTAGGAACACAAAAGAAATAAAAAAATCTCAAAATCATTACCTGTCAAAGCCATATCGAGATCCTCCGCAAATCCTGCCCGAAATCCCGCCGAATCGCTGTGCAGTCGGCGCCGTCCCGGGAATCCTGCGCGAATTCTGCGATCCTCTCCTCGATCGAGCCCCGTTCGCCTCTATAAAATGAAGCCGAACCCTCTGCTCCCCATTTGGCTACTCGAACTGCCTCCAACCTCCTCTTCTCAACTCCATACGAAAGCCCTGCTCCCGTCGATCTCCTCCCGACTCCAAGCTACAGCCCTCCGACCTCCCTGTCCGACTCCGATCTCCACTCAGCCGAAGCCCCGATCTCCTCTCTCTTTGTCCGATCCAACCTAGGAAGCCGCCGTCCCCTTTGCCCGATCTCCGGTCCTTCCGTCCAGAGAGAGAGAGAGAGAGAGAGAGAGAGAGAGAGAGAGAGAGAGAGAGAGAGAGAGAGAGAGAGAGAGAGAGAGAGAAGGAGAGGAAGAGGTAGATCTCCCTACCTCTTGTCCAAGCCGGCGTCTTCTCTGACCCGCTCCTCCTCCGGCGACCCGCTCCCGACGACGTTCCCTATCAGTCGGATCGGAGGCCAGAACGGGAGCACGCTTACTGTGAGGGTAACTTCATCCCTCACGCCTTCTTCAGCCAAATCCCGTGAAGGGATTTTAATATTATATATAAAATATGATTTTAATTATAATTATATTAATTAATTAAAATTAATTATAATAATAATTATTGATTAGTTATATTTATAAAACTAATTATTATTAATTATTATTAATTAATTACTATTTATTAAAATTAATTAATAAGTTAGCATTAATTCTAATTTAATTAGAATTAATTATAACTTACCATTTTAATTAATTTTAATGAATTTTAATTAATTATTTTAATTAATTATAATTATTTATAAATAAGTAATTAAGAATAATTAGTTAATTAATTTTGGTTAACTAATACTAATTATAATGTGCCTCATTTTTTCCGCCTCGACATCCGTGCCCTCGATCCACTGTCGGTCCACCGGCCCCGAAGGTATAACCCCCTAAACTCAGGCTTCCGTCCTCGACGTGTACGACGGACCGGAAAACCGCCTATACACGCCTTTATTGCGCGTGGTGGGATGGAAACCCGGTCCGACGCCTACGATGAGGCGGACGGCCGCCTCCCCTCTCGCTCTCTTACCTCGTCATGCGTGACGAGTCAGTGGTCTACCCATGCACGCCTTTATTGAGCGTGGTGGGAGGGGCAACTGACGCGACACCTACGATAAGGTAAGCGAGCAACCTTCGCCCTCTTATCTCGACTAACGTGTCGGGTCGGCGGTCTACCTATGCACGCCTTTATTGAGCGTGGTAGGAGGGGCAACCGGCACGACACCTGTGTTGAGGTAAGCGAGCGACCCACGCCTTCCTGTCTCGACATGCATGTCGGACCGGCAAACCACCTAAGCACGCTTTTAGTGGCCGTGGTAGGAGGGAAACCGGTTCGACGCACACGGCGAGGCTAGGTGAGCCTGGTGTACCCTTTTCTTTGCGCGGCCGGAATGATTTATAAGTACCCCCGGGCGGGGGGGAAAGCAACTGCCTTTCTTCTTGTAAAAGGTACCGTCAAAGACCCCATGCACGCCTTTATTGGCCGTGGTGGGAAGAAAAATCACGGCCGAGGTGTCCTCGAAAGAGGGCACCTACCATGCACGCCTTTATTGGCCGTGGTGGGAAGGCTCAGTTTTCTTGTAGTTTTCCCCTAAACGGGGGAGACGTTGGGAGGCTGCCGAAATTTCGGGTGAAATATTACTACACTCGGACCTGTTTTGAACTCAAAGGAACAAAATATTTGGACCAAACGAGAAAGAGCAGTGGACCTTTTGAACTTGATTGGACATGTGCAGAGGACCTGAACAAAACTCAAATGATTTCTAAAGGACCAAATCCGAATAAAGTAAAACCAAATTGAAATCAAATTCAGATCAAAATTGAACTCAAAGCCAATTCAATATGAATTTGAAATATAACTTGCAAGGACTGCAGAAGACTTTGAACTAAGTGTGGACATGCAATCGAACTCAAATCAGACTTGATTTGCACATCATATATGATTCACATATTTGAACTCAAGCAAAAATAATATATGAAGAGCAAAGCACTCAAATTGAACTCAAGTGGATCCAAACTTGTCATGAGCAATAAAAGAACTTGAACTTTCAAGAACAATATACAAGATCTCAGTGCTTACAAGTAAAGAATGTAATGGACTCTTACAACAGTCTCTACGAAATCGGGTGCATTGTATCTGCAAGAATGAAATGCACGAGTATCCATGCACTATTGAAATCTCCTACGACATTCCCTACAACGCCTGTTGATTGAGATGGTGATACGGGAGACCAATGATGAATGATCCGCCTTCCTACAAACAAATGCGACCCAACAAACCCACCTGAGATTGGTGAAAGGTGGGTGTGATGCAAAAACAATGGGTCTCCTACAAATACCTCCAGGAGGTCGTAGTGAGTACAATGGTCCCCTGCAAATGGCTACAAACAACTTGTGGATAACAACAGTGTGTACATCGTAGGCACGACGAACCACTGTGGGCACAAGTATAGATATCACCTACGACAACGGTGATCAAGATCTTCAAGTATTTCGAGTACAATAACGACTCGATGTATAAAAAAAATCTACTACACTAAAGATCTTGAAAGGAGATCTTCTCAAAGCAAAGCAATAATCAGTGGACTTCAAAGTCCAAAAGAAAGAATCCTTCCCCCGGTGAATGAGAAAGGGGGAGTCAATATCAAGTCCAATACTCCAAAGTTCAGAAATACTCCTCCCCGGTGATTGAGAAAGGGGGAGTCAACATCAAAATCCACGCCACCGGATCTGCAACACTGATACAAGCAGACAGAAGGCGTCCAAAACTACAACGTCACGCCACCGGATCCGCAACTTTTATGCAAGCGGACAGAAGGCGTATATAAATATTCCAAAAATACCCCATGCACGTGCACTATAAATTGTATACACATAGGTACACTAAAGGGGGAAATATATTCTCAACCCGCATAGGCCCCGGCGAGCGTGTTATTGGTACACAGGTGACGTCTAGGGATGCCACGCGGGGAAACAAGTGAATTCAAATTCGAACCCAATCCTTCCATACGGATCAATAGAAGTCGACAGGGTTCGAACCTTCAAACGAATACATGATTGTGGGGATCAATGTATTTGTTTTAATACATTCATATTAGGCCTTCAAGGCCTACATTCAAAAGAATTCACTAAATCAAAGGCATGAAGCCTATAAAACCCGATCCTCTGTCGATAGCCCGACAGAGTTGACAAGGTTCAATCTATAGAAAGAAATGACCCCCAAACACCCCGATGATGGTCGTGTTGAACGCTAATCTCAACCGGAGGGGTTCACAAATATTTCAAATGTCTCCCAAATACTCAAAGTCTATTCAAAATCTAAGTTCTACCCAAAAATTCAAAAAATCAATCCAAAAAATCCAGATATTTAAAATATGAAATCAATCCATCAATCACTCAAAGCAAATTCCATCCACCCTCCGCAACAGTCTGTCGGGGTGGTCAAATTCAAATAAACTCTAGCTCACAAAGAGCCAAATGCCTAGTCGAAAATATCACTAGGATCCATTCTCAAACAATCTCCTGCCAGTAAGGACGTGGTACGTGTCCTCTAACCGGCGGTCTGCCGCTAAATGGCCACCGCAGGATAAACGGTTACGACGACCCGGGGCCCTCTGAACCACGTGGTTTCGCCGCCAAATGGCACCACGATATACCGGTTATGGCCAGAGCCAATACGTTCCTTATTGGCATCAAATCCTTGAGATATGAATCAATAGGATATGATCGATAGGGCACAAAGCCCTCTGTAAGCTAAGGTGAATTCAAATTTGTCCCCTTAGACAAACATTCAACCCCGGTCTACAAGGTCCCCTTGGACGAAGCAACCCATGGCTGCCGACAAGGATCCTTCTGTCAGGTTGGGTCGACTACCTCCTCGACTAAGTAGACCAGGGACCACGATGGCTCGGGACGACGGAACCATGGGATCTTGATCGGGCCTATCATTCATTCCCCCACCATCCGCTTTAAGTGCCAGATGGTGCAATTTCTATTTTAAATATCAAACCTTTCAAATTTCCAAATTATCAAACTTTTCAAACCTTTTCATATACCCAAATCCAAACCCAATTCTTTAATTCTCAAATCCAATCTTTCCAAAATTCATACCCATGCTGCTACTATATGCCAGATACACGTATGTTCTACGTATCTGATTGACGACTAGCCTTAATCGAAAGTTCTCTCTCGTGATCGGGAGGGGTAATTAATTATAGGGGCTTGCGCCTATAGGAAACCAGAACTCAGATCATAAAGTCCTCACAAAATGAGGGCGAAATCTCTGGATAGTGTCTTATCTACAAACCCATCTGCCTTCCAAAATTTACCTCGGAACTTAGTTCGTTAAAACTCCCTCGCCGAATAAAAAGAAAAGCGAGCAGAGGCCGAGGCCGAATTTTCGGAGCCCACAAGAACAAATTGTATCTTTGCTATTTTATTTGCCTACTAGTGAAATACAAGCCTTCGCTTGGGTTTTTCTCTTCTCTTTCTCATTAAATTCTTACTGTTTTCCTTTGATTTCCTGCTGTCCATATCTGTAAACAGCAGTTTTACGGCTGTTTCGCTTCTGATTTGGCTAGGAACTACTTGCACTCAAGTATTTCCTATGAGTGCCTTATTGTGGAGGCTTTTTTAGTCAAAAAAGTTATCTATTAACTTATTGTACACTTCTACAATGCAAGTTATATTTTGTCTTCGCGGTCTCTTCCAAAGGTTTGGAAGTTGATCTATAAAAAGATAAGGCTATTATTGAGTAACCTCAGTTGCAATCAATTTCTGATACATGAAGTTTTTATGGACTACCCGCCTTCTATTATTATTTTATCAAAGGCTTCAATTCCATAACTACCCCTTTGACATACATCTTGCAGCATGACAAATTCAAATGTACTCTTGCCGTCTCTATGGCATCTAGCGTTTTCAAAGATAGAAAGGTTGTGTCCCTCGTGCTTCAGCTTCTTGATTTCACAAAAGTATTGGAAGTATCTTGTAATGTTTGGGGAGTAGATATTACAAGAAATCATCTTATTGTGTTCTTCAATGAGAAGCTTAATGATACTAAACCTGTTATAAGGAATTTTATGTTGTGGTGCAAGCTATGTAGTATTTCCATCATTATCTTCATCGCGAGGAGTTTTGTCTTGTATTTTGAACACCAAATTTTAAGGTATTTGCAATCCCAAAACATGTTGAATAGATTTTATGCAAAATGGGTTGGATTTATGCAAAAGTATTCCTTTCTTCTTAAAATAATTATGGAGTCAATAATTTCAAACACGTCTCAAACTCATGATAGATTCAAGAATAAAGTTGTGGATGTATTGAGTAGAGTGTTTTCTCTTGCTTAGTGTTATGACTATGGAATTACTTGAGAAAAATAAAACATGAGTATTTAGAATGCCTAGACTTTCGTCTGGTCTACTTTGATCTGAAAGACAATCAAATGTTATTGACTTCAGATTGCATCCCTCATACTTTTTTGCCATATTTTCTTATCTAGGAGTTACATGTAAGATTTAAGGATAAACAGTACTTCTGAATGAAAGTTTTGGGAATTTGTGATGTTGTCTTATTGGTAATAGTTTAGAAAATTGAGATTTGTTATTACCAAAATCTTAATTTACTTACAACAACTATTAGCACTGCATTAATTATCATCCTTCTTAGCTGCTGTATGGATCACAACCTAGGAAGCCTATAGATCTCATATCATTAGTCATGCATGCATATTTTAATTTTGTTGCAATGTTTGATTAGCATGTTCATAATTTGCATTTTTATGGTAAATTGATTTGTAAAATGAGAACTATAAAACTTGGCGGATATCCATAGGAAATCTTGAGAATATAATGAAGATGATTATGTGTATTCTGATTTTTTAAGCACAAATGACATTCTAGCATGCTGCTAAGCATGTGTGTCATTTTAATATTGAAGCAGAAATTAATGTGTATGATAAGAAGTATAAAATTATGGTAGAAGTTCATAGGAAATCTCTTGAATTTAATAAAGGCAATAATGTGTTATTTTGTGTTTGAACACTTCCCACATAACTCCTTTAATAAACTCCATGCATGGCCCCAAAATACTTATGAAGTTTGGGCCAAATGCATATATTATTAATTTTTATGATAACCTGAATATTAGTTATATAATTAGACTTTCAATGTTGAGGACTAATTCCATATCAAGGTATTTTTAAGCCTCCAAAATTTGATATAAATATTGACGATCTAATATCTATAGAGGTACTTTTAAGCCTCTAAAATTTTAAATAAATATTTTTATAAATGGAGTTTTTTTCATCACTACCAGTAGAACTAATTCCACTTTTGTCTTTAACCTCGTACTTGTGCCACTTGCTGAACAAATATTGTCAAATAAGGTTATATTGGGTTTATCTAATAGAGAGGTCATTCATCATCAAATAGCTCATGTATGACTCATGAAGAGCTTTAGTTTATGATCCTGGCCTTTTAAATAAGCACTTATTGCTGCTTAATACTCCAAATGAGAATTTTTCACACCCCAAAAAAATTAATGATGGTTTTCAACTTGAGTTCATGTTCAACATTACAAAAATGATTAATTAGATATTACTTTTATTTGTTTGGCATTTGTATTATGAGAATATTTGGATTTTGTTTTATTAATGAATTCCAATCTTGCTAAATTTTTTAAGATTTATTTTCTACCAAATTTGTAGTTTCTTTATTTGCTTGAAACCTAGGGCCTTGTTTTTTATCAGATTAGGTCAGAACATTCATTGATCAAGTATTGAATAAAATTTTATTCTCCTTTCTCTCTCTAAGCTATTGATTCTTATTCTCTCCCCCTTTCTCTATCTCTCTTGTTGCCTGCCTATTTCTTTTTTTGAAACCCTTTATTATGGATTCAACCATAGATAGAATTTTAGTTTCAACATTATCTTAATTACAATTATCATTTATAAAACATTTTAAATGTTGGCGCAATTTGACTTTTTGGATAAGGCTCTTTTTATGAATTAATAAATTAAGAAACTAAATAGTACAAATAAAATTTCTATTAATTATTCATAGACATAGATAATTATGGCAATACCACAACTGGAATTGTATTATCAAAGTTTCAATTGTTTGATAATATTCATTATGTGCGATCTGTTCAACAAAACCTTGAAACATTTTAGATTTAGAAATGATCTCATGCTCAAATTCAGCTTCATATTCAAAGTTTGACTCTTATTAATAATAATTTTCAAGAAATATTGATCAAAAGCCTTGGAGAGTAATTATAGTTTTTTTAACTCTAAAGCTCTGATTAAAGACTAATTTATTGTCTTTTGGGAATTGTAGCTTAATTTATCTTTAACATCTTTTCAAGTTCCTTTAATAAAATAGATATTGATAAGAATAGCAATCTATTAGCAAATAATATTTGATTATAAAACCTTAAACCCGATAAAATATTGAAGCACACTTCCATCGCTTTATTTAAAATTATGAAATTGATCATGTAATTGATTCCTGTAATTAGCAAGTCATAAATATTGCTCTTAAATTCATTGCTTTGGGTATCAAATATATTGTAATTTAAAAAAAAATTAAATTATCTATATAATATGAAAATTCTCTATAATTATTGTTTTTGTCAAATATAGGAATATAATACCTAACCTCATAATTGTCATTGTGGAATAACCTAAAATCATAATTAAATTGATTTCATTTAAATTGCATCATGTTATTATTTTATTAAGAGACTTAATTATCATATTTATATTTAGAAGAAATTATGATGCACGTTTAAACTCTAATATTAAATCTAACATAGGACTCCATAGGATCTAGGATATTTAATGCACATTTAATATCTGATACAAAATTTTATAAGTTAAAAACTCTTAATTTTAATAATTATTTGTTACTTGCAATAAAACTAAAAAGTACTAAAGCAACCAACTTAGATGTTAATCCAATAACCCTTTACTATAAACAATGCAGATTGATTTAGACCATGATAACCATGTAATTAGCTGAAAATCACGTATTAGAGCAACCTTTATTGTCAGAAACTAATATAAAATCAATACAACTCAATCTAATAACAATATTATAATATTTAGAAAAAAAAAGTAAATATAAAGAAAGAATTCACCAAGATCAAAAAAATAAACATCAAGCTCACACTTAAATAGGAGATAATCTCTTCCCAGAGTCTTCTAGTCTCACTTTTTTAAGTATTTCAATCTAGAAAGTAGAAGAAATAACACATCAATTTAGAACATTATTCTAAAATAGAATGAGTATTGCACTTTCAAAAGACACCCTTTATGTTAAAACATAATATAACTTGTATTCAATGATTAAGGTTTTGTTTGGGATGACTTTCTTACTACTTCTTAAAGTTGTTTTCTATTACAAAAATTTTAATTTTTTAACTAGTAAATTGCTTTATGAATCAGTAAGAAAGCCGTCCCAAACAAAGCCTAAACAATTATTTTGCTTTAAGAAGCAGCAAAAAATAAAGTTATTTCTTGAGCCGATTAACAATTATTTTGATTCGCTTATCTTGTTTTCATGAATTCACTAAATATCTTATGTTCCTTAAAGAGACCTAGATTCAAAACTAAGTGAGAAAGGCAACTTTGTTAGAGCATAATGCTTGTCTACAGCGAATTCTTAGGGGTCTTAGCTCTATGACAAATAGTTACATAGCTTTTTAAGTTGATCCCATGATAATGAGAAAATAAATAAGTTATTCGCCGGTTCGGCATTTCACATGAAGGTTTGCAGATAAATGGTCAGCAATAAATCTGCCTAAATTTTATTTCTTTGTCTGAGCACTTCTTTCATCCGAGCAGAGCCTTACAGTAAATTAATCGCTCTGTTAAAATTACTATTCTTTCAATTAGGGGAAGCTGCTAGAATTGAACAATGCAAAGGAAGGGTTTTTGCCTTGCAAGATGAACCCGAAGTTGCGCGTGTTTGGTTGCCAAACAGCAATTCACCAGGCCTAGCCATGGCCAGAGCTTTTGGAGACTTCTGTCTGAAGGATTATGGCTTAATTTCTGTTCCGGATATCTCATACCGCCATCTCAGTGACAAAGATGAATTCATTGTACTTGCTACCGATGGTGTGGGTATTTTCATCCTCATTTATTCTTTTCTGCAATAGCAATCATTGTTGAGGGATTTACATGCATGCCACTTACTTCCTATATATTTATATATCTAATAATTAGTTCTAAATATTTCCTTATACAACATTTTATTCTCTAAACACACCAAAATAGTACTCTCATCCATTTTGTAATCTAGGTATTTACATACATACCATCCTATACTATTCTATTTACATATTTAACACCTAAAACTTTAATATCACATACATACCACCCCTAGTTCATTTTCATATCAAGTATGAGTGAAAGAAATGAAATATATGACTGGTAGGAAAGAAATATGAGTGATATATTTGATATTAAAATAATATAGGGTGGTAGGTATGTAATATTAAAATTTTGGGTGTTAGATATGTAAATAGAATGGTATAAAGCTGAAATAGTTGTTCAAAGAATTAAGTGATATGGAAGAAAATCCCCCCCTCATTGTTTTGCGAACAAGAAACAAATTAGTATTATCTGTACAGATATGGGATGCTCTTACAAATAAAGAAGTTGTTGACATTGTGGCTTCTGCGCCAACCCGGGTCATTGCCGCCAGAGCTATTGTTGATTCTGCAGTCAGAGCTTGGAGGTTAAAGTTCCCTACCTCCAAAATTGACGATTGTGCTGCTGTTTGTTTATTTTTAAGTCCTCCACCTCCCTCATCTAGCCCAGCTAGAGAATTAGTAGAGAATGAAGAAAAAGGAGGGCTAGTCGATGATCAATCTGTAGAACACTCTTATGCACTTCATAATTCTAATGAAATCATTCCAGTATCAGAGGACTCTAAAGTAGGAAAGACTCCTGATCATTGCCAGTCCACTCGAAGCCTTGCTGATTGCATATCCAGCACAGAAGAAGAAGAATGGTCTGCTCTAGAAGGTGTAACTAGGGTTAACTCCCTGTTAAATATTCCGAGGTTCTTTTCCAGCGACAAGCGATCCAACGGGCGACGAAAATGATTGTAAGAAACTAGAGGTAATACTGAACTATTTGTGCAAATTTACAGTAAGCTGAACTAATTTTTCTGAAGTCTAAATAGGTCTTTGATTGGTTCAGCCTATACTTGCAACTAATATTGGGATTGTTGCCTGTAGGTTGGTATATTGCAATGTTTCTTATCTTTTATTCTTCTAAGCCTGTTTTTTTTTTTTTTCTTCTTTTTTTTACAATTTTTAGAGTATATTATCATTTTATATATGATGTCCCAATGCAAGTTTTACAAGCTTCTTTCTTTTTGTGAACCTTTTTTTTTTTTGCTATTTTGGAGAAGAAATTGAAGTCATTTGAAATTTTGTCTAGTTTAATTGAAGTGCACATTTCATTTATTTTCCTCAGAATTTGTTTTGATCTAATAATAAATATTTTTATTGGCAGATTATTATAGAATTGCAATCGAATTTCATCTTAGAAAACAAAGAAGTAATTTTCTTCACTCAAATTCACATCATTCAAACACAGCTTTAGTTTTAGTGATTTCCAGATAGGTTAGGCTTCATTTGAGGCAGTTTTTTTACAGTTTTATATTTTAGATCTCAATCATAATTTTTATTTGACCTTTTTTTTTTGTTGGTTTTAGAAAACTTTGTACTTTTGTAATATTTTTCATAAAAAATTATTTGTTTATAATAATTTTATAATTACTTTTATAAAAAATTGTAGCCATCTCAGATGGACTTTTGATTAATTTAAGAGGAAGTTTCCAAAGTCTTGTAATGGAATTTTTTTTCCTATTTCATATTGATATTTAGACACTTAATTTCTTGAGTGCTTTTGTGACTTTCTAAGAAGGCAAATCAACTCTTTCTTTGCAGGTCTAAACAGAGCGAAAAACCCTGTCTTTTGCATTTTTTCTCGGTCGGTTTGCTAGCACTCTGTTCTCTTGCTCTCATTTCTCCTCTTTTCATTCCTACCCTGGGTTTTTTGGTGGGTTTCTTTACATTGATTCCTTTTGATCTGAACGGTCTAGCTTTGTTGGTTTAATATCAGAACCTTTTATATTTGTACAGTAAGTCCAATTAGCACTTGGTTCCATATTCTGATTAAATTGGAAAATGATTACTTTGAATTTTTTGATCGTTCTCTCTAAAAATACGAAGTAGTGGAAAGTCGCCCATACCGATAGTATTTTTTTTATATTTTATTGTATCCTGAAAATTACGTCGGTTAATCGTGTTTTTTATGATATTACAAAAAATTATCCTCTAACTAATTACCAAGAGGTGGTTTTTGATGACATTTTTGTGATGTTTGTAAGCAATAATTAGCTGTGGAAAAAAATAACACAAGGGTGTTAATGCTACTTGGGAAAGAATCTGCTTTCTGTTGCCTGTGGGTTGTGCTCAGTCTAAGGAGAATTGTCTGTGGATTTGCTGTAGTAGGACAAGTAAATTTTCCACTCCTGATAATTTACCCTAATGATTTGAATTTATTGGGGCTGTTTGACAGAGATCACTGGGGTTGAGCTGCTTAGCCCGTCAAAATTCTTGTTTAGCAATGCATTCGGGGTCATTGGTTTATCTCCTGAATTTTTGTCAACTAAGTTTTGGGGGCGTGGTCGTCGAAATCTGCTAAGGCTTGCCTCTAATCTCTTAGTTTGGCAACCGAATAACGTTGGAGCTTGGAATTTTTTGGGATTTATCGCTGTTGTATTTTGTAATCAACTCTTTCTTTGAAAGCAAATACTATAGCACTGAAATTTGGCTTCAGTAAGGCTTCATTTGGGATAGATTTTTTTATTACTTTTAAAAATAACTTTTTAGTTTAAAAATGTATTGTTCAAAAGAAAAAAATTGTATTAAAAATTTGATTTATAAAACAGTAAGAAAACAGCCATAAATGAAGCCTAAGCACTTAAAACTTGTTCAACTTTTAGCTTGGGTTAAGTTTATATAGAACTATAGATTTTTCTTTGGAGATTTCAAATTTATTGATAATAGATTAATGTTTAATTTGGATAATGAAAGTATGACCATATTAGCATCTAATATTGCATAGATTAAGGTTTTGTTTGGGACGACTTTCTTACTATTTTTTAAAACAGTATTTTCATACAAATTTTTCATTTTTGTACTAAAATGCTGCTTTAAAAACCAATAAGAGAGCCATCATAAACGAAATCCAAGTGAACTAGAACCAAATTTAGCGCAAGATTGAATTAGTAAAAGCCATTAGATTTTTTTTTATCAGGATATTCTAATTAAAATGCAACCGAATGAATATCTAATTTCTCAATTTTAATTTAAAATTAGTGTAATATTAATTGCTTATGTATTATCCACATTAAAAAAAAAAAGATTTGATAATTTTGAGAGTCATCTCGATCAAAATGTTTATCATAATATTATGATCCAACTCTTTTTCTAAAAACCCTAATAAAAAGGTAGAAACAAAGCAATTGGAGATCTTTTTCCCCTTCAGCATGAATTCATGAGAGCCATTTGACCGAGCTTGCTTTTCTTGTGAATGGTGTGCTGAGCATTGCAGAGCCAAAGGATAAGCATGGCACAAAGTGGAAAGGCATTTGAGTAGCAGATCAAAATGCATCTTCCTTTTTCTAAAGAAAGAAAATTGGGCATCTTATAAAAAAAATCATCTCAAATATTTTGATATGAATTATATCATAATAAATTTAAAAATTATTTATTTATTTTTTAATTTAATATGATACTTGAAAATTTTATATTACCCAAATCTGAAAATAAGTTTAATTGTTTTAAGGGGTTGTTTGGTTTACAATATTTAGAGTGCATTGCAATGTGAATACACGGCTTTTGAATTTTTTTTTTTTCGCATTTGGTACAAAGTAAAGTAAAGCTGCAGTTGCGAAGTAAGGCATTCCTTATTCTCTCGGCCGTATATTTGCGATGTATTTGAATAGAAACCCGCTAAAATTGAGCTCGTTTCAAAATCCCCAGCTCTTCTCCTGCAACCCTCCTTCGACCTCCATCATGATGTAATTTATATCAAAATACCATGACATGCTTTTCTTCCTTATGAATATATCAAGAGCTTTATCATTTACGACCATTAATTATGTCGATTATTGAGGACTTTAATTTAAATTAAGAGATTTTGGATCTGATGATTAGCATAAACATTTGATACTTTGATTTTGATTTATAATACTGAATAAAGTGGTTGGCTTTATTTCATTAAATTTGGCGAAATTAATCTATATCATGCATTGAAGGCCTATTTCCTTGTGAAGATTCCTTTCATATATAACCTTGCAAAATATGATTGTATATTATGTGAACATTCCGAGAAATGAAAATTCTACTCTTTTGTGGTCGTTTAAGGGTTTTTAGTATTAAAAATTGTTAATTTCTATAATAATAATTTGCATAATATAATTAACTTGTAAGATTTGGATGTAAAAAGATTTATTTAGGCTTCATTTGAGACACAACTTTCTTACTGTTTTTTAAAATAGATTTTTAGTACAATATTTTTTTAATTAAAAATTTTTGTACTATAAAATTGTTTCAGAAAGTAATAAGAAAGCAGTTCCAAATGAAGCCTGAGACGACTTTCTTATTGCTTTTTAAAGCAGATTTCTAATACAAAAATTTTATTTTTTTAACTAAAAACAACTTTAAGAAGTAGTAAATTAAAAAATCCGTCACAAACGAAGCCTTAATCATATGAAGTGTCTATTTTTTGTGATTATTTGATTTAACTTTAATTTAAGTTTGTAACACTGCCGTTGTCAGGTCGCAAGTTTTGGATGAGAAAACTGGAGGGTTGCATTAGGTAGTCGACAGCCAGCATAAAACTTGTCGAATAATAATGATGTGAATCATTTAAGAAATTGTTAAGGTGAAAAAGGATTCATGTAGTCGAACCCACGTAGTGGGATAAATGCTTGATATTCTTGTTATTTATAATAGATTTTAAATCAAATTGAGACGTGCATTACCGACTTATTTATAAGAGAACTAGCAATAAAAACGTTATCGATCATTAGCTCAACAAGTGTACTACTCATGCTGTGTGCACGGGTCAAAAGTGTATGTGTATTCCTCTTTTTGGCAATTATTGGTGTGCCAAATATCAGACCTTTTATTTTTTATTATGGCCTGGAGTTATATATAATCATCTTATGAAGGCCTGTTTGGGGGAGCTTTCTAAATGCTTTGCTTTTCAAATTATTTCATATTTCTATTTGGATATTACTTTCTTGTCATTTTTTCATTCTATTTTTTAAAACCAGCTTTACTAATGTGTGGGAGTCATGAGGATGTTGTTGTTCTATTTAAAATATATATATATTTTTATATTACTCAAAATATATAGTTTTTAAAAAAATTTCTTTTCCGGCCATAAGTTCATAACCAACTTTATGAAAAGCTATAGTCGATCCAAATATACCAAAGAAAATATAAAAAATTGAGTTTTAAATCTCTTGCATTGACTTTAAGATTAGTGCAATATAAATTTCTGTTAATCTTAAAGTAAAACTAATGATTTTGAAGTATATATTGATATAATATATTATATATAATTAGAATAAACAATGCTAATTTAAATTTAATTAGAACAAAATTTTCTTATTAAAGAATCAAAATCAAACACTAAAACTCATTACTAATTTTTTTTCCTTTCATGAAAGATAGTTTCAAAAGTCAAAACAATATTTAAGAAGCTTATGCTGGAAAATTAATACACTTCAACAATCCATTATCGCAAGCAATCTTATTGAATTCTCTTTATGGCCTATTGGACACGTGTCCTTAATTACAATTCTGGTGAAAAAACTTTTAATATTTATTTCTAAATCTTATTACGATAGTTAGATTCAGAGGCGAATCTAAGAAGAGCTCAGAATAGACTTTTGTATTTCACTTCGAAATTATGTATGTCTCAATTCTATTTTGCTCACTCTTAAAAGAGGAGCTGATTCTGTTCTTCTATTTTGAATTTTGATCATGAGCTATGAACATTGATTTTTTTCCATTATATTATAACAATATATGTTTTTTTAATTAAAAAAATAATTCTACAAGATAATAATTAATTAAGATAAGTATTTTAGAAAATTAAAAAAATAATATCTTATTAAATAGCTAGCAAAATATCTCTCAGGGCATCTCCAACCGAATGGCAAACACTTGTTTGTTGTTCTTGCTTTACTCCAACCGAATGCCATTTTTAACGCCATTTGATCGCGGATTAACAGTGCGACGCCAACTGTTCATCCGCGTCATTCTTTTATCTCTATCGAACTTTGGGAAAAAGGCGCGAATGAAGAGAACGAGGGTTTACGGGGCAAAATGGCATTCCATTGGAGATGAATCATGGTATTTTTTGGTTTCACTGCATTTTGGAGTGGAAAATGAGATTTTTGGTTGGAGATGCCCTCACAAGTTGAAAAGAAATATCCTCCATCTCTAAACTTACCTAATTCTATGGGCAATTTTTGTCCCAAAACATCTAAGTAATAAACACGTTCTAATTTATTTTCAAAGAACAGAAAAATCCCTTACACAAAATCCCTACTTTACTTTCATCTCAGTTATCAGAATATTCCTCCTTTGATCTAAAAAAAATTATTAAAAAATATAAAGACTTTGTGACAAAGAAGAAGCGTCTAAATCCAACCTATGCTTTAGGATATATGACTAAAAGGCAATAAAATGACATATTTAGGAAGGATTAGATGTTTCACTAACAACCATTATAATTAAATAACTTAATAAAAACTACAAAGTTGAAAGATTTAAAAGGAGCTCCATTTATCAATATGCTTTGGCTTTCTTATATTTGCAGGATGTTTTTTTCTTCACCTTTCTAGATTTGCATGTGAATAATGTGGCCACAAAGAAGATGCCTGATTTCATAAAAAGAAAGATATACAAACATGAAAAGACAAAACAAATTTAATGAAGTAATAAATAAATACATATATGAACAGGCCCTTTAACGTTTGTTCGTAGCCATTAATTGTTCTTCACCTGCATTTTAATCAAACAAGCTTTCATAATGGTGTGAAATATAAAGAAATTGTTAATTTCTTAATGCTTAATCAAACAAGCTTTTTTAATACTTTCTAAAGCAGTTTTTAAGTAAAAAAAATTTAGTTCAAAAAATTTTTGTTCTAAAAAGTTGATTTAAAAAAACAGTAGTAAAAAAAATTTTTACTACTTCTTTTTAAAAAGCTTTCAATAGAAAATTTAAAAAGCTTTTTAAAATTTAAAAACTTTCAATCAAAACAAAACAAAAACTCAAATAAAAGTGGCCAAATTTTCGGAAGCAGCATGATGCAAATGAATTTTCGTGGAAGAAACAGATTTATGAAATAATTTAAATTCAAGCTAATACGCTAAACCAACTAGCGCAGTGAAAATGCGCTAATTTGTTCGGCGAAGTCTCAAGAATGCGCTGAACCATTAAGCGCGTTCAAGAATGCGCTTAATGGTTCGGCGCATTCTTGAGAATGCGCCAACCAGCCCGGCGCATTCTTCACGATATCTGCTTGGTTGGCTGTTTGATTGGATTTTTTGGATTTTACCGGATACCAGATCCGCGAATTCCGCGGACCGGTGCGGAAATTAAAACGCAAATAATTGCGGTTGGTTGGACGTTTAGGGAGTGGGTGAAGAAGATGTCATGCAGATTTCAATTATAAATAGGAGCAGAAGAGCTGAGCGGAAATCACAAGCTTCTTCAGTTGGTATCTTTGTTTCTTGCTACTGCTGTGTTCATCCAGAGAGAGATAGGTGAGGTATGTTTAATTTTTTTTTTTAATTTATTTCAAAGTTTATTTGATTGTGATGTAAAACTTGTGTACATTTATTTAAAAAAATTATGTATTATGAAGTAGTTTTAAGCTCCCGCAGTTTTGTGGGATCTATTTCTTTGTTGCAGATTTGTTAGTTATTATTTTAGCAGTGACTTGTATTAATTTTTATCAGCAAATTTGTAGTTTATTTAAAATAAATTTGGTATATTGTATTTATTTTTAGCATTTTTTGTTGTTTGGTCTGGTTTGTAGAAAGAAATTTATCAATGTTTTGTGGGTAGTTGGTTGTATTTTTATTTTCCAAAGATCCCCAACTATGTAACATATTTTTTAAAAAAATTTGTAGTACACAGGCAAATTCACTAATTTTTAATTTTAATAGTAGCCTAAAAAAATAGATGTCGTAGCCTTTTTTTCTGTAAGCTTAACTCCTAAATGACTTTCATGGAGGAATTCTTCGAAAAGAAGATTAGCAAGTAGGTCGGATCACCTTGTAAGTAAACTAATGAGCTTAACAAATTGAAAATCCTCTAAGGTTTATCTTATGATTATGAGATATTTATAATTAACTGAAGTTCAAATGATGATCCTTATTAATATTGATTAATAATAATAATATGTACGTAACGCTTGACTTAAGAATTTGCTAAATTCTCTCCTAAAAGAAGAATAAAATTTTATAAAAAAAAATATTCCTGGATCTAATAGTTTTTCTATAATTATTGTTCTAAATAATGTTTATTTTGAAGTACTCTTGCTATTCCTTCACATTACAAAATTTAGACTCATATAAATCGGTAAAAAAACAATCTCACAAAGTATCTTATATATAAAGCAAAAGCTAAGCTTATTTTAAAATTTCTATGAAGAGTAAAGTGAGGCAGCACGCGGACTGATAAAATGATTCCTCGGTTACATTGGATTAGTTAACAAGTGTTGGGCAATTTTTTTTTTTATATTAAGCATCTTACTATCCGTTAAACCTTTTAATCTATTAGCAACTTGTCCTTAGTGTGATAAATAGTTAATGTTGCAAGAAGATGGTCGATTTTTTATGCATTTCAGCATTTGGTTAAGAGGATGGCGGTCTATAGACTAAGGGGTTGTTTCTTTAGATGAAAAAAAATGAAGAATAAAATGTTGAAGGGT
Source organism: Dendrobium huoshanense (assembly GCA_016618105.1). Lineage (NCBI taxonomy): Eukaryota > Viridiplantae > Streptophyta > Magnoliopsida > Asparagales > Orchidaceae > Dendrobium > Dendrobium huoshanense. The sequence goes on from CM028348.1 coordinate 15,559,567, forward strand.
CAATATTTTTGGTTGTAATTTTGTAAGTTATATTATTAGAATTATATTTAAAATATTTAAATGTGAGAACTGTTTGAGTTAAGGTAGTCACATTTGATTAGTTGTATGAATTACATTTAAACCCGAATTTTTTTTTTAAATTATATTTTATAAACTTATTTATGTTTACAAATAAAATTTGTCATCTTGTATGTAATTATATTTTATTTATTAATTATTAAAATCCTTAAAGATAATTAGTAGAAGTGCCAAAAAATCTGATAAAATTAGGTTTATATTGCACTGAATCCTTAATTCTAGTACGTTAGACTTAAATTTAACTATTAATTTTGGAAGAGGCAACCTCAATTCATTTTCTAGTTAAAAAATGTAGTAAGAAGTACATAAATAGTAGATTAACCTAAATCCTGCTATGTAGTACCTTAGAATAAATTTAACTATCAAATTGGGAAGAGAGAACATGTATATTTTTTGAAGTTTAAAAACATAATGAATAATATTAAGCTCACACCTAAGGAGAATAAATAAAATTGACCTATGTTTTAATGATGGAATTTTGATTTTTTTTTAAAAAATCAGAAGTAGATTAAAAATTTATTATTTCTCCATAATGAATAAAAGGAATATTGAAGTATCAGTTCGATCCTGAAACTAAATTAATGAATTGACTTTCATAGAAAAACTAAATCAGGAATATTAAAATCATCCTTAAGGAGATTAAATGTTTACATATAGGGTGGATATGTTAGCCAAAAAAAAGTGAGAAAAGTTTCGTGCTATAAGCTGAATACATCATTGCGATTGAATTGAAGAATAAATGAATTTGACCTCATCGGTAGGAATAGAGTTAGTACATTGTTACGCGTTAAAATACATTTACTCTCGTTACATTATGACTATTTTGTTAAGTAAAAAAATTTTAGCGAAAAATGACATTCTTGGGATTAACCCTCAAATTTGTGTAATTTAGGACATAATGTCACGCTTAATGTTATTTTACGGTGGGGAGCTTCGTATCAGGGATGATTTCACAGCGAGATATATCGGTGGACAGAATCGGCCAATAATCGTTGATTACGATATTTCTCTCACAATGCTAAAAGACAGAATTATGGGTGCGCTTAGGATTAATTCTGCAACAAATACTGTCAACCTGACATGTCGACTTCGGAATCATGGTGGATACTGCACAACACATGTAGCCGATGATGAGGTTTGTGAGTTTATGTTATTAGAAGCAAGAATTGATCATGTCGTTGTTTACGTTGAGACAGAACAAATCAATCAATGTGACCTTGCTGGTCTGTCAACGGAGATACATATGTAAGTATTTACAACTTCATTACATGTTGCTGTTGTGATTAAATTTGTTATCTAAAAATTAAGCATAATTTATTCTTTTTGAATTAGTTCAAACACGTGGACTGCCCGCGAAAGTAATACGATTGAAATGCCATCACACTTTTATGGCCAACTGAGTTTGTCAAAGCGAACAAACTTGGTGCAGGAACAACTACCTTCACGTACCAATGTGAGCGATCGTCCACGTTGGTTCAGACCACGTAGTAATATATGTGAAGAAAACGTAGTCTCTTCCTCATTCATGCCTCAAATAGAGCAAAACGATAATGTTTCGACACACGGAGATGATACCGATAACAATGACGTAGATTCATACGAAACTATGGATAGTGGTAACACTGATTCAGGGGATAGTTCTAGTCATCCTGAAATTGAAACACATGAACAAATGTACAATTGTATGAACGATGAAAATTTTGGTGTTGAGTTCATTGCTAACATGCAAGACAAAATGTTGCTGGATTGGAATCCATGGATGCAAATAATAATTTCAAGGAAACCATTCAAACAATCGAACAATGGGATGGTGATGATCAATGTGATCCTCCTATCATCAATATTGTTAGCTCAACAGAAGCAAACATTCCATCGGAAGTGTATGAAGGTCAAATCTTTCATAACAAGGAAGACTTACAGGCTGCAATTAATGGTTGGTCGATTTCACAAAATGTTCAATACATAAATTCAACTTCCAATAAAAGTCGTCTCAAAATATTATGTGCACAACATAATAATGTTCATAGGCCTTGCTATTGGCGACTACACGCATCACGAAGTAAAAGATTATGCGGTCTTTGGAAAGTGTCATCCGCGGGTCCGCCACATACTTGCACTCAACTTGTTATACTTGGTGGGCATCACAATTGCACCTCAAAATTTATATGCAGGCATATCATGCCTATTATAAAACAACAACTTGACATGAAACCAAAAGAGATAATAGCAAGAATGGAGTCAAAATTTGAAAATTTCGTGGGACACTTCTTGCTGCTATTGGAATTGACGCGAACGGTGGACTGTTTCCCTTGGCTTTTGTAATAGTTGAATCAGAGAGCAATGATTCATGGGTTTGGTTCCTTCGTAAACTACATGATCTGGTTGAAGTTGTTAAAGAGCGTCAAAATTTATGCATAATCTCAGATAAGCATCCAGGACTTGTGAGAGGGTGCCGAGAAATATTTCCGCAAGCCGTTCATAGACACTGCCTTCGTCACTTGCGTGAAAACTTCAAAAAATATTTACGTCGCCAAGGTATTGTTGATGTTGAAGGCCTTTGCAATAATATGTAAGACATTTGGATGGCGAAGATTGGAACCACCTGCAACACGGATTTATGTACCACTTCAAATGTTGCCCAACACAAACACAACTTCAAGCTCGTGTACGACATTTGCTTAGGAAATGACTATGATGTATTCTAAAATGTAAGAAAATATTAATATTTGATGTATAAGATTATGGTGCTAAGTATCTAAAATACTTATTGTCTTTACTTTTGGTATTAATGGCATTTACATATTTACTTGTATTATTTGCATAAATAATAACTCATTTCGCATTTGCTTAAATTTCAGCACATAATGTCATCATCTTCATCAAGGACCTCAGCAATAAAGCGCTCACCATCTAGGGATTTTCTTCATATAATTCCAAGAAAAAAGTTGATATATGATGGAACAATTCGATTGACAGAATCAATGCCGTACCCTATGGATGAATTCTTGGAGGATAAAGCAAGATCAAATGAATTTTTTCGATGTTGTTTACATGAATGGTCTTGGTATGAAGACGATAGTTTATGGGATACATATCACGAAGTTATCAAAAGTCGTCATCCCATATATGTGGATGGAGAAACAATTACTGATATGGGCTGGAAATTTGTACGACAAAAGTTTACGGATCATAATGGTCATTTTGCTCCTATAAATATTCTTAGTACAAGAATTAATGAAATCACACAGAAAAAAGATGGTTCCGTTGTGGTGAATGCTGAGAATCCAATAACCGATGTGCAACATTATATCCTTTATAAAAGGTGGCATAGTAATCAAGATGCATTTATATCAGAAAAATATAAAGAGCTGAATATTATAGATGGTAAAAAGAAGGAGTTTCTTAACATAAAAGATTGACAATACATTCAACAGTAGTTCACAGCAAAATTCTTATGCTGTCCAACTCTAACCCAACTCCAAGCGCGGATGCGCATAGTTCTGAGCCAATTGTAATAATAATTTGTTTACTTTTGCTCAATTGTTATCATATGTCATCCTTTTTATTACTGAACTAATCATGTATTTTCATGAATTTGTGTTAATGATTTTTCGCATTATTTCAATTGTAAATTTTCTAAAAAATTTAACTAGTTCTATTTTAGATTTAAATAAAAAAAATTATGATATTATATATTACATTGATTTCTTATTTAAAATTATTCTCATTACTTATAATTATATTTCAATCTTCATCTATACACGTAATTATAATTGAATAATAAAATACAAAAAATAATTATTTGTCAATCCTTTAAAATATCCATAATTTTCTTTCACAAAATAATTATTCAATCATACAAAAAATTTATTAAAAAAATCATTCATCTATTGATTTTAGATGTTCTCTCCATCTATTTATTTAAATTTATTTGTCAATCATTCTTGCCCCACACTACCTAAAAAATAAATTCTGCATATCCTAACGAATGCACCCGAATTTTTGGTACTACTCAAATAGTTCTATTTTTGGCATAAATATATTATAAACTTTATTATATTATATTATATTTTGTGTAATTTAACTTTGTATACTTTATAGTTGAACTGATATTGCATTTAATATTACTATTTTCTTATAAATATAAAGATTCAAAAAAAAATTCTCTAAAAAATAAAATTACCTCAACAATAAAAAATTTATCATAACACAGAAACAAAACTAATTTACACGGTGGAAGAAATACCACCTACGCTCTACTGTGTTTCTCAAATAATGTAGATTAGCTTTATACTAATAATTTTCTATAAATGTCTAATTTTTTAAGATCTCAATATATCATTTCTTCTAAATATTATATTTAAGAAACTAAAAAAATTTTGATTCTCCAAATTTATTCAACATACAGCCTCAAAGGTCCAAAACTAATTAGGTAATCCAAAAAAAATAAAATGTCTCAACTGTTTAACATGAGCACCTGAAAAAGAGAAAAATCAAAGCTTCAATTTGTCTTATTTATCACCAATTTTGGTACAATATAACGGATTTACATGTGGAGTTGAAAATGATAAAAATCAAAGCGCATACAATGAAATGTCGGACTGAAAACGAGGAAAAGCAGCGGGCCAAACGAAAAAAAACAAGAATACGCCTATTGATTACGCGCATTTCGACTGAAATTGAACAAAAAACTTAATAGAATTTTTGATTCATTGAATGCGCCGCATTAAATGGTGCATTCAAAGAATGCGCCAACCACAACAGCGCATTCTTTGAATGCGCTTAGCACTATAGCGCATTTGCTGTTTCTTAAAATTTTTTAAAAACCTGCTCGTACCTTTAAATGTCGCATAAAAGATGCTTGTTCCGAAAATTTGCCAATAAAAGTTCATCACAACAAAAATCAAAGTGCGGAAATTAAATACGGAAAAAGCAGTAGTAAAGAACACAAAGATTTTTAATGGTTTGGTCAACACGACCTACGTCCACTCCTTGGAGGTGCCCTCCGAGTATTACACTAAACTTAGTGACTCTCCTTTTGCTCCCATAGCAAGGTGGAGAAGCCTTTACAAAACATCTTTTCCACCGACAACGGTGAGGAAGAGAACTCGACTCCTTTTGCTTCTTCCTGAAGCAGGCAGAGAATCTTGATCGATTGCTGAAGTAGACTTCCCTTGAACCTCCAAGGACAAGGGATGAGGATCAGAGAAGACGACTTGGATTCTTACTTGGAGCAACCTTTGTGAAACCCCTCACAAACTCCCCCTCATAAGATCTTCTATCTCTCCCTCTCTTCAAGGCTCTCTCTGGTCAGGACAACAACGAAAGATACCCTCATGGATGATATAAGAGAGCTTATATAGAAGAGCTTCGAAATAGCTCTTAATTGCAACAAATCGACATTATCATCCAGGACGATCTAGAGATATTACTGTACAATCAGTGCAATTTTAGCTCAATCAGCATGGACGATCTAGGATGATTAGTTCAATCCATCGATTATCGTCCAACACATCACCCTGGTTAGATGTTTGGATGATAAAAAAATTGCTAGATCGTCCCGGATGATTCCACGATTGTCTCGGATGATTAGTTTAAAATGACAAATATTGTCCAAAACATTACCCTGGAAGGATGTCTGGATGATGAAAAAATAGTTTGATCATCCAGGACGATAAGAGATCTTCCTAGACGATTAGTTCAATTGAGTACATATCGTCTAGAACATCGTCCTAAATGGCACCAGGCCGATGATGTTTAATCGTCTAGGAAGAATTAAGGTTTTGTGTAACTGATCGTCCTGGACAATACTGTGATCATCCATGACGATGTGATCGTTCAATCAATCCTTAATTGCTTTCCTTAATTACTAGATTATTTTAGGCATAACTTTGCTATATTGTCCAGGACATCGTCCTGGATGATGTCCAAAAGTAAAACATGCCTTAACTGATCTGGCGGTTGATTCTTTCTGATTTGAGCATATCGTCGTCCAGGACGATGTTAATATCATCCGGGAGGATATGCTTAATGATGAATGCTTTAACCAGGATGCCCTAATTAGGGTTTCTATTTTTAACCAATTATAGACAGAGAACCTTCATCCTTTCACACTCCACTTGCAAGAAATGTCATTCAATTACTCTCTCACACTCTCTCTTACAATTGCCATTGAAAAATTAAGTATACAAGATTTTTTTCACGTCGATTTTAGTGGACATTTTATACAAAAGACATGAAAAATCGTCTAAAAAACTGAAGTTCTAAAATTTAAACGTACATGATCGTACAGTACGAATATATGTTCTTACATACGAATAGTTCAAATATTGTTGAGTACGAAAATGTTGTGAATCGGTACAAATCTCATTTCGTGCTCGATCATCATCCGATAGGAACTAAGTTTGTCCGGTATGAACATAAAAATTTCAAAGTTTGTTAGTACGAAACTTCATGATGAAATAAACAAAAACAGACCAGAGACATTTGTCCCGATATGAAAATTAATTTTGTCAGTACGGTATTCATTCGAGAATAAAACAGACGCGTTCGTCCCTATATGAAATTTAATATCATCCGTACGATATTCATTTGTGAACAAAACAAAGGCCTTCATCCCTGTACAAAATTAAATATCATCCGTACGATCTTCATTTGTGAACAAAATGGAGGCCTTCATCCCTATACAAAATTAAATATCATCAGTATGATCTTTATATGAGGACAAAAATAGAGGCATTTATCCCTGTATGAAATTAAATATTGTCCGTATGATCTTTATATGAGGACAAAAATAAAGGCGTTCATCCCTGTATAAAATTAAATATCGTTCGTACGATCTTACTTAGAAAAAAATATTTTCATTTATATTCGTTCAACTACTTGTTGGGAGAAATAACTGATCAGATCATCCCGTACAAAGTGATATCATCCAGTACGATCAGTTTAAAAAATATGAATTTTAAACTCTCCCTTGGTGTGTGTGTGCTCAGTTACTCAATTACAATCACACTATCTTAGACTCAATAAAATGAAAAATACAGACTTCAAATATAATAAACTCTAAACTGATCTTTGATTTGAAGTCTTCAATAATCTGGAGTATGGAATCCTTGAAATGTTAGTACACACAAGAGTAAAATAATTATTCCAAAAATATGTTGGAAGAAATAATAATCAAATCAATAATATTTGGAATCATAAAAAATATATAAGTTGCAAGAATATCAAACATGCAATTGTTCTCCTTTAACTTTCATTGGATGGTTGTTGGCTGTATGAGTTTTATAGCATTCACTATTTGCTATTGATTTTTTTGGTGTTTGAAAAGTTGAGTTTCAAAAAACATTAATTTTCTTTGGGAGAATTCAATTTCTTGAATTTCAATTTTGAAATTGAACACGTCATTATGAATGATATAACGCACAAGAGACAAAAAAAACATTCCATAATAGATTCATATTATAAAAAAATATGTTTACCCTAACCATCGTACGACAAGTTTCCCACAACTACCCTAATAGGTTTATATTAGAAATCTTTAAATTAAATTTAAAGTCCATGTGGAAAATGTCACTTAATATTACAAACCAGAGTTTATAGAATTTAAAAGTTATCGAGTACCACTGGCAATAACTCGAATTATACTCCTAAGACTGACACAAGCAATTTTAGGAATAGCATTCTTCTCAGTCTTCACTTATTTGTCCTTCTTTGAGCTCCTTGGATTTGTCGGGTCCAGATATCCAAGAGAAAAGAAACTCCTCCACGAAGGAGTGTTTTCTTTTCTCCTTGGACACTCAAAATCATCCTGATTTGGTGCTCTAAATAGAAGGGAACTCTCCTCAAAATAATGTTTCCTCCTCTTTGGATTCTAAATCAGATGTATATCCCATCTCAAATGTCACTTTTACATTACAACACTTGACTTGAATTAAAATTGCATTGAAAATTAAAAAAAAAACTACATATCACATATAGGGTTATCCTAAGTAGTTATAATTAAAATTATCATCCCAAGTAGTTATATGTATTAAAATGCTTAAATTAATTTCATAATCATGTTTGGCCATACTCTTTTTAATTTTAAGGGGGGCTTAGCATACTTAGCACCTGCAAAATTTTTATTAATTAAAATATTAAGTTTATCCCATTTGATTTAGCCCTATACGAGCATGACCACCTACAAAACATTTGTGAGCATCTAGATCAATCCTAACTTAAAATACCCATGAAATTAATTCAAAGATTGCATAGAATCAACATTTAAATAAACAATCACATCAAGTAATTAATTTTCAAACAACATGCAATGAAAACCACAAAAATCTGGCACACAATAGAAGGAAAGTAAATACTGGCTTAGCCTAGAACTAGAGCTGGTTGTTGTCCTATCAAACTATATGAAGTGTGTAAAAGGTTGTGTTTCTTGCATATGTCTTATGCTGGGGAAATTGTTAAAGTTGTTTAATGTTTTTATTGATTAAAGGCTCAATGTATTTTTAGATTTGAATTTAAGTATTAATGAATTGAATTTAATTTTAAGATGTATTTTTAAGTGTTAATTGATTACTATCTTTACTTACATTAGGGCCGTGACGTTTATTTCACCTTACTTGGGGAAGTTAATAGTCTCATAGTCTCGGGCTACCCAATTATAACCTATATTAATTAAGTAACTTAATTGATTAAGGTTTGAAGGATTGATAATCTTTAATTGAACATGATTGGTTGCTCATTTTAGGGATTTAATTAATTATGTTTTCCATGAACTGGTTCGTTGCATTGTCATAGTGGGCTCCAAGAACTAGTCCTCCTTAGGTTACTTAGCCCCACAGCTCAAGATAGTCTAGCCTATAAACCAAGTTGATGTAATTGAATTAAAGATTTTAATTTGGTTAAGTAATTATTAATCAATGAAGTTTAAAGTTTTACACTCCATTAAATCCGTTCGTGACATTATCATAGTGGGCTCGAGGAACCATACCTTCTTAGGACACTTAGCCCCATAGCTCAAGGTAGTCCACCCTAAAAACTTCATATTTTGAGTTTTTGTTAAATATTTGAGTGTTGGTTAACTAATTTTAATGATTAAAAGATGTTTTCTGAAATTTTAATTAATTATTTTCTAAAAAAATTTAATTATTTAAAATGCATTTAAATAAAAGGAAATTTTTTTGGCTTTTTAAATTAAAGTGAATTTTGGATATTTGATATTTTTCTAAAATATTAAATCATAAGATGAGTAATTAGACATTATGTTTGCTGGAATTAGATTTTTCTACATTTAGATATAAATTTTTGAAGTTTTGACTTGAATTTGACTTAAGGTTGATCAAAAGTACACTTTTTTACTTTAACTTAATTTTGGAAATTTGATATTTTAAACAAATATTAGATCTTAAATGGAGTTGAATGGATTTAAGTTTGCTTAATTAAGAATTTTTTTTTAAATTTGTTATGATTTTTTAAAGTTTATATATTTATTTGAATTATTTAATTAATTTATTAAATAACTTTTAATAATTTGAATCCAAACTGATTCCAAACTTATTGAAATCACTCCCAAAGGTCAGTAATGGCCTAAGAAGTGTTTACAAGTGTTTCATAATTATTTTTAATTTTTTTATTATTTTTAATTAATTAAATGAACTAAATATTGATTTTTTCTTAAAAATGAAATTAAGCTTGAAATTAATGTTCGATCAAGGGGCTTTTAATTTTCTTTGATTAAGGGTTTAATATTGATAAATTTGATATAGTATTTGTAATTTTTTGTTTAATTTTAATTTATTAAAATTATTAGAATTTTTGAGCTTAATTAAGGGTTTAACTTTGAATTAATTAAATAAATAACTTAATGATTTTTAAATTTAGTGGAAATTTACCCTAAGGCAAAGCGTGTCACTAAGTTTAAATATCTCAAATTTCATGCCTATTACATGTCAATTTAATTTCCTAAAATTAATTTAAATTACTAAAATAAATCATTAATTATTGTCCTTAATTGAGACTAAGTTGCATATGATTGAATCAATGTTAGAAGCCCTTAGACAAACATAAGCAAAATGCATCATATCACACCAATCAAAGAACCTAGATCTAAAAGAGACCTAGAAATAGCTGTAAGTGCATTATATGCATCAAAATTAAGAGATGACTTAATTAATTGTAGATTAGATTAATGAATAATTAATGCATGATTAATTAAAAAATCATTCCCCATTGAGTTCAATTCAATTAAGATAATCCATGTTTAAAATTTTAGAAATTGATCAATTTTCCAAAATTTAATTATTAAACATAAAACTTTAATTTTTGTAAATTCGAAATAATGTTAAAATGTAATCCACATAAGTTTAGAAAATTCTCTGGAGATTTAAAACATATTAAAATAAATTCCTTTAAAATTTTAAAATATTTATATTTATATTTAATTAAATAATAATTAAAATACTAAACATTTAATATTTAAAATTATTTAAATATAAAAATATTTTAAACTAATTTTAATTTAAATAAAAGGCCTTGAAAATATGAGCGAAATGAGATATTATATTATTTTTTTTGTATTTAAAATTATTTTTTAATGATTTATTGAAACTTTTTGAATTTAAAATGATTTAAATTAATGAAAAACTCATTTTAATTAAAACAACGATGGCGGGAGGACACACGGTGGCATCCCATTGGTGGGTTCAAACTGTGGAGGCGATGGGCATTTAATGCCAATGATTACACTACCGCACAATCATTAGTAATGATTGCCATGACCCCGCGGCATGATGTGGTTCCACTTATCCACATCAGTGCCCCTGCTCAGCCGTTGAATCCTCCACAGTATAAGATGAACGGTTCTTATTGAGTCGAACAACAAGCAAAACCTTTAGAAACACGTGAGCGATCAAATGAGACCTCATAATAATGAGATCTTGATCATTGATCGTGAGATTAATGGTTAAGATCATGTACTTCAATATAAATGAACAAACCTAAACCCTAATAAGAAAAAAGCCTCATTCTCAAAATCATGAGATCAATGGTCAAGATCTTGTCCTATGCACTCTTAATTGAGTTTAGGATGCATTGAAGAAGTTTTTATGGTTTAATTTGACTGGGCCATATTGATGTTGGGAGAAAGCTTTCATTTTACCTTTAAGGGGCATTTTGGTCATTTTGACCCTGGCCAATTAGGGGTTAAACTAGGTCTACCAAAATGCAGATTAATGTTTGACATGACATAATCAAGGGTATGTACATGATCAAAGGTTTTGTAGGAGGCTCCAAGGTCAAATTCCACATGGTGGAAGGTCTAGTGGCATAGACCGTAAACATTTAAAGGTTTTATAGCCTTTTGAAATTAAATTTAGTTTTTGGGGTTAGAGATCTCAAATTGAGCTCAATTTTGGAGGGTTTATCATAGGGACATGTTTATTCAATATGCAATTGATAGATCATAATTTATATTTCATTTGACTGGGTTTTGAAGATTTAAAAAAAAAAACTCAAAGAGGCTTTTAGGACTTAGGCCCTTGGCTCTAGGTTTTGGTATGAATTTCTAGGTTTGATTTGGATTTTGGATTTGATTGTTTGAATTTGAATTATCCAAATCAATTACAATAAAATGAATGATTATTATTGATTGAATAGGATTGAAGCTTGATCAGAGGATGGATCAAATATTGATTGAAGTCTTGGTTGAAGATTGGATTGACTCAAAGTCTGGATAGGTTTGAGGTTTGAATTTGTTTGAAGTTTGGATTTATTTGAGATTTGACTTGATTTGAATTTTGGATTGATTTGAGATCTAGATTGATTTTGAGATTTAAATTGATTTAAAATTTGAATTGATTTGAAGGTTGGATAGATTGAGTCATAAATTGAAATCTAGATTATTGACAGTTGGATGCTTGTAAACCATCATATCAATAGGTAAAAGTCTAGGGACCACAATTATGTTGGTTGAGCTTGTTGAGGGGTTACACGGGTTTTTACATGTGCTTGGGTTATATGTTTTATACCCATTTTTTTATTTTTATGTGCAGCAGTGTGATGTTGTATAGTCTGGCTTGAGATAGAAAGATCGAGAAAGGAGCGCCACAACACTCGAGATTTTAACACTATTATGCTGTTAGTCAAACTAGTGAAATAGAGTGGAGTGTCATGGCACTCCAAACCTTGCACCACAATGTTGCAAGTGTTGCAACCCTTGGTTAGTTTTATGTTTTTCCCTTTATGTGTAGAGAACAGTGTATGGAATAAAGAGAGATAAGGAGAGAGTGAGAAATAAAGAGATGTGTACAAATTCTATCAATTTTCATAGTGAATTTCTTGGTGTTGTGTGACTATGGGGCCTTTTTTCATATTTTAAATTTTTTCACATTAAATCCTGATAATCTTTTTTTTTTAATTGTATTTTCTCTTTCTTGTTTGTAGAAGGTGTGTGGTTTACATTCCCAACACAAAATTGTGAAGGAAATTTTCACTTAAAACAAAAGTGCCTATTTATGCGAGAAAAGGCTAATTGTAAAATATAAATTGATATGGAACTTAATGCAATTCATAAAAATGGAGTTCGTCATGTAAATAAAAATATGATGTAATATTTAAACTTAAAATATTTCAGATAATATTTTAAAAGGGAAAATTGCAGCCGAGGTTTGGGATAATTAGTTTTATTGCATGTGCATTAAATACACGTGAATAAAAATTTAAATATAAAATTTATATTATTAAAATTTAAATTATATTTTATGTGATAAAAAGATAAAATTATTAATTTTATCCTTATAAGAAATTTTAATTTTTAATTATATTAATGAAAATAATATATATTTTAAATTTGATCAAAAGAAATGAGGGAAAAATATTTTGAAAAAGAGAATATATATTTCTTCCTTTTATTACAGTATAAGTGGTTACACAATTAACATAGGAAAGAGTCGAAAGACTCTTAAGTAGTTCTACAATTTGCATGTAATAATGACCAGGCAAATCATTATCAGAATGACTAACTTTTTTATGTTAACTAAAAAAAGTGATCTTATTCACATGCAGCAACATCAAACAAACAGATAGACAATATCATCGCAACTAATGATTGTTTTGATAAGCAAAACATTTTTTGAAGTGTAATGTTACAATATGAAGAAAATTTCTTAGAATACAAGGATTTGAGAATTAGCCAAACACAATTGAGCATGTGATATGTAAATTTGATGAATAAAAAATTTATTATCAAAGGATATTATTGAAAGATATATATATATATATATATATATATATATATATATATATATATATATATATATATATATATATATATATATATATATATATATATATATATATATATATATATATATATATATATATATATATATAGCACCAATCTATATGCATACAATTGCTAAAGTTAGCCATCAACATTTATGATAAATTGTCCTCCATGGAATTTGGAAGGAAAAAAAAATCATTTGAGCTTCATATGTTGTAAATTAATGGCACTCAATCAATATATTTCTAGTTCATATACAAAGTCAAGATAAAATTATAGAACATGTTACTAATTTTGCAATATGTTATAAAACAAAAATTTATATCATGTTACCAATTTCATAAATAATTTATTTTCCTTTTGGCTTTTATTGTATATATAAGCCTCATATGGACTAACCATGAGTTAATTAGGTTTTGGAGTTTTAGAATCCTTATGTGCTTGGTGGTTACATCAAGGACACAATGATTGGCCTGTTTAGAAAGTGTAATGTAATACTTGACAATTGTCATTTTATTCATCTTCGTGATAGAAATTATCATATGATGACATTATTCTCCAATCATTTTTGGAATTTATAAAAACAAATATGTTCTGCATGCAACCCCATAAAATAAATTACTATAAACTGTGATTATTATGAGATGCTATACAAACTTTTATAATGATCACAAATATTTTTTTTAATTATTTCTTTTTTTTTTACTCGTGGAAGATCAAATCATGAGACGGATTTGGTTAGAAAGTGCTTAAATAGTATTTTAAGAGGGAGAGAATTGGATTAGAAAAATTAAGCTTTTTTAGTCTCTCGAACAGTATGCTTTCCATCCTTACTTGAACATAACCAAATGAAGCCATATTTTACAACATTTCATTCATCATCCTTCAAAGCCAAAAAATAGTTATAGAACTGTCACGAAAAAGTACACATATATATATTTAAAATTACTGTGATTAATTTGCCTTTTTCTCTTTTGAAAAAATATTCAATAACTTTCTTATACTTATCCCACTATAGTAAATATTTATTATAAAAAACTCTCATCATAAAAATGCTTGAAAAAAAGCTATAAAACCTTCAAATATTTACAGCTTGTGCCACTAAAATTGTCATCAAGTGGAATTTGACCTTAGGAATCTTTCCAAGCTTTCTAATCATATACATGACCTTTGTTATGACTTGTTGACCAGTAAATTGCACTTTTCTAGATCAAATTTGACCCAGAGTTGACCAAGGGTCAAAATGCCCTTTAATGGGATTTTTTGTCTTTTCTCCTAAATTCAACTTAGTTCAACCCTATCAACCTTCAAAACTTATCTCAATGGATCATAAATATCTTTAGGAACATATTGGACTCAAACCCATCTTTTGGTTTGACCTAGTTAACTAAGTCAACTATAGTTGACCAAACTACCCTTTAACTCTCCAAACTTACATTTCAATCCATTGAACTCCTATCTACTTGGGATCTCTCCCTTTAGACTCAAATGACCAATTCAAACTCAATAGACTCGACCCTTGATCTTAGGTCAACTTTGTTGACTTAGTCAACCAAAGTTTGAACAAGCACACATAAACCTTTCACCCATTTAAACGCTTTGATCAAGGCCTTTCCAAACCAACCCAAACCCATGGGGTGACCCATTAGGTTCCTAGGAGACCCCTCTTAGGGACCCAAGACTTGGGCTCACTTGGGTTGTCTATTTGGCTTAACCCAAGTGTCCAAAGAGAGGTCCACCTTGAGCCAAATTCCACCCTAAGCAAAAATGGATCAACCCAACGGTGGCATTGGGTCCCCTATGACCCAACATACCTTTCCTAGTTGACCCATCCCTTGAGTCAACTTGGGTTAGGAATTAGGCTAACCCAAAGTGGTCAAGACTAACATTGGTTGAGCCATTTCCCAACCTAAGACTCACTAAGACAAATTAACACCTCCACAAGGTGGCCCTAGATCCAAGACACCTTCCCTATCCAGCCCAAATCTTGGGTTAATTTGGGTCAACCTCTAGGCTATCCCAAAGTAATCAAAATCACTTTGACCCAAGTATTACTCACCATAGGTCATACTAAGCCTAATTGAAACTTGCATGAGGTGACCCTTGACTGAACACTTCTTCTCCATTAATCCCATGAGCTGGTTTGACCTAGGTTGAGCCCAAATGGACCCAAACCATATAGGTTTGCATCAACCCAAGCCACATCCAGTGATTGGCCTTCCTTCTACCCAATTTAGCTCATGATCGAACTAATCGGACCTCCAGATGATTTTCTAACTCAACCCGACCAAACCACCTGGCTGGTGGCAGCTGGAATGAATAACAAACCAACTCTAATGGTCCGCCCCCACATGCCCTAGCTAAAGCCCTCCTCAAGCCATGGGCTCACCAACTTTGGGCTTAGAAGACTCCTTGAGGATGTTCCTGTCTACCTAGAATCTATCCAGCTCTCCACCCAAGCTATCTTAGCCATCCATGATCACGAGAGCCATTCGAATAGGGCACCTTGACCCAAGCTCTCTTATTTGATTCCAGTTTTTTGAGATTATTCCTAGAGCCCTTAATCTTCCCCTTTCAATCCCTAGCTTCCTAGCCTTTCCCAACCAACTATTTGGGCGACCTCTGGTGAAAGCTCTTTTCCCTCCGCTCAAATTCATACCTCTGGTGTTCTATAGCCTTAGTGTTTGAAGGAGAAGTGTTACCCTTCCTCCCTTAAAGCTTCTTGATAAAAAAACCCATTCATTGGAGCTTTCTACATGGTAAGAATCCCTTCCCGAGTTTCTAGTTAGGTAATGGGGTTCAAGTGTAAAAGGAACTTTCAATCTAATGAAATATTACCGTTGGATTGAAAGTTCTCACCATCTTGATCCTCTCCATAAAATTTAGTGGAAGTTAAAAAGCGAGATTACCTGGTGCGCAATGGAGAAGGTCTACAGTTATGGATGCCCGCAAGAGGTTGAAGATGAAATCTGAGCCATTGATCTTAATCAATGGTTCGAATAAAATTCTGTGGTCTAAGAGGCTGTTTAATACTATCCATTTTATTCTCCATTAGACGGCTATGGGTAATCCCGCCATTATCCAGTCAGCATTAATGATTGGTCGCCCAATTGAATTGCACCGCACATAAAGCGCACTGCTAAATGTATAATTCTGGGATTTAAAAAATCTAAAAATTTTGTGAAACTTTTTTTAAAATATCTCTCAATCAACTTGGCCAATTTAGGAGTTATTAAGCTCGCTGGAAAGATCTCAGAGAGATTTTCAAAGACTCTATGGTCCCAAGCCCATATTTTGTATGTGTTTATCCAAATTCTAGTCATAGCATATTTTGTATTTTAGTATTTATAATTAAATTATGTTACACTATGGTTTTGGACTTTGGAAGGATGAATTTGGACAAGTCCCTAACATGTCCAAATTTAATCATCTCTATTTGAATTGTGTAAGGGTATGTTTAAGTAGATTTGAGCCTAAGGGTCATGGTTCGACCCTTAATTTCAAATCAACATATCTACCTTTCCAATGGGAATTAGGATTTAAGATTTGTTTTGCTGGTCATGCATTAGATAAGGAGTTTATAACCACTAATTTTACCCACTTCCTTGTGCTAAGTAGTTACCTAGGATTTTTCTAATGTAACCTATTGGTTACATTAGGTGGTTTGGTTAACCAACTTAGGGCATTCAATTTGTGCCCTAATTTAGTGAGCTTGGGACTTAGGTTAAGGTGAACTCATGGCCCAAGTTTTAATAGATTTTGAGCACATTTGGTACACCAACTAGGAATCCTAAAACACCTTCATAGATTTAGCCTAAAACCTTAATTAATTCACAAATAATTCATTTTAAATCCTAAAAATTTAAATAATCCCTAAAATTTCTCATACTTAAACTGCTAATTAATGAAAAATAAAATCCCCATAATCAGATCTCAAATTTAGTTTTTTTTTTAGGAAAATTAATAATTAATTAGATTAATTGATTAAAAAATATTTCAAAATTCCCAAAAATCCCTAAATGTTTGGAAACATCCCCTTAGGTCATTCCTGACATGTGGAGGTGATTCCAAAAGGGTTGGGATTGATTTGGATGAAAACATAAAAATCCCATTTAATTAAGTAATTTTAATAATTCATTAATTAAGTAAACTTTGAAAAATCATAATTTATTCCAGAAAACTCAAATTTACTTAAAATAAAAACCATTCAACTCAAATTAAACTCTAGTATTTTCTAAAAAAATGTTAAATCTCCAAAATTTGGTCAAAGTCAAAAAGTCCACATTCTATTCAATTGTAGTTCAAAACTAGGTCAAATCTTTAAAAATTCATACATCAGGGACGATCCCAAATCAACCTGGATGATCAGTTAAAAATAGAAGCCCTAATTGGGGCATCCTAGTTAAGGTAGCCGCAATTAAGCAAATCATCATGAACAATATTAGCATCGTCCGGGACAATAGGCTCAAATCAGAAAGAATCAGCCGATAGATCTTTTTAGGCATGTTTTATTTTAGGGCATCATCATGGACGATGCAGTGCAATTGTGCCTAAATAAGTTTAGTAATTAAGGTTTATTTGCTTGATAATATCGTCTTGGACGATCACAATATCATCTGATCGTCCAAGATGATCAGTTAAGCAAACCTTAGTTTCTTTCTGGAAGACTAGAACGATGTTCTGATCAATGTGTATTATTTTGAACAAATAATTTGTTATGATCCCAAATCATCATGGATGATCCATTATTTTTCCATCATCTAGACATGCAATCAGGGCGATGTTCTGAATAATATTTGACATTTTGAACTAATCATTCGGGACGATCATCAAATCATCCTAAATGATCAGTTAAATTTTCTATCATCTAGACATGCAATCAGGGCAATGTTCTAGATAATACTCAACAATTTTGAACTAATCATATAGGACGATGTCCTATTATCTTGGATGATTAGAATAAACAAGTCCTTTAATCGTCCAAATACCTCCAGATCGTCCTAGCTAATTGAGCTGAATTTGTACTGATCATACAAGACGATCCATCGATCATCCTAGATGATCTATAATATTTTATTGCAAATTAAGAGAAATTTTGATGCTCTTCTATATCAAATCTCTTATTTACACAAGATTGTATCTTTTGCTGTTATCTTGACCTGAGAGAGCCAAGAGGAGAGGGAGAGCAAGGGGGGAGAGAGAGAGAGAGAGAGAGAGAGGATCTTGTGAGGGGGCATTTGTGAGGGGATTCACAAAGGTTGCTCCAAGTAAGGATCCAAGTCGTCTTCTCCGATCGTCGTCCTTGATTTCTTGGAGGTTTGAGAGAGGTTTTCTTTAGCAATTGATTGATGTTCTTTTCCTTCTTTAGGAGGAAGCAAAAGGATTTGGGTTCTCTACTTGCTTTAGGAGGAACCAAAAGGAGTTGGGTTCTCTACCTCACTGATGTTGGTGGAAAGGAGGTTTGTACAGGCTTCTCTGCCTTTTTTGTGGGAGAAAAAGGAGATTCATTGAGTTTCGTGCAATACCCAGAGGAGAGGCTCTGGGAGGGGACGTAGGTCAAGTTGACCAATCCACTAAATTTATGTGTGTTTGTTCTTATTGCTTTTTTTGTATTTAATTTTTGCACTTTGATTTCCTTTTGGTGAATGTTGGTTTGGTTTAAGATTATGTTTTTTATTTGAGAAATTTTTAAAATAATAATTAACCCCCCCTCTCTTGGTTAGCCTCGGGCTAGTTCATAAGGGTTTAACATCCCTAACGAACTTTCAATTGCATGGATCAAATTATAAATTTAACTTCAAGCCTTATCATTTTATTACAATCACAATGTAGATTTAGATATTTATTTTAATACATTTGTATTAGGCCTTCAAGGACTATAAATAATGAAAATTTACTAATAAAACTTACAACAAAAAATGAACCCAATCCTCTATCGATAGATAGACAGAGTCGACAGAGTTTAAACCCATAAAATGAAATAACATTTGAACACCCTAATGGCAACCACGTTGAATGTTTATTTAGACTGGAGGGGATCATATATTTTCAAATTCCCTCATACTTTTATAAAATACTAATATCTTTAAATGATCTCAAAGTCACCTCGATGATGACCGTGTCGAACGTTGATCTCAACTAGAGGGGTTAAACATTTTTGATGCCTCACAAATTCCCATAAAAATTTCAAAACTTTAATAATACCAAAATTCAAAATATTTAGAATTAAAATTAGCCATCAAAATGCTTAAAGAAAACCCCATCCACCCTTAAAAAAAAAATTATTAAGGTGGGCAAATTTAAATATCAGTTTAGCTCACAAGGAGCTAATGTCTGGTTGAGAATATCACTCAGATTCATTCTCAAATAGTCTTTTATCAATAGGGATGTGGCATGTGTCTTATAAATGACAATTTTATTGTTAAATGGTACTGCAAGTAAATAGTTATGATTGGGTCCCACTAAACTGAGTAGTTTGTCACCAAATGGCACTAATAAATTATGGTCATTACCAGAGCCCATATGCTCCCCAATGAAACTAAATCCTTGAGTTATGAATTAATAGGAAATGATTGATAGGGTTCAAATCTCTCTATTAGATAAGGTGGATTTAAATTTATCCCTTTAGATAAATACTCACCTTAGGTCTACAAGGAACTTTTGGATTAAGCAAACCATGGTTGCCAACAAGGATCCTTTGGTTAGGTTAAGTCAACTATCTCCTATGACTAAGTAGACTAAGGACCATGATAACATTGAATGATGGAACCATGGGATCTTTATTGGGCCCATCATTTCCCTCACCATATGCTTTAAGTGTAAGATGGTGAAATATCAAATTTTCAAAACACCAAAACCCACACTACTACTATATGCCAAAAATGTATTTCCACTACGGGAAAACACGCGATTATCATCGAATTTTCTGGCGGAAAATTGTGCGCCGGTAATAACGGCGCAGGCAACGGCGGAATTGTTCGACGAAAATCTTGCAGCGACATTTCCGACGCAAAATACGCCATAACGTTATCGACGCCGGTTCCGCCGGCCAATCCGACGGTATAGTAATGTCTGAACCATTTTCGTCGCACGTTACGGCGGAACATTTCCGGCGGACATTACGCCGGCGTATTTAAACTCAACGAAATATTACCGACGTAGACTGCGTCGGAAATGATACCGACGTCATTTCCGGCGACACCGTTGGAACTTCCGCCGGTAAAAGCCCTATTTCTCGAAACCGAACCCCTCTGGCCATCATTCGTTTCTTTCCATTCTCTCACTTTGACTGCTTCGCCCGTCGCCCTTAGTCACCGTTCGTCGCTCGCCGTGGTTAGACGTCACCGACGGTCACCGGACTTCGCCGTCGACGGTCACCAGACTTCGCCGAGCCTGTCTCATTCCTAGTCGCGCGCCGCCTCTCTCATTCTTAGTCGCGCGCCGCCGAGGGTCATAGAATGATCGAAGGTATTTGTTTTCATTTTTTTTTTCCTATTTCGGTTGGATTACATATAGGATTAGCCTTAAGTCCATATCTTTTTGCTTTAGTCATGGTTGTTATCACTAGACATTTGCTAGAGGATGTACCTTGGTGCATGCTTTTTGTTGATGATATTGTTCTTGTTGATAAGACTAGAGAGGGATTTGAAGGTAAACTTTGATTATGGAGATCAACATTAGTCCATATCTTTTTGCTTTAGTCATGGTTGTTAGCACTAGACATTTGCTAGATGATGTACTTTGGTGCATGCTTTTGTTTGATGATATTGTTCTTGTTGATAAGACTAGAGAGGGATTTGAAGGTAAACTTTGATTATGGAGATCAACATTAGTCCATATCTTTTTGCTTTAGTCATGGTTGTTAGCACTAGACATTTGCTAGAGGATGTACCTTGGTGCATGCTTTTTGTTGATGATATTGTTCTTGTTTGTAAGACTAGAGAGGGATTTGAAGGTAAACTTGGATTATGGAGATCAATATTAGTCTATTTTTTGTGCTTTAGTCATGGTTGTTAGCACTAGACATTTGCTAGATGATGTACCTTGGTGTATGCTTTTTGTTGATGATATTGTTCTTATTGATAAGACTAGAGAGGGAGTTGAAGGTAAACTTGGATTATGGAGATCAATATTACTCCATATCTTTTTGCTTTAGTAGTTAGTAGACCTAGTAAGGGGATTGTGACTTTGAGCGATCAAGTCATTAATAAGTGTAACACGTTTTAAATATCTTGGATCTTCTATTCAGAGTGATGGTGAAATAGATATGGATATTATAATATCTTTTTAATTAGATATATATATATAAATCCATTACTTTTTTACTCTTATATATAGGTTATGGATATTAGAAATCAAAGAAGTTGAATGTATAACCGATTATCTCAAGGTCGAAAGACATTAACAGATGAATTCATCAATGGGGTGAACTTTTTCATTCAGCAAGCGAAACAGCTGCCCAGCTTTATATCAGAAGGAAAGTTTCGATGTCCATGTTCTAAACACAAAAATCTAGTGCACCTAGAACCAGATGATGTAACTGTTGATCTGTATCGCAGAGGATTCATGCCACGGTATTGGTATTGGACTTCTCATGGTGAGTATGAGCCACAATTTAATTATCAATGCGGTCCTTCTACAAGTAGTAATGTTGCTGAGGCTGAAAACATCAGTCCAAATCTTGAGGAATTAGTTCATGATGAAACTGGAATTCAAATTGAACAAAATACATAAGAGTTACCGAATACGGAGGCACAAAATTTTTATAATTTATTGCATGCTGCCCAGCAACCAATCTGGAAAGAATGCACGACTCACTCAGAATTATCTGTTGCTGTGAAGATGTTAAGCATCAAGGCTGAATATAATGTTGCTCGTGAATGTTTTAATCAATTCATTGGGCTGCTTAAGGAAACCAATCCGACAGATAATTTAATTCCTACGGATCTATTTCGGACAAAGAAGTTAGTTTCCAAACTTGGTTTGACATACATAAAGATAGATTGTTGTATAAATGGATGCATGTTATACTTTAAATAAGATATAGCAGAAATTATATGCCGTCATTGCAATGCACCAAGATTTAAACCCAAATCTAGAAATAGAAGGAAGCAGAAGGATGTGCCTGTTAGTAGGATATTCTACTTTCCAATAATTCTAAGACTACAACGGCTATATGCATCCATGAGATCTGCTGCACATATGAGATGGCATAATGATCATATTCCATAAGAAGGTGTTATCACACATCCATTAGAAGCAGAGGCTTGGAAGCACTTTGATCGTACACATCCCACATTCACGGCAGAACCAAGAAATGTCAAATTAGGTTTATGCGCAGATGGTTTTACTTCATTCAGTTAGTCGGCTACACCGTACTCATGTTGGCCTGTGATACCCACTCCTTACAATCTTCCTCCAGAGTTATGTATGACTACTTCTTATATGTTTCTATCACTTATAATTCCATGGCCACATAATTCAAAATTAAAGATTGACGTATTCTTACAACCTCTGATTGATGATTTAAGTTTATTGTGGGAAGAGGGAGTAAGTACATATGATATCTCCACCAAACAGAATTTTATACTAAGAGCAGCATTACTTTGGACAATTGGTGACTTTCTTGCATATGGTATGCTCTCAGGTTGGAACACTTCAGGCAAGTTAGCTTGTCCATATTGTTTGGAAAATACAAAATCATTCACTTTAAAGTATGGTAGGAAGAACACTTGGTTCGATTGTCATCGAATGTTTTTGCCTCAAAGTCATCCTTTCAGGCGAAATAAAGAAGCGTTTACTAAAAATAAAATAGTGATGTTTCAACCTCCTCCAAGATTCAGTAGTGAAGAAATTTTTGAAAGAGTAGAGTTCTTGTCCACCATAATGGAATCTCCAACATTAGTTGAGATCAGATTGTCAGAATATGGTGTCAACCATAATTGGACCAAGAAAAGTATTTTTTTGTCGTTGCCATATTGGAGAACAAACTTGATTAGACATAACTTGGATGTTATGCATATAGAGAAAAATGTTTTTGATAATATTTTCTATACAGTTATGGACATCAAAGAGAAATCGAAAGATAATATAAAAGCAAGGATGGACTTAAAGGAGATTTATAAAAGGAAAGTTTTAGAATTGAAGGATGGTGGAGTCGGAAAATTTCTCAAACCCAAAGCTTCATTCACATTAACTTTAGAACAAAAACGAGCAATTTGTGAATAGGTGAAGACTCTACGAGTACCTGATGGATATTCTTCCAATCTAAGCAAGTGTGTTGACATAAGATCAGGGAGATTATTCGGATTGAAAAGTCATGATTGTCACATCTTCATGCAATGTTTACTATCCACTGCTTTTAGTTATCTGTCAGATCAGATTTTAAAGCCCCTGATCGAGCTAAGTGTCTTCTTCAAAGATTTATGCTCTTCTAAATTAAATGTGAAGAATTTGATTTTTATGGAGCAGCAAATTCCATTCATTTTATGTCAACTAGAGAAAATATTTCCTCCAGGCTTTTTTGACTCTATGGAGCATCTACCTGTCCATTTACCATATGAGGCTATGGTTGGTGGACCTGTTCAGTATAGATGGATGTATCCTTTTGAGAGATATTTAAATAAACTTAAGAAGACCGCTAAGAACAAATCACGACCCGAAGGCTCTATTTGTGAAGCACATTTAACATACGAGACTGTAGACCTCCAAAAAAAGCACAGCGCAAACGGGTCAATTGGAAGGGACAGATTGGATCGTGCATACGACTAACCATTGAGGATATAAGCTATCTCCAACACACCCCGATGGGTAGCAATATACACGACCACGGGTTTCCCCCATCCGACGTAAAAGCTCGAATGGGGTTTAGTAGATATGGGACCAAGTTTCCCACGGGCGCAAGCCCCCGTGGTTAATTACATCCCAGGCCAGAGCCTAAGAAAACTCTCGATTAAGGATTATACATTATCCTCTCCTAAAGTGGGATCGGTAGAAGGGTATAGATTAGGAAATCCTACTCAAAGGGAAGAAAGGTCCGAAGGGCTGAATCAGCATGCGTGGTTCACACCAGCATTCGAAGGTTCTAGGGTACTAAAGAGAAACTGTAGAAAGAAAGACGAGCAATCGATCACATGCGTGAGAGAAGGATAGAGGTGGCGTCATCCTGTGACGCGGATGAGTAGGGTTTATAGTCCCTGAAAGGAAGGGACATACCTACTATTTAAAGCATACTATGAGACCGAATGTAGTAGCCTCGAATCCTAAATCTAGATTGGGCTTAGTGCTCTACGAAACACTAAGACCCGTGTCCTAGCTAATGCAGTGCAAAACCTGGACTTACCCCGGCCTGGATTGGGGGAGCCAGCTAACCACCTAATCGATTCAAAACCATGCTATCAAGTCAATTATGAAAGATGGTTGGGTGGTACAGTTATTTGGAAATAGGACCGATATCTAGAGAATTTCCTAAGTGATCCTGGACTTATGTGGGTCAGATGCTCCTAGCTAATACAATTAAATTTTAATTAGTTGGTTACTAATGCAATGCATGTTAGTTGAATCGTCAGCTCATGAATACTATAGAACTTTAAAAATAGGCTTATAAAAATAATTTTTTGAAAAGACTGAGTCTCCCTAGGTTCGGCACTTCATCCTCATAGGCCAGATTATCCGGACTCTACCCGCAGGCAGGGAGATGTATTATAGCAAGGAAAGAAGAAATGCAGAAATATGCATGCTACCCCGGATGATTCCGACAGTTCCCTAGGTTCGTTAAGTTTCTATGTTATTTAGAACTTAAAATTTTAAGAGTTAGTTACGAGTAGAAAAGTTTTATAGTCCTTAGAAGAGCCTAACGGATTCCAGACGAAAACAAAATCGACATGCAAGAAAGAAACCTAAAAAAAATATGCAATTTCTACTGCGCAATCAGGTAAACACATCAATATAAATCCACAAAAATAATCAACTAAATGTCCATAGGCAAATTGCCCTTATTACAACCCAGGGTATACAGAAAATAAAGTGGCCGGGCACCACTGCCAACAACCCGAATTTATAATTCTATGACAGACGCCAACAACTTTGAGTGGGATATTGGGTCTTCAAATCTTTAGTCTCTTGGATATCTTCTCCCTGGACTTCTTGGATCTCTCCTCCTTGGACTCCTTGGATCTCTCCTCCTTGGACTCCTTGGATCCGTCGTGGCTTAAATATCCAAACGAAGAGACAATTCCCCAAGTATGGGGGTATTTTTCTTTGGATATCTAAAGCCATCCAGCTCGATCTTCCAAATGGAAGAAGACTCTCCCCTTAGAGATGTCTTCTTCTTTCAGAATCCGAGCTGGATAAGAATATCCCAACTCAAAAGTTGTTTTCACAACTCTTAACAATTATTACATACAAATTTATATTTATTGAAAAAACAGTAAATTCTGAATCACCTGCAAGGTTATCCTAATAATCATCCCAAGAAATAATATATGGAAATAAAAATAACTCAAACCATTGACCCTGTGCCAAGCCATGCTCTTAATTATGAGGGCTAAGCAGCTCCACCTGTAGCATTTATAATTATTATTTATTTAGCCCTCATTTATTTGGGGGAGCTCAGCAAGCACCTGCATAAGACATCATTAGATATCGTGACAGCCCCCCCCCCCTTTAGCATAGCATGAGCATGGCCACCTGCACGGAAGAACAGTATATATGCATATAGATCATTCCTAATCTAGAGGTAAATCTAACGACCATCACATCACAGAGTGCAGGAAAAGTAAGCAAACACAGCAATTCAATTTTCAAACAGCATGCAATAAAAATATCGAAAAGCTCCGGCACACAGCAGAAAAATAAAACCCAGCGGCCTAACCTAAGTCTAGAAGTAGTGCCCTAGCAAACAATGCTATATGTGTGTAAGGCTTGTGTGGTTTGGATAGATCATAATATGGGTAGTTAGTTGAAATTATCTAGAGTCAGGTATGTTAAAAATCAGGAAAAGAAAATTTAGTTGAAATTCAAACATTAATGGATTAGGGTCCATTTTAGTTAATTTAGTTTATTGGTCAGTTTTAAGAACTTAGGATGATGATATTTGAAGTTAAAGTTATATTATCCGATTTTGGAAAGTCCCCGGTCCTTCTAAGACTTAGACTGAGGGTCCAAAACGTCACTATGAGAAAAAGGCTAAATCTATATCTCCTATCACCTTAGGAAAATACTAGACCTTAATACGAGTAGTTATACAGGTAGTACAATAAAATTAGAGTTTTCTAGGCAAAGCTATGAATTTTCCAAGTTTCGGGTCATAAATGAACTACGGTTGACCAAAAAGTTGACTTTCTAAACTAGGTCAGTTTCTGGAAACCTAAGATTTTTAATAAATACTAGGCCCTAATTGAAGTCTAATGCAAGTGAGTTTGCCTAATTTGGAATTTTCTATAATTAGTTATGAATTTTCTAAAATCACACTACTCTCATTGGCCTATTGGTTGAGAGCTTTGGCTTCCAACTAAGAGGTTCAGGGTTCGAGTCTATGTGTATGCGTTGTGTGTGTGAGTTTGCCTTAAATGGCCTAAATGTCGCAAAAAAAAATTCTAAAATCGGGGTATTTATTGGAATCTTCTAAATTTCCTAATAAAGGGCTTTTTTTATTGTTTTGCTCCAAATCACCTCCAAACTGATTGGAATCACTCCCAAAGGTCAGGAATGACCAGAGAAAGTGTTTCCAAGTGTTTGGAGAAGATTTGGGATTTTTAATGAATTATTAGGGGCAAAATGGTAATTTCCACCTATGGTCAAATTATGGGTCAACCTAGAGTCAAACTAAGGAGCCCTATTTATCTAAAGTCAAGGATCAGATTCTGGTCAGTTCAAGGTATTATGGGTAATTTTCTGACCTAAAATATATTTATTATAATTTTTAGAAGGGCTCGGGGCTTTATTTAGCCAGTTAATTAGGGTTAGTTAACTAAGGGGTCTAAAGACTACTAAAAATTCCTAGAAAATTCTGGGAGGTTTATGATGTTACTAAGTTTAAGTGTTGAAGTTTTCATGTCAATCTGGGATCTATCCTAGCTCCTAGAAAACTTCTAAGTTCGCTAGACATGTCCTTAATTTTTGTTCTTAAGGTGTCACTACGTTGTAGGAATTAGAAGTGATGTTTTATCTAACCCTCAAGGTAATAAATGCAGGAGAATACATAAATAAAATAAACACGCCATGTCCTTAGATCTATGAGAGCCTAATCTAAGTGCTAGTAATGCGACCTACACATGCAAACTACGAATAATAAGAAAGTAAAGACACCTAAAGAAAGGATTAGTGAATGATTGGGACTCAACCATTCACTAACCCACTCCACCATGATTACTATTCACATATAGAAGCCAAGTTTAAAATTTCATGAAATAGCGGATCTCCCAAAATTAGGATTTAATAAAATAGGTAATTTCAAAGCAATTAAAAATAACTAAATATATAAGAGTTTTTGGAAAATAATATAATTGAAAATAGATCAATTGATATCTACATAAATATAAGGGAGAACCACTGGTCACTCAAGCAAGGTTTCAAAATAACTTGAAAATAATTTTTAATTTAAAATATTTATTTAAGTAATACTAAAAATACTCAAATAAAATCATAAAACGGAAATCTGTCCAAACATCCAGAATCAGTTCCTGCAAATAATTTTAAAATAAAGTTTATAATTTTCCGAAGAGAACGAGATATGGCCAAAATCCGATTTAAAACGACAAAGATACAAATTTCTGAAGTTTAAATATAATAAAATAATATTTTAAGATAATACTGTTTTACTGTTTTTGGAATAACAAAAAATATAAACATAATTTTTATCTGAAAATAGACTTAAACTATGCATAATTCAAAATACACTCAAAACAAGGTGCTGTGCATCGACAGCGGACCTAAAACGAAAAAGTTACGCAATTACAAAGTTTAAAGACGATAATTAAATAATTTCAAATTAGTACTATTTTGCTGTTTTGAAAATAACTGCATACAAATTCAAAAATTTTGAGTGAAACCAACTTTAAAACTTACAGAATTCAAATACGTTCCAATCAATGTGATGTGCGTCGACAGTGGATCTAAAACGGGAAAGTTATTAATTTTCGAAGTTTGAATATAAAAATAATATTTTAAAATAATAAAGTTTTACTGTTTTCAAAATAAATACATATATACTAAAACTTTTTGTACAATACAGACTTCATGATGTACAGAATTCAAATACGTTCAAAATGAGGTGCTGTGTGTCGACAGCGGATTTGAAACGAGAAAGTTATGAATTTTTAAAGTTTAAAGTATTTAAAAAATATATATATTTCTTAAATAATTTAAAAATAATAATTAAATTAAATATTAAATCTTCTGTAATTTTAATTAATTTAATAAATAATAATAAAATTTTGTAAGTTTGGAAAGTAATTAAAGTTTAGATTAATTGATTATTAATTAAGTAATTTAAGTAATTAATAATTAAGGAAAGTATTTGAAATAGGAAATATTTATTAAAATAAAAAAAACGAAATAAAAAAAATTCTGATTTTTCAAAATAATTTAATAAAATAATTTTTATAAATTAGGAAAATATTGAAATTTTAAATCAATTAATATCAATTTAGTAAATTAAGTAATTAGTAATTATAAGGAAACTATTTAAAGTATGAAACAATTATTAATTTAAATTTATATAATAATAATAATGATAATAAATCTCTGATATTTTAACATAATTATGAGAAATATTTAAATTTTTTTTTCTATACAAATTTAGAAAATAATTAGATTTTATGTTAATTAGGCAATTTAAGTCATTAATTAATTCAAATAATTCAAAAATAGGAAAGTATCTTTTAATTCAAATTAAATAATAAAAATAATAATAATATTTTTGATTTTAAAATGATTTAATAATATAAAAAAAGTAAATTAAATTTTATAAATTTAGAAAGTATTTGAATTTTAAATTAATTAATTACTAGTTAAGTAATTTAGGTAACTAATAAATTAAAAAAAAGTAATTATTAATTTAAGTTTAAATAATTATCATAATTTCTCTGATATTTTAAAATAATTAATGAAAATAATAATAATTTTAGAAAGTATGTAAATTAATTATTAATTAATAATTTAAACACTTAATTGATTACCTAATTAAGAACAACTTAAAAATAGTAATAATATTAAACATAATTAATATTTCTTAAATAATAATAATAAATACTATTTTAAAAAAAAATAACATAACATGAATAAATATTAATATCAAATGAATATGTAAATTATTTAAATAACATACAATATACTGTAAATAAAATTTATTTTTAAAATAATATTTTTAAATAATTATTTAAAACATATTAATAAAAAAAATTATTATTTTTTATATAAAAATTAAAATAATATTCATTTAAATATTAATTAAATACTTAAACTAGGTTTAATAAAATAATTTAAAAAATATATATGTTATTTAAAATATAATTTTAATTTTAAAATAAAAAGTGCAAAATCATGAAGAAAATGACATATTATATGTATTATATATTTTTTTTTATAGATTTGAAAATAATTTTAAATTTATTTAAATCCTTTAAAAAAAAAAAAAAGAGAGAAGAAGAAAATTCACTCTCTCGATCGAGACAACAAAATATAATGAAATTTTAAACATGAGTAAAACGAATGAAGAGCATTCGTGGGGGAGCGATTTCGCATTCTAAAATGAGGTATATGAAAAATTACTTAGACCTATGTGTTGTGACCTAGATCTAAAGTGTTTTGAGAAATTTTTACCGTTAGATCTTCAAGGTCTTCAAACGGTTGAGCTTGTAGATTGTCCTCGTATATATCTCTAGTTGAAATCACGAACAAACGAACTCTAGATCAACCGGATTGAGGCCTTGGATGGATCTAGCCTTGATCTCACCGAAAGATGGCCGCCGACGGAGTTTTACCGGTGGATTTGAGTGTAAGGTGGAGAGAGGTTGGAAGAGCTCTCACACCAAGAAGTTAGGGTTGAGAGTGGCTAGGGAGAGAATAGAAGCCCCCCCCCCCCCCCCCCCCCCCCCCCCCCCCCCCCATCTCATGAAGCCCTAAAAGAGTATTTAAATGATCAAACCCTTAGATATACGGCTAGGATTCATCCTAAGGCTAATTAGAAGGGAATTGATGTGATTTAGCCATCGATTTAATTGCTTGATTTAATAATAAATTTAAGCTCAAAATTAGATCCGAGTCAATTCAAAATTTAATTTAATTTGGTCAAATTAACCCAATTAAATTTAAATAAAATGAAGACTCAAATCATAACAAACTCGATGTGGCCAAGGCGGATTAATCGAACCCGATCGAGCCTAATTCGACTCAACTCGAGCTGATTTATACTCGAATTGAGCCTTATGGGCTTGATTAAATCAATCAAAGGCCCTCAATGACACTCGAACAAAAATCGAGGTCAACAGAGACAACTCCGTTTTGTTCATATTATTTTGAAACAATATCTCAATCAGGTGAAAGTTCAACATCTCAAAATGTTGGTAAATCCTCTAATATATCTGTATTCAGTAGAATTGGGGAACTTTTAGGCGCTAGCACCATGCGCTATTTGACTGATAAGGAGATGACAGTTATCACATTGTACATCTTGCTTAACTATGATGAAGTTGAGCCGTATCTCGAGTAAGTATGAGTTAAGTTGTTTATATTTTCTGTTTTCTTTTAGACTTTGTTCTAAACTCAAGACAAAAATTTATAGGAGGTTCATTGTTGGTCTTAGTATATCAGAAGAAGGAGAAGTCCAGAAGATAGTGAAAAAGAATTCACTGCTTGGTTTAAAAATACGGTATGTTTTGAATAATTATTCTTACTTAATGAGTTAATTATTTCTGCAATTAATATTAGTAACAATAACATCTTGTACATTTAAAGGTACACACTGAAGACAGTTCGCAATATTTAAGGTTATCTGAATTAGCTTGGGGACCAAATAGATTAGTAAAATATTATCAAATATTTGAGGTCAATGGTTATAAATTCCAGACAAAAAATTTGTGTGAAGGAAGGAAGATAGAAAATTCAGGCGTATGTGTAAGAGGGAACACCCATACAGGGGATGATTCTGAATATTACGGGGTATTACAAGAAATATTAGAGGTTGAATATCCCGGTCAGAGGAATACTGTGTATCTCTTCAATTGTGAATGGTTTGATCCAGTACCAACTAGAGGCACGAAAGTTCATCCAATTTACGGTATAACAGAAGTAAAGCGGGCTAAGAGATATGCAAAGTTTGATCCTTTCATCATTGCTAGTCAGGCAACTCAAGTCTATTATGCTAACTATCCAAGCGGAATACGAGGCAAATAATATTGGCTGGTAGTTATGAAGACAAAACCAAGAGGAGTAATTGAGAAAATCACCTCAATACCATCAGCATATCAAGAAGAGTTTATGTCTAATTTAAAAAATCTCTCAATCAATGTAGATGACCAAATCAGAATTAATGAGAGCGAGTTGCAGTTAGAGGAGGTAGATCTAACCATAGAGAAAAGTAATGATGAATCTGATAGTAATGGGAGTGTATCATCTTATGCAAGTGAATCAACAAATGATGAGTTAACAACATAAGGTAATTTAAATTTTTTTAGCTATTGCACTGCATTTTATTTAACTTCCCTGCGTTTTACATTTTTGCATTTTTTTATCTACTGCACTGTTTATTTTTTACTCCCCTGCATTTTACTTAACTGTAATTTTTTTAGCTACTGCACTGCGTTATTTTTGATTAAATTTTTGTTATAACTCATATTTATAATATTTTTTTTATTTATGTGCATATGGCTTCAGGTGAGGAGCCTAGTAGAGGATTGATAAAAAAATATTTTTAACAGACGCACTAAGAAGATCACTACAGCTGGACCACCTAGGCCAGTACGTACTGAGCGGACCACCTCGGCTCAGCCTGCTACACAGCTTCAGCCTACTACACAGCCTCAGCCTGATACACAGCCTTTACCCACTCATGGAAGTGGTAGCCATTAGTTTTACCCACCAGACCCCCGATTTCCTTCACCAGATCCTGGGCAGAGTACTCCTTTCTACCCATACTACACACTCCCACCGTATGCTGGTGCCCCTCCTACTTATCTATTTCCACCATATGCTCCACCATATTATCCCCCACCACCCCATCAGCCCGCTACAGCTGGACCTTCGACATCATGGTAAAGACGATACAACGAATTGTATCGTACGTACTGACGTCTTTGTTCTATCGGAACTTACTGGTGCATGTTCCGGTGCCATATGCACCGGTAATTACCGACGCACACTTTGCGTAGCAACCGAAATCGTGGGGTTTCTACGTCACACTTTGCGGCGTTTTATCTTCCGGTAATGTCTGACGCATAATGCGACGCTAATTACCGGCGCATATGGCGCCAGAATTAGGACGTTTTTTAACGTCGACAACAATCAGGTTTCTCGTTGGTAATTCGTCGGAAACTGCGCCGAAGAAATTGCCGGCGCAAATCATGCGCCGGAAAGAAATTATCGACGCGACTTAAACCGGCGGATAAATATACGCCGAAACATGCGCCATAAACTATATTTTCCGTCGGATTTCTAATATTTCCGGCGGATTTTGTCCGCCGGTAATAAGGGGTTTTCCTGTAGTGTTCTATGTATCTGATTGATGACAAGCCTTAATCAAAATATCTCTCTTATTATCAGGAGGGGTAATTAACTATAGGGGATTGCACCTATAGGAAACCAAAACTCAAATCATAAAGTCTTTGCAAAATGAGGGCTAAAATCTCTAGGCAGTGTTTTATTTCAAACCCAATCTACCTTAAAAAATTTTATCTCGGAACTTAATATGTTAAAACTCTCTTAAAAGCAAGGGAGGTAGGGGCACACATTTTTAAATCCCATAGGAGGACAATTTATCATAAATGTTGATAGCTAACTTTAGCAAATGTATGCATATAGATTGGTGATACATATATATTACGCACAAATGACATGATTCATTCTAAGTTGAACTCAATTTCAAGTTAGTTCAAACTAGCTTGAGCTTATCCAACACATTATAAGCATGGCTTATTTATTTTTCTTAAAAATTTGCACTTGGTGCGCTTAGTGCATATGCAATTTATGTAAGTTATATTATAGAGAAAAAAGATTCATGTAACCGACTTCACGTAGTGATATAAAGGCTTGATATTGTTGTTGTATCTAAAAATAATTTATAAATGGAATAAATTATTCTCCTTTTAACATAGGAATAATTTATTTTTTTACTTTCATATCTTTGAAAAAATCCAGGGGCTTATATATTGCATTGCTACTCTTGAGCATTAAATGCATGTAAATCAAATTTTAATTTTTTTTTTCATTAATCAAATTGCTTATATACTAATTTAGTAAAACGAATTCAAGATGGTAAAATATGAACATCTATGTGTCAATTAATCTTCTAATAATATCATTTGATAATAATTTTGGCTTCATTAAATTTAGAAATCACATACTAAATTTGTTTTTGGCTAATTCTAGAATCCTTATCTTCTAAGCAATTTTCTTCATATTGTAACATTACACTTCAAAAATATGTCTTGCTTATCCAAATAATCATTAGTTGCGATGAATATATATATATATATATATATATATATATATATATATATATATATATATATATATATATATATATATATATATATATATATATATATATATATATATATATATATATATATATATATATATATATATATATATATATATATATATCATAGGTTTTTTTGTAACATACACAAAACTGATAGAACTTGAAGTTCATTTTTTATGTAAATTTATAATTATCTTATGAATCCCTCGATACTTGGTGGGTTTTCAATAAAGTTATGAAGAGTTTTATTAGGCATGTAAATTATGACTTCATCTTGGTTGATTTATGAAATTGTACTATTTAAGATTCTAAAATGAATTTTGGATTTATGTATTACTACTTTTATTTTAGATATCTTATGATCTAATATCCTTTTTATCTTTAGATGATAGCTGATAGTGTAATCAACTCATTCTTGTGAAATCAGGCTGTTTGTTTGATGTATTTACATATGAGTATGATCAACTTTTTTTGTTAACATAAGAAGTTGTAGTCGTTTTAATAATGATTTGCCCCTTACTAAAGAGGAACTGATGAGAAGATGAGCTTGTATATAATAACAAGAATTGACAAATTGTTCTTATCTATATGTTTAGTTGAAATAGTAAATTAATAATGATAGATTTTTTATATGTTGAAGTAATCAATTCTTATGTTTTAATCTTTAGTTATAGAGTAATATGCAATTTGGAGAAAATAATTTGTACCTTCATTTCTTAATTTTGCCTGATCATTATTACATGCCAATTGTGGAACTACTGAACAATCTTTTGACTCTTTCCTCTATTAATTGCATAAGAACTTACTTAAATTATAATAGAAGGAAGAAATATATATTCTGTTTTTTAAAATAAATTTCCCTCATTTATTTTGATCAAAGTTAAAAAATATAACATTTTCCATTAATATAATTAATATTTAGAATTACATATAGGGATAAAATTTATAATTTTATCTTTTTTTTTTCACAAGAAAATATAATTTAAAATTTGATATTATAAATTTTTATTCACATGTACTTAATGCACGTACAATAAAACTAATTATCTCAAATCTTGGATGCAATTTTCTCTTGTTAAAAATTATCTAAAATATTTTAAGTTACAATATTGCATCAGATTTCCATCTACGTGATGAACTCCATTTTTTTGAATTAAGTAACATAATAATTTCTATTTACAATTAGCCTTTTCTCACATAATTAGGCACTTATTTTAAGAAAAATTTCCTTTCATAAAATTGTGTTTGGAAAGTAACCCACAAGGTGTCTACAGACAAGAAAGAGAAAATGCGGTGAAAAAAAAAAACACTATTAGGATCTAATGTGGAAAAATCTTATCTGAAGAAGACCCCAAAGCCACATAACACCAAGAAATCCACTACAAAAATTTAGAGAATTAGAACACATCTCTTTTTTTCTCGCTCTCTCTCTATCTCTATTTCTTCCTTACACTTCTCTTTACACATAATAAATAAAGAGACAAACATAAAACTAACCAAGGGGTGCAACAGTTGCAATATTACTGCGCCAAGTTTGGAGTGCCACGACATTCCACTTTATATCTCAAGTCTGATTGAGAGCATAATGTCATCAAAATCTGGAGTGCTGTGGAACAGCTCTCTTTGATTTTATCCAACCCGACTATACAACGTCTCATTGTTGTACAAAGAAATATAAAAAAAGGTGCAAAACATCATAACACAAGCATGTGGAGAACCCTTGCAACCCCTCAACGAGCACAACCAACATAATTGAGGTCACATACAGTAATTCAACTTGACTGATCGACACAATCATATTCTACACAGAGCTAAAAGTTTGTTCTATTTGTGCATTTGATTTTTCTATTTTATAAAATAAATTACCCATTTTGTAAAAAAAATAAAATTATTTGATATAAAATCCTCTAATTAACAAACAATTATCTTATGCCCTAAACTAAATTCTCACTCAAAATACCATCGATATTTTGTGTGTTTTTTTTTTCTGTTAAAAAATAAAAAGTTATGTCTTGGGATAGCTACAAGATATTCTAACTTTTCAATACTCATCATTAGCTGTTATGTTTATACTTGATCAAACATAGGGCTAAATT
Organism: Dendrobium huoshanense; assembly: GCA_016618105.1. Classification (NCBI taxonomy): domain Eukaryota; kingdom Viridiplantae; phylum Streptophyta; class Magnoliopsida; order Asparagales; family Orchidaceae; genus Dendrobium; species Dendrobium huoshanense. The sequence goes on from CM028348.1 coordinate 15,595,715, forward strand.
CGAAAGTCAGCGCCTTTAAACAAATTTGGATTGATAGGAATGTAAATAATTTATAACTTCATATCAAACTAAAACTTAAGGAAAAATAAGCAAGTTGATAATATACGAACAAGCCCAAGCAATAGACATTTGTTTCCATCTGTATAGGTCAAACCCCTTATTTGATCTCTTCTTCCACAACTTAATCTTCCCTTAAAACAATGAATTATATTCTAAACTAAATTCCTAATAATCTAATTATGCTCAATAATCCACCGCCTATAAAGCTCCACCTCCACTTGGCTTACTCCTCCAAATTAACCTAAAAAGATCTTCAAAGTTCTGTTCTCATGGCAAATTATTCTTATCTACTCTCTTGTTATATTCTTCTCAATCTCTTCTTCTTTTTGCTTCTAATAGAGAAGAATTTTTTAGTATCAGCGCGAGAGCTTGTTGGAGAACATGTCGTTGACGTCAAGTCACTATTGCCGAGCAGCTACTGCTCCATGCCTGATAAAAGTTTGCGAGCAATTTCAATAATTTCTTAATTCTCTATTGGAGTCTATTTTATCATAAATTAATTAGAATAATAATAAATCATGCAGTAATTAAGCTCATTTTATAGATATCACAAGCATACACATGATGCAAAAGCAAAAAAAAAAAAAACTCAATACATATATTGATTAGCTATTCCAATTGTGACAGGCATAAGCCCTTCCCAGCTAAAGGTGGTCCACCGGCACGGCCAGTGCTCATCCTTGCCAAGCCAGGAGAAGTTGTCACATGTGGAGCTCCTCCGTCAGGACCAACACCGCGTTGACTATATCCATCAGTGGGCCGCCAATTCCACCGCCCGTCTCAACCCTATTGGAAGTTCTCTTTTTGCAGGAGTTCCGGTAGAAATCGGCATACCTCTTAATAGCAATAATTATATTGTCAACATAGGCCTAGGCACCCCTACAGAGTACTTCTCAGTTATATTGGACACTGGTGGCATTCTCACTTGGATCCAATGTGTTCCCTGTGATAATTGCTACTCCCAAAATGACCCAATTTATGACCCAACCAAGTCCTCCACCTTCACCAACATCCCATGCGAGTCCAACTATTGTTCTGATCTCAACCAATTTGGTTGCTCCTCTTCCAATACATGTTTGTACAAGGTAAACTATATTGATGGTTCTTATACTAAAGGCTCCTTCATTCAAGACACCTTAAAATTCTCCTCTGATATTATACTCAACTTCCGTTATGGTTGTGGACAAAACAATAGCGGGAGTTTTGGAAGAGTAGATGGGTTATTAGGCCTTGGCCGGCGGGCTGTTTCAATTATTTCCCAAACAACTCAACTTTATAATAAGGTATTCTCATATTGTCTACCATCAGGGACCAGCAAAATTGGATATCTCTTACTAGGTAGCTCTGTCCCTGGTGTGAAGTATACACCGATGCTAACCAACCCAAACCTGTCATCCATGTACTTCCTCAATCTCATTGCCATTTCTGTTCATGGTACAAGGCTCGACCTTTCACCTACTGTATTCACTGGCCCTGGAACTTCGTTGGACTCCGCCACAGTGATTAGCCGCCTGCCACCCACTGCCTACTTTGCCCTTCGTGACACTTTTAAACAGTACATGACACAATACCCGATGGCGCCTCCACTAGAATTTCTCGAAACATGTTATGACTTCACTAACTTGGAGTTTGTGTACGTGCCGGACATTGACTTGATCTTTGATGGAGATGTGACAGTTACATTAGATTTTTCGGGGATATTTTTCTCATCAAGTATTTCTCAAATGTGCTTTGCCTTCGCTAAAAATGATGATGATAGTAAGGTAGTGTTCATTGGTAATGTGCAGCAACGCAGGAACAATATAGTCATTGATCAGAATAATTTCCAAATTGGCTTTGGGGCTGATGGTTGTAGCTAGTGATGGATCGATCGAGTTGATTGTGTTAAATGCATTGTATTGTTGTAGCTAGAATGAATTGGTTACATCATGTTGGTTATAAAATTGGGGCACCAGAGACAATAATTATAGTCATGAAAAAAAGTTTTATTGTATCCAAATTTTATGAAATAATTAAATATCAAATGAAGGCAACTTTATATAAGTTAATAAAAATCATTAAGATGTGCTTAAATTCTTTATAATTATGGGGGGAATGGTGATATTAATTTGTAGACGTTAGACTTTTGATTATCAGAGGAAAAATGTCATCTTTCTTTTTGAAAAAGCTTATACTTAGCATAAAAATTTTGGTTTGCACTTGATCGATCAAAATCAAATCAAATCTAGTAAACTCTTACTTCATCATCCTGCATGCAATAGTGGAGCCACAATGGGGGCACTAGCGGCACGTGCCCCCGCTAGCCCATTAGAATTTTTTTTTTTCAATGAAGAAATAATAAGGTAGGCCTCTTATAGGGAAGTTTCAAATGTTAAATACCAAATTTTCAAAACACCTAAACTAGCACTACTACTATATACCATATATGTATCTCTACATAACTAATTAACGATTGGCCTTAATCAAAAGTTCTCTCTCATTATCTAGAGGGTTAATTAATTATAGGGGCTTGCACCTATAGAAGATCAAAACTCAGATCATAAAATCCTCGCAAAATGGGTGAAATTTCTGGGCATTGTCTTATTTTAAACCCAATCCTCCTACTGAAATTTACATCATAACTTAATATGTTAAAACGTTACTGAAAGCAAAGAAGGCATGGATGCAAAAGTTTGGAGCCCACATTAAGACAATTTATCATAAATGTTTGGCTAAATTTAGCAATTATATGCGTATAGATTAGCGCTAAATATATATATCACACACAAATAACATGATTTATTCTAAGTTCAGCTCAATTTCAAGTTAGTTCAAAGTCACTTGAGCTTATCCCACACATTACAAGCATGGTTTATTTATTTTTCATTAAATATTAGCATTTGGTGCACTTAGTGCACATGCGATTTATGTAAATTATATTTTAGAGACAAAGGATTCAGGTAGCTGAATCCACATAGTGAGATAAAGGTTTGGTGTTGTTGTTGTATCTAAAACATAATTTATAAATAAAATAAATTATTATCTTTTTATCATTACATTAATTTATTTTTTATATTCATATCATTGGAAAAAGGCAAGGGATTATGGCATTGCTACATTTGAGTATTATAAATGCATGTGAAGCATATTTTAATTTATTTTTTTTTTTCATTTTATAAACTTTTATTGTTAAGACATCTTTCTATTTTAGTCATTTGACTTGAACTTTATAAATTATGTGTTTTCTTATATACTAATTTAGTCGAAAAGATTCAAGATAGTAAAATATAAACATCTAAGTGTTAATTAATCTTCTAATAATATAATTTGATAATAAATTTTGGATTCATTAAATTTAGAAATCACATTCAATTTGTGTTGGGCTAATTCTTGAATCGTTATATTCTAAACAGTTTTCTTCATATTGTAACATTACATTTCAAAAATATATCTTGCTTATTAAAACAATCATTAGTGGAATCAACTCATTACTGTGAAGTCTAGCTATTTGTTTGATGTTGTTGCATATGAATATGATTCATTTTTTTAGTTAACATAAAAACTTGTACTCATTTTGATAATGATTTGCCCCTTGTAAAAGAGGAACTTATGAGAGGATGAGCTTGCATGTTATAACATTAATTGACCAAGGTATCTTATATATATGTTTTGTTGATATAATAAATTAATAATGACATATTTCTTATATATTGAACTGGTCAATTCTTATGTATTAATCTTTTGTTATAGTGTAATGTGTAATTTGGAGAAAATGATTTGTTTATTGAGATACTTTTTTTCTTAATTTTTCCTAATCATTATTGCATGCCAATTGTGGAACTATTGAAGAGTCTTTTGACTATTTCCTCTTTTAGTTGTGTAAGGACTTACTTATACTTTCATAGAAGGAAGAAATCTATATTCTCTTTTTATTATGGTCAAAGTTAAAAAACTAAATTATTTTTCACTAATATAATTAATAATTTTATATACTTATAGGGATAAAATTAATAAATTTATATTTTTATTATTAAAAATATAATTTTAATTTTAATTAAAATAAATTCTTATTTTTTAATTTTTATTCACATGTATATAATGCACGTGTAATAAAATTAATTATCACAAATCTAGGCTGCAATTTATTCTTTTAAAAAACTATCTGAAATATTTCAAGTTACAATATTGCATCAGATTTCCATCTTTGTGACAAACTCCATTTTTGTGAATTTCACTAAGTGCCATAACAATTTCTATTTACAATTAATTTTCTTCTCACATAAATAGGCACTTTTGTTTTAAGTGTAATTTCACTTCACAAGATTGTGCTGGGAAAGTAACCCACACAACGCCTACAAACCAGATATAGAAAATGCATTGAAAAAAAAGGCAATCAAGATTTAATGTGAAAAAATCTAAAATTGGAAAAAGTCCCTAGAGCCACACAACACCAAAAAATTTACTATGAATATTTAGAGAAGTTATACACATCTCTTTCTTTTTTGCTCTCCTTGTCTCTCTTTATTCCTTACACCGTTCTCTACACATAATAATTAAAGAAACAAACATAAACTAATCAAGGGGAGCAACACTTACAATATTGCGGAGCCAGGTTTGGAGTGACACTGTGACATGACACTCCACTCTATGTCTCTAGTTTGAGTGATAGCATAATAACATCAAAATCTAGAGTGGTGTGGCGCTCCTCTCTCTATCAATCTCCAACCCAACTATATGGCATTGCAGTGTTGTACGAGAACAAAAGGGGTACAAAACACTATAACCCAAACATGGTGGACCTGTGCAACCCCTAATTGACCTCACCCAACATAATTGAGTTCCCATGTAGTAATGCAACTTGATTGATCGACACAATCAGATTCTACACATAGCTAAAAATTTCTTATATTTGAGTGTTAGCATTTTCTATTTTTTAAAATACGTATTTTGTTAAAAATCTAATTATTCAATATGAAGTCCTCTAATTAACTGATAATTATCTTATGCCCTGAACTGTGGACCTTCGAAAGGACACCGCTCAGCTACAGAGTGTAGAGTGTATACGACCGCACCACCCCGAGGCATAGAGATGATCGCATACTTTCACACTCTTCGCAAATAGGTCAATGGAAGAGCAGATTAGATAGTACATACGACTAATTATTGAGGATATCAGCTCTCGCTAGCGCACCCCGATGGGTAGTAAAATATATAACCTGATTGTAACAACGGGTTTCCCCCACATGATACATCAGCTCAAGTGGGGTTTATTTGATGGTCGAGTTTCATTTCACACGGGCGTAAGTCCCAGTGGTTAATTACATCTCGAGCCTAGGGCCTGAGAAAACTCTCGATTATGGATCCGATATTATTCTTCCTGGACAAGGGGATTGACACACAAAGGGAGACTACAAAATTCTACTCAAAAGGAAAGAATTCAAGGGGCTTAGTCAACATGCACGGTTCATTTCCACCCTCAGAGGGACTAAGGCATTGAAAAAGTGGGGAAGAGAAAATCACGCACTCAAAACATACATAGGGGAAATAATGGAAGTGGCATCATCCATGTGATGCGGATAAGCAGGATTTATAGTCCCTAAAGAAAAGGAACTTACCCACTATTTAGGCTTACTACAAGGCCCAGTGTAAAAGCCTCGAATCCTAGATCTAAGGTGGGATTAGTGTTATATCCAACACTAATACTCGTGTCCCAGCTAATGCACATGGGATTATACCCTACCTTAAGAGGGAAGCCAGCTAACCACCTAAGTGCTTAAAATTCATGAGATCCAATCTTTATGAAAGATGGGTAGGTAGGTTAGTAGGGTTGGCATCTCGAGAGTTTCCTAATTATTCCTGGACTTATGTTGGGTGATTGCTCTTACAGCTAATACAATTAAATTTTTATTTTAATTGATTTCTAATACAATGTATGCTAGTTGAAAGTCTGAATCATATATGCTTTAGATTTTAAAAATAGACCTATATGAAAATAATTTTCTTAGAAAAGATTGGGCCTCCATAGGTCTGGCACTTCATCCTCATAGGCCGGATTATTCAGACTCTACCCGCATGCGGGGAGGAGTCTTATTAGAAGGAGAGAGAAGATAGCATTCAATATGCATGCGACCCCAGACGATTCTGGCAGTTACTTAGGTCGTTAGGTTCTAAGTTATTATCCTAAAGAGTCTAGCAAAAAAGACCAAGCACATGCAAGAAAAGAAACAAAAAAGCAGGCAATTTCTACTATGCACAAAAAAATAAACACATCAATATAAATCCATAGAAATAGTAAAGTAAGAAAAGTCCATGACAAGTGTCGTATAAGTACAACCTAGAGTCTGTAGAAAAGTAGTGGTGGCTAGGCTCCACCGACAACAACCTGGATTCTAATCCTAATGAATGACGTAAGTTTTAAAAGTCGAGCATTTCAACTTCAAGTCTCTGTCTTCGATTGGATCGTCCTTCTCCGGATCATCTCCCTTTGGATCATCTTCTTTGGGCTCCGTCTGGTTTGTCCTCCATAAGGGTACACAAATGACTAAGAAATTCTCCGAGAAGGGGCCTTTCTTATTCTCTTTGGGTATTAGGTATTTGAAATGTCAGACTTTTGAAGACTTTTACAACTCAATATGAATATAAATTATATTTGAAAAATAAAAAATCTAGACTCAAACTCCTGCATGGTTATCCTAATAAAAATCACAAGCAATTTATATGATAATCCAAGCTGTTAATATTTAGCAGGAAAGGAAACACACTTTGCCACACTCTTTTAATTTAGGGAGGGGGCTTTAGTAATTTTTGGAGCATATACAGAAAATAGAATTAGTATTTTAAAGCTTTAATTATCAATGCCCCCTTTATTAGCGATGTGTGAGCGTAGCCTCATACACAAGATTGAACTAGTAGAAAGGTGTCCCTAGCCCATGGAAATTCTAACGCACAAATCATATAAGCAAAGCATAGAAAGTATAATAAAGAAATAAACAATCATCACTACAAGTCAAAGCAATTAAACAAATCAATATTTGTGCCACAAGCAAGATCATCACAAAAAGCATAAAGGAAAGCAGAAAAAAAGTAAACACCAGTCCTAATCCTAAAGCTAGAAGTGGTGCCCTAGTACATCTATGTGTGTGTATTAGGCTTGTGTGATTTTGGATAGGTCCTATGTAGGATAATTAGTTCAAGTTACCTAAAGTTAGAGTTTGTTGAAGACCAGAAAAGGAAACTTTAATTAAAGTTCAAATATTAATAGATTAGGGTCCATTTTTGTTAATTTAATTTGTGGATCAGTTTTAATACTTAGGGTGATAATCTTTAAAGTTTAAATTGTATTAGACAGTTTTGGAAAGTCCCGGGTCCTCTTAGGTGCTAGGTTGAGGGGGTCCAAAAGGTCATTGTGAGAAATAGGTTAAGCTTAAGGGTTCTATCATTTTAGTTAAAAATTAGGCCTTAAGAAGAGTAATTAGGTTTTGAGTTTGCTGGATTTGAAGTTTCCTAGGCAAAGTTATGATATTTAGAAGATTGAGGTAATTAATGAATTATTAAAATTGCTTAATTAGGGGTGTATTTATGATTTTGCTCCAAATCAGCTCCAAACTGATTGAAATTACCCCCAAAGGTCATAAATGACCTGAAGAAGTGTTCCTAAGTATTTGGTGGAAAATTTGGAATTTTTAATAATATTTAATTATCTAAAAAGGGCAAAAGGTAATTTTAGTTAAAGTTAAATTAAGGCTTAAATTAAAGTCCAACTGAAGTGCCCTAATTATCTAAGGTTAAGGACTGAATTTTGAAGAGTTTGAGATCTTATAGGTAATTTTTGAGTTATAAGCAATAATGTTATAAGCAATTTTCTCTCAGCCGCCTTGCGCTCTAGGGTTCTTCACGTCTTCCTCTTTTCTTCTCCGTTCTCCCTAGCGCTGAGTTTGTTTTTTCTTTAGATCGCCTCGTTTTGCTGTGGCCTTGGGCTTTTGCCCTTCTGGGCTCTTCTTTCATGGCTTCCGGAGTTCCTTCCTCGTCATGGGGAAATGTTTCTGAGCCAGTGACGCAGAAAAAATTAGGGTTTTTCAACCTTGAAGGTGATGCTCCGTTATCTCCCTCTAGATCTCGATCTTTCAAAGAGGTACTCTCTGGTAAAACTTCTGTTGGTGATGATCTTCCTTCTCTTACTCAGTCAACTTTTAACGGTGTTCCTGCTGTTTTACTCTCTGATGAGGAAGTTTTAAAGCTTGCTTCTCCTTTTAAGTTTACTCTTGTTGGTAAGTTTGGGCTGCGTAGACCCAATCTGGATGCTATTCGACAGTTTTTTTCTTCTTTGAAGCTTTCTGGTTTTTACTCTGTTGGTTTGCTTGACTCTAGGCATGTTGCGATACAACTTTCGAATGATCTTGATTACAGCCGTATTTTCGCTAGACGTTCTTATTTTATTTATAACTGTCAAATGCGTATTCTAAAGTGGACGCCGTTTTTCGATATCAAAGAAGAATCTCCTATCGTTCCTGTATGGATTTCTTTTCCTAATCTTCGTCTCCATTTTTTCAATCAGCAAGTGTTGCATGCGTTAGGTTCTATTTTTGGAAGACCGTTGCAAACAGATCAAGCCACTGCTTCCCGCACTAGACCCTCTGTAGCTCGTATTTTGGTTGAAATCGACATTTCTAAACAACATCCCAAAGAAATATGGGTCGGATCTAAAACTTTAGGTTATTTCCAAAAAGTGGTTTTTGACAATGTGCCAGATTTTTGCTCCCATTGCAAAATGCATGGTCATGCTCTAAATGAATGTTTCAATCTTCATCCTGAACTGAAAAAATCTAAAGTTACGTCTAATGGGAAGCTTGGATCCGCCGATTCTCAAAAAATTTATGTGCCTGTTAGTGATATAGCGATCGAGAATGAAGAAAATTTAGAAAATTTGGTGGAACCGCAACCCATTATTCATAACTTAGATGATATGGTTTTAAAAACTTCTGATACTACTTTAGTCAATGAACACGCCAATGTCAGTGCGTCAGAGTTACCCACTATACCTTCCTTAAATGATAACATGATCAGTAGTGTTCTTCACAATGATGTTAGTAATCTAGATGAGCCTTCCTTGTTTATTTCTATTTCTTCCATGTTTAATGAAGTTAGTAATGTTGAAGTAACTGAAAATTGCTACCAACCTGTTTTATTAGATAAACAAGTTGCTTGTGTTAACAATAATGTTAGTGAAGATTGTGAAGATGGAGAATTTATTCCACCTTCTTCATGTACTGTTCCTTCAAGCTCTAATACTAAACAAGTTACCTCCGATCCTAGCAAGGAGAAATGCAAAGGTCCTCAAGAGGACAACTTCCAAACTGTTTCAAGGAAAAAAAGTAAGCAATCGAAACAAGTTTTACCTGGCATTCCTAGATCTACTAAATCTCAAGCTTCTTCTAAAAGTTTGCAATGATTAAAGCTCTCATTTGGAATGTTAGAGGTATAGGTGGTAAGGACTCTAAACTTAGAGTTCGGAATTTATGCAGAATTCATAATATTCAGATTCTTGTTTTGATTGAACCTTTAATTAATAGCTCCAAGATTTCCTCTACGGCTTTGTCATTAGGTTTTACTAGTTTCTTTGCTAATTGCTCCAACAAAATTTGGATTTTCTGGAAAGATGTTTTAGCTGTTGATATTATTCAGGACTTACCTCAAGTATGCCATTGCTATATTTCTCTTTTCAATATTAAATGTTATGTTTCTTTTGTTTATGCTGCGTGTACTAAAATGAATCGAATGCCTTTATGGGATCAATTGAAACAATTTGCTTCTATTATCAAGGGTCCTTGGTGCATTGGTGGTGACTTCAACATTATTTCCAATAGTTCTGAAAGAATTGGTGGTAATCCACCCAATGCTAGTGCCATGGATGATTTCAATTCTATGATTAGTGATTGCAAGTTAAATGATATTGGTTATTTTGGCAGCCCTTTTACTTGGCATAGAGCTAATCTATGGCAAAGACTGGATAGATGCCTCTTTAATGATGATTGGATTGCTGATTTTCCTCTTTCTAACATTGAGCATCTTAGTAGAACTCTTTCTGATCATTCCCCTCTCCTTCTCAATATTAACACTTGTTTACAGCAGAATGTTTCTTCGTTTAGATTTCAAAATATGTGGATGCTTCATGCTGAGTTTCATTCCCTTTTAGTTTCTAACTGGAATGCTCCTGTTTACCCTGATAATAGTATTACTGGTATGGTTAAATTATGGTCTAAGCTTTCTAGACTTAAACAATGTTTAAATTGGTGGAACAAAAATATTTTCAAAAACTTATTTTCCAACATTAAAGAGGCTGAATCTAAGGTTTCTCTTTTAGAGAATACGTATCAACATGACCCGAATTCTGACAATATGGCTCTCCTCAATCAGGCCAAGAATTCTCTGCTCCTTCTTCAATGTCAAGAAGAATGTTATTGGAGTCAAAAGTCCAATACTAAATTCCTTTTAGAAGGTGATAGGAATACTAAATTTTTTCATGCGTTAGCTAACAAGAAAAAAACTAGAAGTCATATTCACAAGATCATTGATATGAATGGTACTGTTCTTACCACTAATGAGTCCATTTATATTTCTGGGGTTAGTTATTTTCAGCATATTTTCAACTCTTCTACTGATTGCATGCCTATCACTAACCCGTATTTAATTCCCAAGCTCATTACTGAAGATGATAATGTCATGCTTTGCCAAACTCCTACTGAAGATGAAATTCTCAATGTTATTAAAGATCTTAATAGCAATGCTGTTGCTGGTCCGGATGGTTTCACTACCAAATTTTTTCAAAATAATTGGGATATCATTAAGGAGGATGTTATTAATGCTGTGGAAGACTTTTTTGCGGGTAATTCTTACCCTAAATTTTTCTCTTCTACTAATATTGTTCTTATTCCTAAAAAAGATGGTCCCAAACATTGGCAAGACTTCAGACCTATTAGTTTATGCACCTTTCTTAACAAGGTTAATTCTAAAATCATTGCTAACAGATTAATTAACATTCTTCCTAATATTATTTCCCTCAATCAGACTGGTTATGTGAAAGGTAGAAGTATTTTTGATAATGTTTTGTTAGCTCAGGAGATTACTCATGATATTAATGTTAAAGTTAAAGGTGGCAATGTGATTTTTAAACTTGATGTGTCCAAAGCTTATGATAATATCAGTTGGAATTTCCTCTACAATATTCTTTCTCTTTTTGGCTTTAATAATGTGTTCATATCTCTGATCAAGAATAGCATTGAGAACTGTTACTTTTCTGTTATCATCAATGGTAAGCACAATGGTTTTTTTAAATCTTCCAAGGGTTTAAGACAAGGTGACACGATGTCTCCTGCTCTTTTTATTATTGCTATGGAATATCTCTCTAGAGGCTTAAATGATTTATTCTTGAGAAATCAGAGATTAAATTTTCGTACTATTAAAGGTTTTCCCATCTCTCATCTTAGCTTTGCTGATGATTTCATTTTATTTACTAATGGTTCTATCAACAATATTACTCTTTTACTTAATTTCTTGGTTAGCTTTTATAATCAAAGTGGTTTATCTATTAACAAAGATAAAAGCTCCTTTATTGTTGGCAAGTCGATCAATCATAATAGAACTAATGCTATTCAGAGAATTTGTGGTTTTCAACACAAAGATCTTCCGATTACTTACCTTGGTACTCCCATTTATAAAGGTAAAAAAAGAAACTTTCTGTTTGACAATATCTTCTCCAAAATTGATAAGAAACTTAATAATTGGTCTTCTAATTTCTTATCTTATGGTGGTAGGCTCATTTTGATCAAGTCTGTTTTAAACTCGATGCCTATTTATCTATTTCATACTTTACTTCCCTCTACTTCTACTTGTGTTAAACTTGAAAGAATTTTTAACAAATTTTTTTGGGGTTCCTCTTTTAATAACAAAGGCATTCATTGGTCTACTTGGGACAAGAATTGTGGTACTTTATCTGAAGGTGGTCTTGGTTGCAAATCCATATCTGACTCGGCCAAAGCTTTCTCTTTTAAATTATGGTTCTCTTTTAGATCTAATTTAAGCCTATGGGCTCGCTATATGAATATTAAGTATTGCTCTAATACTCATCCCTGTTTAAGCTTTCATAGAAATACTGATTCTTTCGTTTGGAAGAGACTTTGCAATATTAAGTGGGATGCTGAGCAGTACATTCAATGGGGTCTTGGTAAAGGTGATATTTTTTTCTGGCAAGATAATTGGCTTGGCAGCTCTTCTATTGACTCTTTGCTCAACACTTGTTCTTTAAGTAGTATTAAAGTGGCACAGTTCTTTATCAATGGTGTTTGGGATTTTACTAAACTTTTGGAGATTGTTCCTACTTGCATTGTTAATAAAATTGTTGACATCCCTCTTCAGCAAAATTTGAATGATGTAATTCTTTTCTCTCTGTCGTCGTCTGGTAAATTTGTTTTAAAAGATACTTGGGATACTTTCAGGATTCACAAGAATAGCTCCATCTTATATTCGGCCATCTGGAATGCTAACTTTCCGCTTTCTTATTCTATTTTAAGCTGGAGATGTATCAAAGATTATATTCCTGTTGATGTTAGACTTCAATCGAAAGGTGTTCAACTTGCTTCCAAATGTTTGTGCTGCTGGAATGTTGAAAGCACTCATCATTTATTTATCTCTGGTTGCATTGCTAACAAAATTTGGTGTTATTTCAATAACATTGCTCATAAACCGTCTATTACTATGGATGATAACCTTGTGTCTGTTTTTAAGAATTGGTTTCATAATTTTAAAGGTCATATTTTTAACCTTATTCCCATCCTTATTGTTTGGTATATTTGGCAAGCTCGTAACAATGCCAAGCATAATGGCATTAAAATGAATGCTGATAACATCATTTCCAATATTAAGCATAAAATTACTCAAATGCATGCTCACAGACTTTTAACCAAAAAACATTTCAAAGGCTGCCATTATTTAGCTGATAATTTGGGGCTGGCTTTTGCTGATATTCTTATTAATTCTGCTGATACATTTGTTAGATGGATCAAACCTAAACCCCCCTATGTTAAGCTCAATACTGATGGCTCTTATAGCCCTGTCAGTGCAGGTGCTGGTGGGATTATTCGTGACGCTTATGGTACTGTTCTTGCTGCTTTTTCTGAACCTATTTGTTGCAATTCTGCTATTAAAGCTGAGCTCTATGCTCTTCTTATGGGTCTGAACACTTGTGCTAATATGGGTTTTAACAACATTTGGGTTGAAGTTGACTCTTTGCTTCTCACTCAAATTGTTAACAACTTAGTCCCTGGCAATCCGGCCTGTTTTTATCTGATTAGGAAAATCAAGATCTTGCTTTCCACTGTTAATTATTATATTTCTCATATCTTACGTGAAGCTAATTCGTGTGCTGATTGGTTAGCTAATTATGGTTGCAATATCTCTCATTATGTTGAGTTTGATCCTACTGATTTGAATCCTAATTTACAGTCTTTTATCAATTCTGATAACACTGGCTTACCGTATATTAGACATGAGTAATCTGATCTTCTCTGTTTCGCTGCTCTGGTTTCTGATTTCTTGTTCTTCTTGCTATGGGCATTGCTGTTGCTATGCGTTCTCTATTCTTAGCGTCATTTCTCCTGTAACTAACAGGTTATTTGGTATCCTGTTAGCTGCTCAGCGTTTTCTTTCTGCCCAGTCCCACTTTGGCCTGAATTGGTTACATATTAATTGTATTAATTGTGCTTCCTGCATTCTGAGATGTTTTCCCACCTATCCGTTGCAGTTTGCCAACGTGACTTTCGTTTCTGGTTTACTGCAGATGAGTACTCATTGTTTTATTCTGGATCTGAGCAACACTTTAAACTGTTATATCTTAAGAGCCTTTGATGTCTATTGTCTTACTATTCCCAATGTTACTTTTAAATTTTTCTGTGCTAATTTTGTTTTTTGGAGGGTTCGTTACAGGTTATATTTCAATCTCTTCTTCATGACCTGCATTGACCTTCAGTTTGCCAACGTGACTTACGTTTCTGGTTTGCTGCAGATGAGTACTCATTGTTTTATTCTGGATCTGAGCAACACTTTAAACTGTTATATCTTAAAAGCCTTTGATGTCTATTGTCTCACTATTCCCAATGTTACTTTTAAATTTTTCTGTGCTAATTTTGTTTTTTGGAGGGTTCGTTACAGGTTATATTTCAATCTCTTCTTCATGACCTGCATTGACCTTCAGGTTAGTCCCTTTTGGCCTCCTTTTGGGCTTTATGTTTTTTTGGTTTCTATTTTTTGCAGGAAGCCTAAGCTGAACGATCATATTTTGAGCTTCAATTTTTGGGTGCTGAGAGATTTCAGCCCTTGTCCTTTTATTTTTGATTATTGTATTATTAGTCTAAGGAACCACAGGCTCATAGGGCTTTTTTACTTTTTACTTGTAGCTCTTTCGAGCATTAGCGAGCTAGTGGATCCTTTTAAGGACTGTGTAACCTCTTTTTTGAAATTAACACGTAGGCCCCTCTGCGGGTTTTAATTAAAAAAAAAAAAAAAAAAATAGGTAATTTTTGAGTTAAAATGAATTTATTATAATTTTTCAAAGCTATCAGGCCCTAATTAATGAATAAATTAGGGTTTGTTAATTAAGGGGTCTAAAGGCTCCTAAAAATTTCTAAAAAATTTTAAGAGATTTAAGATGTCACTAAGTTTAAGTTTTTAATGTTTAAAGTCATTCAGGGATATATCCTAGCTCGTAGAATTTTTCTAAATTTACTATACTAGTCTTTAATTATTGTCCTTAGGGTGTCACTACGTTAAATGGGTTCAAAATAAATGTTCAAAACTAACCCTTAGGAAAACATGAAAGGAGTACATTAAAATAGTAAACACACAAACCCTAAGATCTAGGCGGGCCTAAGCTAAGTGCTCGTGCGTCCTATGCATGCAAAAGATAACAAAAAGTAAGACTAAGCATGCTTTACGAAGCAATTAGTGAATGATTGGGACTCAATCACCCACTAATCTTCTCCCCCCATGAATTATATTCATAAGTGTGACCTATGCTGGAAATTTCTTCAAATTGATCCCCCAACAAAAGGTAATTTAATAATAGTAATTTTTAATTATTCACAATAAATCAAAAAATTAAAACAATTTCAGGTGAAAGAGTTAAATATGATCAAATAATTATACTTTTCTTTGACAAATTTTACATACAACTATAAAAAATTATTACTACGGAGGTTTGGGAACAGTTGATTCAATGAAAAGTAGAAATTTACATACAACTATAAAAAATTAACAATAAGTAGCATAAATACATCCACTAGTTATTTATCCAATTTACCTCAAAGTTGTCAAAAAAAAAGAAAGATTAGCCTACAAATGATATTGGTTTTTGGCCCCTGATCCCCTTATTATTCATGAGTATCTTTCCTTTTTCTGCCTTCAACTCCACTCAATGCTGTTCCCTCGAAGCTTCTCCCTCATGTACTTAACTATCATTCTTTTTGCACACTTCCCAAACTCATAAAAAGCCTTTTTTTCACCTTTTGTCTCTTTTCATTTAGGTGGAAATATGTGTGGAAGGCAGAGTTGTGGAATTGGTGTTTTGAGAGAAGTTGATAGAGAACAAGAGGAGATCAGAGATTAGAAGAGATCCACAAAATGAAGAGATTCTTTATGAACCAGTCATCTTCTTAGCTTGTGAATATCTTTTGTCAAATGTGACAGGTGAAATAAATATATACCAGAATTACTACTAGATATATACTTTAGGTTCTTCTCTTGCTCTTTTGCATCTTCTATCTTCTCGCCTTATACGTTTGTTATCTGCTGCAGATTTTTATTGTAATTTGGTTTTTCTGTAATGCTTTTCCTGCTGATATTATGCAGTTGCAGTTTTGACTGTAAGGAGAACATTTATATTATTTTCTATATATATAGTATGATCAATTCTTGTTAGGTAGTCGGTAGTTAAAATAAGGTCTGAAACTCAATTTTTTCAGAGCCCACAAAATCCTGCTGGCAAATATTCCCCTGAGAGAGAAAAAAAAATATAGATAGATAGATAGATATACAGAGAAAGAAAAATATCTATTTTTTCTGTATTAATCATACAGTTCAATGAAGAGCTAAGGGAAAATATTGTGTTTAATTTGTTTCAGAGAAGAAAGGCAATAATACATGAAATATCTTATGCAGTCTAAATAAACAAGGAATCCTATTGAATGCTCATTTGAACAAGAATTTAGAAATATATATGTTTTCTATTCATTCTTTTTATCTTTATTTACATTAGTTGGAAGCATTCGTCTTCTTTTATGATAAGTTGTACAAAGATTCCTAGCTTGCTCATTTACTAATTAATCTGAATCATTATTGAAAGCATACATGAAATAGGCCTGACTTCAAGCCTTAATACTGTATAGTACTTTCATATCTTGATATAATCTTCTATTTCAGTACCTCATTCCCATTATGTTAGCAATTTTTTTAGTGAGAGAGAAAGGGAAAGAGAAGAGAGAGAGAGAAATAGAGAGAGAGAGAGAGAGTTTTCTGAACGTTCAATGAGTTAGAAAGAGCACAATTTTCATCTAAATAGCATCAGTTATATTTGCTCTCTCTTCTTTTCAGAAATATTGTCTGCTTATCTCTAACCTATTCTATGCACATAGAACTTATAATTCTATTCACAAATATTTAATATGTCCCTAACAATTAGTTCTCCTTC
Source organism: Dendrobium huoshanense (assembly GCA_016618105.1). Lineage (NCBI taxonomy): Eukaryota > Viridiplantae > Streptophyta > Magnoliopsida > Asparagales > Orchidaceae > Dendrobium > Dendrobium huoshanense. The sequence goes on from CM028348.1 coordinate 15,612,489, forward strand.
ACATGATAAAACTTGAAAAAAGAAAACAGACAAAAGCAAAAGGACAAGAAGGAGCATAAAGTACTGATATCTACTTTCTTCTTTCAGCAATCTGTTCTACTCAAGTGGAAAACAACCTAGATATATTTAGTTCTCTTACACCTACTACTTACGCCCTCATCTCTCTCTTATGTTATTTTGGCAGATCAGGTCTTCTTAAGTAAGCTACGGCGTCATGCTTGACTACTCAGAACAAAAGAAGTTTGAAGACCTTCCCAATACATTCTTGCTTATCATCTCCTCATGTTAGCCATTTCCTCTCCTCCATTTGATCAAATGCTCACTTCATTCACCTCCCATGCATGAAGAGGAACATAACCAGCTGCAACAACAGCAGCAGCACCACCATCTTCTCTTCCACCCCCGGCTGGAACCCGCCTCAAACCGGTCCGTCCAATCGCATCGTCTCTTATTGAACTGCGCCGAGCTCATCCACCGCGCCGACTTCGCAGCCGCCCGTCACGCCATTTCAATCCTCACCACCACCTCCTCCGCCACCGGTGATGCTGCCGACCGCCTCACCCACCACTTCACCAGTGCTCTCTCACTCCGCCTCCACCTCCTCCCTCCCTCCCCACATGATCCCAATTTCATCTTCTCCTTCAACCAACTCACCCCATTCCTCCGCTTCTCCCACCTCACTGCCAACCAAGCCATCCTCGAAGCTGTCGATGGCCACCGTTCAATCCACATTCTTGATTTCGACACCGGTCATGGCCTCCAATGGCCTCCTCTCCTCCAAGCTATCGCGGACCGCTCTCACTTCCCCAACCTGCCAACCATTCAAATCACCGGAACCGGAACCGACCCCTCTCTCCTCTCCCAAACCAGTCGCCGCCTCCAATCCTTCGCCGACTCTTTAGGCCTTTGCTTCCATTTCCACCCTCTTTGCATCTCCCCCACAACATCCTTCTCCTTCCAAACCAACGGCGGTGAAATCCTCGCTGTGAATTGCACCATGTTTCTTCACAAGCTGATTAAGGATGATGGATTGGATGAGCTTAAACAATTCTTGCTTGCAATAAAAGGAATGAATCCGGCAGTGGTGACGGTCGCAGAAAAGGAGGCCAAGCATAGCTCTCCTTTGTTCTTGCAGAGGTTCGCCGAGGCTTTGAGCTATTACTCGGCGGTGTTCGAGTCATTGGAGGCAACATTGCCGCCGTCAAGTAGAGAGAGAATGGTGGTGGAGAAGATGTGGATAGGGAGGGAGATTGAAGATATTGTTGCAGGGGAAGGAGAAGGGAGGAAGGAGAGGCATGAGAGATTTGAAAGGTGGGAAAACTTGATGAAGAATGCTGGGTTTCTTATAAAGCCATTGAGCTATTTTGCTTTGGCACAGGCAAGATTGCTTCTTCGGCTACATTATCCATCGGAAGGATACATGGTTGAGATGATGAAGGGGTCTATGTTCTTGGGATGGAAGAGTAAGCCTCTATTTTCAGTGTCTTCTTGGTTCTAGCTAAGGCAAAGTTGCAAGGAGAGTGAAGCAAGAGACATTGGTTGGTATTTTGCTCTTACATTAATACATAAAGTTATAAAACTCTCGATCTATTTTGTATTTTTTTTTTGTTTTTTGTTTTTTTTTTTTTTTTTTATGGCTTTGTTGCCATCTCAGTTTTCATATGGTACAGGTTAGATTTATTGCTGTCAAACTATACGTTTGGTGATGATTTGACTGTTTTTTTTTTTTTTTTTGGCTATGAAGACCCAACTCTTTACATGTTTTTCATATATATTTTTAATGTTTTTATATAGTAAATTTGATGTGAATAATAAATGTATATGTATAATTTGATTTTTATGTGTGTGTACAGAGAAATTGTTCAAAACTCAAAGCAGAAAATGCCCTTTATATTTCAAGAGATTATTCTGTGTGGAGATCGGACGTAGAATATCGTCCGGAAATCAACTAGAATGTACTACGTTACCGGTATCGAGCCACGGTATAAAGCAAAGGGATGACGTGGGGCATTTTGATTTGTCTTCGGACGACGTTCAGTGTCCGCACAAAATAATTAATCCTAATCTTCATCAATTTCTCTCATTCTCTTTGGTCTCGAAGATATTTTTAATTATCTTTTTTATTTAAATTTTTTTAAAAAAATTTAATCTATATTAAACTTAAACATGTATTATTTATAGATAGTTACTCTATAATTTTATGAGTATATGTTTATCTTAATGGAATAGTTCATATTTCTATAAAATAACTTAATAATTTTGTTTTATATAGAACAAAAAATATAGTATGAACACAAATGTATCATAGGAAGCTTTAACTAAAAAAGTTTAATCTCTCACTAATGAAACTATTATATTATCAACATCATCTCTATAAAATACAAAATAAGCTATCAGTCACACCATATTATTGCACATTAATTATGCTCTTCTTATAATCTAACTATTATTAATTAAAGATGGATTAATTAGTGCCCATATCTCTGAATCTTTTCCTTTTTACATTTGTTTAACACTATGATTTGATTCCACAATGCCCAACTGATCTATTATTGCAGAAATTATATTAATTCCTGCATGTTCTTGCGCTTGATTAAGATTTATATTCTCACTAATCGCACTCGGTGGCCACTAATTAAGCATTATCTAGTTTCATATAATAAAAAATGAAAGCATGCAACTTTAATTCATCTGGGAATAATAAATGCTGTATTAATATAAATTTTGTTTAGAGCATTTATTGGTTTGCTTAGTTTGTGCCTGCTGGAGGGGGGTTGGCTGCTCTTGTTTTCTGCAACAGTTGTTGCTGAAGTGCTTGTGGGTTGTCTGGGATTAGGGCCATTGCATGAGAAGGCCACTTCCTTGTTTTCTGTCGCTTGTCTCCATAGGTATGAATCATTGGGTTTCTCAACAAGGGAAGGTTTGGGGGTCAGTTTGTCCCCTTTATCTCATCCAAATAATTCCATTTGGGAATTAATGAGAAGAAGACCTGTTGGTTGGATTTTGCAGGCCTGCTGTGGACTCACATGATTCTCTCATATTACCTTTGGCTTCTTTGACTTCTCTTCTATTCGTATTCTATCTAGGGGTGCAACCGAGTCGAGCAGACTCACGAGCCAGCTCGGACCGGCTTGATAACAGGCTCAACGAGTCGAGCTTATCGAGCTCGCGAGTCGAGCTCGAACACGATTTCGAGTTCGACGGCTTATCAAGCTCGAACAGGCTAACAGGCTACCGCTTGCGGGCGAGAAATCCAAATCGCGAGCACGAAATCCAAATCGAAGCGAGTCGCGAGTGGAAAATCCAAAACGACGAGCGGGAATTTTTGGAGCACACGGATCTCGACGGCAGACGAACTCGGGTCTCGAGACGACGATGGCGGCTCGGAACGACAATGGTTATGTTCGAGATGACGGCGGATGAGCTCGGGATAATATATGGATCTCGACGGCAGACGTGACGACAACAACAGGATGATGGATCGACGGCGGAGCTCAAGAAGACGACGAACGTGCTCAGAGCGACGATTCTTGACGGCGGACGTGACTACAAGTTCAGGACGACGGTTCTTGAGGATGAATGACCTCTGGATGATGACGGACCTCTGGACGACAAACGCTACAACGAGGGACAAAACTCGGGATGACGGACTCGATGAGCCGCTCGGCATGAAGACGAGTCGAGCTCGAGCTCGGATTTTAATAGTCGAGCTCAACTCGAACACCCCTTGGCTCGAGCTCAACTCGGCTCGTTCGAGCTCGGATTTTAATAGTCGAGCTCAACTCGAACACCCTTTGGCTCGAGCTCAACTCGGCTCGTTTGCACCCCTAATTATATCTAACTCATTTCTATGCAGCTGGTCCCTTCTTTTGTTCTAAAAAAGAAATATTGTTTATATTTTTAATTTTTTCAAAAAAGAAGGTAAAAAATATAAATTTTAATGAGGGAGAAATGGAGGATGGTATGAACATTAGAATGTCAAAAGAAAAATATTATAAAATTTCATGTCACTTTTTCTTCACGACGTTCTTTTGAAAAAAAAATATATAAAATAGAAATTTGTGTACAATAAAGAAGATTTAGGACTGGAAGGTGCATGTTCGATACTTATAAAATCGTCATATATTGTGGCTAGCCGGCGGCCTACCTTTTCATTATCCAGAGGCCTTTTTCATACCGTTCGAAGGCCAGAGAAGCACTACTGGCACTGCTGAGTATGTTGATGACTTTTCTTTACGAGATTATCATTCGATAATCTGAAGCTGGAGAAAAAGAAACTGCAGGACATTTGAGCCATATTGATTAGTTTAATGCACTTGTTTGTTTTTTCACACTTCATTACTGTTTTAGGGACTTCTTAGGGAACTGCAAGCTCTGAATTTCGAACTTTAGCCTAATTAAAAGGGGAGGATTTTCTTTATTTTTTATATAAATAATAGACATGGTTGGATCTAAATTTATCCATTGATGTCATCCGCCTTAAAAGTTGGTTATTGTGTGTTAGAGCTAGAAACTTAAGCGAGGGGGTGAGTATGAGGAGTCAGGTGAGAGCTAAAGTATTTTTCTAAATATTTGCATCTTTACACTTTATATATATATATATATATATATATATATATATATATATATATATATATATATATATATATATATATATATATATATATATATATATATATATATATATATATATATATATATCTGCCAAAAAATAAGGCTACCGTATCACTAAAATAAGTTCTTTCCCGACGATTTTAACTGCAACAAAATATGTTGCAGCGGTTTCAAAATTGTTAGATGACTGCTGTGATTATAATGCGTTGCAATGACATTTCACAGTGATTTAGAAATCAACATGGTAGTTTTAACGAGTGCTGCTTTTCGCTATGGGTTTAACTGTCACATTTCAACATTAATACATCTGAGTTTTAGAACTGTGGCGATTATAACCAAGCTCTCTTTAATGTTCAACCAAGCTCTCTTCATGTAGTGATTATATGTCAATTTATAGCTGTTTTTTGAGAGTGACATTTTGATAAATCTGATAAATTCTCAAAACACTTCATTAAATGGTCCGTATTGATTCCCTTGATCACAAGTCATTAATTCAACATTTGAGTGTATTAACAACCATAAAGTTGAGTAATCTTTGGTTAATTGAATTTCTCTCTTTAAGATGTTCAATTCGATCATAAGCATGCAAGATTCAATGATCATTTGCTCATTTAATTAATTTTACAAATTTTTTTTACCATGCTTTGAGTGTTTGATTTGAGTTTATTTGGAGTAGGATCATATCAACTCTAGTATTGATGGGTTCATCTTTTCGAGATGATCAATTCAGCAAGAAATTTGCTAAAGTTAGAGTTAATATGATTTTGAATTTAATTATGAAAATTTTCAATTCAAAAAACTGTATTAAGATCCTTTATTATTATTATTATTATTATTGACTATATTAAGATTCATGTTTGACCGAATGGATATTTGAATGACATATCAATTAAGTAATTAATCTATCAAGAACAACAAGAAATTTATCTATGACATGCTTACATGCATTACCTCAAACTCATAATAATACATTTAAATTAACAGGCCACAACTTAAATGAGAGTGTAAGAACAAACTTTTATGTTCAAACATTAGGCTAGATTTTTAAAAGGTGCGGATTACTCTTTTAATTTAGGCTTCATATGAGACGGCTTTCTTATTGATTTTTAAATCAACTTTCTATTAAAAAAATTGAATTTTTTACTAAAGAATTTCTTTAAGAAGCAATAAGAAAGTCATTTCAAACAAAGCTTCAGTTAAAAGAACATAATGAATATTATTATAAAAAAGATTTTCCATTTTTTTGTTACTTTAGAAACCGATTTTTTTTATTAAATCAGTTTATGCTAATATATATTTATTAAAAATATTATAGTTTTTGTGTTATATAATTTAATAAAATTGTATTTTTATTATACAATTAAATTTTTATATTAGTTTAGTCTTGAGATTAATTTACACATGTGTCTTTATAATGTAATATTTAAATTGAGGCATATATATATATATATATACACACAACAAATTTATAAAAATTTGGTAAAGTATGAATTAAACGATTTAGTACATATTTAATTTTGTATTATTACAAAATATTCATATTTAAAGGTGCTACTTAATGTTCTATAGCGTTATAGGTTAAATATTTTATTAATAAAAATAATTATATTAAGCAGTTAAATTTGAAAATACAAAACTAATATATAGAAATTCCGGTTTTATTAGAATCAAAAAGAATGTTTTTCAGAAAATGTTACCACTGAACCATCTGCATGAAATTTGGTACGATATGTCCACCTAGAACGGATGAGTCAGAAGGTGGCTTGACTAGGCTCCATATCCCTTGCTTTTGGAGATCAAAAAATTTAATAGTCATAGCTTGACGCCATTCAAATTGTTTAACAGCTTCCGTATATGATGTAGGATCAAGAATGCAATTGTAAGAATTTTGATGATGAAAAAGGTTTAATCTAATTCTAGGTTTGAGCGAACATGTTTTCTATCTAGTTACCATCTGATAGGAAGGCATAACAGGTTGAGATGGTAGTTGAGATGACGCAGTTTGAGTAACCTGATGAGATGAAGAGGAAGTAGAAGTAGAGGTTTGAGTAGGAATAAATACTATGTGAGGTTGTTTGCTGATTTGGTGTTCATCTAAATGAGATGATCAAATTTGTCATGGAATAGGATCGATTACACCGCTTTTGATACCATGTAGAAAGATAGAAAACAACTTCTTGGATGCAAGATAGAGAAGAAGAAAAGAAATCTATTTAGATTACTATACATTGGCAAATACATAGAGGACATATGTATATATAGGTAGAGTGAGTGGCCTCTGTCACGACCCGACCCGACGGGGACGGATCCCGCCCGAGCCGGATCGCGACGAGAGACTTCCTTATCCAGGATCTGGCTTTGGATTAGGTTACTGAACTGATCTTCCAAATACTTAACTCAACAAACACACACAGAACAACAGAGCTACTAAAACATCGATATGCAGCGGAACAAAACATCAATCTTTTCATTTCCTCAAAATGATCATCTACAGAACAGTACATGGCTTTCAACAGAAAGAAAGACAGAACAGAAAAGCCATGACTGTACAAAAAATCGAAAAGTACAAAAGTACCTATACTGATCAGACTCTGAAATCTAGTCCTGGACTTCCTTGCCCTTCCCAGAACCTGTAAACCACCAGAAAGCAAGGGTGAGCTCAACAGCTCAGCAAAGCAACAAACCACCAATCTAAATTCTCAGAAACCAAAACCAAACTCATCAGACAGATATCAGATCAGAAATCGGAACAGAGTCGGAAATCAGAACTTATACGGACAGATATCAAATCAGAAACGGAATCGTACAGATCAGATCACAGAACAGGATAAATCAACGGAGTCAGAATCAGAAATCAGAATCGTACGGATCATATCATATCATAATCACAATTTCGTACAGAACAGAACAGATACAGAAAACAGAACAGATACATATAGCTAAATGCCCTGACACTGACGGAATCTCTACGGATTCCGGCCCCTTATGCCTCCCTTCCCAGACACTGACTGAATCTCATCGGATCCAGGCCCCTTATGTCTCCCTTTGTGCTCACGGCACCAAAATAGATGTGCTTATAGCACCAGAACAGAATTCATCGGATCCGGAACAGAACAGATATCAGATTTGATCTCATTTTAGATTTCCCGTTTCACTAACTGAATCTCATAGGATTCAGGCCTCTTATAACTCCCTTTTTATAGCTTATACACATAGCATTTAAATTCAGAAGAAATCCGGACAATTCAGAAATTACCCAAAAATCGGGCAGCACAACGGCAGTATACAGAATTTACACAAAAATTCCTGCAAAGAAAATTTACCGAATTCGCACAGAACATAGATAATCATATTCCAGAACATTTATTCTACTACACAGATAATTTCCAATTTCACAGAAAATTGTAATCTACGAAAAACATCGCCGAATCAAAAATACCCGGACAAAAATCTTTGGAAAATAACCAAAATGTGCACACTCGGCACGTCAACAATATACAGAAACTTACGCGGTGAAAACTGAACCAATCAAAAGATACGAACGAAAAACCGTAACGAAAACGAAATCCGGACAGAAAAATACCGCCAACCGCGACGGAACTGAAAATTGAGAAAGACGGAATGTGCCTTACCTCGAGCACAGCAATATCCTCAACAGTCACTTCGATCGAAAACGGCCCCGCGTCTCCCCGAAATCAACTTTTCCAAAAGCTTCTTTTTCTCTCTCCTCAGAGCTGAAATCAGATATTTTTATTTTTTAATTTTTCTCTCTCTTCAAATCGTCTGATTTCCCTTAAATCATACACATATCGGCCTGGCCGATCGTCCCGATCGTCCTGGACGATCAGACCAAACCAACATCGCCTGGCCGATACTCCAGGGCGATGATCCGGCCGATGCTTATGAATAGTAACATCGTCCTGGACGATATCCAGATCGTCCCGGACGATCAGACCAAATAGATCGTCCTGGTCAGCTCACAGGGCTATTGCACGGCCGATCCTTATGAACAGTGTCAATCGGCCTGGCCGATGTCCCCGATCGGCCTGGACGATACATACAGAAAATCACCTGGAGCAAAACTGGGCAAATTCTGGAACTGATTTTCTACTGATCGTCCCAGGACGATCCAAAATTGGCCTGGACGATCCTGGAGCAGATTGTGATATTACAATCTCCCCAACTCAGAAAAATGTCGTCCTCGACATTCTCCAATCCAAACTCAGTCAAAACAAGTACGGGTACGACCGTCTCATATCAGACTCCTTTTCCCACGTTGCTTCTCGTGCAGTCCGGTGCTTCCACTGGACTTTAACCATCGGAATCTCTTTATTTCTTAACTTCCGGACGTCGTACGCCAAAATAAGCTCTGGCTCTTTCTTATACGCCAGATTCTCCTGAATCTCAACCTCATCAGCTGATATCTTCTTCCCAGAGTCGGATACCCACTTCCTCAGAGTGGATACATGAAACACATTATGCACATCCGGCATAGAATCAGAAAGCAATAGGCGATACGCAGATTTTCCAATTCTTTCCAAAATCTCAAACGGTCCAACATACCTTGGACTAAGCTTGCTTACCTGAACAAATCTGCTCACACCTTTCATCGGACTGACTTTGACATACACAAAGTCACCAACTTGAAACTCAACAAATCTGTGCTTCTGATTGTAATACTTCTGCTGACGATCTTGAGCGGCTTTCAATCTTTCTCTTATCAAATTGATCTTCTGAGCAGTTTCATCAGCAAAAGTGGCCCCCAAAGCCTGCCTATCTCCGACCTCCGTCAGAGTCAAAGGAGTACGACACTTTCTGCCATACAGAGCCTCGTACGGTGCCATACCGATACTGGACTGAAAACTGTTGTTATAGGCAAACTCAATCAACGGAATATGATCTTCCCAGCTTCCGCTAAAATCCAGAACACAAAGTCTCAACAGATCTTCCAATACCTGAATAGTCCTCTCAGACTGTCCATCTGTCTGAGGATGAAAGGCTGTACTGAAATGCAATTTCGTACCCAAGCCTTGCTGAATGCCTTTCCAAAGTCTGGAAGTAAAGCGTCCATCTCGATCAGATACAATCACGCGAGGCACACCGTACAATCTGACTATCTCCTTCACATAAATCTGTGCCAAGCGTTCAACTGAATCCGTCTGTCTGATCGGAAGAAAATGGGCTGACTTCGTCAATCGATCCACAACTACCCAAATAGCATCATGTCCTTGTCTAGATCGAGGGAAACCCATCGCAAAATCCATCGTTACCTCCTCCCATTTCCACTCAGGGATAGGCAACGACTGCAACAGTCCACCTGGTCGCTGATGCTCTGTCTTCACCAACTGACAGGCTTCGCATCTTGACACAAACTCCGCCACATCCTTCTTCATTCCAGGCCACCAGAACAAAAGCTTCATATCAGCGTACATCTTACCACTGCCTGGATGAACAGTGTAGCCAGAATGATGAGATTCATACAGAATCTCCCGCCTCAAATCTCCAAACACGGGTACCCACAACCTGTTCTTACAGAAAATAGCACCAGAATCAGAAATTCGAAGTTCAGGAGTCTTACCAGATCCAATCTGAGCTTTCAACTTCGAATAATCAGAATCTGACTTCTGGGCTTCTTGAATCCGTGCTTCCAAAGAAGACTGAATACTCATCTGAGCCAATTCCAAATCACTGGAGGAAATCACTTCCAACTGCAATCTTTCCAAATCACGGATCAGAAAGTCATCACAGGTAAGCTGAATACCTGATAATCCAGAAGACTTCCTGCTCAAAGCATCTGCTACCACATTCGCCTTCCCAGGCTGATACTGAATAGTCAAATCATAGTCCTTGATCAACTCGAGCCATCTCCTCTGTCTCAGATTCAGATCCTTCTGAGTAAAAATGTACTTCAGGCTCTTATGATCAGTAAAGATCTCACATTTGACGCCATACAGATAATGCCGCCAAATCTTCAAAGCAAACACAACAGCAGCTAACTCCAAATCATGTGTCGGGTAATTCTTTTCATGTGGTTTCAACTGTCTCGAAGCATAAGCAATTACCTGACCATGCTGCATCAGGACACATCCTAGTCCTTTCAGTGAAGCATCACTGAACACCTGAAAACCCTCCGTACCTGACGGAAGTGCTAACACTGGAGCTGAAGTCAAACAATCCTTCAATCTCTGAAAACTAGCTTCACACTCCGGTGTCCAAACAAAAGGAACTGACTTCTGAGTCAGTCTCGTCAGAGGAGTTGAAATCTGTGAAAATCCTTTCACAAACTTCCTGTAATACCCGGTCATGCCCAAGAAACTACGTACCTCAAATACCGTAGTCGGCCTTGGCCAATCAGCAACTGCCTGAATCTTCTGGGGATCTACAGAAATACCTTCTCCGCTAATCACATGCCCCAGAAAAGAAATGCTCTTCAGCCAGAATTCACACTTGGAGAACTTGGCATACAGCTGAAGCCTCTTCAGAGTCTCCAACACAATCCTCAAGTGTCTGGCATGATCATCCTCAGATGCAGAATATACCATAATATCGTCGATGAAGACGATCACAAACTGATCCAAAAACTCCCTGAATACTCGGTTCATCAAATCCATGAAAATAGCGGGCGCATTGGTTACCCCAAAAGGCATAACCAAAAACTCGTAGTGCCCGTACCGAGTACTGAAAGCTGTCTTCACCACATCAGATTCCTTTACCTTCACCTGATAATATCCGGATCTCAAATCAATCTTCGAAAATACCGAAGATCCGGAAAGTTGATCAAACAAGTCATCTATCCGAGGCAAAGGATACTTGTTCTTGATCGTGACCTTGTTCAAATCTCTGTAATCAATACACATACGGAGTGTACCGTCCTTCTTCTTCACAAACAGAACAGGTGCTCCCCAAGGTGAAACGCTAGGACGTACAAAACCTCGGTCAACCAACTCCTGAAGCTGAACTTTCAACTCAGAAAGTTCTTTCGGTGCCATCCTGTACGGAGCTTTCGATATCGGAGCGGTACCCGGAAAAACATCGATAGAGAACTCCACATCTCTATCCGGAGGTAAACCAACCAACTCCTCAGGAAAAACATCGGCAAACTCCCGTACCACTGGGATCTCAGAAACAGAACCAACCTCCAGGTTCAGATCCCGCACCGAAGCCAAAAATACTGGGCATCCTTTCTTCCACATCCTGCTCACCTCCAACGCAGAAATCAGACTGGAGAGAACACCTCGTAATCCCTGAAATACAACTCTCTCTCCAGCCACAAGCAAACTCACTTGCTTCTTCAGACAGTCAATCTGAGCCTCATACTGACTCAACCAATCCATGCCCAGAATCACATCATACGAAGAAATCGGCAATCGAATCAAACTCGATTTCCACTTCTTGCCAGAAATCTCAATCTCACACAAACAAAACTGTCGAGCAATCAAAGGATTCCCAGCCGGTAAAATCACAGACAAAGAAACCGGTAAAACCATCGAATCCAAATGTAAAATCTCAAAACAGTGCTCGGACAGAAAAGAATGACTCGCTCCAGAGTCAAACAAAACACGACAGGGCTGACCAGAAATGTAAACCGTACCTGTCACAACATCCGGAGCATCACGAGTCTCCTGCTGACTCAAGCTGTAAACTCGTGGCTGAACTGGAACAGGAGCTGAAGCAACAGAACTACTCTGCTCCCTCTGAATCGTAGGTGGTCTCCGTGGTGTAGAACTAGAACCACCACCTCTACCAGCAAATCCCTCAGGGCGTGGAGGAACAGTCCTCGGTCTTCCTGCTGCTGAACCAACAGGTCTGACGAAGCCCTCAGATCGCTGCTCATATCCCATATGTGGACATTCTGCAATCCTATGTCCCGGCTGACCACATCTGAAACAAAGACCAGCTATCCTGTAGCACTGGCCATGGTGTCGCCGTCCACAACTCTGGCACACAGGTGCCATACTGACAGATCCAGAACTAGTCGTACTGGTAGCAGTACCAGACGACCCTCCGCTCCTCCTGGAATCTCCAGATCCAGATCCAGAAACAAATCTCCTCTTCCCAGAGGAACCACTGCCAGAAGTCTCACCTCCAAACCTCTTCCTACCCACAGTCCACCGCTGCTGAGTAGCCGTCATGTCATTCTCAATCAGACGAGCTCGCTCCACAAGCTCAGAGAAATCAGTGATCCTGAATGGTATCAAAGGCTGCCTCAAAGTGTCTCGTAATCCTCTCAGAAACCTGTAGCACCTCTCAACAGAAGTGCTAACCAGCTGCGGAGCGTATCTGGCTAAAGCAGTAAACTCAGCCTCGTACTGCATCACCGTCTTGCTCCCCTGAACCAGCCTCAGAAAACTCTCCTGCATCTGCTGTCGTGCAGAAGGGGGAATAAACCAGTCTCGGAATACTTCAGTGAACTCTTCCCAAGTGATCAAAGAGTTCAGTCTACCCTGAAATCTGGCTGCCTGCTGGCCATCCCACCAGTGCTCAGCCTCTCCGTCCAACAGAAAAACAGCTAACGGAACCTTCCTGTCTGCAGGACACTGCATCCCGTCAAAAGTCTTCTCTAATCGCCTCAGCCACTCCTCGGCTGCTCTGGGCTCAACAGCGCCCTCAAATCTCGGAGGCTTCAACCTCAGAAACAACTGCAAATGTCGATCAATGTCCTCAGATCTAACAGTAGAAGCTCTGCTCTGAGTCTCGCTCATCATCTGAGCAACAAGTGAAGCAAACTGAGACAGCGTATCAGCACCGACCACTGGGGCTGTACTCCCCACTGGTGCTGCCTGATCGTCACTCTGACCGTCTGTCATATCTGGGTCTGGCTGATCCATACAGAAAAATCCAGAAAATCCGGAAAACTATCACAAAAACAACACAAAAACAACACAATAAAAAGCCAAACGACCCAAAACTACCTCCCAGACAGACTCACTGATCACTTCCTAGAGCTCTGTTTTACAATCCAACCTGTTTCCAAAACCTGGCTCTGATACCACAAAAGCTTGTCACGACCCGACCCGACGGGGACGGATCCCGCCCGAGCCGGATCGCGACGAGAGACTTCCTTATCCAGGATCTGGCTTTGGATTAGGTTACTGAACTGATCTTCCAAATACTTAACTCAACAAACACACACAGAATAACAGAGCTACTAAAACATCGATATGCAGCGGAACAAAACATCAATCTTTTCATTTCCTCAAAATGATCATCTACAGAACAGTACATGGCTTTCAACAGAAAGAAAGACAGAACAGAAAAGCCATGACTGTACAAAAAATCGAAAAGTACAAAAGTACCTATACTGATCAGACTCTGAAATCTAGTCCTGGACTTCCTTGCCCTTCCCAGAACCTGTAAACCACCAGAAAGCAAGGGTGAGCTCAACAGCTCAGCAAAGCAACAAACCACCAATCTAAATTCTCAGAAACCAAAACCAAACTCATCAGACAGATATCAGATCAGAAATCGGAACAGAGTCGGAAATCAGAACTTATACGGACAGATATCAAATCAGAAACGGAATCGTACAGATCAGATCACAGAACAGGATAAATCAACGGAGTCAGAATCAGAAATCAGAATCGTACGGATCATATCATATCATAATCACAATTTCGTACAGAACAGAACAGATACAGAAAACAGAACAGATACATATAGCTAAATGCCCTGACACTGACGGAATCTCTACGGATTCCGGCCCCTTATGCCTCCCTTCCCAGACACTGACTGAATCTCATCGGATCCAGGCCCCTTATGTCTCCCTTTGTGCTCACGGCACCAAAACAGATGTGCTTATAGCACCAGAACAGAATTCATCGGATCCGGAACAGAACAGATATCAGATTTGATCTCATTTCAGATTTCCCGTTTCACTAACTGAATCTCATAGGATTCAGGCCTCTTATAACTCCCTTTTTATAGCTTATACACATAGCATTTCAATTCAGAAGAAATCCGGACAATTCAGAAATTACCCAAAAATCGGGCAGCACAACGGCAGTATACAGAATTTACACAAAAAATTCCTGCAAAGAAAATTTACCGAATTCGCACAGAACATAGATAATCATATTCCAGAACATTTATTCTACTACACAGATAATTTCCAATTTCACAGAAAATTGTAGTCTACGAAAAACATCGCCGAATCAAAAATACCCGGACAAAAATCTTCGGAAAATAACCAAAATGTGCACACTCGGCACGTCAACAATATACAGAAACTTACGCGGTGAAAACTGAACCAATCAAAAGATACGGACGAAAAACCGTAACGAAAACGAAATCCGGACAGAAAAATACCGCCAACCGCGACGGAACTGAAAATTGAGAAAGACGGAATGTGCCTTACCTCGAGCACAGCAATATCCTCAACAGTCACTTCGATCGAAAACGACCCCGCGTCTCTCCGAAATCAACTTTTCCAAAAGCTTCTTTTTCTCTCTCCTCAGAGCTGAAATAAGATATTTTTATTTTTTAATTTTTCTCTCTCTTCAAATCGTCTGATTTCCCTTAAATCATACACATATCGGCCTGGCCGATCGTCCCGATCGTCCTGGACGATCAGACCAAACCAACATCGCCTGGCCGATACTCCAGGGCGATGATCCGGCCGATGCTTATGAATAGTAACATCGTCCTGGACGATATCCAGATCGTCCCGGACGATCAGACCAAATAGATCGTCCTGGTCAGCTCACAGGGCTATTGCACGGCCGATCCTTATGAACAGTGTCAATCGGCCTGGCCGATGTCCCCGATCGGCCTGGACGATACATACAGAAAATCACCTGGAGCAAAACTGGGCAAATTCTGGAACTGATTTTCTACTGATCGTCCCAGGACGATCCAAAATCGGCCTGGACGATCCTGGAGCAGATTGTGATATTACAGCCTCTATGCAAGATAAGCTATTATCTAATGCCACCTCATATCCACAGGACCACAACCACAATAACAATACATTATTTATTTATTTATATGCTCTAATAGATATAACTAAATATATTTATTTTAATATATATATATATATATATATATATATATATATATATATATATATATATATATATAGAGAGAGAGAGAGAGAGAGAGAGAGAGAGAGAGAGAGAGAGATACAATGTATTCAACAACAAAAAAACTCTAAAATCATCTTTAACTAGTTGAAAAACTCATTTTTCATTCCAAATATAGTAATACTCAAAAGTACAATAACAACACATTGATCAAACTTACTCTGACTTTAAAGTTGATCTGCCTTCTGAATCTTACTACTGGATGGCGCCTAAAGAGTATGAAGAGAGTGATGCTAGACATATCCTTCAAAGATGGACAATCTTTGAAAAAAATGACAGACCAATCATTATTCAAAGCTGAAAAGAGACTGATGGAGAAGAGAGACTTTTCAAATTTCAAACCCTAACATTTTTTATATGCCACAATTTAAAAGTGAACGAAGGGACAAAGTGAATGGATAGAACAATGACAAACTTTTTTTTTTTTTTTTTAAATTATCACAGAATCTGAATACATTATTCTGTGCAAAATCTGAATATATAATTGTGTTTAAATTATACTCACAGTTAGAACATAACTCTGCATCCAACTCCCCCATCAATAATTTCTCTCGAAACTGAACCGGATCATCGGGTCAGAAATTACTATTATTATTTTTTTAATTTCAAGTAAATGTACTGATTTAATTGTAGTCCGGACGGACCTGCGACTCGCAAACGAAGCCTCAGCGAGCGGATAACGATTGATGATGGCGCAGGTCGGTGGTGGCGATCTGGTTGAGAGGCTGCCGCACGCTCTATTGCTTGATATTCTTTCGATGCTCGACGTGGAATCTCTCTGTTCGGCTGCCCCTGTTTGTAGAGCCCTTCGCTCATCGGTTTCTCAAGTCCTCTCATCTCTCTCCACTCTTGACCTCTCCGTAAGCGACATCTCTCCTTTTCATCTTCAGTATTCGTGTGACTGTGTGAGGGATGAGGTGAAAGCTTCCGATTGTTATGGTTGATGAAATTTTATGTTTTTTTGACGTTTTAAGTCATCCTTTCTTACTTTTTTTGAAGAACTATTGTATAAGTTTTCGAATTTCCTCTGAGATATCTTGCTTTTGAGTTATTCGGGCAGTTGTACCATATCTATGTTTTCTTGGAGCATTTATGCTTCTTTGGAGCACGTATGATTCTTCAGATGGGTGTGTTTTGAGCGCATTCTGGAATTAAATGAAAAATTGCCCTTGTATTTTTTGGGCATGCTATACTGGTGTTGGCGCTGGAAGGTTCGTTCATTTGACCCGCGACTTTAAGATTTTTATGTTTTTTTTTTTTTTTTTTGAAGTAATGTACACATTTTACTTTGCCTTGCTAGTATGGAAAACTGAGCTTGAACAGCTGCTTAGTTGATGCTGATTAGGGCACGTGATGTAGTGGATCGGTGGAAGAGGGATCCATCTGCTCGAAGGAACACCAAAAACAGGAAACAAAGCACAAGCTCAAAAACTTCAAAGGGATATCATATTCTTCATGGCTTCCCTCATTACAGAACAAGGAGATCAATGTCGGGAAGCAGCAAGGGAGAATGGGGAAGTTGTGAATGGGGAAGCACAAGATGTGGCAAAGGCGGGGAGGTTGTGGAGGTCACATGAATGGAGGGATCGTGATTGGTTGGATGCACGGTGGCAGTTTATGTGTTGATGAAAGCTGTAGATATATGGTTCCATGACGGTGAGGGTCATGAAGAGGTTAATGTGGAGTTGGGGTTGGGTGAGCAAGGTAGGGACTCTTGTAATGTGAGGTCTAGTTGTAGAGCATCCAGTGTGCGGAAGATGGAGGAGAAGTGCATTGGTGTTATTGTGAAATCAATAAGAAGTTAGGTTCTGATACCACTTGATATAATTAGGGCACAAGAAAAAGGGTTTGGGGAGTCAAATCACTGAGAAAACTTGCAATTTGCTTCAATTTTCATAATACCGCAGAACCCTTACATTGCTTTCTTTATTTATAAGAGGATTAACATGTGATAGAATTATAAAAGTATGTAAATTTTTGGTAAGTAATCTAAAGCACATTCCAAATTTTAAACCAAAGATCATTCATATAGGTCTTTTATAAATGATCCTCTAAATATTGTAGCATTCGATTACATCTTTATTACATAAATAATCTTAGCATGGTAGGGGTTTTGGGTGTTGAAATTATCTTTTCATCCATTATTGAGATGTATAAAAGTTGATAGTGTATAGAACTCGGGTAACAATGTATTAAATGCCATGCTGCTATGATATATTTCATTAGTTTGAATTATTCACATGTTGAGTGCTATAAGAAGTATCATGTTCATTTGCTCTTTTTTTTTTTGGTGAAAAGAAGTTTAATTTTAAGTTTCTACATCAAGCATACAATTTTGCAACTTAATGTATGTATTTGGGTCACTGTTAATGTACTATGCTCTTTTTATCTGCATGCAGATTATTTTAAATTCATATTTTATCTGAGCATGAAAGCATGTTTCATTCTGAGGCACCTTATTAGACCTTGCTTATTTTTTAATATTGAGTTTAACCACGGATATTTCAGGGGTTTACTCCTACGACACAGATTCTAAACAGAGTTTTGAGTAATAGTTATGGTCTCCGAAGCCTAACTCTAAATTGTCACCAGCTTGATTATTCTTCAGTCAGCATTTTTACAAAACAACACCTAGAAGAACTTGTGTTACTGAAGGGCTTTCAGTTCATCTCTTCTATATTTCGTCAAATTGGTCAAAGTTGCTCAAATTTGAGGTATGGAGACACTATCACTTCAAAGTTGACAACTTTATATTGATCCTTTGTTGAACTTTCCACATTTTTCTACTCCATATCAGGAGATCTGAGTTTAAGTGAGAGACATGTGCGGCAAGACATTTTATCATATAATATCCCTATTATGCAATCATTGCTAGCAAATTATTTATTTTCAAAGGCTACTATAGGAAGTACTTTCAAAAATGGGTTCAAAGCTTGTTTTTTTGGATTTATGTTCTGTTAGATATGCTTGATTGCTCGTTGCACTTATTCATGGTTTTATAGCAAGGCGATCCTTCATCTTATATTAGACACGGGAACATATACTTGTGATTAGTCATATTTTTGGTGATTGAAGAAACAGTGATGACACAATGGAGAAAAATGATTCATGTAGCCGACCTCACATAATGTCATAAAGACTTGATGTTGAAGAAACAATGATGACAATTTTTATTCTTCATGATCATCTGGAAAGGTTTAGAAAACTGACTGTGTTGCGATGCTTTAATGTGTTAAATTATAGTGTATTTTATTTATTATCATAATCTTATATAAAAAACTTTTTGGAGTTTGCTTTAAGAATCATCATTTTTCATTTATTTTTGTTCATTTTTGTTGAGCATTGCATGAGGTGTTGAACAAATTTTGAGGAAATACTTTGCACTATTTTATTCATGTTATCTTCAATCTACCTCTTTGTTTCCTAATACTTTGACATTAGTTTTTTTTTCTATTTTATTATTGCATTTTTTACCCTTCAATGTACATGTACAAATCACCTAATTATATTTTTCACTGGCTTATCTTCAGTAGATGTTGCTCCAATTTCTCCATTTGTCTATTATAATTGTTTATCATAATTTTATCGTACTTCCATCTTAACTCTCATTTCATACTAAGCTCAGTTAAATACACATTAATTAAATGTATAATGTAACTAGAAAAATCATTTTGATTGCACCATGTTCAACTAACTTGATCTTGAACAAGTAATTTCCCAACAGATCCTTCTCTTAAAGCTGGGCTTAAAAGCTCCATTTACAGTTTGGGAAAGTGATGAAAGTAAAGGCTTATCCATCATGCTCCTGTAGCTAAAAGTAGAATAGTATGATAGAGGTTTGAATTTAACAAAATTTGGAAAGCATTTCAGCAAGGCGTGCCCAACTTACTGTTAGCAAGCTTGGATGAATTCTTATAAATGTGGTAAGCCCTACAAATTCGGAATATGACTTGATTTTTATTTTCAAGTTACATCTTGTGAGGGCCATAGTACTGATTAAAGACACGACCAATGGCGAAATCCAACTAGTAAATATGGTCTCTTGATTGCTCTAGTTATTGGTGATTTTACTATTTTTCAAGAGGTTGCTGGTTCCTAAAAAGAAAATCTTTGAAGGAAAACTAAAGATAAGCAAGTCATAAGATGAAGCTCTTATTTTGTAATGCTAGATGTTGATAAAATTTTACATTTACTTCTTTCTCATTTTCATATTCAATAGCGTTATCCTAACTGTTAAGGATGTTGACACAATTTGTTACATGCCTTTGAATTGCTCCAAAGTAGGTAGATTTTTGAAGAAAACTATAAAAGAATATCTGGTACGTGTTTGAAGAATTCTTTAGCTTAGCTGGCATTAAAAAAAAAAAGAAGGTTTTCTTCAAAAAATGGACTACATGCAAAAGGCTCTGTTTATGTACGATAAGTTCTCTCTTTTTGAATGATCATGGCTTATATGATAATGGAGGAATCCTTTTTGGATGGAAAAAGAAAAAAAAACCATGAAAGCACTAATTAAGTGTTGCATCTTATATTCCTACAAGTCAATTTGATACAAATATGGAAAATATATTAGTGAATACCAAGGTACATTGCTACCAAGTGTGCTAGATTTCACAAAAGAATGATAATGTAAATTAGGATAATTTAATCAAATTAAATTGAGTGGTTAAAATGAAAATTTTTCTAAGATTTCATGTGATATAAAAATATTATGTAGAAGGTAAATTTTATAAATGGCAGTATTCTATGATTTTGAGTATTGATCTAGAAAAAAAAATAACGAGGAAGGGCTTTGTGGTGTGAGCTTGAGTAATGGAGAGTAAGATACATTAATAGCGTGGGTTGGTAGAATTAATTTATGGAATCTCAAGGAGAAAGCAGTAGACTAGAGGTTATGTGGTTGGAAATGGTAAAAAAGTTAGTTTAAATTAGAATTAGTCTTGCTTGTGACATTCTACAAGGATTAATATAGACAGTGGATTTATAAAGAAAATCTCAATAAAGAAAATCTCAAAAAAGATGGATGATGATGATGATTCTTGAAAAGGATTTAGAATTATAAGAACAAAGATTCAGTGTATAATGTTCAATATTATTAGGTATGATATAAATAATTATCAATCAATATTACTAGAATATATATATATATATATATATATATATATATATATATATATATATATATATTATATGTGAATGAGTACACATATGAAGATATGACTTCCAAAGTTAAAATGAGTAAGTTTTGGAGTATCACGGCTTAATATATTGTTATGGAGACTTAAATATAACAAAAAGTTATCCATATCAAAGTTATGGGTTGCAAAAAATGATAATACTAAGTTTGTTACATGATGAAAGTAGGTATGTAGGATAGATTGGGGAATGATTTTATTGGAGAGACAATAGGAATATCATCATTAGAAGATGTTTAGTCGAGAATATCACTAGGATTCATTCTTAAATCATCTCTTGCCATTTAAGATGTGGCATTTGTCCTATAACCAGTATTTTACCTTCAAATGACACCACATGTAAATGGTTATGACCGGGTGATTTTACCGCCAAATGGTATCACTAAATTACGGTTAGGACCAGAGGCTATATGTTTCCAACGGCTTTAAATCCTTGAGTAATGAATCAGTAGGGTATAATCGATAGGTCGCAAATTCCTTTGTTAGCTAAGATGGACTTAAATCTGTCTCCTTAGACAAACATTTATCCCAAGTCTATATGGTACAATTGTATAAATCAATCCATGACTGTTGACAAAGATCATTCGGTCAGGTCGGATCGACTACGTCCTTTGACTAAGTAGACTAGGGATCATGATGACCCGGGACGACGAAACCATGATATCTTGATTGGGTTCATCATCATTCTCCCCACCCCCAATCCACTTTAAGTGATCAATGATAAAATTAATTTTCAATATCAAATTATGTTGCTACTATACGTTGGATACTAAGTATTTGTTCAACATCTAGCTTTAATCGAAAGTTCTCTCTCGTTATCGTAAAACCCAATCTGCCTTATGAAAATTTACCCCGAAACATAAACTCGTTAAAACTCTCCTCGACTGAAATAAAAAAGAAAGGGTCGCAGAGAGGCTGGGCGCGAATTTTCGGAGCCCACAACTTGGTCTTTATTTTCTTGCAGTGATTCTTCTACTAGCTAAATAACTTAAAAGTTGAGACAATTTGATGCAATATGATTGAGCCCAAAACATTTGATAAGTTGGCTCTTATTAGTGATGGTACTTGCTTTTGTTGTTCTTAGTTGTGTGAGATTGTCAAACGGAACATTTTGGCGTGGGAAACAATTCATCCCTTCACAAGCTTCATTGTCAGTTTTGTATGGTAACCTATGGTTGTTTCTGCACCCTTGAGACTAGCTTTTCAACATAAAAAAAAAAAATCTAATATTGTTGCAATTACACCACTAAATGGAAGCTTTCTTTTTTAATTTAGTGTAAAACTTAACTCACCTACCAATTATTGCTTCCTTATAATCAAAGATACACTAGACCACTTGTAATCGATCTATAAAATAATCTAGATTTAACCTGCCTTCAAAATTAGAAATATATTGCTTCCCCTGTGATCTTGATACCATTTTCTTGGAAATCTTATGTAAGATTCCTTTTTTTTAATGATTCTTGGAACACTTGATAGAAGGGTTCTCTATCTCCCACTTTTTCTTTCTTGTCATCAGAGTTGAGAGCATGCACCTCACGTTCCCACCTCTCACATACTGCAAGATGCAATTGATGCATTTCTCTTTCCAAGTTTGCTATGATGATTTCTTAGGCCGGACGGTTCTGATACCATTTTATATCCATATATTAACAAAGCACTTCCCAAATTCATGTTGTAAGTCTAGATCTAATATACTTGATTTCTGACTAACATGACAAGTACTACGAGAGACTAGAACTAGAATTTAAAACAATTCAAGAACCTTCGCCAACCATAGCCTCTTGTGACTTGAATAGAAATTTTACACTTAAAAACCTAACTTAAGATCCCACCTTGCTATGAATTTCCTTTAATAAAGATGTTCTTGATCCCTTGATCCTTGATGTTCTAGTGAATCCGGTCCAAGATTCACTTGCTATGAATTTCAATGTATTCTTTGTTCGGTACATCACATGCCTACTCCCTGACCGCCGACCATGATTAGGCTTTTGATGATTGTGAAGATTGTTTAGCTTAATGCAATCATCCATTCAATTTTCTTGCATCTACTGTGCGCGTACGGATGGATTCAGATATATTATCGTCTGCTTCATTTCAGAATACTAAGTTTGGAATTGGTATATGGTGATGAACCTGTCTTTGTTCGCAACTGCAACAAGTCCTTGGAAAATATGTTCAAGGGATGCCCGCACTTAGAGGTAATTTTCAGAAAATTCATTAGAACTGCTTCTATGAAATTATGATTTATTAATTTGTTTGCTTATGTTACTGTGTTCAGTCTCTAAGTATAAAGTTCCATACCCCATATAATCTCCATGGTCGATCTGACACCATCCAGCTTCTTCTTCCAAAAACTCTCAAAGCTTTGCTATTACAACCTGTCACTAACTGGGAAGCTACAACGCTCATTTTGATGAACCAACTTGGTTTTGTTGAAAATCTCCCTTTATCAATCGATGTTCAGCCTTCTTGTCTTATGCTGCAGTCACTGACTCTTGTTCTGGATGTTATTACTGATGAACTTGTTGCTGCCATCACAAATTATCTGCATTATTTGACTGTTCTGTGTCTGGAAGACAATCCATTAGAAAAACTATCACCGTATAATGACTTTTCAAATGCTGGGCTTCAGTTACTAAGCTCCAGAAAAAATCTGAGACGTCTCTCTCTCTCAAGGAGCCGACCAAATGTTTTCGGGAGAGTAACTGATATTGGTATTCTAGTCCTGACCGAGGGATTGAGAGGACTTGAATCAATAAGGCTGGAAGGATTCTCCAAAGTGACAGATGCTGGTTATATATCCATTCTACAGTCCTTCAAAAACCTGAAAAGGTTTGAAGTCATCAACGGCTATTTATTGTCGGATTTGGCTTTTCATGATCTTTCCTTTTTATCGGGCTCTCTTGTTGAGGTAGTGTTGATATCCTGCCATCTTCTAACCAGCGAAACTGCAGAATCTTTATCATTGTGCAAGAACTTGGAGTTGCTGGACCTTGGGGGTTGCAAAAGCATTGCTGATCGTGGGTTGAATTCAATTTCAATTCTTAGTAAACTCACTTCCCTTGATCTCAGTGGAGCTGATATTACTGATAGTGGTTTGTCGGCCCTCGGCCTCGGTCGATCTCCAATTGTTACTTTGTGTCTTCGCGGCTGCAGAAGGGTCGGCGACCGAGGCTTCAAAAAGCTTTTTAAAAAGGGTAGTGTTATCACTGAAACTCTGTCGAAGCTTGACTTGGGTTACTTGCCCGGTGTATCAGATGAAACAGTAGCTCGGATTGTGAAGATGTGCAGGGAAATTACAAATCTCTGCATCAGGAGCTGTTTCTTTGTTACTGATGCATCTATCAGAGCTCTTGGCTTGATGCCAGATATAGAAGGCAAAAGAAGATCAATTAAAAGACTTGATATTTATGGATGCAGTCGATTGTCAAGTGATTCAATTGAGCTTTTTTCCCATCCCTACTTTCAGGGCCTTCGATGGCTTGGCTTTGGGAAAACCAAGTTGCATGCACAGGAAGGAGTAAGAATGATGGAGCTTTTGCGTAAAAGAAGATGTATGAGCATTTTTTCTTATGGTTGTGAAATGGACTGTAAAGATGGTTGGTTTCTTCATAAATGATCTGATACTAAAGGAGAGAGACTTCCATTCGATGGCTTGGCTTTGGGAAAACAAAGTTGCATGGAAAGAGGAAGAGTGACAATAGATTAGTCACTTTTATAAATTGTATTTTAGATCATTCTCACAATCTTTTGGTTTCTTCTGTAATATTTTGTTCAAATTCTATTTATGTATTGTTTAATCTATTTGCACTAAAAGGTTCTAAAACAAATTTTCAAGCATTCTCAAAATTTCAAAACTTAAAACCAATTTTTGCAGCAAGATTATAGCCCATCTTAGTAACTTTTGTGTACAATAATGATATATAAATTTTAGGCCATCAGAAATGTATAAATTATTGTTCAGATTAAGACCATCTCAAGCATATTTTATCCATCTGGTTAGAGTATATTTTTCTTGAGGGAGAATTTAATATTATGGATAAAATTTTTACATAGTGCAGATACTCTAAAAAATTTTACATAAATGTACTAATTTTGTCTCTGTAGCATCTTCTCTACTTGAACAAAATATGAAAAAAAAAAAAAAAATGTGATGATGACTGCTTATTAGCATAGCATTTGAGTTGTCTATTCATACCCATATATGTGTGGTACTCGTAATATCTCGCTTCAGAATGTTGTTGCTAATTTTTCACAAAATTTCTATATTTACTAAAATATTAATTCAATTCAGTTTAGGTTTGAGTTTATAGCATTTCCATTTCTTAAGTTTAGGTTTGAGTTTATTGCTCTTGTTAAGTATGCTTCTCACTCGATATACACTGCTAAATAAAAGTTTTATAAGCTTCTACAATGGTTGAACAAGGAGATGAGATATATCCATTAGCGCCTTAGTGGATTCAAATATTTTATGAGTTAGTGGATTGAGCCAAATTAATAGAGATTGATTTGACAGTACCCACATCTAGATATTACGAGAGCTCCATGTACAATGTCAGTAGAAGGAGGACTAGAGATGAAATAAGTATGGACAGAGAAAGTGCTAGTAATAAGAAAAATAGATGCAATGATTAGAGGGAATCAATAACATCTACTGGAAGCTACAGTGCCTGTATTCATTATGGAAAGAGGCATGAAGGTCAGTGCTATCTTATGACAGGGCAATATTTTTGATGTAGACAGTTGATTGTGCGCAGATTGGAAGAACTAATTTAAGAGCAATATAGTCGAGGAAGATTGAAGGGCAGAGGACTATATGAGCAATACTATATAGTGCTAGTTGTAGTGTTTGATCTTTGATTAATACATTGAGGATGTACTCTAGGTTTTTGGCTCATGCTACGACCATTTGGAGGACGAACAATTGGAGAAGTTGTGTATGGTTTAGAAGGACACATGACAAGAAGTTGAGCAAGTGAATGACAACTTTCACACTGGGAAGGCCTCCATTAGTATTGAATATTCAGGTTCATAATTTTCCCCGATAGAGAAATAGGAATCCCATCCGAATATGATGTTTTATTCATGACCTAAATACATACACGCACATATGTGAGGCAAGATTTATTTGTTATAAGAGCATCAACATGAAGGGGACTTCCAATTTTACTTGCAATCCTAAAAATTCCTTCTAAGGATCAACAACAAAAGGGGAGATCGTGAATTTTCAACCATATGGGAACGAATATAAAATCATCACATTTGGGCTGAAAATGAGGGTTCCACCTTTGGAGGGTAAAGAACTTACCAAGGAAAAACCAGACACCCCTAGACCATGTCATATCAAATTTTTCGGCATGGAAAACTTGAGTAGGAAAAAATAAACACTAAAGGACAAGAGTAGCTAGAAGGACTTCATAGTAAGGCCTACGCCCAATCAAATAGGCAACCAATGAAAGGTTCTAATCTTCTAAGACAACATAAACTTCTTTCTGAGAAAATAAGATAACCTCCTGATGAGAAGGGAAGGAGGAAAGGGGAAGGTCATTTGCGAAAGAAATTCAAGAGTAAAGGAGATATTTCCAGTTAAAAGAAGAGAAATTAGGTCACGAAGTATTCGGGGCTGAGTTTGAAAGAATGGGAAATTCATAGTTACTATTAGAACCAGAACCACAAAAATACCATATATAGTTTCGGTTTATTTTGTATACAGTAGATGACGTGTATTTTTCTGACTGGTTCTCTTTCTCTGTACCGGTGTCGTCTGCTCTCTATTTATAGAGACCTACGGCTGCTACTCAAGGGTAGGAAATAAAATTCTCTTTTACACTTTATACAAGAATTACTTTCTTTCTTTAAACCACTGAGTTCTTCATGGTATCAGTAGTAGGTTAAAATCCTGGCCATGGCTCAATCCGCATCCTCTCAGACGGAAGCCCGCATCTCCGCATTCATGGCAGAAACGGTGGAACAAAGCATTCCACCCAATCTGAAGTTTCTTCTTTCCAACATCAAGAAAGTCGTCACGATCTCGCTCGCCGCCGATAACTATTCTCTCTGGCGGTCACAGATTCTTAAAGTTATTTCTGCAAACGGTTTTCAAAGCTTTCTTGATAACTCCACAGGCCCTCCACCACCGACTGTTCAAACTGACGAAGGTGAAACTATTTCAAATCCTCTTTTCTCCAAATGGCACCTCACGGATCAGAACATTGCTGCCTCCATCTGTTCTACAATCTCAGCTCAAGTTCTTCCCTACGTAATCAATCTTGATACGACTGCGTCAATCTGGCTCTCACTCCATAATCGCTTTCAATCGACCAACCGATCCAAAGTCATTCAGTTGAAGAATGAACTTCACAACATCTCATTCAAAAATTCCAACATGACACAATATCTGACCGAAATCAAGTCGCTCGTCGATCAGATTGCCGTTGCAGGTGCCACGGTAGATATAGAAGACATAATTCTGTACATTCTCAACGGGCTTCCCCCATCATATCAATCCTTCACGATGTCAATACGGACCATGCTTACACCCATTTTGCTGGATCAACTGTACCACCTTCTGTTAAGCGAAGAAGTTAATATAGCCTCCAATGCAGCCAAAACAGTGGGTCGGTCTGATCCGACCATTGCCCTGCTCAACTACCGCTGCAGAGGAAGGCGAGCTTGCGGCAGAATCTCCTCCAGCAACTCAAATGGTTCTCGCACCTCGGCAACTGCCTCAGTCACTTGTCAGATATGGCTCAAGAGGGGACACTCGGCGCAAATGTGTTGGCATCGCCTACACGCAATACACTTCGTCCTCAAGAACCACCAACTCAGCACTTCTTGCAGGTGCTGATTCTGCTGAACAGAATTGGTTCTTGGACTCAGGGGCCTCGTCTCACATCACCAACTCTCTCGAGAACATGACCATATCCACTCCTTATCAAGGGTCGGATACGGTGACAATCGACGATGGGAGTTCCGTCAATGTCTCCCACACAGAGGCGGGTATACTCCCGACCCCTTCCTGTAAGCTGAACCTCTCTCATATTTTACTTTCACCATCTATACAATACAATTTACTTTCTATATCTCAACTAACCAGAGATAATGACATTTCGATTATCTTTGATCCTAATGGTTTTTCATTAAAGGACATGAAGACACAACAAGTCATTCATCGCGGAACATGTGACGCAGGACTCTACCGGATCCCTGTAGGCAAATAGACACCGCGGACGACTGCTCTAGCGGCCAACATCTCGTCGGCTGTCCTTTGGCATCAACGCCTGGGTCACCCAAACAAACGTGTTCTTGATTCCATTTCTTACTGCAATTTTGTTGTATCGTCACAAAACCGTGACATCTCTTGTTCTTTTTGTACTTCGTCCAAATGTCATAAAAATGTTTTTGATAAAATAGAACGTAGCAATCAATCTTTACTATCTTTAATTCACTCCGATGTATGGGGGCCAGCTCCGGTTGAATCCAATCAAGGATTCCGCTACTACGTTATATTTGTGGACAATTACTCCTGGTTTACATGGATGTTTCCATTAAGAACTAAATCTGAAGTATTTGATACGTTCATTCAATTTAAATCATAGGTAGAGAATTACACTTCCATGAAAATAAAGATCCTTCGCACGGATGGCGGGACGGAATTCGTCAATCACTCATTCAGTTCGTTTCTCAAGCATCACGGCATCACGCACCAACTATCATGTCCGTACACACCTGAACAGAATGGCGTGGCGGAGTGCAAGCATCGCCATATTATCGAAACCACTCGGACATTACTCGCCACAGCCTCTGTTCCCTACAAATACTGGGCGGATGCTGTCACCACGGCAGTCTATCTCATAAATAGACTACCGTCTCCAACCATTAAAAACGTGTCACCGTTCGAACGCATTCACAATCGCAAACCACAGTACACCCATCTCAGAGTGTTTGGGTGTGAATGCTTTCCTCTCATCCCATCGCAAGCCCGTCACAAGCTTCAGCCTAAGGAAATCTCGCATGTATTTCTGGGATACTTCGATCTGCATAAAGGATACAAGTGCCTTAACATACAAACAAATAAAATCACTATCTCTCGCCACATTACATTTCAAGAACAACGATTTCCATTTGGTGATTTAGTGCAATCTGTATCCTCCAACACTCTAGAATTGTCTCCAGTGGTGCTGCTTCCAATCTCGGTTCAATCTCACTGTCCAACTCATGAACCTCCTCACGACATATGTCATCCTCCTGCACTAAACGTTAGTCCGTCCATAAATACATCTATTCTGGCGCCCGTCTTAGATCACCAACAGGCACCGTCCTCTACTCAGTCTTACGTTCCATCTCACCATATGGTAACGTGCAGCAAGACGGGTTCTCTTCGTCCCACTGCTAAACTCAATTTGCTTCACCTGCACAATCAAATAACCACACAGTCCAATCCAACTACCTACAGTGAAGCGTCAAAACATTTCGAATGGCAACAATTAATGGCCAATGAATTTTTGGCACTTCAAAAACAAGGCACATGAAATTTGGTCAAGCCACCGCCAAATGCATCCGTTCTTGGATGTAAATGGGCCTACAAGACAAAGAGACATGCTCATGGAACGGTAGCCACTCACAAGGCAAGGTTGGTAGCTCAAGGCAATCATCAACAATATGGGTTGGACTACCTGGAAACGTTCAGTCCGATAGCAAAACTACCAACCATCCGGATTTTTCTTACAATCGCACTCCATCATCAATGGCCCGTGCATCAACTAGACGTGGCTAATGCTTTCCTTCACGGCCACATCACAGAGATCGTGTATATGACTCAACCGCGCGGCTTTGAAGACAGTACACATCCAGATTACGTCTGTCATCTCAACAAAGCAATCTATGGTTTAAAACAGGCTCTGAGACAGTGGTACAACATGTTCACAAGCACTCTCCTCCATCTCGGATTCTCTCACAGCCAATCCGATCCCTCTCTATTCTTCTACAACCAAAGCAAATGTCGAATCTACCTCCTCGTCTATGTTGACAACATTCTCATTTCTGGGAATGATCAAACCGTTGTCACAACCATACTTGCCAAGCTCAGCCAGCAGTTCAATATGAAGCATCTGGGAGCTGTGTCTGAATTTATAGGTATTAAAATCACCAAGTCTGACAATGGTTATTTTTTGTCACAGGAGAAATACGTCCACCAACTTCTTGCTCAAGCACAACTTTCGGATTGCAATGAACTAGCGAACCCTACGTGTACAAAGATACCAGACTCGTTCAATCCGGAACCATTCCTACATAATGCCAATCTATATCGCAGTCTCACAAGCTCTCTACAGTATCTTATAATCACTCGCCCAGATATATCCTACAACGTGAATCAATTGTCTCAACACATGCACGATCCGCAACCTAAACATATCTATCTCCTCAAGCGCCTACTTCGATACCTCAAAGGTACGCCCAAATTCGGTATTCCAATTTCTGTTACTGACCTCACTATTCAATCATTTTCAGATGTCGACTGGGCAGGAGATCCAGAATCCCGAAAATCAACATTCGGCTATTGTTCATTCCTTGGGAATACTCTCATCTCCTGGACAGTCAAGAAACAACACACAATTGCTTGGTCGTCCACCGAATCGGAGTACAGGGCGTTGGCCGCCCTGACGGCGGATGTCATCTGGACTCGTCGTCTGCTATCAGAATTCGACATCTCTCAGAAAAATCCAACCAAGATTTACTGTGATAATACATCCGCGATAGCGCTAGCAAATAATCCAGTTTTTCACGCGAGGACGAAGCACATCGAGATCGACCAAAAATTCGTTCGTGATCACATTCAAAATCACAACATATCCATTCTTCCTATAAGTACAACCGATCAGGTCGCTGACATTTTCACAAAGGCGCTATCTACACCAAGGTTTTAAAAACTTCGTGACAAACTGTCAGTCATCCAGGATCCATCAGTTTGCGGGGGAGTATTAGAACCAGAACCACAAAAATACCATATATAGTTTCGATTTATTTTGTATACAGTAGATGACGTGTATTTTTCTTACTGGTTCTCTTTCTCTGTACCGGTGCCGTCTGCTCTCTATTTATAGAGACCTACGACTGCTACTCAAGGGTAGGAAATAAAATTCTCTTTTACACTTTATACAAGAATTACTTTCTTTTTTTAAACCACTGAGTTCTTCAGTTACGAAGGATCCATGGGATAGTAAAGGAAGGGCTCCTTGTCAACGCCGAAGGAGAAGAGAGAGCAAGGGATCCAGAGAGGGGAGGTGGATAGGGCATCCTCATCATGAGATTTGAGATATTTACACAATTCTAAATCCAATCTTATTTATAAGCCTGGGGCGATAAAATTTTTTGATTATTTTTGCGTTCATAAGCATTGTTTGGGACGATTTTTTTGTTGCTTCTTGAACAACTTTTGAATGTAAAAAATTAAATTTTATACTAAAAAAATTGCTTTAATAATAATAAGAAAACCTACCCAAAGAAGCCTTAACACCAATATTATGGATTATGAGAAGTGCCTATGGTCTAGTAGATTTACCCCGAATAGGGGTGTCAATAGGGGTGCAAAAATGAATTTTCAGGTTCGGCTCATGTCAAACTTGGAATTGACCACTCTGACTCGAACCCAACCTGCTTTTTATAAACAGGTTAGAATTTCAGATTCAGACCCGACCCACCAAGTTACTTGGTTGACCCGACCCGTGAAGCTGGACTCGAGCGCGGTACGACTGAGATTGGGTGATGGATTGCATTTTGTAGGTGTGGCGGGTGGACTAAGGTGCAGGTAGGGTTTGGACTCGAGCGAGCGTCGGAGGATCACGGACTATGAGCGGGGTCTAGGCTTGAGGCGAATGCGCCAACGCGATGCGGATTCCGAACTTGAGGTGAACGCACAAGCGTGGTGGATGCTGGCTGTATGGGTGGTTGCCTACTAGGTGCAGACTGTGGAATCCAGGCACAACGCGGGCAAGGTGCGAGTTTCTGGGTCAACTAGGATTGATTTCAAATTTTTATGTCAACCCGAATCCAACATGATTTTACAAACGGTTTGAAAAATGAAATCCGAATCTTATCCATTTGAAAAACGGTTCACCCCAACCCGAATTTTCGGATCGGATCCCGGCCCGACACCCCTAACGCCGGAACGCCAGAACTGAGAACCCTATTTCCCAGAAGACTGTCCTCCCAGCACCACCACCGTACCCATGGCGGGCGAGTGCTGCAGAACTCCTTGACTCATCCTCGCTCACATCAGCACTGGTACCAAAATCAATACGAAATGCTTCCAGTAATTCGAGGCCTCCTGAACCTCCGGCTCTCTCGTCGCCTACCTACGCCGAATCATTGGGTTTCCTCTTCGATACCCTTCCGAACCTTCTCTTCTGGTTCCGGTGCCGGAGGATCAAAAGATGACTCTTGGGATAAGTCCTGGAATTCCTCTGGCCAGACCCCCCCGGAAGGTGGTTCAGAACCTCTCTCCAGCTTCGACTGGGGCGAGGCATCCTCGTGGTCGACTGGCTTGACGAAGGACCATTTCGATGGGGAAGCCGTCGGCCGTCAGCTCGTCCCCGGGCAATCTCCTCCGCCGCAGACGGGAAAATCGACGGCCATGGAGGAAGCCGCGCGGATGGACGACTTGGACGAGTTTCTGAGAATGGTGGAGAAGGATAATAAGAAGGATAAGGCGTTCGTGGATGGCTGGAAGGATCGTATGATAGAGACTTGTCAATTTCTGAAGCAGGTGAGGGAGCCCGGGGTGAGGGGATCGTATTTAAAAGATTCTGAGAAGGCGGAGATGTACAGGCTTCATAAGGAGAATCCGGAGGTGTATAATGTTGAGAGGCTGGCGAAGGATTTCAGGATTATGAGGCAAAGGGTACATGCTATTTTATGGCTGAAGGAGATGGAGGAAGAGGAGGAGAAGAAACTTGGTCGGCCGCTGGATGACTCCGTAGAAATCCTTCTGGACAACTTTCCCGAGTAAGCTTAATTAAGAAGAAATGTTTTTTTATAGGTGCTGACGCTCTAGGTCTACGGACCCCTTGGGTTTTTGATATTTCTTTCTTGATGTCGATGATCTTGCAATGTAGAATTTCTGTTCATGTTCTGTGAAGATTTTGGCCATACATTAGATAGCTGTGAAGATATTGGCCATGCATTAGATAACTGTGGCCAAATGGTTATAGTATTGAAGGCAGAATACGATATTTTTCTTTGCTATTACCATAAAATAGGAGCAAAATGTACCAAATTATTTTCCAGTTATTTTTATTTCTGTGTTTTAAATTTAAAGGTAGTGATTATACGATAGAGTACATTCTTAGCAAGAAAAGTGAACCTGGTTATGCCTGATTTGTTGATATCGGGGATTTAGTTTTGGACTTTAGGGTTGATCTGTTGATTGTGTCGGAAAATTTTATTAGTTTATGTTGAAAATGATGTTTCACAAATCCAAACCTAATAATTCTTGTTTCTTGGTGGTAATAAAAACATAATCATGCAGGTGGAGTATTTGACAGTTAAATAAGGTAGTGAATGTTGATAGAAGACCAACATTTAGCATACTCTTTCTAGATGTTTATGTTGAGTCTCTTAAGATTTGCGATCCTAGTATTGTATGCATTCTTTAATGCCTTTATCTTAATGGGAGAAGTGGTCTTATTTGAGAATATGAGCTCTTCATGTTTGATAATTAGCTTAAGTTTTGAAGGACTATAGCAGGAAGCTACCATATGATCCAAGGAAATTATTTGTTTTATATCAACATTGAATGAGTAGCTCTATCACTCTATGAAAGACTAGGATTGCTATTTTAGTGATTTTTTTTTACAGGTGGAAATTCATTTGGATGTATCTAAATGTGGTATAATAAATTGGATATTGGTAGACATATTGAGAAGACCAAATGAAATGAAACTATGGAGAGGCGATTAAATCTTGCAGTAAATTCTTGCTTGAAGTAGGCAGAATTAAAGAAAAAAGATCATGAATCAAATTTTTGGGTTTAACAACTGGTTTCCTCTGTTAATTGTGTCGGGTAATTTACCCATCAAGTTTCACAAAAAAGAGGATCTTCACGACTAAGTGTATTCAAATTAATCAGTTCATTCATAACAACACAATCTTAGGTCATAAGTAAATCAAGCCTCTTCTCATTCTTTTAAGTGTATGTATTATTTAAGAAGAATTAATGTTTCAACTTTCAAAGAGAAGGAACAATGCTCAAACATGAAATGGTCCCCTTCCCATTCAACTAAAGTAAGAAAGAGTAGTAGAGATAAAAAATTTGAATTCTTAGTTGATAAGGTGGCTCAAAGACAAGTAGAATGCATCTTCCACCTTGTGGTAATGACTAGTTGTAATAAGGGCGTGTGCACAACATATTACATGAGGAAAGAAAAGAATTCTATAAAGTATTCCAAATGAAACTATAGAACATGGAACTCTTAATGGCCTTCAAAGCTTATTTAATTTATGGAAAAGCTATTTACTCCCATGGAACACCACTATAGACCAACTTCATTTCTTTCAATGAAGACGAGGCATCTACATTCTTCAATCTTTTTATCTAGGATTTGAATTGTATTGTTGGATAAAATAGGAGCCGAACATTATTACAAGAAAAGTTTGATTCGAAAGAGAATGAAGTGCCTGATAGCATCATTTGAAGAATAAATGCTTACTATTTTTTAGGATAATATAGAAGTGTAGTTTTATAGGTAGCACTCTACAATATAATTCTACCTATTTAGGCTCCTATTAGTTTTGGGTGGGTGACCCTTTACACACTTTTAGAGGAGTTATATATTCAGATGGAAAGAAAGAGTGTTGCGGAAATGAATCAAACATGAAAGTAGCAACCTTCTATGTTGTCTAGTAACATTTTCATGCAGTGATTTTTTTACAAATAATGTTCTTATTTGAGCAATGAATTTAATTCTAAACGTTGTTTTTTTTATTTATCTTCTATGCAATAATGCTTTGTTTATGTCCTGCTATAGAAAATTGATCTTTGTTTGATTTTGGTGAAGTTAATGGTGCTAAGTAGCACATAAGGCCATAAAATAGAAATCATGGATAATGGGAGCCTCAAAGAACGCATGGAATGGAATATAGGGTAGTTGTAAGCCCAACTAAAATAAAATACCAGACCTGACTTGAATAGTAGGCCACATCAAATCTATTTATTTTGGAAAACTTGGCTCTGGAAAATTGTTTATTGCTATTCTAATAGATTGGGCATAATATTTTGATTCTCTTTAGAGAGATATATAAATAATCACATGCCATCTTATCTTTCCATTTCACAAGGTAAATTTGATACCTGGCATAATATTAGATATTATCTCATTATCAATAATAGCATCAAGAATTAGATTAGTATGATTGTATGAAAAATGTTCATATGATATAATGAAAGCTTAAAAAAGTAATAATTCAAAATATTGGTTAATGGTTCATTGAATGAAGCTTTAGATGCATTAATAAGTAGACTAACACCCAAATTTTTTTTGGGATTTCTATTTGTATGCATATATCAATAGTTTCATAAGTTCATATAGTCCTTTCTTTCTTGAGTTAATTTCTTGAGAGTTTCTTACATGAATCTTTATCTACCTAGACGGATGGATGATTGGGTTATGACTTTGAATTTCACATATCTTCATTTAACATATATTGAAGACTTTATACTCATTTTAGCTAATAGCAAGCTTCCAAGAAATATTTTCATGCAAGCATGCATACAAAATATGTAATGTAGTAGTATGCAGTGCTTATAGGGGATGCTTCTATGCCTCTAATGGATATTTTATAGATGATTCCAATTGAAAAAGGATGGAGAAAATTTAAAATGAAGATTTATAAGATTCCATACAATTTTCTTTTGATAACTATTAAACCACACAAATATGATTTGTTTTTCATATGAATTATGATCTCTTGGAAGAAAAAATTCAAATGATTTAATTATTCAACATAATGACTTATGCATTAATGGAGATAGGAGATAAGCGAGAAGATAGAGAGAGACGAAAGAGGTAGAGCAAGTGCCGTTGACTTCAAGAGAGGAGATGTGAAATCTCAAAAATTTATTTAACATTCAATAAATGGAATCCTAGGTCAAAATGTTTTCTTATATAAATGTAAAGTTTGACAATTAAAACTAAAAAATATCAATTAAATTGAAACAACTAATTATCTTGTATCAATTCTCCTATGGTTGAGAAAACTATTTCAAATAATTGTAATGTTATTGGAGGAGAAGTTGAAAGCCATCAACTATACTAACATCTTGGTAATATCCATTTCGAGAAGATAGAGGAAGGTTAAATAGATCTAGGTAGAGACCTGAAGGGAAAATTTATCCCAGGTAAATAGATGGAGAAAAAATTCAAACCATTAATAACAATAGAAGAAACTTTCCTTAGATCCTTCAAAACACTAGCAAAATTCAATGTAGATATTTTTGGACGCTTAAAAGTTTCATGAATTTTATTAAATTGACCTTAAATGTAACTTGAATAGGGAAGGCTGGGGAGGTGTGCACTGAACAATTGTACTTCATGGTTATTGTAGTGGGTGAGCGGTGGCTTTGACTATACAATAATTTTAGCGCTTTAGGTGTTGGCATTGTGGAGGCCAGGAGATCATGGGTTCTTAAGTAGGCGCATGCAAAGGGCTCATTACAATAATGGTTGTAATAAGCTAGGTCTATATGTGGAAATAAGCTCATCGAGAGTAGGTTCTCTGCAATGGGATGCACACAACATGATTGTACAACAAAGTAGATTTACTTATGATTGATGATTGAGGAATGGCAATTAGGATTGTCTCAAAAGTAGGCGAGAGGGAGTAGTGACGGTTGTAAGGGATGGAAAGTCTTCGAGGCATGCACAATCACATGTAGGAGGGCTAGCATGAGCGCTCGATGGCCAAAAGCACGCTTGCGAAAGAGGGTGATAGGAAATACTTGAGTTCGCAAGTAACCCTAAGGTAATACTTGAGTTCGCAAGCAAGCCTAACCCAAATCAGCACACAAATAGCGCAAAAACAGCGGAAATAGTGAAGAAACTTGTAGGAAAACAATTGCAAACGATTGTATTCCACTAGTAGGCAATCAAAATCAAAGCTCGATACAATGTTCTTCAATTCGAGAGGAAGAACAACTCTCCTACAATCTCCGGCGACGCCGAGAGCCAAAGCAAGAAGACCTAGAACTCAAACTCTTTTCAAAAGCAAGATGAAAACCTAATCCCCTCATAACTCCCTATTAATACAATCAAATTCAAAATAAAAGTAAAAGGACTACACTACCCTTCCTTTTCCCTCCAAAAGCACTTAACCCAAGTTTGAATTGCAAGTGGACCCCACTCCTTGGCTCCCTCTCTCTTCCGCCCGGCGGTTTGCCCGTCTCCGATAGAACTGGACCGGCTGGGCCGGTCCAGGTTGAGCCGGTCCAAAGTGGACCGGCATAACATTACCCCCCTCCCAAAGTACCACCTTGTCCTCAAGGTGGAAGGCAGGGAACTGTACTGCAATCCTCTCCAATGGCTCCCATGTGACCTCATAATCTGGGAGGCCGTTCCACCTAATCTTCACTTCCTTTTCCCCCTTTTTATTGATGCGTACTCCTTCTACCGCTAGAGGCTCCAGTGTCACTTCCATGTCTTCTCTCAATGTGCTGGGCAGTTCTGGGCTTACTGCATGTTCCCCCACCACTTTTCTCAACTGTGATACATGAAAAACGGGGTGTATTCTGGCTGTTGAAGGAAGCCTCAATCTGTATGCTACCTCCCCGATTTTCTCCTCCACTTCGAAAGGGCCAAAATATCTGGCTGCTAGCTTCTCATTTCTCCTCTGGGATACAGTCCTCTGCCTGTATGGTCGGAGCTTCAAGTAGACCTTGTCTCCAACTCCAAATTGTACATCCCTCCTTTTACTGTCCGCCTGTTTCTTCATAATCTGTTGGGCTCTGAGAAGATGCCTCTTGAGCTCGTCCAACACTTGATCTCTTTCCTTCAGATGCTGATCCACTGCCGATACTGGAGTACTCCTATGACTGTAGTGTACCAGGTGTGGGGGGTCTCTTCCATATAACACTTTAAAAGGTGTCATCTTGGTAGCCGAGTGAGAAGAGGTGTTGTACCAGTATTCTGCCCAGGCCAGCCATTTGGCCCACTGCTTCGGTGTCTCAGATACGAAGCATCTCAAGTATGTCTCTAAGCTTCTATTCACCACCTCTGTCTGCCCATCAGTCTGTGGGTGATATGCTGTGCTCCTCTTCAATACTGTGCCCTGCATCCTAAATAATTCCCTCCAAAAATGGCTCAGGAATACCTTGTCCCTATCCGACACAATAGACTCCGGTACCCCATGCAGGCGGACTATCTCCCTCACAAATGCTGCTGCTACAGACACCGCTGTGTACGGGTGTCTTAAGGGAATGAAATGAGCATATTTGCTCAGCCTGTCGACCACTACAAATATAACCGTATATCCCTCTGATTTTGGAAGCCCATCAATGAAATCCATAGTGATCTCCTCCCAAACCTTCTCTGGTAAGGCCAGGGGCTGTAGTAATCCCCCTGGTGCCATCGTCATGTACTTGTTCCGTTGGCATGTATCACACTTAGCCACCATTTCTTCTATGTCTTT
The DNA here is from genome assembly GCA_016618105.1 of Dendrobium huoshanense. Lineage (NCBI taxonomy): Eukaryota > Viridiplantae > Streptophyta > Magnoliopsida > Asparagales > Orchidaceae > Dendrobium > Dendrobium huoshanense. The sequence goes on from CM028348.1 coordinate 15,651,058, forward strand.
CCTCATCCCCTTCCAGTACAATTCAGCAGCTAACCGGCTATAGGTTTTCTGCACTCCTGAATGCCCCCCTATGACACTCCCATGAAATTCCTGTAGCAGTTGGGGAATATGAATGGAAGATCTAGGGATCACACTCCTTCCCTGATAGTACAGTCTTTCTCCCACCACTGAGTAGCCTGGGTGGCTGTTTTCATCTGACAGTACCTCTTCTTTGATTCTCCTCAGCTCCTCATTCTGGATGCTCTCCTCTTTGATGGCTCCCCAATCAATCAGAACCGGTACTGATACAGCAATTCCTTGGAGCTCCCCCATACAGCGTGATAAGGCATCTGCTGCCTTATTTTCTAATCCTGGCCGATAGTGGATCTCAAAATCATATCCGAGCAGCTTGGACAACCACCTCTGATGCTCTTCTGTGACCATCCTCTGCTCTAGCAAGTATTTCAGGCTCCTTTGATCAGTCCTGACAATAAAATGTCTGCCCAATAAATAGGGTCTCCACTTTTGGATGGCCAACACAATCGCCATTAGCTCTCTCTCATAGACCGACTTCAGCCTAGCTCGGGACGACAGTATCTGACTAAAGTAAGCTATGGCTCTATGGTTCTGCATCAACACTGCCCCCAATCCATAGCCTGAGGCATCTGTCTCCAACACAAACACCTGATTGAAATCTGGCAGAGCAAGTACGGGCACCGTCGTCATGGCCTTCTTCAGCTTCTCAAAAGCCTCAGAAGCTGCTTCCCCCATACAAAATTATCCTTCTTCAGCAGCTCTGTCAGTGGTCCTGCTATGGTGCTGTATCCTCTCACGAACCTCCTGTAGTAGCCAGTCAGTCCCAAAAATCCTCGGAGCCCCTTCAATGTCTTGGGTTGAGGCCAGGCTAACATTGCCTCTATTTTGGACTGATCCGCAGCCACTCCCTCCTGAGATATCACATGCCCCAGGTACTCCACTTGTGCCTGAGCGAAGTCACACTTCTTAAAATTGGCCTTCAGCTGATGCTCCCTCAGCACCCCCAACACCACTCTCAGGTGCTCTAGGTGTTCCTTCTCAGTCCTGCTATAGATGAGAATGTCATCAAAGAACACCAACACAAACCTGCGAAGGTGTGGCTTGAAGATTCGGTTCATCAATGCCTGGAATGTGGCTGGTGCATTGGTGAGGCCAAAAGGCATCACCAGGAACTCGTAGTGGCCCTCATGAGTCCTGAAGGCTGTCTTCTGCACATCTTCCTTCCTCATCCTGATCTGATGATAGCCTGACTTTAGATCAATCTTGGTGAATAACACAGCTCCATGTAGCTCATCCATCAACTCATCAATCACAGGGATGGGAAACTTGTCAGGCACTGTCTCCTTGTTGAGGGCTCTGTAATCAACACAGAACCTCCAACTCCCATCCTTTTTCTTTACCAGCAAAACTGGGCTAGAGAAAGGACTCACACTGGGCTGAATGATCCCTCCTTCTAGCATTTCTCCCACCAGCTTCTCAATCTCATCTTTCTGCATCTGAGGGTATCTGTAAGGTCTCACACTGATAGGGGATACCCCCTATTTTAGGATAATCTGGTGCTCCCGTTCTCTGTCAGGTGGTAGTCCCACCGGAGGTTGGAACACATCCTCAAATTCCTTCAGAAAGGGTTGAACTAACACAGGAATGTGTTTGTCTTCCTCCTGCTGATGATCTTCCAAGCTCTGCAACTCCACAAGGAACCCTCCTCCTTCCTCATGGATCATCTTCACCATCGACCTGAGAGACACTCCAGCTCTGGACAATCCTGGTTCCCCTTTCAGCTTCACCCTCTTTCCCCCTACCATTAGTTCCATCACCATTGTCCCCCAGTTTACCTTGGTTTCACCCAAGGTCTGTAGCCACTTCATGCCCAAAATGACGTCTGTGCTACCCAACCTCAGGGGTAGGAAGTCCTCCACCACACTTATCTCCTGTAGTCTCATCTCCACCCCCTTGCAGATCCCAGTGCTGGACTCAATCTTCCCTGTCCCCATCATCACCCCATAATTGCCTGTCTCAGTAGGCTCCATTCCCAGCTCCTCCGCCAACTGAGCTGATATGAAATTGTGGGTGGCTCCACTGTCGATCAACACTACTACCTCCCTCCCAAGGATCTTCCCTTTCACCTTCATCGTATGGCTAGGAGTGAATCCCATCACAGAATTTAGGGATACCTCGGCTACCTCCAACTGGGGATCATTCTGCTCCTCATCTGAAGCATCACCCCCCTCAGGCGCCTCGTCTATATAGACGGTGAGAGCCCGAAGAGCGCGATCCTTGCACCTATGCCCTGGAACAAACTTCTCCTCACATCTGAAACAAAGACCCTTGGCCCTCTTCTCCTGCATCTCCTCCTCGGTCAACCTCTTGAAACTCCCTGCTGATCTAGTCACCCCGCTCTTCTCTTTCCCACTTTCTTTAAGGACACTGGGGTTGGCCCTTTTGGAGCCAAGTAAGTGGTAGTTGTCCTGGTAGGACCCCCTGAGTGGTTGTTCCGCCAGCTTCGGGCGTTGGTCTTCTGGTTCTCCACCAGTTGGGCCAACTCCATGGCCTCCCTCAAGTCCCTCGGCCTCATTACCTTCACCGCATCTCTAATTTCTGGCTTAAGGCCCTTCATAAAGTTTCCCCCCAGAGTGTTGTTTGATAATCCCTCCATGTCACCCACCAGACTCTCAAATTTCTTCCGGTACTCTTCCACTGTTCCCTCTTGAGTGAGGGCGTAGAACTGTTCTGATATCTCCCATGGGCTGCCCCCCCTGAATCTCTCCCTGATCGCCTCCTTGAAGTCCCTCCAAGTCCTCACCGGGTCCCACTTCTCCATGTATTTGAACCATGAAAAAGCCGCCCCTTCCAAGCACATGCTAGCCGCCAACAATCTCTCCTCCTCCATCAGGCCATTTACTGCAAAATACCTCTCTACCTTGTGGATCCATTCATCCACATTTCCTTCTTCGAACACTGGCATTTTCAGCTTTCTGGCTCTCGTGTCCCCCCCGTATGCCCTATTCCCCCCATGGCCTCCTCTGTCCCATGCAATGGGGTCTTCCCAAGTTCCCCTCTCTCCATATCGGGGCTCATCATCCCTCCTCGGCCGCCGATAGCCATCTTCCCCTCGCGCTCCGCCATGGTGATTCTGGATTCCCCATGGCCGGTCCACTGGATCGGGCCGCCGGCGACGCCAATCATCCTCTCTTTCTTCTCTGAAGTCTCTCCTTCTTTCATGCTCTTCTCGCCTGATGGACTCCCGAGGTGGCATCCTCCCGCTGCTGTTAAACAGTCCCACCTCCTCTTCCTCGTCTGGATTCACCTTCTCCTTCCCTCTGCTCCCACTCCCTTCTCCTCTTTCCTCCCCCGGCACAGCCCTTGCTTGCCCTTCCAACAACTTCTTCATCATCTCTTCCAACGCCACGAATTTCCCTTCCACATTCTCGCTCAATGTGGCCATCTTCTCCTCCAGATCCGCTTTAAGTTGCCCCATCTCGGTCTCCAAGACTTCTACTCGCTTAGATGCCATGGGAAATGACGAGATGCCTCCGGATCCTCCCCAAAATCAGTAAAATCTGCAGCGAATAATGGATAGAAAACACCCTCCACCGCCCGGATCTCGCTCTGATACCAATTTGATAGGAAATACTTGAGTTCGCAAGTAACCCTAAGGTAATACTTGAGTTCGCAAGCAAGCCTAACCCAAATCAGCACACAAATAGCGCAAAAACAGCGGAAATAGTGAAGAAACTTGTAGGAAAACAATTGCAAACGATTGTATTCCACTAGTAGGCAATCAAAATCAAAGCTCGATACAATGTTCTTCAATTCGAGAGGAAGAACAACTCTCCTACAATCTCCGGCGACGCCGAGAGCCAAAGCAAGAAGACCTAGAACTCAAACTCTTTTCAAAAGCAAGATGAAAACCTAATCCCCTCATAACTCCCTATTAATACAATCAAATTCAAAATAAAAGTAAAAGGACTACACTACCCTTCCTTTTCCCTCCAAAAGCACTTAACCCAAGTTTGAATTGCAAGTGGACCCCACTCCTTGGCTCCCTCTCTCTTCCGCCCGGCGGTTTGCCCGTCTCCGATAGAACTGGACCGGCTGGGCCGGTCCAGGTTGAGCCGGTCCAAAGTGGACCGGCATAACAGAGGGATACAATATAGTGTTGTGGTGGAACCTACGCGTCATGACCCAACCCAGATACTCAAATTAACGAGACGGGAATGAAAAGTTGAACGTGTGTAACATTTCATTCAATTTCATAAAAAAATTTATATTCAACTTCTCAAATAAAACTGAAGAGCCACTTTCACATAATTACTCTAAAACTACTTATACCATTTTTCAATCTAAATATTTACATCAATCATATATTACCTATTTTCATTTGCGCGCCGTCTTCTATAGATATACTCCTCCCTTTTAGCCATTTCTATTTCTCTGGAGACTTACCTGAAAATGTCAGTTTAATGGGTTGAGTTTACATGGTAAACTCAGTGGATAATTACCATTGCTAAAATAATCTTAAAACATATATAAGATACAATGCATGTTCTTTTTCTCATTTCTTATACAATATTAAAACTTATATAACACTTGATATGTATATTCTTATATCATTTAGTATACGTATTTAATATACATATACATTTCATATCATTTTCTATTTCATTTATTTATTTCTTCATACATTTAATATATATTTGGTATTTATTCATTTTTCATTTCAATTAATACACGAGCACCATCTACATGTACCAATAAAGGTACAGTCATTTTCATATCCTTTTTCATTTTCATTTATCTTGCATGGTTATGTTGCTTCTCCACCAAGTACCATACGGGATTGAACTCCTGTACTTTGCATGCATATATATTTTTTCTTTTTCATTTATGCTTTCATTTACATATTATAAATCTCTCATATATCTTTATATATTTTACACCATATATACATTTTCAAACATATACACGTCCAAATCCACTTCCTCTTTCCATATATATATATATATATATATATATATATATATATATATATATATATATATATATGTATATGTACATATATGTATGTATATGTACATATATGTATGTATATGTACATATATGTATGTATATGTACATATATGTATGTATATACATATATACATATATATAGTTCACATTTTCATATACATTCATATTAACATGATAATTGATAAACATCCTTACTGTCATAATAATTTAAAGTCAAATATTCATCATCACATGTACACTTAAATGAACATAATTTTTCATTTAATGACATTCAATATAAATAAATAATTATATAAGAAGTTTATTTTAGAATTGAAATGAACATGAAAATAATAAAATTTCTATACACAACTATAATTACCCACTTTGAATATTTTAAATGATCAGATTCTTTCCAAACCTCAACTTTTACTATGGATTTTTTAACACTCATTTCAATTCAATTATGAAAATCTTCCACCATTCAAATAACATGAATGAGATCTTAATTAATATAAAACTTCAACTTGGAGTTCTCAATTATATCTTCAAAGTAATATCAAGTATCATTCTCTACTTATGATAACATAAATTATTCTAAACATTTCTAAAGGAAACTTTTACTAATTGAACATCATTAATCATAACATTAAATGGTTCTAATTCATCCCAAAATTTCTATTATATCAAAATAATTACCTCATCAAGATTTTCCTTTCGCTGTCGGATCTAAGCTTGTTGTAATTCAATTCTTCATACAATAATAATGTTTTTTCAATTAAGAGAATTATAAAATTTTCTTTCTCTTAATTTGAACAGAAAATAAAATAATAAGAAAGGGAATTTACTTACACTTTCTTGTGAAGAAACTTTCCAAATCCAAATGCTTTTGCTTTCTCCTTTAGATTTTCTTCCCTTGACCTTTATAGAAGATATTCTCCATTACTTAGATAAAAATTCTACGAAATAATTTCATAGGAATAAAAGAATCACAAATCAAATATTTCTTATTCACCTTCTTCTTCCTCTCTGTCGTTTCCCTTCGACACGCACGCAATTTCCTCATACAGGAATGAGCGATCAAAAGATTTCTTGTGTGAGGAGTCTTGAGTTTTCTCCTAAGTCGTTAGTTTTCTCGTGTGAGGAGTCATAAATTTCCTCATACTTATAAATAACAAATAAATTCCTAAAAATCATAATTGAATCAAGTTCTTTTTAGATTTGTGTTCATCATAATTGAGACTGGTAAATCCTACTAAATCAATCTATAAAATGAAAAATATCCTAAACACATATTACATTAAAGTAGCCTTAGATTTTCATTTTGTACTTGAGTGCTTATGAATGTTTCAATTGAGTCTAAGAGTGTTAATTTAGGTGGGTAGGGTTCAGAGTTGAACCAACTCGAATTTCTTAACTTGAAATTGATTTGTTCATTATATAGGTCAAAAATTTTGACTCGAGCCTAACTTGACCCAAACCCGCCTATTTTAAAGCCCATCTAACCCATTTATTATTGAATTATGAGTTCTTTTATCAATACGATCCAATTAACCCGAATATGACTTGTTTAACGCAATTAGCTTGGCTTGAACTTATCTAAGCCAAACCTAAATAATAGCCAGGTCAACTTTGAGTTATTTGGGTCAACCCAAAATCTGTCCCAATAATAATTGGGTCTATAATTTAGTCTTGAACTTAATGTGAATGGTAATAGAGTCAACATTCTATGGAAATTAGTCATTGAAAAGTTCCTTTGAAATGTACTATCATGCTTGTCTATGGAATTGTTTCTACCGTATTAAGAAAATACTCTAAGATAGCAAGAAGACCATTTTCTTAAAGAAATTTTCTCTCCCTACCTCTTTTTAACAAATTCCTCTCAAGGCACTCCCTGTTTAATACTTCTCTTACTCGGAGCAAACAACCAAAGTTTCTTTTTATTGGATCTCTCCTATATTCATTGACATCCTTTTTTAAATTATTGAGTCAACATTCTAGTAGTAACACTTACGACTAGTAAACTTGGCAGTGGGAGAAGTTGTGGAAGCAGCACCTACCACTTAGGTTTTTTGGTTGTATTTATTTTGCAATAAATGCATTAGTAGGACTGGTAGAAAGCATTTAGGTGACTTCAGACTAAGTGTCTGGAATTTGAAGTAAAAACATCCTTCTATGGTGGTTGTTGCATTGAACTGAGTTCTGAGTTGATTGCCAGAGCAGTCTCAAGTGTCACACTCGGACAAATTCCCTTCCACAATGAACTTTTACTATCAGCTCAACATATATGCCCTGGATGGGAATCCATTGTTGAGCCCTGAATGCATGAAGCAAATGGAATTATCATTGAGGGAGATAACAATAGTGTCATCAAATATCTCCAGAAGAGCATGACAGATGCAACATGGCAGAATTTCTCCAGAAGAGCATGACAGATGCAACATGGCAAAATCAACCCCCGGAGGCTTTTGATATTTTAGCTTTCTCCAAGTTTTCAAGCAAGTTATATTTCATCATGTAGTTAGAACAAGCAATAAGTTTGCTTATTTTTGTTCTCAGTTAGCTTTAGATACACATTTTGTATGGGAAAAAGGAAAATAGTGAAAATCTTCGTTCTGTTCTTCCTTTTTATTATTTTTATTGAAGGAGGATTGTGATCAGTTCGTACATCCTTAATTGTGCTTTTTTGTATGTTTTGATATAGTAATGCAAGAGCACTTTTCAAGGATGGAAATGGAGAAATTAATTTTCATCCCTCCTTTTGGCTTTCAGTGGTTGGGGGAAGCACAAATCCATCAGCCTTACCGATTGTAAACAATGAGATCGCACTATGAAGTGGTCTTTTTATGATGGCCTGAGAAATGCATGCATAAATTGTGCATCCATCGTGAATAATGCAAACTTACGGAAATAATTGCTTTTTCATGCGGCTATTATTGTTGAGTCTTTAGACAGCATTTCTTCAGGACTTAAGAATCATACACCATATTTCAAACCAATTACTCATGTTACATATACTGCTATTGACCGTTCTGGTGTAGCTTTCAATTATTTATATTTATTTTCTATTGTTTGTAGGGAGAATTATCTACATCTCAACAGAGTCATGCATGTTTAAAAATCTAACACCTTGCCTAAAAAATGAACTGCCGTATGGTATGCTTGCTACAGCCAAATCATTGAGAATTTGATGAAAACTAAAAGTTCGACTGATTTTATTATGAATTTTAATATTTTGGTAGGAATTTGATGAATGGAGATAGGAGGGTATTTGTTTTTATAAATAACACGATTGAGTTTTAGGTATGAAATTGCCCTTTGTTTATATGTGTTGATAAAGATGATTAACTTTTGAATTTTTTGTTGCATGTTTTAAAGATTTATAGTTTCAATTTTCATTTTTTTTTGTAGATTTTTCACGTCCCATGACAGAGAATTCCATGTTGCCCGCCTTCCATACAAACCAGATTTTAAAGTGATGCCAGAGGACTGGGATGGGACAACGAGAGATCCTGACGAGGTTCATTGGGAGATCTCTGTTAAGGAAGACCAAATGTTGTATGAAGAATTTGTTCAGCGCCTAAACTTCAACAAAAAGAAAGTAAGTTTATGTTTCGATATCATCCATGTCCCTCTTTGCTTTGTATTTTACTAATATCAAATTTTCTCAATTAGCTGGTTTTAATGAAACTAAATTGTTAATTTGTCGACTAACTTGTAAATTATCTGATTATTGTTTGCACTTGAGATCCTTATCCTCTAATGGAGGAGCACTGCCAGTCTGCCATGCCAAAACCTAATTGTGTAGCTACATTAAAGCAGACGCATATGAGACAACAGGAAACACAATCATGTTCCATCTTTGCTTTCTTGCAGTATTAAAAAATACTAGATTGTATGGCTTCACGTGGAATTCATTTTTAAAGCTCTGTTTTCATTATTGATCATAAAAATTGTTTATGGGCTGTTTGGTTTGTTGAAAAAGAAATGTTGTTTAAAGTAAACACATTGTAAAATAAATACTTTGAGACTATTTGATTGTCTATAAAGTAAATGCAGAAGAATTATTTTTTCTATTTGGTTGAGTGTATACAGAGTAAAGTAAAATATTTTTGCTAGCAGTAAATCCTCACTCTGCAGATCACAGAGTGTTGGCGGCCTTCTCTTTCTTCATTTGTTCATTGTCCTCCTCATCGCCACCGCCAGGGGGGAAAGCTCTTCTAATATCAATGCTGATTCCCTGCACTAACCATTTGATCCAACGACACTCCATCTCTAGCACCAAAAATAAACGAACGACATCATGAACGGAACAAATCCTGCGAACAAGAAGAAACTCCCGAGTTTGAGGCTGCAGAGCATCTCCAACACACTTTGCGCCACCGCAAAAGTGCTGAAAAAGTTCACCGCCACCTGAATGCTCTGCCCTGCCGACCTTATCTCGAGAGGAAAGATCTCACTGGTCGCTAGCCAAGCAAGTGCCCCCATGACAAACATTACCATTCCACCTGTGAGAAACAGAGGCCTTTGGCCCAATCTGGTCGCCAAACCCAGCAACGCCACCACTGTGCAGGTTAAGGATATGCATTGCGTGATCATTGCTGACAAGAGAGAAGTGCACGGGATGCTAGTCGACATGTCTGAAGCTCGAGCAAGTAGCAAAATGCCCTAGAGGCTTCAGTTGCGAACACATGCAGCATCTACAGACGATTCACGCTTCTTCTCCATGCCGTAAGCATCAAAATCTGAAAATCGCCGCCGCTTTACACTTCTCCCTAATGCTGCGTCGGCATCCAACTCGGAATAAACGGCGCAGATGAAGAGATGAAGATGCTTCCCGCGGGCTTTTCTCTTTTTCCCTTGTGTGATTTCTTTTTTCGCTCAAAACGGGCGAGTTTCTTTTACGAGGAAAATGAGCTGCAATGGGGTTTTTGGAATGCATTAGGATTTTATTTTACTTTACATTGTGTCCAACCGTATGCCAAAAATTAAAAAGTAATGTATTTGATTTACTTTGCATTCACATTTCCTCCAACCTAACTGCCCCTTATAGAATAATCATAGCCGAGGATCATAATTCATATTCCTAACAGAAAATTTTATAAATACTTTCTTCTTTCTATTTCAGGTTGCAGGCGAGGTCAAATGCCACAAGTATAGCAGGAGGCGACCACCAGAAGGATGGAGTTTCACTGTCGAGAAGCTGGGTTCCAAGGGAAAGCGAGGTGCAGGTGGTGGCTGGAAGTTTGTAAGCTTGCCAGATGGATCTAGCCGCTCATTGAATGAAATGGAGAAAATGTATGTGAAAAGAGAGACCCCAAAGCGCAGAAGAAGAATTATTGCACCATATAAATAAAATCGGTACTTTTTTAGGGTTTTCATGCAATTCATGAATTTAATATTATGCTAGATCCCTCTGAGACTATTTTGCCCAGCAGCACACTAGCATTTGCTTGAAGACCAACAATTCGTCTTGAGGTCTTCTTTCATCAGTGCTGTTTTAACCGGAGAATTTTGTAAGACAACATTGATCCAGTCTCTTTCTGAATCAAAAACTGAATCCAATTTGTTCGTCCAAGGTTTGATTTAACGTTATTGATGCTTGCTTTGGTTTGCCTGCATTTCTTCTAAAATGCTATTTTTTTATGATAAGTAGAGAACGTAGTACCTGTTAGTATCCACCCTTTTTTCACTTCCATTTTGCTTATATCGTTTGGGCAAATTTGAAGTAGAATTCGAAAACCAATCAGATCCAAGACCTGCTTGTTTGTCACACTTCAAATGTTTTTCGCTTTATTATCTCTCTTTCATATTTTTAATCTGTGCAGATCTTCATGCACCATTCTGATGGAGCTTAGTTTGTAATTTTCAGAATCCAGGAAAAACAGCCCAAAAATGGTGGAAAAATGTGAAATTTCTTTGATGAAAACACTCACAAACACTTCAATAACTTGAATATCAAAAGACTTACAAGTTTCCACGGATACAATGCTCCCAATTCGAGAAGAGAAGCTTTCTCCCAAGCCCTAGAGAAAAAAAGAAAACTAAAACAGCCACAAAACAAGATGCCTCCAAAAAGCCACCCTAACTCACTTTTAACTCTCACATAAACCTCTCAAAATCCCCTAATTACCCCTAGGGCAAACACCCCATCCTTCTTCTTCAATTTGGTGGGCCCCTTGGGCCCACCCGACTGCTTTCTCCCCTTCGGCTTGTCCGCCCAGGCAGGCGGGTTCTCCGCCTGCAGTAAGTGAGAATCGGCCCTTTTTGGGCCGGTGTTGCTATGGACCGGACCGGTCCATCATCACTTCCCGCCCAAAGATTAACCTTGTCCTCAAGGTTGAAAGCAGGAAACTGAGCTTGTATGATCTCATAGGTCTTCCAAGTTGCGTCATGTGTCGGTAGATCTTTCCACTCAATCAAAACTTCCTTCCCTCCTTCCTCAGTGTGTCTAACCCCTTTCAATGCAGAAGGCTCTAAAGAAGGCTCTAATAGACTTGTACCATCTTCAGACAATGTTGGCGGCAAAGTATCGACTGATACAGAATCTCCCTTGAACTTCTTCAACTGTGACACATGAAAGATTGGATGAATCGTAGTAGTGGGTGGTAACTTCAGGCGATATGCTACATTCCCAATCTTCTGCTCTACCTCATAGGGGCCATAATACCTCGGGGTCAACTTAACACTTAGCCTCCTTGCTAAAGTATTATGCTTGTAAGGCCTCAACTTCAAGTAAACAAATTCCTCAATCTCAAATTGAACGTCCTTCCTATGATGATCTGTTGCCTGCTTCATAATGTTCTGGGCTTGTAACAGGTGGTTCTTCAGCTCCCCCAAGATCTCATCCCTTTCAGACAATTGTTGCTCCACTAAGGACACTGATGTAGAATGAGGCCTGTACTGTATCAGGGTTGGAGGATTCCTCCCATAAAGCACCTTGAAAGGTGTGACCTACGCCGCCTTGTGAAATGAAGTGTTATACCAATATTCAGCCCAAGGTAGCCACCTTACCCAATGCTTGGGCTTCTCCCCTGCAAAACATCTAAGGTAAGTCTCGACACTTCTATTGACTACCTCAGATTGCCCATCTGTCTGTGGGTGGTAGGCTGAACTGCGCTTCAAATGTGTCCCTTGTAGCTTGAACATCTCCTTCCAAAAGTGGCTCAGGAACACTTTATCTCTGTCGGAGACTATCGACTTAGGAAAGCCATGGAGCCTCACAATCTCACGGATGAAAACTGCTGCAACGGTAGTGGCATTAAAAGGATGTCTCAACGGTATGAAATGAGCATACTTACTAAGCCGGTCAACTACAACTAGAATGACAGTGTAGCCTTCCGACTTGGGTAAGCCTTCGATGAAATCCATGGTCACCTCTGACCAAACCTGATCAGGTAACTCAAGTGGCTGCAACAGTCCTCCAGGGGCACATGCTTAATACTTGTTCCTCTGACAAGTATCACACTGGGCCACCATTTCCTCCACATCTTTCCTCATCCCCTTCCAGTATATCTCTCTAGCCAACCTTTGATAAGTCTTCTGCCCTCCTAAATGTCCTCCAATAGCAATGGCATGAAACTCCTGAAGTATCAGTGGAATTTGGGAAGAGGTCCTAGGTAAAACTAACCTTCCTCTGTGTAGCAAAAGCTGATCCTCCACTGTATATCTTGACGGTATTTCTTTCCCCTTCCTTATGGCCTCTCTTAAGCTCCCCAATTCTTCGCTAGTCATATTTTCTATCCTCAAATTCCCCCAATCCACTAACTGAGGCACAGATGTAGCAATAAGTTGTGAGCACTCCACCTTCCTGGATAAGGCATCAGCAGCTTTATTCTCCAACCCTGGCTTGTACTGAATCTCGAAATCATAGCCCAATAATTTGGAGAGCCATCTCTGGTGTTCTTCTGTCACCATGCGTTGCTCCAACAAATATTTTAGACTCCTTTGGTCAGTCCTCACAAGGAATCTTTTACCCAACATGTACGGTCTCCACTTCTGAATGGCCTTATCAATGGCCATCAGTTCTCTCTCATAGACAGATTTGAGCTTTGCCCTCCCTGATAATACCTGACTGTAGAAAGCTATGGGTGGCCCTTGTTGCATGAGAACCGCTCCCAACCCCAAACCAGATGCATCAGTTTCCACCACCAGCTGCTGCTTGAAATCCGGTAATGCTAACACCGGGGCACTAACCATAGCTCTTTTCAAAGCCTCCATAGCGCTATCTGCCTCCGGTCCCCAATTGAAGCTGTCTTTCTTCAACTGCTCAGTGAGTGGAGCTGCAATAGATCCATACCCTTTTATGAATTTCTGGTAGTATCCTGTAAGTCCTAAGAAGCCCCGGAGAGCCCGAAGGTTCTTAGGAGTTGGCCAGCTCGTCATGGCCTCCACCTTGGAAGGGTCAGCTGCTACTCCTTCTGCTGAGATAATGTGCCCCAATTATTCCACACTTCCTTGAGCAAAAGAACACTTTTTTTGATTGACATACAACTGATGATGTTGTAAAGTGCTCAAAACCTTTCTCAAGTGCTCCAAGTGTTCCTATAGGGACCTGCTATAGATCAGAATATCATCAAAAAACACTAGGACAAACCTCCTCAGCATGGGTTGAAACACTTGGTTCATCAGAGCCTGAAATGTAGGAGCGTTGGTGAGTCCAAAAGGCATCACCAAGAACTCATAGTGTCCCTCGTGAGTCCTGAAAGCAGTCTTGGGAATGTCCTCCCTCTTCATCCGGATCTGGTGATACCCTGACTTCAAATCAAGCTTGGAGAACATTGTAGCACCCCCCAACTCATCAAGAAGCTCATCAATAACGGGGATTGGAAATTTGTCTAGAACAGTCTCCTTATTGAGAGCCCGATAATCAACACAAAATCGCCAGCTACCGTCCTTCTTCTTCACCAATAGTACTGGGCTCGAAAAAGGGCTCACGCTAGGTTGGATGACCCCCGCCTCCATCATCTCCTTGACTAGCTTCTCAATCTCCTCCTTCTGAGCATGAGGATAACGATATGGCCGCACACTAACAGGATCTGTTCCACCTTTCAGTACAATGGCGTGCTCCTTGCTTCTCTGTGGTGGTAGCCCTGCTGGCATCTGAAAAACTGGGGTGAAATGCTCCAACAACTCTACCACCTCTTCTGGGATATTACTCTGCTCAACTGGCTCACCACCCTCCAATCGCCATAACTCTACCAAAAATCCTTCCTCCTTACTCCTAAGAGACTTGAGAATAGTCTTCAAAGCCACCTTAGATCGGCATAATTTGGGGTCCCCATGCAAAGTAACTCGATGCTCCCCTTCACCATACTCCAACATCAAGGTCTTCCAGTTGACCTTCATCTCTCCCAAAGTTTGCAACCACTGAATACCCGAAATAACATCCGTATTACCCAGCTCGAGCACAAAAAAATCCTGGGTGATATCTTCCCCCTGTATGGAGAGAGTAACCCCGCTGCATCTTCCCGCACACTGCTCCCTCTGACCGGTCCCCAAGGAGACTCCCACTCCTCTCCCTTGGATCATGGGAATGCCCAACTCTTCCACTAATCTGCAAGCTATAAGGTTGTGGGTGGCCCCACTGTCTATCAGCACTGTGAGTGTAAAGCTCCCGATCCTCCCTTCCATCTTCATGGTGGAATGTGCTGTCAACCCTGCCACTGAATTGAGGGAAACCTCAATCATGTCAAGATGTAGATGATCTACACCTTCTTCTTCCCCTCCTAACTCTTCCTCAACTTCCTCCCCCTCGGGGTCTTCTACCAATAGGACTTGGAGTAATTTGTCTTTGCACCTATGCCCTGGCCCAAACTTCTCATCACACCTGTAACAGAGCCCCTTGGCTCTTTTATCCTTCAGCTCTGCCTCAGTGAGCCGCCTGAACTCCCCCTTGGCCGGTGCACTCCGATCCCTCTCCTTCTGTCCCTCTCCTCCTGCCCCCAAGTAAGCACCCTTGGCTCCTCCCGTGGGATTTGCCACCTTCTGTCCCCCTCCAAAGAAAGTAGGCCTGCGGTATTGATCAGAAGACAATCTATTCTCTATCAGCTCAGCCATCTCCAAAGTCTCCCTCAGACTCCTTGGTTTGGCCGCTCTAACTGCTGATCGAATGTGGGGCTTCAAACCCTTCATGAAGTTACCCTCAAGCACCTCATCCGTCATCCCACGAAGTCTACTGGACAGCAACTCGAACCTGTCCCTATAAGCAGATACTGTACCAGTCTGAGTCAGTGCGAAGAACTGCTCATGATGAGTTCCCTCCTTTGGTGGTCTGAAGCGGTCTAGGCACATCTCCCTAAACTCTGCCCAACATCTGAATTTTTGCCTTTCTTCCGTCCACTGATACCAAGCAAGGGCTCTTGCCTCCAAACATAAAGGTACCGCCAAGAGTTTCTCCTCATCTGTCATCCCCATCGCTGTGAAGTATCTTTCTGCCTTGAAGATCCACCCATAAGCATCCTCTCCTTCAAAGATTGGAAGCTTCAACTTCCTCATTCCCCATTCTCCTCTCCCGTTTACCCTGCTGTTGCCCATACCTCCTTACCCATATCTCCCCTCTGGTTGCCTCTCCCATGGCCGTGGGTCCACCCCACGACTCTCCCTTCTTTCCCAAGCTTGAGGTGCCACCGGATCCCCCCTTGCATAACCAGCCGACCCCCAATGAGGCTCCCTAGGGTCGGCCTCCCCTCTGCCTCGATACGATCCTCCTCCCCACTGATTGTAAGGCATGCTTCCTCCCTCCCTTCCTTGGAAAAATTGATCTGGATGATTCTGAGTATAGCTTGCTCTAGCGTCTCCCATAAATCCGACGGTGGAGTAGTCCTCCCCTCCACGGTTTGGGCCATACCTGCCCCCCCTTGGGCCGGCGGACCAAGCATCCCCTCCATGGTCGACAATGTCAATGGCCTCCTTCCCTTTTGCATTAGGTCCCTCACGAATCCTACTACCTCCTTCGTCATCAACCGGCGGCGCAATAGGGTTAGGGTTAACCGAACCCCCTATGTTGTGTTGGCCCGCCACCATTTGTTTGATCATCTCTTGTAACCCTAACATTTGAGTCTTCAACTCCTCTACTCCATCAAGCTTTTCATCAACGGATGCAAATTTCTCCTTAAGGGCGGTGAACTCCACTTCCCACTCTCCAACTTTCTCTTCAATAGATTCAATCCTTCGTGTACCCATCCCTTCCTTGCGGATCTAGCGCTTTGATACCACTTTGATGGAGCTTAGTTTGTAATTTTCGGAATCCAGGAAAAACAGCCCAAAAATGGTGGAAAAATGCGAAATTTCTTGGATGAAAACACTCACAAACACTTCAATAACTTGAATATCAAAAGACTTACAAGTTTCCACGGATACAATGCTCCCAATTCGAGAAGAGAAGCTTTCTCCCAAGCCCTAGAGAAAAAAAGAAAACTAAAACAGCCACAAAACAAGATGCCTCCAAAAAGCCACCCTAACTCACTTTTAACTCTCACATAAACCTCTCAAAATCCCGTAATTACCCCTAGGGCAAACACCCCATCCTTCCTCTTCAATTTGGTGGGCCCCTTGGGCCCACCCGACTGCTTTCTCCCCTTCGGCTTGTCCGCCCAGGCAGGCGGGTTCTCCGCCTGCAGTAAGTGAGAACCGGCCCTTTTTGGGCCGGTGTTGCTATGGACCGGACCGGTCCATCACATTCCTCTCTTGTTTCTCCATAAAAATCTTATTAGGGAGCTCTTTATATAAATGCCGACAAGAAAGAGCTCATTATCCCTTATTTTCTGATGAAAGAAATGCTGCGTAAATAGACTAAACCATGTAAAAACTATTAATGATGAGCACTTTCTTATGAGGATTTCCACAAGGTATTCCTAATAGTATTTTTGTTATGTTTCTCCTGTGTGCGCTAGTATTTTACACATGCGTGGGCCTGCTTTTCTTTTTGAAAATGTTAATGGAAGAAATACTTTCTTTTGTAAGTGGTAATGGAAGCTATTGCCTTCAAGATAAGTAAAAAAAAAAAAGTTGTAAAGTTAAATTATGCTGTTCCTGTCTGATCAAATGGACACCATTGTGTAATTTTATTTATTAAAGGCAACTAGCTTCATATTTCGCAAAATTGTAGTTCAGATACATTAATTTCTGAGAATCTAAATAAAGGGAAATTGTTACAGAACTAGCCATTAGCTGTTAGCATTTGAATTCTTCTCTGTTTTCACCACAACTATGAATGTTTTAAGTAGTTCTGATGTCATTAATAATGGGATTGCAAACTCATTGATGCATGAATTGTAATAGTTTGCTAGAAGTTCTGGTTCTTTTGAACTATAAGTTAAGAGTAAGACTTTAAAGAGTGCGAAAATCACTTGTGATTAAGGCTTCGTTTGGGACGGCTTTTTTATTGCTTATTGAAGTAGCTTATAGTACAAAATTTTTAATTTTTATACTAAAAAGCTGCTTCAAGAAGCAGTAAAAAAGCCGTCCCAAACTAAGCCTAAATGTAGGCAATGCTATCTAACATAAACTCCACTCACAAAGCTTGGTTTTGATAAATTGTGACCTCCATTCTGTTCTCTTGTTTTTTTGTCACCTCTGGCTTGCTGGTTAGGAATATATAAAAGTATACCTACCCCTTGCTGTTTTGAGGGATTTCAGTGATTGAGACTTCTTTTTTACTCATCATTTGATTGGTTTTCTGGTTTTTTTTTTCCTCACACTAAAGTTATTTTATGAAGCATATTCTTTTTCAATTGTCATAAAGTAACTTTTGTAAAGAAAATTCTGAAAGTATCTATCATACTTTTTTTCACCGAAACAACATTGCTTGTCTGGTGATAGATTTTTGTCATGAGTTTGCCGCACAAAGCATAAAAAAAGAGTTTGAGAAGCTGTTATGCACAAGTTTTATCAAACGGTTTCAATGTTTTTTCATATCAGTCGAGTTGTATTTGTTTCACTCAACTTTTTCTTGTCATGATGGAGCTGAAAAGCATTAAAAAATAAATCTTCAGTTTCATCACTTAATTTTTATATCTTTACAGCGTTGACAGATGAAAAATCCCATTGTCAATCCACTCTACAGAGAAGGCTTTCACTGTAGTTCCATTGCTAAGCTTAAATTTAAAGCTTGGCATAACCGTGAGAGAATCATGAAAAAAATAAAATCTTCTGAAATAAAGAGAACAAATCCTAAGTTGAATCCATTAGAAGTATCCTAAATATAGTGGTTTTGAAAATTTTGATGTTTGATTGAAATACAAAGTGGAGTAAAATAAATATAGTGTAATTTATTTTAGTTCATTTTTTAAGTATATCAAATTTGTTCAGTTTTGAGTGATGTTCTCATCACAAGTAAACTTGCTTGATTATTGCAACTCAGCCACCCCCATTGGCCATCACCGCCAAGGACCTACAACAGGCCACCACCACTGCGGTCTGCCCTGTCGTTGACCACAACGTATTGTCGATCACCATTGCTATCTCCCCTATTGGTCATACCATTTGTAGACTTTACACTACATTTATTATTTAAAAAAAAAAAAAAAAGATAATCATTCAGTTGTAAATACCTTACATTCATTTAAATAAATTTAAATTATTGTTTTTATACTGCATTCATTTTACACTACATTTATTTTATAGGACATTCCCTTTTTATCCCTTTTTTTAGCCAATCAAATAGCTCTAGATTTGTGGACCTATAGAGTTACGTTACTTTCAAAATTTGAATTACTGAGTTCATGTTCTGAATAAACAAAAGATCAACAATGAATCAATGATGAACTTTACAACTAAGAGAAGAACCTTAATTTTCTTTTTAAGGAAATTCATTAAAAGGTCAAAAAGTATACAATGAGTATAATTTAGGAAGAAGCATAAAAAAGAAACCTTCCATGATTAAACAAAATAAAAAAGTGAGAAGCATAGAACAAGCTAAAACTTCCCAAACATGCCTATACTTAATAGAAAAGGGACAAAAAATCATCGTTTTGTTGTCAAAGTGAGGCCAAACGAGCTCCTAACAAGTATCAAACAAATAGTGTAAGGTCCACTCCAAAAGGGGGAATACCAAGAGAATTGAGGCGCCCCCTACAAGAAGACCCTATAGAGACCCCCAACATTGAACACTTTAACGAGAGTCGTCCCCGCCACCCTCCTTCCACTTCCTAGGATTATCAGTAATTGGCCCCCAAACGATGAAGATCCTTAGCAAAACGAGTCTTATAGACTCTATTATACCTTGGGCCAGATCTTCTTGGATGCATGAGGAAAGCCTCAGTGGAAAACTTGAATGGTATGTTGGAGATATCATCATCCCCAGATGAAGCAACTTACTTGGTTGGAACACTAACTTCCCCACTTGAGACTTGCAAGGGGGAATAGACTTCTAACCTCCAATACCTACATTGGAATTCTTCTTGTTGTCTCCTAGATTTTTTAGTAGTAACAAGACTCTAAGACCCATAGGTTTTTGAAATTTTCCCTTCTTTTGCACTATGCTTGATAATAGAAGGAGAGTGCGCAATTTCCAACCAGAGTGGATAGAGAGTTGGTTGGATCATAGAAGATGAATTTGGGTCATTAATCGCCATTGGAGGGCAACTATTAGTGACGAGAGGGTCACTAGAAGAGGGGTGCTGCTGATCTTGCACAAAACACATGGAGGATTCGATCTACATTGGGGTTGTTGTGCGGACAGCTTGGAGGATTGAGGAACATTGGGACAATGACTTATGTTGTGCCGAACAAAGCCACATTGGAAGCAAAGGTGAGCGATCTCCTCATATTCCGCCCTTTAAAAAAACTTGCCATGGAGCGCAGAGATTCAAACTCTTGGAGGAAGCTTGGCACCACATCCATTTGCACGCAAACACGAGCAAAAGCATTTCTTTCCTAGGAGTTTGTTTGAGCATCAACCCATAAAAGTTGTCCAAAGAAAGAACATATCATAGCAAGGTTGGTGTTGTCCCAATACATTAGAGGCAAGTGAGGCAAGCGAATCCAAACAGGAGAAGATAGGCCCGCCATTGATTGAGGAGAGAATGAAGGAGACCAACGATCAAAACCAACAATATACCCACCAATAACCCACAGTCTACCCATAAGGACATCATCCCAAGCCTCGGCACTTTCAAAGAGGCAAATGAAAGAATCCTGGGGGATGGAAAGGAGCTGAAAATCTCCAAACATTGACCATTTAAGCTTTAATTCGTTGTTTAGCACAATGTAAGGTAACCTTCACCCAATAAGCTTGCCCACTAGCCATCTTTCAAGCCTAACTAAGTTGGCATGGACGGACTCCATGTTCAAAAACACAGAACTTCCATCATCTGGCGTAACTGCCGCCTTAGGAACATCGTCAATTTTGATTACTTCCAACCTATTCCATACATAGGAGAGGTCATGGGCAGGTTTAGCACCATTTGGATGCTCGGAGGATTGTTGAAAAGAAGTAGTTTGGCTATTCAAGCAAGCAGTTATGGAAGAGGCATTTGCACAAACACCTGATGTGTAATTTGCAGATTTACAAATAACATGAATGGCATCATCTAATGTATTTACATGCATGCGATAAATGTCAGAACAAACAGTAGAATCCATAGGATCATTCAAATACCTACAGTCCTTCGCAATTTCTGATCCACCATTGCTCATATTGACTGCAAAACCAGCAGTCGGACTAGCATTGATTTGCGAGAAAACCAAAGCTGCAGTTTGAACCTTCCCTGATCCAGAAACGCCTGGTTCCATAGCAGAAGTCGGACTTGCCTGGGCCTGATCGGAGCCGCTCGAGACGCTACCCGCCGGAGGATGTGGTTCGATCTCCCCAGCCTGCAAGAACGAGATACATTCGGACTTGAATTCGCAGACGGAAAGGTCGAGGGAATAACAAACGAACGAAGAAGAATCCCGTTCCAAAGCGAATGCAAAACCGAACGGAACTGGCTCACCCGACACCAGCTCGTCACCATTAGCTAAACGATCGGACTCCATGGAAGGTACGCGAAGCTGTTCATCCTCAAATGAGTTAAAAAACTGCTCGTGTTCAACAGACAAAGCATCAACAATGAAAACACCGACCAGCTCTACCGACAGATCAGCCTTCAAAACTTGCTCGCAAACATCCGATTCCTTGCTATCCAAAGCCTTCCAATAGTTGCTAATCCTATAGAAGTTCCTACCATCACTGCCCCCGCCGGAGCAGGGAGAAGACCGACGACCACTTCTCCTCACCATGCTTCTTCCGTTGATGATTTTCTTCATGGCGCTGATTAGGGAGAAACTAATTTCATTTATATACAAAATAAAAAATAGATAAACAATACAAATTAAATATATTAAAAAAAACAACGATAATTTTCCCTTAGCAAATACTCCCTTACAATTATACATCATGACAGTAATGCTACAGCAGAACTTTATCAGGCAGAAATGCATATGACCCATTTGGCTGTTATTGAAAAAAAAAAAAACTAATATTTATTTATTTGGGATGTTAAGTGCCAAAAAATAATATTCAAACAAACCCATATAAATTGAGTGAAAGGACCTATTAATCAAAGGATAATTTATATTTAATTGTATATTTTAAAATTTATTATTCATGATTTAAAATATGAATAAAGTAAAATGTCGAAAACATCCTACGTATGGGATGCTTCATTTGACTAGTTGCATGGTTGACTTTTTTTATTCATATTATAACTTTATTATCATAATTGATAGTGATGATACTCTCTCGAGCTTCGTTTGGAATGACTTTTTTACTATTTCTTAAACAGGAAAAAATTTGTCTCCAACGAAATGTTAATCTATTGATTTAAAGAGAGATTTATTTCTTTGAAGTTATAAATTCAAACACATATTTTATAGACTATACAAAACTATTACATAATATACAAATACATTGGCTTCATATCTATTAAACTATATATTAAAAAACACTTAAATTTTAAAATAATTTTATTTCGACTAATAAAGCTTCTAAATAATTTGAATATAAAATTTCTTTTATTTGATTAAAAGAGAAGCATAATACTAAGTTAAGTGTGGCAGAGATGAGGATGCTCAAGTAGATGAGTGGCTTTACCCTTAGAGATATGATACGAAATGAGCATATACGTGAAAATATTGGAGTAGCTCCAGTAGAAGATAAGATTAGAGAGAGTCGCCTTAGATGGTTTGGTCACATAAAACGGCGGCCTTCCAATGACCCGGTTAAGAGAGTAGAGGTATTAGATTTGACTTATGTTAAGAAAGGTAGAGGCATACCTAAAAAGACTTGGTTAGAAAATATTAGGAATGACATTTCTTTATTAGATTTAAACGAGATTTTGACCTTTAATATGACACAATGGAGAAAAAAGATTCATGTAACCGACCCCACCTAGTGGAATAAAGGCTTCTTCTTCTTCTTCTTGTTGTTGTTATACATCATCCATTACCAAATCATGCCTCCTAATCATTACTTCCGGTGCAAGTGACAACTTACTACATTCTAACCAATGCTTCTTTTGAGACAATTTTCTTACTCTTTTCTAAAAGAGTTTTAAAACAACAACAACATGAAGCTTTTATCCCACTATATGGTGAGATAAGCACTATCGTTGCCATATCTCAAGTCTTGAATGAGAAAAATGAAGGGGTGCATTAGGTACTCAACAGCTAACGTAAAACTTTTTGAATAATCTTGACAAAAAGCTTTCTAGTACAAAATTTTATATAAAAAAAAACTAATTTAGAAAGTAGTAATAAAAATGTCTCAAATGAAGCTTAAGGGGCTGTTTGGAAAAGCTTTTTTATTGCTTAATTTATTTTTCATACTATAATCACAATTTCTATTTAGCTATTATTATGTTTTCTTTATTTTTAAGAAATTTCTATGTTAAGAAGTAGCTTTTTACTATAACTTTAAAAAAATTGTTTTCAAACACCTTTATAAATAACTGCTAGCATCACAAACATATCCTAAATATTGCTCTTACAAAATATACAATCAAACATATATTTTAATTTAAGCTTGTTTTTTTTCTTAGAAGTAATCGCGAGTCATTCAATAATTAAATTGATTTTTAAATAAATATAGTATTGTAAATTATAATTATATTTTTATTTACTTAATTAATTTCATATTCGTACGAATAAGAATTTTCATAAGCCAAAATTTGTCGTCTTGCATACGCATTAATGCGCATCCGGCCGTCTAATAAATCCAAAGACTTTGGCTTCCCTACCGTCCACTTGCTCTATTTTTAAAGCTTCAAATCAAGCACGAATAAACCACATTCTTCTTTGTTAAAAAGACTGGTCGCCATCACCACTCTTTTTATTCACTAATTAAACAACAATTAGTTTTAAATATCTTAATATCTCCTCAATCTGCTGAATTTGATAAAATTATGCGGTGCGGACGTCGGATGTATCTGGCGGTCAATCCAGACGCATCATATCATCCAATACACTATGCATTGGATGACATAATGAGTCCAAATTGACCTCTTGATACGTCCGGGCGGTCCGACTTCCGCACGCAATAATCTCTCCTAAGTTCGACCATGATTTTTTACGATGATTTGAATTTGAAATAAATAAAAAGGCTGTGCACAACTTACTAAGTTTGGGTGTTAGATTTGTGTCGGCAAAGGAGTGCAGAGACTAATTGTTTGATTAAATAGGTTAAATGAGATAAGGTAGGTTAATGGGTGCATGCATATGACACATTGGGCCCGGCAGGGTTGTGACTGTCAATTGGTGATGTCCTTGTCTTCTACATTATTCATTAATCAGGTGCATGTGCACGGGTTCATTGTGATGGAGATTGAATACATAATTGGAATTAATCTAGAACATCCATATATTTATATAAAAATTTCAACTATTTTTTCTCATATTAATGATGTTTTAATTATAATGTTCTTCTAATGGTTCAAGTTTAATATTTGTTGGTGAAAAAAAAAATTTTTGGGTGTTTCGATATTTGAGTACATTAATTTTTATGGTATGATTACTCTGTTGATATGTTGCTAATACAATAGATGACTATTTTCTGCATAGATTAGATCTAAGTAAGAATTATTGAACAAAATAGTGTGCATTAAGGGTGTCAATTTCGGGTCATGGGTCCGGTTCGGGTCGAATCCGAAACTAACCCGACACTATTCATGTCAACCCGAACCCGACCCATTTTTGCAAACGGATCGATTTTCCGGACCCGAACCTGACATGCTTCGAGTCCGGGTCAATCTGATCTGATCCGCAACTCGGTGCCAACAAAAAAACTGCTAGTTTCCGAGTCCAAAAAAGGGTCAATCTCTATTTTTCGGGTAAAAAACAAGTCAATCTCTGGTTGCCGGCTCAAAAACGGGTCAACCCAAACCTGACTCGATTTTTGAAATGGGTCGATTTGTTGAACCCAAAGTGATGCATTTAGGTCAATTAATATAAACTCACACACATATCACATATGTAAGACTCGAACTTAAGATCTCTTAATTGATAATCAAAACTTATAACCAATAGACTAGGACGAACTGCATGCTTTGGAAAAACTCATTAAGGCTTCATTTGTGGCGGCTTTCTTACTGCTTCTTAAGCCGACTTTTTAGTACAAACATTTTAATTTTTTTACTAAAAAATTACTTTAATAAGCAATAAAAATGTCATCTCAAATGAAGCCTAAATCACTTAATTTGTTTTCATGAGCTATATCAAAACTTTCAATTCCAAAACTTAATGCGATTCATTTTGCGGAGAACTTAACGGTCATTAGGAGATTGGGCTTAATGCCATTGGTAGCGCATGCGTGAAAACCATGACTTATTAACCCTTTGGACAGAGTTAATTGTAGTGTTAAATGATTTGGCTTATTATGTCAATAAATTTGTCCCATCCACATTTTTTTCAATGTACACTCTCCATGCCAATTTTTTATTGGCCAACTCATTTAAAAGTTTTCCTCAGACAATATGTGAATATTTTTATATATACAGCTTTATTGATGCAGAGCCATTCCTTCTCTACGTAAGAAATATTGAAATCTAAAACATCATATTTTTAATAAATAAATACTAATTTTACAACTTCTCAATGGACATGACATACTTTTTTTTAGAACCGATTTATTTTATTCAATATTAAATAGGGTGATTAGAATTCATTACTCATGAGGGGTTGATCTGTAGTGTCTAGGGTGGGCGAGATTATTGCGCTGAACGTGTTCGGAGGCTAATCCGGACATGTCACGTCATACAATACATTATGTATTGGGTGATGTGAAGCGTCTGGATTGACCTTCTGACGCATTCAACGTCCGCGCATAATAACTTTCCTGTGGGTGGGCAATTGCCCAACCTTGACTACTTTAACATTTTTATTATGAGGGGTGGACAATTATGTAATTTACATTCTTTTATCCAACCAACCCACTAGGGAATATAGGGGTGATACGTCCTCAAAAATTGCCTTGTCGAGCACGAATCTCGAGGCATATTCAAATTGGAATTTTTTCAGGAGACTTACAATCAAATCGAACATCTCAAAGGGACGAACCGAACAACACCAAAATTGGTCCAACCCAAGCCCAAATGGGTCCAAATCGGGGGCCCAGACCACATTTGGAAAGGTTAAAGCTTTATTTGGATAATGAAATGATATCCCAATATGGCATGCTTATAATCAAATCGAGCGTCTCGGCGAGACGAATCCAACGAGCCCAAGATCTCTGAATTCCGACACTGTTAAGTCACTTAAACAGTTAAAAAACTCTCTACGATCGGGGGAATCAATACGAGCCATCCGATGGAGCACTCTGAACCTACCCCGGATCTTCTCTAGATTTACGGGGTGCGCCACTCATGAAAATCTATAAATAGACCCCCACTCTCTACATGAAGGGGACCTTTTGCTTGAGATTGAAGAGAGCTCTGAAGCTTCAAGAGCTCTAGCACCACCGCCGCCTGTCGCCGGACCACCGCACGGCCGCCGCCTACCGCCGGACCACCGCCCGGTCGCCGCATGCCGCAGAACCACCGCCCGGCTGCCGCCTGCCGTCGGACAACCGCCTGGTCGCCGCTTGTTGCAGGACCACCGGCCGCTGCCTGTCGCCGAACCACCGCACGACCGCCGCCTGCCGGACCACCGGCCGCCGCCTGTCGGACCACCGGCCGCCGCCTGTCAGACCACCGGCCGCCGCCAGTCGCCGGACCACCGGCCGTCGTCTGTAGCCGGACCACCGCCCGGTCGCCGCCTGCCGCCGGATCGCCGCCTGGCCGCGGCCTGCAGCCGGACCGCCGCCCGGCCGTGCCTTCCGCCGGACCGCCGCCCCGCCGCTGCCTGCAACCGAACTTCAGATCGACCTTCGTCGGACTCCCGCTCGGCTGCCGCCCGACGCCAGATCATCGCTCGGTCGCCGCCTGCCAGACTTCAGCCCGACCTTCGTCGGACTACCACCCGGCCTCCACCTGCCGGACATCCGTACGACCATCTCCAGACCTTTTACTGTCTCTCCAAATCACTGTAATTCGACCGTCTCTAAATCGAGGGACGGGTCAATCCTTGTAATTCACTCAAGTTTAGTGGAATATTTTCACCTGGGCAAGGCCCCGTGGTTTTTCCCTCTTCGGGCTTTCCACGTAAAAAAGATTTGGTGTTCTACTTCTCTCTTTCTGCTTGCGTGTTGGATATTCGTGCATTGCTAAGACTAAACATTTACTCACTCTATCGCCACGAATCTTTCAGACCGCAACAAGGGGTGTTAGTGATTCAAGCCGACTAGTGAGCCTGTTCAAACTTGACTTAATATATGTCTTATGAGCCAAGCTTGATGAGTCAAGGAGCCAAATTTGAGTCAACCCCGAGTCCCGACTCAACTCTTTAGTTTGTAAGCCTATTCTTTAAAAAAATATTAATATAAAATAAACTTAAAATATATTAGGATTTAGAACTTTATATTGAGTGATTCTTTATTATTATTTTTTCCAAATTTCTCGTTTTTTAATCATTTCATCATAATAATTTCTTAAAACATATTCATTTTCTCGAGCTCGAGCTAGAGAACTGGGTTGAGCTAGCTACTCTTTCATGGAAAAGTAAATAATTGAACCCCGTCATATATATTATCTTTCTTTGCTGTTTCAAGCTTAGAGATGAAGGTTGGAAAACTATAAAAAGGAATTTATGACTTTGAATAATGGAGTCTTTTGCTGTTTTGATGGAAGTGGTTGTTGGGGTATAGGAGATGATATTAAAAAGAATTTATGACTCCAAAAATATATAATGTTTGACTGCTGTCCCTAAGAAAATTGATTCCTTACATGTTCTAATACATTGTGTAATGACTGTCAAAATTGGGTCACGGGTCGGGTTCGGGTCCAACCCGTAATTGATCTGACACTGTTCAACCCGACCTGTTTTTGCAAACGGGTCAGTTTTCTGAACCCGAACCCGACCCTCTTCGGGTCCGGGTCAACCTGAACTCAACCCGATTATTCGGGTATATTTTATTAAAATTTTTTATTTAATTCAATTTATTTAAATCTAAATCAAATTAAGGTAAGATTTACTTCAATTATTTTAAAATAAATGAAAATTAATTTAATTTGGGCAATAATATTTATAATTTTTTGAAATATCATTTACTTATATCATAAAAATTCATTAAAACCCTCCTAAATTAATTAAAAATGGGTCAAACCGGGTTGATTTCGGGTTTCCGGGTCAACCCGAACCCGACCTAGTTTTACAATCTGCTCGAAATCCCTAACCCGAACCCGACCCGGAACCCGAACCTGAAATTTCCGGGTCGGGTCAAATATTGATACCCCTTAATTACAGTTACAATTATGATGTTTTCTTAGGCTGTGTTTGTTTAGAACAACTTCTTTGCTGTTTTCTAAAATTTTATTTAGGACTATTTTATTAGTACTTTCTAATCAGTTTTTTAGAAGAAATTTTTGTATTAAAAATTTGTTTTAAAAAGCATTAAAAAAAATCATCAAAAAAAAATCTAAAACTATTTTTAAGTTTAAAATACTATTTGTTAGTGTCCATAATAATTGAATTACATTGGGGTTGTTGGTAATAATGTGCATTAGTTGGGTAAATCAAAATTTGAATTAAAATTTCAATTAAAATATGATAATCTTATTTAAAATAAATTAATAATTTCAATAATATCATTTTATTTAAAAATCAGGATAATGTATAAATATTTATTAAAAATTAGATATTGGTTGTATGAATATTTAATCTTTTTAATATAATGTGTATTTAAATCTGTACGAACTTAAATTCTTAATAATATACGTGTCATAATAAAAATAAAAAAGCACTTGTGTCGCGGGCCCGACATAAATTGTTTCCAACGTCAACATTGGAGGGTGATTCACGTAAATTACTCATCTCATGCTCTCGGCTCAGCTCGGCTCGGCTCGCCTCATTTGTCGCATAGCGGCGGGTCGTCGGAGGAACAGCGACCAGCAACTGCACCAATAGAAAAGCTATTTTCACCCACTTCGGCACCCGAAGTCTCTGCATCATGCGAGGTGAGTGGATTCTGGGTGCAGTTTTGAAACAAACAAACATGGAGGAAATTCCAGACCAGGGCATACGACGCCGGAAGTCTGCGCCGCCGGCGGTCCCCGCCGTGGAGACTACGTGCGTGTCCGTACGACAACGTCTCCTACGCGTCGTGAAGGCCCCCCCCGCAAGCGCCAACTGGGGACCACACTGGTGTGCGTGCAGCAAAAGCAAAAGACTTGAGGCCCCCGCATGCACGCTGCTGACCATGTTGCTTGTTGCTTAACCCACCACCCTATATTGCTTCACAGCTTCATTTTATAAATGAAATGCTTTGCTGGTAAAATGAGAGTTTAAAATAAGCTAATTTTTACGATCATTAGCTAAATAATACATGGCATGTGAAATATTTTGAGATGACGTTGTATATTTTAAATTATTCATAATGTGCTTTAGATTTCGTTTGAGACGGCTTTATTACTATTTCTTAAAACAAATTTTTATTTTTTTTTACTAAAAATTTGATTTAAGAAGCAGCAAGAAAGTCATCCCAAACGAAACCTTTGTCACTCAACTGACTAAAATATGTTGATTTTACGGGCTAATCAAAATGAATAGATCAATCAATAGCTACATATAATCTCATATATATAATGTATATGTCATATAATTAATACATCTCCTTCTGGTAATGATACTTTTATTGGGTTATCTTATATCATTAATGTATTAACTTTTTAATGTAATTCTTTTCATATATAATCATCTTTAATTTTATCTATATAAATAGAGAATTAATGGATAAGACTGAAGATATATTTGAGATAATTTTCTGCCTGTTTTTTTTTTCTTATTGCTTTTTCATTGTGTTTTAAAAAATTTTGTAAAGGAAAACTATTTTTTGGAACAATAGCAGTAAAGCTATTTTTTCGACAATAATTTTATAAATAACTTTATAAAACACCGTAATCATATAAAGCACTTAAGCACTGCAAACTTTCCAAATAAATCCTAAGGACAAACAACCACTTATTTGTTTCGATCTCCCTACTTTCGAGCAAGCTTCTTTTTTATTATTTTTCTAATTATCTATTTTTCATATCTAATCTTACGAAATTTTGAATGCATAAATACTTTTTTTAATGATATGAGTAATATTTTGAGGTGATATATATATACCACGAGTTTATAGCAGTTACTTTGGATTTGGAGAAATTATTTTGTGCGGGTACCGAACCGTCCGAGGTTGAATCAGAGCATGCCACATCACCTGGTACACAATAAAAAAGGGATGTGGCACGCTCTAATTAACCTCCAGACGGTATCCATATCCGTACAAAATAATTTAACTTGTATATTTGATGACATCTTCTTAAACGTCCGAATATTCTAATATAAAATTGTTCAGTAGCTAAATAAATAAAGACTGCGATTCCTTAGATTTTTGGCAGATTAATTTGAATGTTATTCTTTATAATAAATAACAACGAATAGTTAATTTGTTAAAAAAAAGATTTTTTTTGACAAAATGATCACCGTAATTTATGACCGATAGTCTCAAAATTCATATTTTAACATATTTAACGGTCATAATTCAATAGAAATTCGAAACGTACTGTTGTAATGAAGATTCTGTCAGATTATCCGTCCTAAATTATGACGAGTAAGCTTTCAAATGGTTATTTCAACCATTTATTTGTTATATATTCATTGGAAAATTCTTCAGATACGACTTTTTCCAACTTTTTTATTGTAATTTTCGTTGAATTATTCTTTTTATTGGATTTTTCCGAAAAATATTATAATAAAAATAAAGTATGCTTAAGTTAGTATTAGAGCTCCTCTAATTATACTTAGCATGATGATTAACTTAAATTTAATTTATTTTTACAAACTCGCTTACTTAATCTACCATAATGAATATGAGTTTCTTCAACCATATAATTAAGACTCAGATGATAAACACATTTGTTTATTTTTTATAAGGTTTTTAAGTAGATTATATTTTCAAGAATAACTCGAAATCTCCTCGATAATTTACTGAGTTAAGAACAATAGAAGATTTTGATTCATTTATTTAACAAATCGATACAAATAAAAGTGGAACTCATTTACATCTCTACTTATAATATAATCATATTATGTTATATTCAAATTAAGACTTTGTTTAGGACGGCTTTCTTATTGCTTTCTAAAAAAAATTGCAGTACAAAATTTTTGAACTTTAAAGTTATTTTAGAAAGCAGTAAAAAAGCTATGTCAAACAAAACCTTAGTCTATTTAACATTGAAGTAATGAAAGATGAGTCACGACAGATGAATTTCTATAAGGATCAAAGAAGACTCTTTGGTTGTTTGAAAGATGGCTCTCCATTGTTCCCAACTTAATTAATTTCTTTTCAAAGGAGCCATGATCTCTTAATCTTCAAGATAATTAGTCGCATTACGTTATACTCTTGACTTTAATTAAGGAATGTGTGTCCAGTCAAACATGGATTAGAGCTTCCTCTTAAGACTAATTAGCTCACTAATTACTTTTAGGGAAAAAATGAAAACAATACTCAATCAGTCATGAATTTTCCGTGAAGTTAGGGTTAAGGTTTCCTATTGAAAAGCTATAACCATAAACGCGTGAGCTATATTTTTATTTATGATTCTAAAAATGGAAAGAAAGTTTCGAAGAAGGTAAGTTTTGTGTTTGTTGAGTTCAAGCAACTTGGGAAGTGTTGTATTGCTGATCTTAAATGCTGAGAAAATGACTGTAATAATTAATGTTAATCAATAATTTGAATTTATTTTTTATGGTTAAGATCGATATATGAGAGTATTGGGTTAGTTTTATATTGAATAATTAATAAAGAGGGGTAAATGTCAAAATAGTCCCCTAATTATTCATATATTGCAAATTGAGTACTTGAGTTTTATGTTCTTCAATTTAATCCTTAGACTATATAAAATTAATCTGAAATTATCCGTTTTGAGACTAAATTGGGATAAATTTTGTATACCTTAAAGATTAAATTAAGGTCGATCAATCTTATATCACAATTACAAAGTGATGCACCATTTTGAATTAATTGGTATTAATGTAAAGTGATTAAGGCTTCAGTTGGGATGATTTTTTTTATTTCTTCTTAAAGCAGCTTTCTAATAAAAGATTTTATATTTTTACTAGAAAGTTGCGCTAAGAAGCAGTAAGAAAATAGTCCCAAACGAAGCTTAAATTGGAGTATCATGATACTTAATTGGTACTAAATTGGCCATATAGAATAGTCTAAGAATTATTTTGGATTCTTTTTATTAAAAAAAACTATTTTTGAAGAATAAAATCATTTTATGTTAATAATTAATTGTTCTTAATATATATAATTTTTTTTTTATTTACTTTATTCCACATTTGCTAACGGTTGTAAAATTTCATAACTTCAATGTTATGGGATGCTATTTATTGAAAATATTGATGGATCGATGTTGTTATTCGCTAGAAAATTAATGTCATTAGAGTGGGATATATATGTCTTAGCTTCTGATAAAAATTTAGCTCGCAGAAATTATACTTGTAAGAGACAAGAAAATTTTTATGCGGGAAATCCATAAAGCAAAAGATCACAGGTTTTGTTCCAATTAAAAAATCCACTATATAATAAAAAATTCAAGAGTCATATCTTCGTCATAGTTGAAGAGGGGAGGACTAATGGAGAACAAATGTATGATTTTCTTAGTGAAGATTATAGAAATAATATATTTACAGATGTACAATTAAAACCCAACAATAAGTTTAGATATTGACAGGAGTCCAAAGATGGGCGCAACGACTATTAGTTGTGGTAAGATAGTTAATACATACCCAACAATAATGTTAGATCTTGATATGAATCTTGAGATGAGAGTGAATTCTTTAATTGAAAGAACTCAATGGGAGAACGGACTAGCCTATTAGGGGTTATCGTCAGGGTATTCTGAAACTCATCTCAAGTTCTTGACTAGCCTTTGACTACATATGCTTGACTCGCAGACTACATAGCCAACTATATTAAGTTCAATTTATGTACTTTTCAATGTAATATGCAATTGCACTATCCGACCTTGACTACATGCATGGTACCTTTGCACAAATAATATTGCATCAAATAAGTTCTTATGTATTGTGAACGTAGACAAAGCCTATGAGGAAAAAAAAAAAGTGACTTACAATGAGAACCAAATATAATGATGTGACTTACAAACAACTGCAAAAAAAGTATGGATGATCATCCAGTCCAGGCTAGGGAAACTTCCACGAATTTTTTTCCAATGGAAAACATATAAGATTCTATTTTTTAAAATATAATAAAAGCAAGAGATTTCGATACTATAAATAAGAAAGATGGAGAGTTAGAATTTGCTTCAATAAAGAGAAGGACCTCTTATGGACAGCTGGTGTAGGCGAACCTGCAAGAAGGAGAAACAGAGGAAAAACAAGAAAACGAAACCAGAAAACGTATTTCTGTATTGATGATAAAAACCAAGATAATCCCTCTCTACAGGGTTCCGTTCAGGATATACTACTTCCTTTCAACTATACTTATAATAGCTAAACAAGTAAAAAGATCTAAAAAGTATTAAGATACTAAATATGGCAGTAAGATAATGGAGCTCCAACACTATAACAAAATTGGTACGTATTGAAGGTAAGTTGCTCATCCAGATGACGCTAAGCAACGATGCTCCGCATCATACTTCCCCACCGTGAAAAATCTGTGGATCAGCTGAATGAATGTGAGTATTGCCATCATCAGGAGGTATGTAAGTATAGAGATCATTCACATTGAATGTGTGAGAAGTATTAAACTCAGCGGGTAGATCAACAACATATGCATTGTCGTTGATCTTTTTAGTAATTGGAAAAGGACCCCATTTCCTTTTGCTTAACTTGGAGTAGCTGCCGGTAGGTAGGCGCTCCTTGCGCATTCGAACAAGAACTAAATCACCCGGTTTGAATAGCTTCTCCCGCCGGTGCTTGTCAGCTGCTACTTTGTATTGTTCAGTGGACTGCAGCAGTTTTGCTCTAATGTCGGATAAGAACTCCGTATAATTCTCAGCTAGTTGAGAGGCAGCTTTGCTTTTGCATTTTGGGAGCACTGCAACATCAAGCACAGTGTTTGGCATTTTAGTGTAGACAATACTAAAAGGGCACATACCGGTTGAACGATTTGGCATCGAGTTGAAGGCGAATTCCGCTTGCCCGAGAATGTCATCCCAGCACTTCGGGTGGTCCTGAACTAGACAACGGAGTAGATTACCAAGTGTTCGATTGACTACTTCGGTTTGTCCGTCAGTTTGCGGGTGATACGACGAGCTCAATTGAATTTGAGTGTGCAAGCATTTCCAAAGCTCTCTCCAGAAATGACTAATGAATTTGACATCACGATCGGAAGTAAGACTTCTAGGAATGCCGTGTAAACGAACAACTTCTTTAAAAAAAAGTTTTGCGATATTGAGAGCATCAAACGTCTTCTTGCAGGCGACAAAATGTGCCATTTTAGAAAATCGATCCACTACTACCATGATAGAATCATTACCACGTTGAGTCCGAGGTAACCCCAATACAAAATCTATACTCAAATCCTCCCAGATGGTTTCCGGAACAGGTAATGGTTGATACAAACCAGTGTTTTGTCCTGTTCCTTTGTACATTTGACAAATGGAGCATCTTTCCACAAATTTAGTGACATCTCTTCTTAGATGGGGCCAATAAAATCTCTGTTGTAGCTGTTTAATAGTGTTATCTCTGCCCAGATGGCCTGCCAATCCGCCTGCATGAGATTCTTTGATAATCTGTTGCCTCCAGGAAGAGTTAGGAATGCAAAGTAGGTTACCTTTAAATAAATAACCATGTCTAATAGAGTATTCAGCCACGGGTTCTTGGTTTAAGCATTTGGTCCAATAGCCTTGGAAGTATTCATCTTCATGGTATAAATCCTGTAGACATTCCAGTCCAGAGAATTCGGTTTGCAGTTGAGTAATGAGAGCAGCCCGACGACTCAAGGCGTCGGCAACACGATTCTGTGTGCCACTTTTATGTTTTAACACAAAAGTGAATTTCTGCAAAAATATGATCCATCGAGCGTGCATTCTATTTATGTTCTTTTGTGTATTGATATATTGGAGAGCTTTGTGATCACTACAAAGAACAAAATCCTGATGTAACAAATAATGCTCCCATTGTTTTAATGCTCTAATGACCGCATAAAGTTCCTGCTCATATACAGTCCACTTTTGTCTGGACGGGCATAATTTCTCACTAAAAAATTCCACCGGCTTGGTATCTTGAGACAAGACGGCGCCGATTCCCACAGTCGACGCATCTGTATCCACTGTAAATGGTTTGTCAAAGTCCGGTAACGCCAAAACGGGAGCTGTGGATAATGCAAGCTTGATAGCCTCAAAACTCTTCTGCTGTTCAATGGACCAGGAGAATTTGGCTAATTTTAATATATCTGTGATGGGAGCCATAATCATACTAAAACCTTTGATGAAGCGTCTGTAAAAATTAGCCAGTCCATGAAAACTACGAATGTCAAACAGAGATTTGGGCGTCGGCCATTCAACTATAGCAGCTACCTTTCTTGGATCCACACTAATCCCGGCCGCCGAAATAATGTACCCGAGGAAGGAGACTTGCCTTGTTGCAAATTCACATTTGTGAGTGTTCAGGAAAAGCTTGTTTTGTCTCAATATTTCAAATAGATCTGTTAGATGCTGTAAGTGTTCCTCTTTGGTGGCGCTGTACACTAGTATGTCATCAAAATACACAACACAACATTTATTGAGAAATGGTTTTAACACTTCATTCATCAATCGCATGAAGGTTGCTGGTGCATTACAAAGCCCAAAAGGCATGACTTTCCACTCATACAATCCCTGACGAGTCTTGAAGGCCGTCTTCCACTCGTCTCCGGGGCGTATCCGTATTTGATGATACCCACTGCGAAGATCCAATTTAGAAAAAATATTAGCTCCGGCGAGTTTGTCTAGCATGTCCTCCATTCGCGGCATAGGAAACCTGAATTTTACTGTAATTTTATTTATAGATCTGCTATCCATACACATTCTCCAGCTACCATCTTTTTTTGGCACCAATAATGCTGGCACGGCACAAGGGCTCAAACTTGGTTGGATTAGCTGTTTTTTCAGGAGTTCATCTACAATTTGTTGCAACTTCTTATGCTCATTGGGGCTCATCTTGTAGTGAGGTAAGTTAGGAAGTGAAGCTCCAGGTGTCAGCTCAATTTGATGCTGGATGGTTCGCATTGGTGGTAGCTCGGCTGGTAGGTCCGCTGGGCAAACGTCTTCATATTGCTTGAGTAAAGAGCTAATTTCATTTGGCAAGGAGTCCACTTCTGCTACAGAATTTGATTCTTGTATCAGTAATGCCATAATGCACGACGATTCTCGCCAAGCATTTAGTAATGCTGTTCCAGAAACAGCAAACAGAGCTGTTTTCTGTTTTGGTGGGGCTAACTCTCGGTCCGGCGAGTGGGGCAGCAACCTTAGCCTTTTTCCTTTCCAATCAAAGGAGTATGTATTAGTTCGGCCATCATAAATAGCTCCCACATCGAACTGCCAAGGTCTTCCCAAGATTATATGACAAACATCCATCTCCACTACATCGCATAGTACTTCACTTACATAATGCCGCCCAATTGAAAATGTTACTCTGCACATGTCTGTCACTGAGATCTCCATTCCGCGTTTGACCCAACTTATCTTGTATGGATTCGGATTCCGTGTTGTCTTCAGTTGCAAAGCTTGAACCACAGCTCGGGAGATGACATTTTCTGTGCACCCACTGTCGATTAGCAAATCGCAGACCTTGCCAAGAATGGTGCATTTAGTTTTAAACAATGCATTTCGTTGAGAGTGAGTTGGCTGCCGTGGGGCTATCAACAGTTTTTGTAAAACACAAATTAGAGGCTCTCCCTCATCTCCTACAACGTCCTCTGATTCATCTTCTTGACCACCCATAGCTGCTTCTGCTTCTTCTTCAGCTTCTGCATCCACCATTTGTAGTTGAGGACGGGTCGGACATTCATTGGATTTATGTCCATATTGGAAACATCTGAAGCACTTAATATTAGCAGGTTTTGCATAGGGATTTTCCTTCAATGGCAGCTTGCCCTTCGAATACGTCTTTGGTTCAGTTATCTTTTGGCCAGCAATAGTAGGTTGAATGGCTAAAGGTGGCGTGGTCAGCTGCTTGGTAGAGTTGGCCGCCGTTTGAGGTGGTTGCTTGCTGTTGTCAGTAGAAGTTTCAAATCCACGCCGGCTCGATCTGCTGTGTTGATAACGGCTCAGTTGCATTTCTGCTTTAAGAGCATAATTAACTGCTTGCGAGAGCGACCAAATTGCATTTAGTTCTAGCTTATCTTGGATTGCATCTTTCAAGCCCCCAATGTACCTTGCTACAATTTGATTAGCTGATTCGCTCAAGTTATTTCGAGCACTGAGCCTATAAAACTCCTCGGTGTAGTCGTTCACAGTCCTCGAACCCTGAGAGCAGTGTTGATATTGCACATATAACATTTGCTCGTAATCAATCGGCAAGAAATGGCCTCGTAACAATTGCTTCATTCTAAACCAACTCCGCACTAGCCCCTTGCCTTCTCGCCTCCTGGACTGAATAACTTGCTGCCACCACGCACTAGCGCCCCCTTTTAGCCTACACGCCACATACTTAACCTGTTTTTCTGGATCAATTTCCATGTATTCAAAAAATGTCTCAACAGCCCTCTCCCAATCCAAATAATCTTCAATATGAAGTTTCCCATCAAAGAACGGTATGTCTAATTTGACTCGGAAGTCACTGTGATGTCGATCTCGCTCGGTCGGTCGCTGTGTAACGCCCCGAGATCCGTGTAGCGAAAAGGATTCGTCTGACATTCTGATCGAACTCCATTCCAGTTGCCTTGCTCGGACCTGAAAATTTTAACCACATATAATGAGCTTACAAAGCCCAGCAGGTCACCAAAGCCTACAACTGAAATCAAAGCACGGCGATGCTATCAATATGCATGTCAATCTATCAATCTGAATCAGTCAATGGTCAATGAGTCTATGCAGCGGAAATCCATAGTCAATAAAACCAGTCAATGCAGCGGCAGGCAATTCGATAAATCAATTCAATCAATCAATATTCGTCAATCAAAACGATACGGTCAAATCAGTACGATCTAATCAATGAAGTCAATCGAGAAAAGCGATACGAGACAATGAAGCTATAAAACAGTCAATACGGTGTAGAACAATAGCAACAGTGAATCTATCAAATCTATAGGCAGCAGTACAATAAATCTATAAGCAGTAGTACGATGTCCATGCTATCAATGCAATATCTATATCCGTTCATTTCTATATCAATGCTCAATAGTCAATCGATGAAATCAATGAAATCCGTACAATAGTAAATCAATTCGATAAATCCAATCAATATCAATAAACCGATCCGACATCAATAAATCAATACAAATCAGGAAATCTAATGCGATGCAATATCATGTACATGCAATTTCATACACTGGTCTTACTCGACAAGCCCAAACACTAGTCATGATGCTGTTGTAGTTATCAATCGTTCAATATCAATAGTGCTGTTGTAGTGGTCAATCTATATCAATAGTGCTGTTGTAGTTCGTTCAATATCAATAGTGCTGTTGTAGTTCGTTCAATATCAATAGTGCTGTTGTAGTTCGTTCGATATCAATAATGCTGTTGTAGTTCGTTCAATATCAATAGTGCTGTTGTAGTTCGTTCGATACACGTTGGTTTCTATAACCAACGTTCAACTAGGTTTCCACTTGTCTTTCAGCAATCAATCAATCAATGCAATAATCGATGCAATAAGCAGTATTAAAGAAATCGAGAACGATCACATCAATAGTCAAAGGCAGATCAATTCAATCTATCAATTCCGAGAAAATCAGAAATCATACGAAAATCGGGCAGAGTAACGGTAGTCTATCGAAATTACACAAAAAGCCTGCAAAAAGACAAATTCTGAATTTCACCAAATTACAACAGAATAACCACGGCATCAATGCAAGACTATCAATCTATAGAATCCAAATCAAATCAAGTCCTGATAATTTCCTATTCAATTAAAATCGCGTAGAATCAATTCCGACCGGTAAAATCTTCGTAGAATACAGTCAAATCGTATACAATAATCATATCTATAACATACTAAAAGTTGTGCGGTGAAAGTCTTGTCAAATCAAAACCATGTCGAAAAGTCGACTACGAAAACACAAAACAGATCACAACTCGGTCAAAACACAATATCTTTGAAAACAGAAGTAAGGTTCGGAGTCCTTACCACGAGATCTTCACTTTTCCCAACAGCAGCGTCGGACGAAAAGCGCTCCGCGGCCTCCAAAACCAAGCTTTTCCTCTTTTTCCCTTTCTCTTTCTCTCTCCTCAAAATATCTGATGTTTTAAAATGAATTTCTCTCTCTTCAAAACGAGCTCATTTCCTTATATCATACATGGATCGGCCTGGCCGATCGTCTCGATCGTCCTGGACGATCAGACCAATTCTGGTCGTCCTGGCCGATACTCCAGGGCGATGATCAGGACGATTTTTAGGAACAGTGCAGATCGTCCTGGACGATCTCAATATCGTCCTGGACGATTCTGTCCAGAAATGGCTCCAGAAATCAGCTGTTTTCCATGCACTGATCGGCCTGGACGATCTCAACATCGTCCTGGACGATCCTGGGAGGAAAATCCAAATCAGAGAGGAACAGTAAGGGAACGAGATATTACACGCCGCCTGCGAGTTACTCCCATCTCATTGTCTGAGTCTGACACTTCCAGAGCATTGAATCGTTCCAGCTCTCCTTCCGAATCCGAAGTGTCTTGAATCAGTCGCTCACGCTCTCTGTCTGCTCCGAACCCACGTCTCACTGTTCCTGCCGGTATGTTTGCCGGTATCGCTGTCCGAGCGGTTTGGTTCCTATCCAGACGAGCGTTAATCTGTCGAAGCTCACGCCGCATCTCACCGAAGAATCGGTTGAAATCTGCCGAGAGAGCTTCTGTCTGCCTCGCCAAGCTGGCGTGCTCTGCCCATAGGGCTTCAAGGCTGTATTCTTCACCGGTGGCCACCCGTTTGCTTCCCTCCGCCATCTTGGGTTGTAGCTCTGATACCAAGTTATGGTGTAGGCGAACCTGCAAGAAGGAGAAACAGAGGAAAAACAAGAAAACGAAACCAGAAAACGTATTTCTGTATTGATGATAAAAACCAAGATAATCCCTCT
This sequence comes from Dendrobium huoshanense, assembly GCA_016618105.1. Lineage (NCBI taxonomy): Eukaryota > Viridiplantae > Streptophyta > Magnoliopsida > Asparagales > Orchidaceae > Dendrobium > Dendrobium huoshanense. Next base: position 15,690,854 of record CM028348.1, read on the forward strand.
CTACAGGGTTCCGTTCAGGATATACTACTTCCTTTCAACTATACTTATAATAGCTAAACAAGTAAAAAGATCTAAAAAGTATTAAGATACTAAATATGGCAGTAAGATAATGGAGCTCCAACACTATAACAAAATTGGTACGTATTGAAGGTAAGTTGCTCATCCAGATGACGCTAAGCAACGATGCTCCGCATCAACAGCTATATATCAAAGCTGAGAAAATGAAGAGGCCAAACGCAGAGGAACTCGCGATGATTTTGAAGGACATATTGATGTTCAAGGAAAGAATGCTTCCCTCGCTATATATATATATATATATATATATATATATATATATATATATATATATATATATATATATATTAGAGCTTTATAAATAAATATAATATGTTCTCTTATTTTATAAATAAGAAAAAAGAATCTCACCCCAAATGCAAATAAAGCGATAAAATCTTGAAATATTTTGCTTTTTTTTTTAAATCTAATTATTACCTAAGGATACGATTATATATTTTTAATATATTTGATATATATATCACCAAAAATTATCTTGATCAGACACGAATCTCGAGGCAAAATCAGGTTGAAAGTTTTAAAAAATTAAATATGGGACCATGTGAACTCAGATTTCAGCAAACTTATAGTCGAACTGAGCGTCAAAGAAATACGAACCCAACGACACCAAATTCAACTCAATCTGAACCTAAACTAGTCCAAATCAAAGACACGAAGCGCATTTGGAAGGTTCAATCCATAATTTGGATTACCAAACAATTTTCAAATATGGCATGTTTATAGTCCAATCAAGCTCAACGAGAAGAATCCAACGAGCCCAAGATCATCAAATTCTGATACCATTAGAGCCTTCAAATGCTTGATAAACAGTCCAAGATCAAGGGATTCAACATCAGTCGTCCATTTAAATCACTCTCAACTTACCCCTGATCTTCCTCATATTTACTGGTCATGTCACTCTCAGAAAACTATAAATAGCCACTCATTTCTCTTAAGAGGGATCCAAGCAAGAAGCAAGGAGAAGAAGAGAAGGAAGAAAATGAAGAGAATGAAGATCGACCACCGCCGGAGCTCCACCCGAACTCTAAGTGACGTTGGAGTTCCATCCGACCTTCAAGTGACGCTAGATTTCCACTCGAACAAGTGATGCCGGAGTTCTGTCTGACCTTCAAGTGGCGCTAGAGTTCCACCTGAACTCCAAGTGACACCAGAGTTCCTTCCGACCTTCAAGTGATGCTGGAGTTCCGCCCGATTCCAAGTGGCGCTAGAGCTCCGTCCGACTACCGGCGGACACCAGTTTTCTATCTGTTTGCCAACTGACGCCAGCATTCTGATATCCGTTTGCAACTAAATTTCAACCCAATAGTTGATTATTGTAATATGATCATCATAAATTTTAGGGACGAATCAACCTCTTGCTGTAACTTAAGCAAACACTAGTGAAATTCTTTCAACTAGGCATGGTCTTGTGGTTTTTTCTCTTTCCAGGATTTTCCATGTAAAAATCTTGGTGTTTTATTTCTTTTATGTTTATGTGTTGGATATCCTTATAACGCTGAGATGAAAAATTCTAACTTTATTGCTACGTATATTCTTGCTCGCAACAATATTATTATTAGTATTATTATTTCATGAATAATAATAATAATTTTTTTTTTAAATTATCATACAATAGAAAATTAGATGGAGAAAATAGGTCTGAACAATGATAAAAAAAAATCTAACTTTATTGTTGCGTATATTCTAGCCCGCAACAATATTATTATTATTATTTCATGAATAATAGTAATAAATTTAAATTTTTTTAAAATTATCATACAATAAAAAATTAGATGGAGAAAATAGGTCTGAACAATGATAATATATATATATATATATATTTGCTTTAAAATTAGTATAAATAAATTTTGACTAATCATATCCTTAAATTATATATTATTAAATTTACTATAAATTATATCATCTCAATTAATTAGATTGTTGGAAATCAAAAAAAATCTGCTAAAAACTAATCAGATGCTATGGACAATCGCTAAATTAAAAAAATAGTAGAAAATAATTAATATATATTATTTTAAAAATAATAAATGATAAATAATTCAAATCACTTATATAAATTAATAAAATAAAATAAAATCTTGCCCGTCTAATCTCACGATTTGTATCATAGTGCGTCCGCGCCACCTATGCCCTATTTTAAGAGCTAATGTTCGCTTTTGATATATTGCTATGATATATTGCATAACACATTTTAATCCAAGTCGTTGGATGTTTATCTCACACGACTTTTAAAGCAAATCTATAGAATTTGAACTATTGTAGTGCATAAGATTTTGCTCTGCTTCTTTTGGTCCCTCGCGTGCATCGAACGCTCACACGCCCACAATTAGTCAAACTAATATAAACAATTAAAACCCTTATTAATTAAACCACTTTTCACCCAGCGAACATTTCCTCTCAGCCACACATCAACCTAAAATATCTTAACGTCCTCAAGACCGAGGTGAGGGGTACTTTCGTCATTATACTTATTGCTGATACAGTAATGCCACACTCGTAAAAACTACACACATCAACTAAAATTTATGTTAATTAAACAAATTTTAAGTGAAAAAATTCAATCAGGCTGATAAATATATTTTTAATTTAAAAAGTTACATCAAAATAATCTAAAACTTAAAAAATATTTCATTTTTATTAATAAACCACTTTTAAAATTCATCGTTATCATAACTTTTTTATTTTATCATTATACATTATTCTTTATTTGAATTAAATTATCATAATTACTTAAAGAAAAATCCCCTTAATTTTAAATTTTATATATATTTAAAATAATATATTTACCTAAATATATAATATTTAACTCTAAAAAATTTTCGGCCATGACTTCACTATTTATTTTTAAATAAAAATTTAAATATTAATGCAAAATATGAAAATAAATTATTATTTTGTGATAGTAATTCAAATATGACTTTCAATTTAATTGTAAATATTTTTGAAAATATATATCTTTTTTCTTCTTTTAAAAAGAAGAATTCTTTTGGATATATACGATGAAAAAAAGGAGATGGGAATCTTACAAAAATAATTCCGCTCAATAAAAAAAGTTGGCCTATCTATTTCAGTTTCCATGGCGTGGCACCTAAACAGTAAGATCCGAATAAATAATGAAAATTAATTAATTAAATTAAATATTGATATTATTTATGTGGTCAATTTGATTGCAGCCACTCACAATCACAAATTTATGCCTAAGCCCTCCGCTCTGCCAATGTGTATCGGATGTAGTTGGACGTCAACATCTTTCAAAGAAAAATTGCGATAAGGTACGTGGACATACCATATTTACACTTTCGCATAAAGCACTGAAAAAAAAAAAAACAGTTATAGATACTTATTTCTCAAAATATAAGTATTACATTTTATTCTCTTATCTTCTTCTTCTTCCTTTCTTCTTATCTGGATCCACTCTCATGAGAAATGAGGGGTATATTTATAGATTTTATGGAGTGTCATAGCTCATAAATAGGTGTGAGATCAGGGGCAAATAGGGAGTGGTCGAATGGACGGCTGATATTGAATCCCTTGATTGTGCACCGTTCGTCAGATATTTGAAGGTCTTAATGATGTCATAATTCAACAATTTTGGACTCGTTGGATTCGTATCGTCGAGCCGTTCGATTCGACTATAAGCTCATTAGAATCGAAGACTGTTTGGTAACTCGAATTGTGGTAAGAACTTTCCAATAGCACTTCAGGTACTTGATTTGGGCTTGGATTGAGTTGAGTTTGGTGTCGTTGGGTTCGTATTTCCGAGACGCTCAGTTTGACTATAAGTTCGCTGAAATCGGAGTTTAGGTGCTCCCGGATTTAATTTTTGAAGTTTCCGGCTTGATATTGCCTCGAGATTCGTGCTCGATCAAAATAATTTTTTGAAAATATATCAATGATCATATAAAATATATCTTATTTAAGTAAGATCATATAGGTTGAAAGAAGTTAAATACGTCATTGCACATGCAATTCAACACCCCAACCCTCTTGGTTTACCTTACCTCTTTCAAGACCTATGTTGTTGTTTTTGATTTCACCATAACCATCTTCTTTAAGACATACCACCATAATCTTATTTACATTATGACATTTGTTGTCTCTAAACATGAATTTTAACCTTGCTTACATCACAGTCATCTTCTTTAAGACCTATACAATAACCTTAATTTTGCTATAAATATTTTTTTTTCAACACTTTTACCGTAACCTCACTTATATCACAATTGTCTTCTTTAAGACTTGCACCACAATTATACGTTCGTAAGATTTGTCTTTTTTAATAATTACACTACTACTTCTCTATTGATATTGTCATCTCCTTTAAGATATACTACATATTTCTATTAGATTATAGTCTTTAAGTCCTTTAAGACAAGTCACAACTAAGCTTGTACAACAATCATCTTCCTTATAATTCACACTATAACTATCAACTTTACTTGTATCACACAAATCATCATATAAGGTTATGTGCCAAAACTAAGAAATTTCATAGTCATCCAGTTTAAGGCATTCATATTAGTGATATTATCATAAGGTATATCTCATAATCATCTCCAAAAGGACATGTTATAGCCATCTCTATCAGTCCTTATATATAATCATCTACAGTTACATTGCACTTGGGCCACCTCTTGTCATGTTATAGACATCATACACATTTGTTATAATCATAAATAATATATTCGGGAACCTATCTTAATATCCTAAACCTTATATTCTCTAATTACTAAAGAGGCATCTTATTGTAAAGTCTCTCCAATTGCTTGGAGATGCATTACTTTATACCAATTTGTTTTGAATTGTTGATGATTCTTAATTATTGATAAGTTAGACGGTATGAATGATATTTTTAATGATGTATCTTATTATTCTCTAAGGAACTCCCCATAAAAAGAGAATGAATGGCATTTCTTACATCTCAATGAACAATTTTTCAAAAAAAAAAAGGATATTAGACAGCTGTCATTCGAGCTTCAGAGCCCTCTGATTCGGTGAAGCTCCATTGGCATGTGCTGCTGGGGTGATAGGTAATGTATACAATGGTGCTCTCAATTCAGTGGATGTTGGGAAAGCCTTTCAAAAGTATTGAGAAAGACATTTTTCAACCCAAAGAGCTATCAAAAGTCAAAATTTTGTGTACAATTCAAGCAAAAGTGGTGCTACATTCTACAACCTCCAAAATTCATCAAAAAGTTCAAAAAATTATCAAATTTCAATGAAAAACTACTCACTAATATCTTCCCACCATAACAATTTCAATTTAAATTACTTAACGTTTCCATCACCAATGAGAAAAAATTATAAATATATTGATATAAAAATATGATTGGGCTCCATTTTACTAAGCGAACCAATCAATAATCTCCCAAATAAAAAGATTATAATTTTCTTCCTATTTTAATTGATCCATTTAAATAACAAAACATTCAGCTTACTTTTTTATGTAATTTTTTTTAATGAGTTTAAAAGTACTCACCATAATAATTGGCTCAGGGCTTTAAAACTTTGTAAAGAGGGTTCTATCAAGATTGTTGATGCATTGAATGAAGCCCATCAAGACAATACAGCTTGTATTAGTTTGTTCTGATGTGAAAATTATAAAACACAAAAAGGTCCCACCAAGGAAGCTAATACAGGCAAAGGCAATGGAGATAAATCCAACCTATGGTTTTAACCACTATAGTGATCTATTTGGCTTCTTCCCTCCCTCTTTCCAACAAAGGGCAAAACTGTAATAAACTCAATCAAATCCAAATCTTTTAATGTGAAGATCAGAGAAGGCAAATCCATAAATTACATTTCTAATAAAAGTAATAATATGCTCTAGCTGCTCAAAGTCTCAACTGTAATATTAATTATTCTGTGCAGTGCACATCTAATGTCGTCTGAAGACCAATCAGAATGCGTCATGTCAACCCCTTGATCAATATCGTGGCTCGGAATTGCACGGTACCGCGGCTCGGTACTGCTGACGTGGTGCATTCTGGATTGTTTCCGGACAACGTTCTGTGTTCAGTCTTCCCACAGAATAGATATTATTCGCTTTAGTTTAATGACCTCAAGATTTTGAACCAATTATATAACTTTTCAGGAGATCATCCATATTTTATTCTGTTAGTATAAGTTTTCAAAAGGTCGTCCATCCTAGAATTACTCCTGTATGAGTATGTTTAATTTTATAATTTCTTAATAAAATTTCATTCATTACACCAAAATATGCCTCAATATTGAAGAGCTTAACTTTATTTCTATAAGGCGTATCACGCATGCCATCAAATTAATTAGTAACTTGCTTTTTTTTTTTTTTTGAGAATTATGATGGATCAAATTCGAGTGCTCTTTCTGAAAAAAAAAATGCTAAAAATGATGCTATATGATAATAACATACGTAAATTATTTAGTTCCTTAAATAATTAATTACATAAAAAATACAAAATTCTTAGTAACTGCAGAGGTGTTCATTGGGGCTGGCGCAGTAATTCTGCTTCAAGTGTGAGGATAAAGTGGTAAATTTGTTTTGAAGTAAATGTAACTCTTGTATTCAAAATTTGAAATGCTTCTTCTTCAAGTAATATCTCAATTGTTTGCCAATTCATTCTTAGCTAATAAATTCCACTCTTATCATCTAAGAGGGAAATATGGTGTCAGTCGAACGGCAAATTATTGCGTATGGTGTCCGGATTCGTCCGGACATCAATCTGATATCATCACGTCATCAAAATACACCGGGACCCAATATATTTGGGTGACTTGACATCACCGGATTGAATGTCCGTACATCCGGTCACCGGAATTAACACAATAATTCGCCCAGTCTCTCTCTCTCTCTCTCTCTCTCTCTCTCTCTCTTCTCTCTCTCTCTCTCTATCTCCTCTCTCCACAAAAATAATAAATGTATTTTTTCTTTAACTCTTTTGGCAGTGTAGCAAAGTAACATGTGGAGGATCCTTCCAGCCTCTTCACTGAAGCCAATGGAGGGGCCCATCCATAAGTAATTTTTAATAGGTCATAAATGCGAAGAATATACTGTTCTCTTTAATCTTAATAATAACAAAATACTAGTAGTTAGTTGCATCCAAAAAATACTAGTAGTTTCAACCCATTTTTTTCTTAACGAAGCGTTAAATATTAAATAAATAAATTAAATTAGGTAGGGGTGTCAATTTCGGGTCACGGGTCGGGTTCGGGTCGAATCCGAAACTGATCCGGCACTATTCGGGTCAACCCGAACCCGACCCGTTTTAAAAACTGATCAGTTTTTCTGACCCGAACCCGACCCACTTCGGGTCCGGGTCAACCCGACACGACCCATTTCCAACAAGAAAATGACTAATTTTAGGGTAAAAAACGGGTCAATCTCCTCTTTTTAGTTCAAAAACGGGTCAATCTCGGATAGTTGGATCAAAATCGGTTTTTCGGGTCAAAATCGGATCACTTTCGGGTCAATTTCGGGTCAAAGGGTTAACCCGAACCCGACCCGTTTCGGGTTAACCCTAACCCGAAATTTTCGGGTCGGGTTTTCGGGTCATGTCAAATATTGACACCCCTAAAATTAGGGCAATTATATTTGTTTAATATAAATTTTATGTATTAAAAAAACTAGCATCTATGCATATCTATTTATAAGAATATCATCAAATCTCAAAGGAAATAATATAACACCAACATCTTTTTTTTATTTTCATTAATTGCACATAAAATATATATTTTTACCAATTTATTTTTTTATGAAAAGTATTAGATATATAAATGGAAAATTGAATGGCATTGTTACGTACTAAAAAATTGAGTCAACAGAGTATGTGTTTGATATCTAAGCATCATATAAAAAGTAAGCACGCACAAATAAAAGGAGAAATATCAACCATTTTTATATTGGAAAACCTGAAAAAAAAAGGAAAAAAAAATCACGGGGCTTGACCCAATTGAAAATTCACTAGTTTTAATTAAATAGATTATAAATATTATAAGAAAGGATTTCTTAGACTACTAGTTTTAATTAAATAGCAAATGAGCAATAGTCATATGTATACTTTCATATGTAGTAGCATCAGTTAGTGTTTTGAAATGATGATCATGTTATGGGATATTCAACAAATGTCGGAGAGATATTTCAATAAATGTTTTAATGAATGTTGTGAGAGTATGATTGACTTTAGTGACATAAGCACCCTGCATGAAAATATATAATTTTATTTTGACCATTGTGTTAGTAAAATGAAGTTGGAGAGGCTTTAAATAAATGAAGTGTAAAAAAGTAGTAGTATCTGATGATATTTTAATAGAAGTGAAATGCTTAGAATATCAAATACTTATTTGGCTTACTAAACTTATATTAGACATATCATTGCACTATATTGTAGCATGAAGTTATGAAATATATTTGATGCTATCCTCAGACATTAATAATAACTTTTTGTGCCATCAATTTGACTTATTATAGTGTAAACCAAGTGCAACCATAATATTTATAATATTATAAAAAAGTGACCTATTCAATTTTGTGAATAGAAAATTGAAATAGTGCAGAGAATTACAACTAAAGCACTAAGTCCTAGTTGATTTTAATGTTGAATGGTTTCACTATCAGTAGTACTTGTTAAAAAAATTTCTCATGTCAAAGAGATAATGCAAATTATTCTGAATTCTATCCATACGTACTCTAGGTTGATTTACAAGTCATTATAAATTATATGCATGTGTACGATAAAATATAACACTCTAATAACTTCATATTATTGCATATTCATATCCACAAGCTGTAGGAGGACCAGCAATGGGTTGATGAGTGATCAATGAGAGCCTACGTGAGTACTATATAAGTTTAATAATTTAGTTGGGATGTTTAAATTGATTAATCTTGTATTAGCTTTTGTAGGAAGAGTATACATGGCTTCGAGAGAGCTAGGCTAAAGAAAGCTAGGGTTCCTCTAGGGGATATGTAGACTATTCTGACTATCGTATTTGGTCGATAGCGATAGGTGAAATGCAGAAAGGACGGGTATATAGATTAGGCTTGCAAGCCTATGCATACGAGGGGCAAACCTTTGGTGGCTCTAGCTTCTTAGTTGGAAGCCAGGATGCTTTGTATAACCAATAGGTGACTTTTTTGTTATAGGATTGTTGTGTTGTTGAATAATTTATAGGAAGTGCTATTTTTTTGCTGCAGGTTTCTGATGGATTTTCGATGGATAATCTGTCGGAAACAATCATACGATAAATTGTTCTAGCTTTTTTTATGGTAAATGTCTGTCGATAATTTTGATGAATATTTTATCGGAGACATCCGTAGGTTTTGAGGGAAATAACCGATGGCTTGACTGCCAGAAATTACCAGCGAAAAATTTGACATAAATAGAAATATGATACCATCATTTTTGGAGGTAACAATTTTGTTGAAAATTCGTCGGTGAATCCGCTGGAAATATTTTCGGTGATAATTTTTTGTTGGAAATGTGTTTCCGACGCTCATATTATCATCGACCAATTTTTTGTCAGAAATCTCTCAAAAAGTCCAAATTTTTTATGAAAAATATTTATTTATGGCAACTTTTGTCGATCAAAAATACCCCTTTTTCTGTGGTGTCAGAGGCTGAGGAATGTAAAGTGGAATAGAGCATCGACTGAACTCCTATTATTAATAAGGATTTTTTTAACATTATAACATAGATCGATAATATCAGCATTGATGATAAATAGGTCTTTGTGTGGAGTATGGATGTCCTCCATGTCAGAATTATTAAATATGATAGAATAATCAGCTCAAAATTTCTTCAATACTGGTTCTTTAGAGTAGCGAGGAGAACTTGAGATGACGTTAGGGGTCTTCCATTAATAGTTTCAATTTCTACAACCATCTAAAGATTACTTTGTTATTATCTTTGATGTTGTTCATTCTAGCCCTAATAAAATTAGCTTCATTTCGAGCAAGTAGGTTTTGAGTGAATTGATGAAGGTATCCCTATTGAATCAATCCTCAATCTCTTCTTTTAATTATTTGCAAGTTTTAATAGTATGCCCACATCATCGTTGAAAATGGTAATAATATTTCTGATTTCTAGCATTTGGCTTTAATGTATTAGGTCATTTAACAAATTTCTTATTATGGATAGCCATTAGAATATTAGCATTAGATATACTCAATGGAGTATATTCTTTCTTTGGCTTATTCATGATGTTGCATGCTAGGAAGGTCGAGGTGAATTTTTTTTGTTTATTTTTTGGTGTTCGTATTTCATTCGTTGAGATTTTTGGGCACCACTTTCTTGACCATTTTTTTTCATGTTGTAAGATTGATCAAATTATTTTTTAATGAACATTGATAGGCTCATCAGTAGTAGTTTATGCTTCTACTATGTAAATATGTTATATATGAGCGGATGCTTTCTCGTATTAAAGAAGAATAAAAAGGTTCATGATGAAGTCCTCCAAGAAAAAGAAACACTAGGGGAAAATCGTCCATTACCGACAGAATTTCTTGCGGATTTTCGAAGGACGACTTTCCGGCGGCTTTCCGACGAATAAAAATGAAATATTTCAAACTGATTTTTTGGAAGATTTTCCGGCGAATTTTTCGCGCCTGATTTTCTTAAGCTCGGGTGGGCGGGTTGTGCACGGGCAGAGGCAGCGAGAGCGCAGGCGGGTTGGTTCTAGGCGGAGGCAGTGAACGCGGACTGGGCTGGGAGCGACTCACCACGGGGGACGTGGGTTAGCAGGCGAGATTTAAATTTTAAAAATTGTTTTTTACTTTTTTCGACTGAGTATTTCGGTCAGACAGTTGCCGAAAAACTTTTATGGTGAAAAAAGTCGGTCAGAAAAAATTTTCGGAGGTTTTTTTCTAGTGAAAAATTTTTCGACGCTTGATTTACCGTTGAAATCATTTTCGCCAGAAAATTTTGATATCCGCCAGAAAATTCAAAATTTTTTGTCAAAAAATCCGCAGGAAATATGTTATTTTTCTGTAGTGAAATACCTCGCAATAACTCTAGATCCACTCCTAAAATTTGATGAGCTTCAGAAGAAATTCTTTAAAAATACTATTTTAAGGATTCTCATTCATTTTGATGGATTCCCAAGAGATGTGAAGAATCTTTAATCATTTTGTGGTTGACAATAAATTGTTCAACAAAAAAACTCGTAAGATGAGTGAAATTATAGATTATATTTCTTGAGAGAGAATAAAATTCAGTGTGAGCTTGACCCTTAAGAGCAACAGGAAACATTTGAAAAAGAAGTGCATAAGAGGCACATTATATATGCATGATGATCCTATAATGATTAAAATTCTCATAGGGATTAGTTTACTCATCATATAAATCAATAATGGGTAATTTAGACATTGTTAGAATAGTATGATGGAGAATTTGATTTATTAGGGAAGATGAATCTTAGAAATTGTGTTGAGGATTAAACTTATTTCTATCCTATATTAGGAATTCTTTTTTGATAAGATATCATAGTTTATCTAATATATATAACACCATGAGGAGTATCTATAAGTCGAGGTTGAGTCAAATCCAATAGAACATGTGGAGGATTTTGCATTCGGTAAGCTCTGTGAGAAGTATGGGCTGAGTTAATGTAACGACCCCAAGATCCGTGTAGCGAAAGGATTCGTCTGACTGTTCTTCTACTGCTCAAACCAATTCGGACATCATAATAAATTGCAGTCAAAATAAAACCCCGCAAAACCAAAACGGACCGGACGAAATCTGCCAATAAATAATCAAAACGTGCAGAATAATCACATCTACAACATACCAAAAGTTATGCGGTGAAATCTTCGCCAGTACCAAACCGGGTACGAAAATCACTTACAAAAACCCAAATCTGAGCACCATTTTACAAAACCTCGAAATCTTCGAAAACAGAAGTAGGGTTCGGAGTCCTTACAGCGAGACAAACACAATATCCAACAGCAACGAACGACGAAAATCGCTCCGCGGGCTCCGAAATTGAACTTCTTCCTTTGCTTTTCCGCTCTTTCTCTCTCCTCAGATATTTTCGTTTAATAAAAATGTTTTCTCTCTCCTCAAAACGAGCTGATTTTCTTATATCTGTGAACTGATCAGCCAGGCCGATATCCACATCGTCCCGGGACGATCAGACCAATTCCAGATCGTCTTGGACCTCACTCAGGGCTATTGTCTGGCCGATAATTTCTACAGTACCGATCGGCCTGGACGATCTCACGATCGGCCCGGACGATCCTGTCTAGAAATCATCCAGAAAACACACCAGAAATCAGCTGTTTTCAATGCACTGATCGGCCTGGACGATCTCAACATCGTCCTGGCCGATTCTGGGAGGAAAATCCAGTTCAGAGAGGAATAGCAAGGGAACGAGATATTACAATCTCCCCACCTTAGAAAAATGTCGTCCCGATATTTCCCTAACGGTACAGAGCAAAACAAAAGCAAAACGAAACAAAACAGAACTAATCCAATCGTTCAATAAATCACGCAAATCATAACGAAACAGACGATAAACAAAACTCGTACCAGTCACATTTGCAGGCATTCCTGGTGCATCCTCCTCCATCTCTTGCTCATTTCCAATCAGAGCAGTCGGAACAGTCGGAGCAATCGGAACCATCGGAACAGGTCCTTGTCTTTCAAAACTTGGGCATTCCGTCAGTCTATGTCCATATCCACCACATCGGAAACATTGCCCAGTCCTCATATAACATTGTCCCGAATGTCGTTTCCCACAACATTTACAAACATTAAATCTTGCTCTGCTACTTTCCCCACTCTTCTTGCTACGGCCAGAGCGTTTTGCTAATTTGTCACTCACCATCTGAGCGACCATGTTAGCAAACTTATTCATATTCGCAGATGTGAGTGGGAGATCAGTAGCAGACTCAACTTTCTTTCCTTTCGGATCCATCGGCCTGATCAATACAAATCATTCGAATCAAAATCGCGAAAATCAAATACGTATAACAAAACAAATCAAATAATGCAATCATCAACTCTGGATATAATCAAATCCTTTTCACTACACTTGCTCTGATACCACTTGTAACGACCCCAAGATCCTTGTAGCGAAAGGATTCGTCTGACTGTTCTTCTACTGCTCAAACCAATTCGGACATCATAATAAATTGCAGTCAAAATAAAACCCCGCAAAACCAAAACGGACCGGACGAAATCTGCCAATAAATAATCAAAACGTGCAGAATAATCACATCTACAACATACCAAAAGTTATGCGGTGAAATCTTCGCCAGTACCAAACCGGGTACGAAAATCACTTACAAAAACCCAAATCTGAGCACCATTTTACAAAACCTCGAAATCTTCGAAAACAGAAGTAGGGTTCGGAGTCCTTACAGCGAGACAAACACAATATCCAACAGCAACGAACGACGAAAATCGCTCCGCGGGCTCCGAAATTGAACTTCTTCCTTTGCTTTTCCGCTCTTTCTCTCTCCTCAGATATTTTCGTTTAATAAAAATGTTTTATCTCTCCTCAAAACGAGCTGATTTTCTTATATCTGTGAACTGATCGGCCAGGCCGATATCCACATCGTCCCGGGACGATCAGACCAATTCCAGATCGTCCTGGACCTCACTCAGGGCTATTGTCTGGCCGATAATTTCTACAGTACTGATCGGCCTGGACGATCTCACGATCGGCCCGGACGATCCTGTCCAGAAATCATCCAGAAAACACACCAGAAATCAGCTGTTTTCAATGCACTGATCGGCCTGGACGATCTCAACATCGTCCTGGCCGATTCTGGGAGGAAAATCCAGTTCATAGAGGAATAGCAAGGGAACGAGATATTACAGTTAATTTGTAGCATCATCAACTTCTATATTAGATTGTGGGGGAGGCGGAGCATCGGCATGATGATTAGAGTGTTCTTCATGAGCATCTTCAAACAGACCATCCATATCGTGTTGATAATATTGTGGTGAGGGAACTCCATTATTTTGAGATGAAGTTCTTCCTTCATGTAAAGATTGGAGCTCTATTTATAGGTTTGGGATGAGCATTTTGGTAATTTGAATCGAAATTCAAAACATTTCAGCATACGTCCCTTATTGATTATCTTAATCATGAAGCATTTATTCAACATATAAGTGCCTTAATGATGTCAGAATTGAGTGATATTGGGCTCTCGTCGAATCGTTCGATATACGATAAGAATGTCTAATTCGAAGATCATTTGGTCATCAAACTAATGTTTGAAATTTTTTATTATGCTTCAAGTGCATGATTTGTGCTCTTTTGGGCTCGAATTGGACCACATTTAGTATCATTAGGTTCGTTTCATTCATACGTTTAGTTCGACAATGAATTTGTTGAAATTGACGTTCATATGATTTTAAATTTAATTCTAATTTTTTCTTGAGATTCATGATTTTTGTAAATATATCGGGCATGATTATAATTTTCTAAAAAACATATGATTTTATGATAAGTTGTTCAATTAGCCATCATAATAGTTTTACATTTTTTTTTACTTATTTTGCCGTTGGAGCTCACTATTCTTGAGTTTCAACAGAGAAAATATAGTTACATGGAACTTTGAATTTGATGCTATTAGGAGTTTCGAGAAGAACCGAGGGTTGTTTTCATAATTTTGTTAAAGTGCAGGACCAAAACAATATTGTTTACAATTCATTATATCGGTTCTCCTAAGAGAGAAGAAAAAGAAAGCTATTGGATACGACAATACCCACAAAGACCCTTCATTTCCTTTATACTCTCTCTCTCTCTTTCTCTCTCTCTCATCCTGTTGCTGTTAATGGTACTGGGCTTGCTTTTGGGTGGAGAACCGGATGCCTTTGATACGTGAGTGGGTGGGGTTGTTTCTTTCTTCCCCTCAAATTGTAGCGTGAAGAAAATTTTGAAAATCGTCTCCTCCTCCTCCTCCACCTTCACCTCCTGCCTCATATTGGATTTCTCCGTGGTCTCTCCTTGATGCGCTTTAGAGGCTGAAGAAGCTTTAAAATCTCAGCTACCGTTTTCAAAGCTTGCTTGCTCTCTATTTTGTTGTAGCAGGTGCCCATGAAGGGGTAAGCCTTGGATGTGTTCCGTCGGAGAAAAAAAAAAAAGAGGAGCGAAAAAAGCAATCTTTTTCTCTTCTTCATAATATCTTCATTTTCTTCTTGATTTCTCTTCATGTCTTTGTTCTTTCCTCCTTTCCTGTAGATTCCCACTTCTCGTTCCTCTTTATGAGTTTCTATCAAGATTCTTCTATGGCAGCCAGGCATGGGTTTTCTTTTGGAATTTTGTTCTAAAACTCTTTCTTTTTCTCCTTGCCTTTCCTTCTCCCACCATCTTTTCCTTTAATTTGGATACTTATTTGTCTGCAAAGTACCATCTTGTGGACTGTACTGGAGCATTAACTCTAGATTTGCTAATGATCTTCGTCTGAAATCTGCTTTTTTATGCCTAGTTTTGTGATCATCTCTTCAAATCATCTGTTTTCTCATAATCACTTTAAAAAATACCATCAAAGGAAAGCCTGAAACTCAATATATGCTCCTGGATGGTTGTCTAATTTTTGCCCCCTTTCTTCTCTGCCTTATTTCATGTTATTCTCCCCTAAATTTCTTTAACCACTCAACCCTAGTTCCTCCCTGCCTAATCCAGAAAGTCAAGCGTTGGGTTTCCTTCTGATTCGTGGGCTATACGTTCTTCTGTTTCCTGATTTTTTTTTTCATTGTCTCCATCAAAGTTTGGTATTTCTCATGAAATATGAATCTCCATTTCCTATTCTATTCCCCCTTCTACAATATTTCCTTGAAAGATAGCTCCTTGTAGTAGGACTTCGGATTTTTTATCTCTTTGTCCACATAAAATGATAGGTTTCCAGAAGTTTCTCTCCAACTATTATGATCTTCATCCTGCCTGGGGTGTTTCTCCTTTCTAATTTTCCCACTACTCATGGGTCTTTGAAGTACATAAAATAATGTTCTGAAGCATCAATCTACTGTTTATGACCCTAAACTTTGAAGCCTGCTCTAAAACTCTTCTCTCATCTTGCAGGCAATATCAGATCTGTTAAAGGTGTCTAGTTTGGGGATTTGTGTCGTCCCTTTGTATTAATCTTGAGGGGTTTTAAGTGAGCTCAAATCCATCTGTTATGCTGGAGGCTAAGGTCAATAACCAGCCCAGTTGCAGTTTAGCTCTTGGGCTACAAATACTGGAAGAGCTAGGCACCAAGGAAGAGGCCATCTTCAGATGTTATCTCTTGTAAACTCTTCAGATCCGTCGTGTTCATCCTCTAAGGTTTCAGGATTGAGCGCTGATGAGAGGGATTCTGGCCAGCTTCCACTTCAGGAGGCAGATCCAGTCGTAAGATTTGGTGAGGCACGGACTAGCAATTTCTCAATCAGGTAACTGTTTATGTCCTTGCTCTCTTTTCTTAGCTTCTTCATGTACTTCCCGTCTGAGACTGTCTTACTAGTACCATGTGGTCTGATGGGTTAACAAGTGTTTCGAAACACTTTTTCTTCTATGGATTCTTGTCCAAATCAATAATGGATCTGAGATTCTCATCTTTGTTCATCAGCTATATGGATGCTTTGGCAGAGCCTTATCCCTTTCTGGGGTTTAATCCTCTCAGTTGATGGAGACTTCCACTTTGGTTAGATAGATCTTTTGCTTTGTGCTTATGTTTCCCGATTTTCTGTTAAAGTTTTGGAGATCCATCCATGTTCAGCTTGTTCCTTATTTCTTTTGTGATTTCTCCTCTCCTTACCTCTTGCCTCTAATTTTTTTTGTTCCACGATTTGTTTTCATATTATACCTTTTTTTTTTTTTTGCTGTTTTTGTTGTTATTGTTTTTTTACATTTGACAGCATCAACTCTTTGTGGAGTTTTTGTATAGTTGTCAGTGTTAATTGGTTTCATATAATAAGAAATTACATATGATTATGATTCTAAATTGTCTTATTGAAAGCCTAAACTGAAAAAGATCCCACCTTGTCCATTTAAGTTTTTTTTTTTTTTTTTGGGCTTATGTAACCCCCGTTGAATTTGATCAGTGGTGGGGTTTGAAAAGTAGCCAAAGATGTTATTTTTGTCATAATTGATGGATGTATTATTATCAACAGTATTAAAGATCCAATTTTTTGGTTGGCAGAGACCATGTTTTTGCGTTACGAAATAAAAGCATTGGCAAAAGTTGGCCATTTCCTAGCCAGTTATTGCAACTTTGTTTGAAAAATGGCATCCGAGATTTACTGCCACCTTTTGAACCGCCTAATTCTGTAAGAGCCCATTGTTTCATAAGGTCAGTATCAGAAGCTGTAAAGGTCACAGTCAGTTCATCACAGCTTGGAGAAACTGTTCAACATGATGGTGAGGCTAACTCAACCCGAACTGATCAATTGTGTTTGTCGTCAGATCAACAAGATCTTTTAAGGTGTTCAGATAAAGGTGAAGCTCCATGTTTGTGCGAGCAAGATAAATATGATCATAACTTGGTAAATGATGTTTGTGAAATTGGCTCGACAGTGATAAATCACTGTGATATCGATATATTCTCAGCGCCGATAGGTGAACCCGAGCTAAATAAGTGCAGGCTGATACTAAAACCAGAAGTCATACCTGAAACAAGCCTAGCAGAAGAGTACTCTACTACTTCAACGGCATCTGATATCATGGCATCTAAGGTTTGTCCTGTGTGCAAGGCATTTTCATCCACCTCAAATACAACTTTAAATGCTCATATGGATCAGTGTCTTTCCATGGAGTCTGAGGCTACTCTGGCTGCGGACAAATTGCCAAAGCTGAGGGTGAAGCCTAGGAAGAAAAGGCTCATGGAGGATATTTATGCCACTGCTCCTATTTGCACGCTGGAAGATCTTGATAGGAGGAATGGTTCAACCTGGGCAACCGATTTAAGTGTGGCTGCGCTATCTGCTGAGGCTAATTCGGAGCCTAAAAAGCCCAAGTTGTCGCATTTAGAACCTAGAGATGATAAGAATGAAGGCGCAGTGTATGTTGATTCCAATGGAATTAAGCTTCGGATATTGTCCAAGTTCAATGATGCTCCCCAAGCATTAACGAGAGAAGTTTGGCCAAGGAGGAATATCAAAAGTGTACAAGATGGAAAGATCATTTTAATCAAAAAGAAGAATCATTTTACCTCTACATATTCAAAGAAAATTAAGCTAAAATTGAGGAACAAGAAATTAAGCTCCTTAAAGCTGTTCGAGAATGAGGTATGCCGGCACTAATCCTTTACAATTCATCTATTTAGGTGTGTTTCAGCAAGCTTGATCGTTTAACGTCTTCTGAATAATATTTAACCCAAATATATTCACTAAATAAGTGAGATTGAGCTTCACCTTGCTTAGTTGGGCCAATTAAACTGCGAGGAGGATTACATATGCTTCTGCTTGGGAGAGTATATATCAACCTAAGCAAAGTGGAGCCTTTATGCGTGGATTTGTTTGGAGAGTGAAGCTTTATTCTTTAAATTTAAATGAGAAGCTAATAGGAATTATGATGCAATTGTAGTTCTGAGAAAAGCATTGAAGTAAATCCGTGTTTTTTTTTTCTTTTCTTTCATCGAAATAGCATATACGTGAAAAGGTTGGAGTAGCTCTAGTAGAAGATAAAATTAGAGAGAGTTCTTAGATGATTTGGTCATATCAAATGGCGGCCTCCCGATGACCCGGTTAGGAGAGTAGAGGTATAAGATTTAACTTATGTTAAGAAAGGTAGAGGTAGACCTAAAAGACTTGTTTAGAAAATATTAGAAATGATCATTCTTTATTAGATTTAAACGAGAATTTGACTTTTTACATGACACAATGGAGAAAAAGGATTCATGTAGCCGACCCCAAGTAGTGGGACTAAGACTTGATATTGTTGTCATCTCTTAAGAATGTAGGTGGTGTCGTCTTCCCAACTAATACATGACTAATCACAGTTTCTTATAGCAATGTTTACAGTCTAGAACGATAGATACTGATTGTGGCTAGCAGTAAAGACACTTTGATTTGTTCATGTGCTATTGTTTTATCTCTTGTTTGGTAGTTTTTAATTTATGATCAGTATTTACCTTACTATACAATTATGAATGGTTGCTACATGATGTTTTCTATCTTAAATTTTTTAAGTAATCCAACACTACTTGTTTTATATGTTCCATTTATATTATCACACTGACTTTGATTTTATTGACAACTCTTATGTAGTTGATCTTGTATGAAAAAGAGGAGTGTCTTTACTCAATAGAATAGATAAATAAATAAATAAATTTGTTGTGTTTCAATAGTTAAATCTAGCAAGTTTGGTATCTGGTATTATGATTGCATGATTTTATCATCAGGTCCAGGCAGAACCTGAAGTGGTTCATTATGAAGAATCTCATCTAGAGGACGAAGCATCACCAGTTCAATTATCAGGTGAAGCAGATCAAAGTCTTAGCTGTAGATCGGCAAGTTTAAAGAACTGGCCTAGCTCAAAACGCTCAGATCTTGCCAAAAAAGTTGGCAAGAAAGACTTCCATAAAATCTTGGAGCGCACCAAACCTGATACTCATATGGAAATGTTGGCATCGGATACCCCTTCTGCTTCAAAAAGCTATTTTGGAAAACTGTCTCAATTATTAGAATCCAAAATAGTGGACTTGCCACCCAGTACTGTTCGAAACAAGGAGAATCAGGAGAAAAGTTCTCAAAGATGGCCATCGGAAGGTAATTCAGCTAATGTTCTCCTGAAGCTGTCCAGAGTGCCAGAGTCTTTGGTGTCAGCAACAAGAAACAATTGTGAAGAATTTTATGTGGGGAGAAAACCAAAGTCTCATACTCATCTTAAAACCAAGAAAAGAACAACTGATCACACCTATCAACTTCCTCTGAAAACCAAGAGAGTGTCAACAGTGGGCGGATTGAACACTAGCGCCATTAAGTTCCGCAAGCATCAATCGTTGCTTGCCTGGACGGATCGGAGGATAGGAGAAGCTTCCTATGTGAGCAATCCAAGACAGCATAGATCTGTCAAAGCTGTTTTGTCGGGACAAGATAAAAAGCTCATCACTAACCAACACTCGCATCCATCAAGCAGTCAGTACCAAGATACCCAAACAAGAATTTCTGATAAGCAAGTTAATCAGAAAATGGATTTGGATACTTTGGAGAAAGCTGATACTAGCTGCATTACACCTAATCCCTTAGTCAGTCAAGATCAAGACGTTCAGCGCGACACAAATGATAAAACGAACTTGAAAATGCCAATCCAAGAAAATGAAATGCCAGTGGCTCAAGTATTGCTTGAACAAGATAAGGCAGCACCAGAAAAATTGGTAAATATAGGTGTTGAATCTCAAGCTAAAGGTACATCTGCTCAAGAATCTAGTGCTTTTTTAACTGATCATGGTGATCTAGAAATTGATATTCCAAGAGCAAACTCTACAACTGCCTTAGGTCCTTCAGTTCCAAATCAAGAGATTAAATTGGTTAGTTGTAGAGAGCCATCTATTTCTCCTGCTTCAAGTGCTTCTACCATTTCTCCTTCATCTCCAAATGATTACCATTCCAAAGCTTCAGTGCTTTCAACAACTCAAGGGAAGTTGAGTTTCCCATTGCCATTGATGTTACCGAGTGAAGGAACTCAAGAAATAGACATGGATAGAAATCAACTTCTTGAACTGGATTCCACTGTGAAGAAACCTCATCAGCTTTCAGACTATCATCCTTGCTGCTGCTCCTGGCAAAGTATCATGGCTGGAAACACGCCACCTACAAAACAGAAACCTCTTCCTAATCTCCATATCAGGCCAAGCATCTCCTCCTTCTATGCTTACTCAAGTTTGAAATCTGATGCAGCAAATACACCATCCCTGGAATCGCCAACTGAATCAATTCTGACAAGAGCTTGCAGTGACGTTGGTTCCACAAGCCCATCAAGTGGAACACCAACACAATCTAGCTCAAATTCCATCCTTAGATTAATGGGAAAGGATTTGATGGTGGTGCACAATGAAGAGTCTGCTCACCTGCCAAAGGCTCTTCTTCAAGCTACAGATAACAACTCAACTGTGCAGGCCTTGCCTTCGCCCTTGGGTTTTGCTTCCTATGCCAGGCTTTCAAACCATGATACCTTCTCTTTCGCAGTTTGTAATCAGTCTCCATCAATAACCAGTTCACAGGCACGCAACTGCTTACCCAGTTTTCACCAAAGAAATATGAACCATAAAGTCTACACAACAAAGGAAGTGATTGTAATCGATGACTCAGATGATGCTTTTGCGCCAAGAGATACTTCTTCGCATGTTCCAGTCTCACATGCCATGTTTCAGAGGCCATTTACTTACTTTCCACCACATAGCCATCTCTTACCTAAAGATAATGGCCTTCGGCTGTCTAATACAACCAACCAAGTAAGCTCAGTTCCAGCCCCTCATTTGCCAAGACCTTTTGTGTTCCAATCTCCTTCAGCAAATCATATGGATCTCCCGTTTTATTACCCACAGTCCTTGAGATGACCAAGTCTTAAAATGAAGGGAGAGTAATTTGGTTGGAGATGGGCACTTATACCTACAGAAAGATTTAGGAGGAATATAGCATCTTTTGAAATAGATCTTTGGCCTTATTTTGGTGTTGTAATGACCAGGCTGGTAACTTCTGCATAAAGTTGCAGTTTAAGCTATCCTCAGAGTATATTTTATGTTTTTTTTTTTCTCGAAGAAGAAAAGATAAACTTGGTATTTTATGCAGCTTTAGAATAAACCATTAATCCTAATGCATTTATGAGTCAAAATAAGCCCTTGAAATGGATGTACTTTTCAAGACAATTGGTGTTTTTCACATATTTCTCTGCGTGCATCATCAGTTATCAACAATCTGAATTTTGATTTTTTTTTTTTTTTTCTGTAAAGCATATTTCATCTTCCTGTTTTCTTGAAGCCTTCTGTAACCGATGAAGCTCCAGAATCAGTTTTGTCTTCTAGTGGAACGATTGAGGGAGAAGAATGAAGAAAAGGCTCACCAATCAAACAAGCCACTGCTGCTTTTTCCTGATGGAACTTCGAAGGATGAGCTTACTTGGCTTTTGGCTCTGCAATCAAATCATTAAAGGTAAACAAAATTTGTTTGATTTTTTTTAATAATTTAATGATCCTTCTTGAGTTTAAGGTAAACAAAATATTCTTTAATGTGTTTATTGCATCTCTGTAGACAGTATCGTGATCATAATCATCAAGAATTCATTTCTACAGTTTTATAGAGAGATTAATGGCTTTTTGGTTCTAACAAATGCGACTTGTTCCATGGGTGTAGACATTATGTATAAGATTAACACGCCTTGTTATAATGGCTATAACTATTCAACAGAGGGATTCAAATCCTCTCCAATTAAGATGGTAATTGCATATGTACAATTACCTTATCCTAACAATGCATTATGGTAAGAGTATCTCCAACCGAATAACATATTTTTCACTTTAAAATACTATAATAGTTATATCAAACAGTAATTCATATCCATATGTGAACTCCATTTCTAATACAAAAAAAGAATATTATGTGCATATTCTTTAAATAATTAAATTACATAAAAAATTAAATATTAAATTTAGAAAATTAATAGCATAAGTTAAGCTAATGTTTTGAGATCAAAATCTTAAAATTTAATAAAAAAATTAGGATAATTTTATAATAAAAAAAAGGATTTGTAAACATAGCGATGTCAATATTGAGAGAAATTATATAAATCTTATTCTCTCTCTCTTTCCTTATCTCACTTCAGTTCTTCACACCATTCAAACTCAAAAATAATAAAGATGTACACTTCTATAATATGAAGGGACGCAACCCTTTAAGTTAAAAATGATAAACGAGAAAGAAAAATGCTCAGCTCGACTCGTAGCGATGGAGTTTGGAACACTGTGGCGCTCCACTCTACCTCCAGCCCAACTCGCAATGTCACGATGTTGGCTCTAGAGGGCCGCAACACTTCATTCTTTCTCAAAGAAAACTACAACGTCGCTATGCTACATCCTAGCCAGGTGCACAACACTGTAAAACTTGAATATACATTATTGTGCGCTGTACTATTGTACCGAAAATATTTTTTTTTTTTTGTGCAAGGCCTCTAACCTGAAGCAGGAGAAGGCCCTTTGCAACCCCCAAGCGAGCTCGGGCGACAAAATTAAGTTATTAATCAATGGTACAACCCGATTGATAGACATAATTAGATTCCACCCATAACTAACACCAAAAAAGACGGCTTATTTAAATCTCCTATAATAGGTTAAGTATTGTTCATGTTTTATTAAATAAGGCCTTTTGTAATATTATAATATGATATAATTGTTGCGTCCTGGAATATTCACGACGGTAGAGAAATATATGGTTTAACGTCTTAGCATTGTACGAAGATCCATCACACAAGCAGATAAGAGAGGGGGTGAAACATTCATAAGAGACACCAGAGTTTTTACGTGTAAAACCCCTGAAAAGGGGGAAAAACCACGGGGCCTGGCCCAGTTTCAATGAATCCACTAGTATTTGCAGTCGATTACAAATGAGGCCCATCCTTTGGAGAAGACCTTGTATTGATGTAGCAAATATACATCATATAGATTACATTACATTGTAGGAGTTACATATACATGTTTGTTTGGTCGAAAGGACCGTAATCGACAGGAGACCGGGGTCAGAAAGACCATTGTATGTTGATGGAGGTTGGACGGACCATAGTAGGCGATAGAGGTCGGGACGACCGTAGTCGACAGGAGACTGGGGTCAGAAAGACCTTAGTTTGTTGATGGAGGTCGGAAGGATCATAGTAGGTGACGGAGGTCGAAATGACCGTAGTCGATAGTATTCTGGGAGAACTGTGGGCATCAGGTGGTGGCCTGGTGGAACTCAATGCCTCAAGTAGTGGTCCCGTGGAAGTCTGGGCCTCATGTGATGTTCTGGTGGAGCACACGGCCTTTGATGATGATCTGGCGAAGACAAGGGCCTCTGGCAAAGGTGAGGGACTCTGGCGAAGGTGAAGGCCACTGGTAAAAGTGAGGGCCTCATGTGAAGACGTCAGGCCTGAACGTTGCGTCCTCGAATATTCGCGGCGGTAGAAAAATATATAGTTTAATGTCTTAGCATTGTACGAAGATCCAGCACACAATTAGATAAGTGAGAGGGTGTAGCATTCATAAGAGACACCAGAGTTTTTACGTGGAAAACCCCTGAAAAGGGGAAAAAATCACGGGGCTTAGCCCAGTTGAAAATGATTCCACTAGAATTTGAGTCGGTTACAAAGGGTTGAGTCGCCTCCAAGGGTCATCAGATTACAACTAGTAACTGTTCGATAGGAGTCTGGTGTTAGACCCGATGTCACCTGGAAGCTTTAGTGTTAGTTGGTAGTCTGGCCTTGAACAGAACTTCGGGCCTTGAGCAAAACGTTGGGCCTTCGGCAGAACGTCGGGCTTTGAGCAGAGCGTCGGGTCTTGAGAAGAATGTCGGGCCTTGAGTATAGCGTCGGGCCTTCAGTAGAATGTCGGGCCTTCAGCAGAGCATTGGGCCTTTAGCAAAACATCGGGCCAGAATGTCGGGCCAGAACGTCGGGCCTTGAGGAGAATGTCGGGCCTTGAGCTGAGCATCGGGCCTTCAGCAGAATGTCGGGCCTTCAGCAGAGTGTCGGGCCTTGAGCAGAGCATCGGGCCATCAGCAAAACATCGGGCCAGAACATCGGGTCTTGAGGAGAATGTCGGGCCTTCAGTAGAACGTCGGGCCTGAACGTAGGGCCTTGAGGTGGTGGTGCGGCGAAACTCCGGCGGTGGTCCGGCGATGCTCCGGCGAGGCTCCGGCGGTGGTCCGGCGAGGCTCCGGCGGTGGTCCGGCGAGGCTCCTGCAGTGGTCCGACGAGGCTCCTGCAGTGGTCCGACGAGGTTCCGGCGGTGGTCGAGGAGGAGCTTCTTCCTTCTCCTCTTCTCTTCTTGCTTCGGTCCCCTCTTGTGAAGAATGAGGGCTCTATTTATAGATTTTCTGGAGTGGCATGGCCCGTAAATAGGTGAGAGATCAATGGTAAATAGGGAGTGGTTGGATGGACGACATATATTGAACCCCTTGATCATGGACCATTCGTCAGGCATTTGGAGGCCTTAGTGATTTTGGAATTCAATGATCTTGGGCTCGTTGGATTCGTTTCGTCGAGCCGTTCGATTCGAGTATAAGCTCGTTAAAATCGGAGACCGTTTGGTATCTCAAATTGTGGTTTGAACATTCCAACAGCGCTTTGGGTCCATGATTCGGAACCATTTGGACTCGGATCGAGTTGAATTTGGTGTCGTTGGGTTCGTATTTCCGAGACGCTCAGTTCGACTGTAAGTTTGCTGAAATCAAACTTCGGATTGTCTCCGAATTAATTTTTGAAGTTTCCAACTTGATTCTGCATCTAGATTCGTGCCCGATCAAGATAATTTTTTGACGATGTATCAATAATATAATACAAATTTGTTTTCTAAATAAATTGAGAAGCACAATTGATTGTCTCGCAGCTGTCCAATATTAAAATTCTGGAACGCCATTTCATGCCAATATAAACATCCATTAAAATCATATTAATATTGCTAATCTCATTGGCAGAAAGTTGGGTTCAAATTGAACGATCTGTATCAAAAGCATGAGGCCTCTCAGCAGATCCAATGATTGAAGCGAAGAAATTCTACTTGGAATATGCCTCCACTAACTTCCATATCTTTTTTCTTTTAGTCATAGTTATTCTCACTGGACATTTGCAAGAGGTTATACCCTCGTGTATGCTTTTTTTCTTGTTGATAAGACTAGAGAGGGAGCTTAAGATAAACTTAATTTATGATTATCAACCTCAGAGTCTAAAGGTTTTCGTTTGAGTAGATCTTACTAAAACTGAATATATTAGTGTAATTTTTGTAATAATAGATGTAGTGGGGGAATTGTGACTTTGAGTGATCAAGTCATAATTAAAAGTACATGTTTTCGATATCGTGGGTGCATTGTTCATAGTGATGGTGAAATAAATGGGGATATTATTAGTAGAATTCAAGTTGGATGGTTGAAGTTGAGGACTGCATTAGGCTTATTATGTGATAAAGAAGTCCCCCTCAAACTTAATAGAAAATTATATAAGATTATTGTTAGATCTATAATGCTTTATCGTGTGTAGAATGTTGGCCATTAAAAGAGAAGCATAGTGGGGATTCTTATCTACCTCTATTAGTTGAAAAATAAGGCTTCTTTTAAGAGTGTTTTGTCACTATTTTGTTACTATTTTTTTTTTAAATTTGTATTAAAAAAATTAGGTTAAAAATAATAATAAAATTATCCAAAAAAAAGCCTGAATTTATTCATGAAAGAGAAGTAGAGAACCTTATAACGATGTTAAGTTCATTTTGACATCAAAGAAATCATTCATAAGAAAAATAATATAGCCGAGCCACATATAGAAGTATACACAACTCTCCTTGGCATATTAGTTGAGAGCTTAGGCTTCCAACTAAGAGGTCCAAGGTTCGAGTCTTTGTGTATGCGTTGTGTGTGTGAGTTTGTCTTAAATGGCTTAAATATCCAAAAAAAAAAAGAGTATGGACTCTGCATGAAGAGTAGAAGAAATAAAGGCCGAGGTTTTATAAAAATCATTAAAAATAGCCGTTAGACAGATTAGAAAATAAGAAAAGCCCACCATTCGACTTTATTCCACCCTGCGAAGCGTGACCCAACGCTTGCGGGACCCATTTTAAAGCGAACGGCTAGTTGGACAGTCAACACCGTGGGGCCCGTCTGGGGTGGGGTTCGGATTCCGGTGATAATTTGTAGCCCTTGAGTTGTACGTACGTACAGTGCATACAAGAAAGATAACACGACAAGGTCCAGCCAAGGAGAGACCGACACGTGTAACCGATATTTTAAATCATAGCGCACGCAATTTTTTTCCTTATGAAAAAAATATATATATATTAGAGCCCAATCATAATGTCTTACTTCATGAGAAATTATTCTGTGCAATCATCAGATTTTTTAGAGACGAATCAGAAAGTGTTACGTCACCCGTTACATAGTGGTACATAACATCGGTACATATTAAAAAAATGACATTAGATGTCTTGATTCACCTCCGGATGTTGTCCGATGATCGCACGGAATAATCTCTCTTACTTCATATTGAAGTCAGTCTCTCTTTTGAGGGTGATCAAAATAGAAATTATAAAAGGTATCATTTTATTTGTAACTACATTTATTTAATATGGCAAAATAGTAAAAATATTTATTCTTCTAAAAAAAAAGATTTCAATCTAAGCAATTGTTTACTTGAACTCCTCCTGAATTCACCCCTAATAATGATTACTTGGTTAAGACACCATAAGGACATAATTTTAGTTTTTTTTTTTTTTTTCATCTTTTAAGGTGATTTTAAGCCAAACTTTTGCTTGAAGTGACAAAGGACCATATTGTTTAGCATAGTAATGATTGGTTTGTTATGTCATGTTCACTTGGATCTTGTTAATAAAGTCATAATAAGAGTTTGAGTTAGATTCAAAATATTGTTGATTGAGACTAGCTTGAGGCATATAAAAATCCCTCTAAGTTGCCCAAAACATCGAGTTGCATAAAGAAGAAATAGAAATAAGTCACCCAAAATGATAGCTCTAAATCGACCCTTAAAACTAATTCGTCGAAAGTTGCCTATTAATTGAGGTTATTATTCACCCAAAATATTGTTATTAGTTAGTCCAAAGTACAAGCTAGCCAACTAAGAATTCTTGATGGAATAACTCGCTTAATGTACTTCCTAGAGGGTCCCTTGACATATAGAAAAATTACAAACCTAACATGGTGCTACACAACTTAAAATAGGTTCTACTTATACAACTTCTATGTAATTATAATACTGTCTCTATAATACTGTCTTCTATAATACTGTCTTTGATCCTTGCTAATAAGTATGGGCTCATTGGCTGAGTATGGATGTTAAAATTTTGACATGAAAATCACACAATTAATATTTCGTTTGGGACAAGCTTTTTTACTGTTTCTTAAAGCAACTTTTATATATAAAAGTTAAAATTTTTGTACTAGAAAGTTGATTTAAGAAGTACTAAAAAAGCCATTTCAAATGATGCATAAATAATTTACAATATTACTAGTATTCTCTTGGAATATATGTGATGTGATGTTGCATGGTTAAATCAAAATATGCAACATAAATTATTGATTAATTTATAATAAATAAATTTAAACTAATTTTACTAAACAATTTTTTTAGTATCTGTTCTACCTATTAGTTTCTTTGTTCCAATATGATTTATGGCATCCTCCTACCCCGATAATTGATACATCATGGGCCTTTGAGGCTTACGAGCCGAGCTTATAGAGCCACGAGTTAGAGCTCGAGCCTATACTCAAGCTCATGTATTAAATGAGCTCAAGCTTAGCATGACTCGGCTCTCGAAACAAGGGTAGACCATCTTTATCTTTTAAGGTGGGCAAATTTATTACATGAACAATTAAATAAAAAAAATAAAATATATAGAAGATAAAATTCAAAATAGGATATTTTATTTCATTATGATTGATAGATTGAAAAATAATTATAAGCTTTATATTTTATTTTATTTTATTTTAATGAAAATATTACATTATGACTTTATAAGGAATCAAGACAAACACTTCTTTCTCAATGTATACTATTAGGTAGTCATTGAGCTAATCTCATCTATTTTACTACACAATCGATGGTTGATAATTCTCAAAGTAGAAAATACTCTCTCCACTACAACAGTAGAATAAAGTCAAAGCCAAGATCTGTAAACCAAGTGATATGCATCATCATTTTTACCAATAACAATTTATTTTACAAGATCAACAATACTACTCAAAGATGAGACATCATTGCTTATATTCATATCAATAATATATGAGTATAGTTTGTGTATAATTGTTTTTTATAATGTTATATTACAATTTCCTTGAGAATCAAATCAAAAACTTCTTTCTCAATATAAAACATTAATCAATTATTGAGTTAATCATCCCTCAACCATTTTTGATATAAAAATGCTCCCTCAACAAGTTCAAGGTGGGCATAATTGCCCACCAATAATAGGAAAAAAAATTAATTTTAATGTGGGCAATTGCCCACCATGGGCACTAGGTGGATCCACCTTTTACACAAAAACTGATTGAGTTACTCAATTAACTTAAAATATATTTTAATATTTTTAAATTAATTTATATTAAAAAAGCAAATCTTTTTAATTTAAAACTAGCTCAATAATCGAGTCAAGTTCAAGCATTCTAAACAAGTTCAAGCAAATAAATTTTTAACTAGTCGAGCTCAAGTTCAGTAAGAACTACATACAAACTTAGCTCAATTACGCAAAACTCCACTCAACTCGACTCGTTTACACCCCAATATCATATATACATTGAGTTTAATTGTTAGTATTATTAACAAAATTATTATTTTTAAATATTTACGAATGATGGAGTAGTAAAACATATGAGAGATCAAACATTTGAATAATAGTGATTGTTAAGACACTAAATATCATACACATACAATACTATGAAATACTATGGAATGATAGTGATTGATTATCTTATGTTGATCCATCATACAAAGATTAGATGTTTTCTCTATATCAACATTAGATGTTTGAAAAATAATTCTCTATATATCAACTACCTTCCACATAGCCTATTGGCATTTCCTTCCCTTAGAAGAATAACTTGCATGGTAAATTTGTAGAGCTTATTTAACAATATGAATTGTCATTTGCATATAAGTCTTATATGTTACTTCAATAATTCCATGATAATTATCAATATGACCTCTTATAGTTTAAATCATTCACATTTGCACGATGTTATTAGGAATTAAAATTGCTCAATACGATTTCTTAGAGCTTTTGATTTATTAAAAAAATCATCACAATATTGAACATATTTCGAAACACATTTCTCTTAATATTGATATGCATCAAATATGTCATATATATATATATATAAACTCTTAATCTGATTAGGATCTTATTCAATTTAAGGAAACTTTTTTTTTTCTACTATTTTTATGAAATATAATTGCATTAAATCAGTTTATATCTTGAAATATCTTTCACAAATTAGACTATGTGCTGAAAATTCTTTCTCATTAACTCCTTTTTTAAGCTTTTTTTTATAAAATCTAAAGCATAGAGTTGCAACAGATCAAGCAGAGGAATCAATTTGAATCCAAAAATAAATCTTTAAGCACAAATCTCAACTAATTCTTATTTGAACAGCTCAGAGTAAAAAACACATGCATACAGAATGGAGCTCAAGACCTCCTAAACACATGCTTTGGGGGGACTTTCAGAGATTATTGTATTTCAAATCATTCTAATTCGGACTCTCAAGGGATTTACACTACCCCAATAGAGTTTTAAACACAAGGAAATCATCTTATCCAGGTGGAGACATCTCATATTTGGGGAACCATCATTCCATAAGGGAGTTTTTCAATGGAGCTAGTTGCTCATTAATGAATTGCTCATCAAGCCACCATAAGCGTATATCAAATACCTTCCTAACCTTCACCCATAACCAAGTTTCATGTTAACACGAATTTAGAATCCACCTAAGGATTCATTTGGGATAGCTTTTGGCCAAATTTTTTTTCGTTGCTTTCAAAAACTTTTTATACAAAAAGCTGCTTATAAAACAGTAAGAAAGTAGTCTCAAACGAAGTCTAAGTTTGAGTTTGGAAGATTGACTCAACTCCATATAACTCTCCTTCTCTCTAACTTTTCAGGAAATACAAATGAAGAGTTAGTCTCTTTATTCACTTCACCACGCATTAAGACCACTCATGCCACTTCCTAGATTGACACTTATGAAGTCTTGTTATTCTAGTTGAGTCGGCTGTGTTGAGTTATAGGTTATCTCAAGTCAATGACCTCCTGGATTTGAACACAATATAGTTATCATATTCACTAGCAGAACAATCTTCGCCCCTCTAATACCTAATCAAGCCAACCGATATGAAAGCGTCCTTATTATAATTTAATTTGCAATACAATTTTTGCAACTTCTTCACCCAACAAGTTATAGAAATCACACTTCATAACCTCTATTTTTTCTCCTTCAAATTCACTAACATATTGGTTGCAAGCATCATGAACTCCTTTTCTCCGCTTTTGATATCAAGGCCCCAAGCATCTACAAGTTTTACCATCGCACCACAAACACAAAATTTCCCCATTTTAAAGCCTCAGTCCTCTTTCTCCATTGTTACTAATATTATCATTAGCATTAAAAACTTTTCATATCTTGTTTTGCCAAATGTGCAAATCATCTCAGCTCCTAAGGCCTTACGGTCCTTTATTTGATATATTTGATTGAGGTCACATGGACATCAAATCTCCTAAGGCCCTCTTGTTCCTTTTCCATCACTTAAATTGTGGTCATGCAAATGCCAAACTTCTCTTTGTCCAATTTCACATGCATGGTTGCTAGCATTGGGAATCCCTTTTCATTGCTTTCGTTAGCATAATTGGAAGTATCAAGAAGTCTTTGGGTCATGTAAGATGATTTCCTAACCTATTTAGCATTTAGAGTATTCTTGTTCTTCATTAGTCATTTAAATTGAGGAGGCCACATGGACATTAAACTTCTCTTTCTCAACTTCTGTGACATAAGAGTCCATTTTCCTTTCCTTTTTCACTAAAACGGCAAAGTTTGAGAAGTCCATGGATCTTGTCATCCACTACATTTGCACAAATCAACTTTTCTCTTTAGTGGACTCCTCCATTTTCTCGGCTTTGAATGACATGGTTGCAAGCATTGAAAATTTTTGGGTCTTATCGTCCCACCACAAACAAACAAATTGGTCGACTCTCAAGAGCTTATCTCCCCGTTCTATGCCTTTGCAAACACGAATACAGGTGTTGAGAAATCATTGGGTCTTGTTGCCACAACCCACCATCAACGCACAAACCAACATTTAAGTCCCATTCTTATGGTTTATTTATTGCTTAGATTGAGTTCGACAGCATTTTTTGTTGGCATTTTTTATTCCATTGTTTGTGAGGCGGAGGCGACATTTCAAGCCACTTATGTGAGCAAAGTTCATGAAAGCTCCACCAGATAAATTAATGCTATCCTAAAGTCCATACCATGTAAAAAAGTACACCTCAAACATAGAGTATCATTTTAATAATAATAGATATAATTGGGGGATTATGAATTTAGACGATCAAGTCATTAATAAGAGTAGGCATTGTAGATATCTCAGGTCTATTGTCCAAAGTGATGCCGAAATAAATGAGGAAAGTATTAGTAGAATTCAAGTTGGATGGTTGAAGTGGAGGAATGCATCAGACTCACTGTGTGATAAAAAAATACCCCTCAAACTTAAGAAAAAATTCTATAAGATGGTATTGAGACCTGCAATGCTTTATGGCGCAGAATGTTGGCCATTAAAAGAGAAGATTAAATTAAGTGTTACAGAGATGAGGATGCTCAGGTGGATGAGTGACTTTACTCTTAGAGATAGAAGGCGAAACGAGCATATGCGTGAAAAGATTGTAGTTCCCGTGGCAAATAAAATTAGAGAGAGTTGTCATACATGGTTTGGTCACATAAAACGTCGGACTTACGATGACCCAGTTAGGATAGTAGATATATTAGATTTGACTAATGTTAAGAAAGGTAGAGAAAGACCTAAAAAGATTGGGTTAAAAAATATTAGAAATGACTTTTTATTATATTTAACTGAGAATTTGACTCTTAACAATACACAAGGAAAAAAAAGATAAATGTAGCCGACCCCACACAATGGTATAAAGATTTAATGTTGTTGCTATTGTAGCAGTAGAAAACCATCATTTCAATAAAAAAATTGGAGAAACAAAAGAACAAGAGATATATGAAGACGTCGGAAGAAGAAAACTAACCTGAAAGAGGCACCCTTGTTCAGTGTTGCCAACCTTTAGTTTCAGCGATCCGAGAGCTCTGGCATACTCACATCGATTGGAAAAAAAGACCGAGTAAAATGTATAACAGATGGAAAGAAAAATATCATTCATTGTCAGAAAACGCTGAAGTTTATGAGACCAAAAATTCTAATTCTGGACTCGTTATTTTCTGAAGCGCAAGAGGGAAGCAACTCTCCCCCCTACATTAGTTATCATGTACATATACATGCATCATGCATTCATATATAATATACATAAAAGACAGAGAGAAGGAGAGGTGATATATAATATACACACAAGCTAAGAACTCTGGACCATATACAAGTGTAGCTCTACATGTACTTTAACTATAATTTCTAGTTGGATGCAGGGACTTGAAGGTCAGAAGAAGACAAGCTTTGGTTTGCTTCGTATGAAAAGGGATGCTTCTGTTAGCACAATGCTACTCTTTTCATAACTTTGCTCAAGCTTCTGACTGATTTACCTTGTTACTGTTGAGAATAAAATCAAATAAGTCGCCAACTAACATAGTTAATAGTTAATGATGATATAAAGATCAAATTTTATATGACACATCAGCCGAGGTTACAGGTCAGCAAGCAAAACAGTACATCTACCTCATAGTTATGTTGCAGTGGCTTTTGCTCTCAAATGTTGAGTACATATTCTGCAAGAGCAAAATATAAAAGACCCAAGGAAAATGCTTTTACATCTTCAAATTTGGCTCCCTGCAAAACCAGACTAGTTGCAAAAAGCCACACTAAAATTTATGCAATTAATTATAAAAAAACTTTTGCACCAGTTATAAAACTAAATACCATTTGGATACTACTATTTTTGTTAGCCATCTCAATTGGTCATTACAATAGTTACATGGAAAAAAATGTTATTTACATGATAAACTAGAAATTTTTTTTTTTAAATTTTTTATGATAAACTAGAAAAATAACTATACATAGAGCCAACATTAGGTTTTGATCATGGATTCAACATTAAACATGTATAGAGATTAAAACAAGCTAATCCAAGAGCATGATTTCTGAGATTCACCATATTAATGGAAAGTATGAGCTTCAACCAAAGGCCTTAGTGACCACACTCTATTAATAAAAATTCTAATCATTTATGTGAATGAAATAATTATAATAGGCGATAATTATGAAGAAATGAAGAGATTAAGACCAACAATCCAAAGAATTTCAAAAATAAACTCAAATATTTCTTTAAAAAGTGGCCCAATCAAACAATGGATCAATATAATAAAATAGATATTATGTGAAGCAAAACCTTTAAAATACCAATGGATTGATGTCATAAACTTGGGGAAGCAAGTAATAGTCCAAATGTCGATAATGGTATCAAAGACTAGATGAGAAGTTTATTTACAATTCCCAAATAGCCAAATACAGCTTATGTTGTAAGTATTGTAAGCCATTCATGCATGGCTCTTAAAAAGTTCATTTACAGGTTGCATATAAGATTCTCCAATATCTCAAAGCAACCTCGGGAAAAGGAATCTTATTTTAGAAGAAATGACACGGCATAAAAGCCTACACAAATGCTAATGGTGATGAACCTCTCAAGGAAAAGAAAATCACCACTAGGCTACCACACCTTCGTAGTAGTAAATCAAATCACGTAGAGAAGGATGAAATAATTAGTTGTTTTTAGATCTAGTAGTGAAACTAATGTTTGTGCAATGGATAAAGGAACCTATGAATTACTATGGATTAAAATCATCCTAAATGAGGAATAAAATGGGAAGGTGCTATGAAGTTATATTGCGACAACAAATCAGCTATCATGAATGTTAGTAGAATATGATCAAACAAAACATATTGAAATTGATCCTCATTTCATCAATGAAAAAATTAGAAAGTGAATTGATATATATCTCATATGCCCAATCACATAAGCAACTAGCTGACATCCCAACTAAAGGACTTTCGAACTGAATTCCAGAATATCATCATAAAGCTAGGCATTGAGAACATTTACTCTATAGCTTGTGGGGAAGTGTCATCAAGACTCATTGTACCCGGACAAGGAATTAACTCTTGGATCCTATGGGCTGCGGATACAGATAAAAAATAGGAGGAATTATTTCTTGCATCCTACAAGTTACAGTTTAACACTGTCATTGCCAGGTCCCAAGTCCTGGATGAGAAAAGTGGAGGGTTGCGTTAGGTAGTCGACAGCCAGCGTAAAACTTGTCGAACAATAATGATATGAATCTTTTAAGAAATTGTGTTAATGCTAGGGCGTCCCCTGGAAGCGACGCGCTGTATGGCCTGAATACAGTGACAAGTGTGCAATGGCCGCTGCACCGGCGCCCAGGTGCAGTGTTAAATAGGCAAGGGTTCCCACATCAAGGACGGATGTGGGCAAAGAAGCCAGTCCATGAAACTAAAATTAAGATAGAAACTTGGAATATAGGTTCCCTTACAGGAAAATTAATGGAATCAACCATTTAAAAAGCGTTTGAGGCGATAGCCTTGAGGCGCGCCTCGAGTCGAGGTGTTAAGTGGGTGAACTAAGGCGTAAGCCTCGGTTGTTCGGACAAAACGCACGCTTTTTTCATTTGAGGCGTACGCCTCAGGGCGCGAGGCGTCGAGGCGAATGAGGCGCTGCCTCGAATCATTTTGTTCACCAGTCATGCGTAAATAGAGCTTAGGGCTTCTTTTGTAAGCATTTCTGCCGCTCCCTCTTTTTCATTCCCTGTTTTCTCTCGTTTGCTCGTTTTCCTCCGACGACTTGGACAACAAAGTTTGATCGAACGTGTGATCCCTGGTCGTTCTCTCGTTTGCTCGTCTGCTCGTCTGCTCGTTCTCTTCCTCCCATTCGGTCGTGTGATCCCTGCTCCCGCCGACTTTCCCTAACGACGACTTCAACTTCGACTTTGACGAGATCCACGACTTTGACGACAGCGACGACTTCGACGATTTCAAGTTCGACAACATTTGTTTCCTGTTTTCTTCTTCCTACGTCGTGTTCAACAAACTTCTACTTCGACGAGTTCGACGACTTCGACAACTTTCATTCCCTGTTTTCTTTTTCCTGCGTCGTGTTCAACAAACTTCGACGAGATCCACGACTTCGACGGCATCCAGGACTTCGACGACTTCAGGTTCGACGACTTCGCTCTCGGTCGTTCGTTCCCTGTTTTCTTCCTGCGCCGTGCTCAACATACTTCGTGTTCGACGTACCTGAAGGCTACTGGAGACGAAGGTAAGCTTCTTGTTCCTGTTTTTCTTCATGCCTCTATCGTTCAGAGATAATAAGAAATTTTTTTTTCATATGTTGTCTTGAGATTTATTAAATCTTAAGTTAATTTTGGGTATTACAGTTTCAATGGTATTGATTTTGGTCTGTCTCATTTGGAATTGTTACTGGATATTCTTTACTTCCCATTTACAAGCAATCAAATGACCCCATAGATTCATACATCTTTGATCATACAAATCTCATTAAACCATCACTTTAAATATTGCATCATCCATGATGGTCATCACCATTAGTTTGTGAATGATTGGTTGTGAAATTAAATTGTGCTTTCATTTTTTCTTCTAAGAAATTTTCAGAAGTTGCTTGTGATTTTTATTACTTGATTAGAAATAATTATTCTTGGTAAGCCATATAAAATAACTCATTAATTTGAATCATTAATCACATTTATAACCTAATATATGAATGACTTGTATTAGGATATATTACTAATTTTGACAATTATAAGCTTTTTGGTTATTTGAATTGGAGTTCTGTGGAATTAGGAACATTTAAAAAAATTGAAAGCAAGAAAGACTTTTTTTGGAATTATGCAGCACATAAGAACTAATGCTTGTGATATAAAAATTCCATCTCTTTTGTATAATTCCTAATTCAACCCTATATTATGTATTTTTATGGAGCTTATAATTCAAATTATGGATTATAGATATCTTATTTATGGTTGAGACATTTAATTATGATGATTCATAAATTATTCTATAGGAGGCATTTATGATGATAATTATTTATAATTTGTATTTGATGTTAATTATTCTTTTCTATCTATTATTAGTATGACTAGTGGTGCGAGAAGAAAAGATCCTGCATGGAAATATGGCACTCAAGTTGAAGTGCCGGGCGAAGGTGCGAAGAAGGGATATGTTTACATGAAATGTAATTTCTGTGAGAAGCGCATTACGGGTGGTGTCAAGAGGCTGAAGGATCACCTAGCTTGCACTCATGTCAATGTGGGACCATGTGCAAAAGTACCTGATGAAGTGAAAAAAGAATGTATTGATTACTTAAAAAAGTTTGCCACCACAAAGGAGGTCACAAAAAGAAATATGAAAGAGATGATAGGAAACTCTTCTTACTATGGATCACAGCATGAAGGTTCCAGTACTGGAAGCCATCTAGTTTCTTCAGACCGAGGCAGTCGGGGGCCCATGGATAGATTCATGCTAAATATTGATAATGAGGAAAACATAAATACTCAGGATATTCAGCCTCCTACAGCTACAAAAGAACTCAGGAACAGAGTTTGTTTAGATATCGCTAGATTCATCTATGAAAATGGGATTCCATTTAATGTTGTTAGGAGTTCGTCATGGATCAATATGTTATGATCTGTTGGAAGCTATGGAAGAGGACTACAACCTCCAAGCATGTATGAGCTGAGGACTTGGATGTTGAATGAGGAGGTTAAGACAACTTAAAAAATGGTGGATGATGTTAAAAAGACTTGGATTGAGACAGGAGTGACAATAATGTCAGATGGTTGGTCAGATATTCGACATAGAAGTATTATTAATTTCTTGGTCAACAATCCATATGGAACAGTTTTTCTCAAATCAGTAGATGCTTCAAGCTTTGTCAAGGATGCACAATTATTGTTTGAAATGTTGGATGAAATTGTGGAGGAAGTGGGAGATGTCTTAGTAGTACAGGTTGTTACTGATAATGCAAGTGCATAAAAAGCTGCAGGGAGAATGTTAATGGAGAAGAGGCCTCACATTTACTGGACTCCTTGTGCTGCACATTGTATTGACTTGATGCTTGAGAGGTTGGGACAGTTGCCTCAACATAAATCAGCCATATTAAAGGCCAAATTCGTTAGTAAGTTTATATGCAATCATTCTTGGGTACTCAGCTTGATGAGAAAGTTCACTGACAAGGAAATTATCAGACCTGTTGTTATAAGATTTGCTACTGCATATTTAACATTGCAGAGATTCAAGGAGTTAAGACAACCTTTAGAAGCAATGTTTGCTTCTGAAGAGTGGGAAAAAAGTTCATGGCCAAAAAAACAAGAAGTAAAACAGGTTAAAAAGATTGTTATGAAAGACGATTCATTTTGGCAGAGTACAAATTATGCTTTGAAGACAACATGACCATTAGTTAAGGTGCTTAGAATGGTTGATGGTGAGAGGGCCCCGGCTATGAGATTTATTTATGAAGCAATGAATAGGGCTAAAGAAGACATTGCAAAAGAATTGGGAGGTCAAGAAAGTGCCAACAAATAAATATGGGATATTATAGATGAAAAGTGGGATCGACAATTACACCAACACTTACATGCTGCTGCGTACTATTTAAATCCCCAATTTCATTATGATAAAGATTTTCATATTGACAAAGAGGTGAAAACTGGTTTGTATGCATGTATGGATAGACTCATTTCTGAAGAAGACCACCTCAAAGTTAATGATCAACTTGAGGATTTTAATTTGAAGAAGAGAATGTTTGGATTTAGAGCAGCACAAGCATGCTTCAAAACACGATCTCCTGGTATGTTTATAATTTGTGTATTTATAATTTTAACTCTGTTTAAAATTGCGCAATGAGAGGCGCGCCTTGAGGCGCGCCTTTGCGCAATTCCTCCCAAAAACGCCTCATAGCCTACGCAATTTTGGTCTTGCAAGAGGCGTACGCCTCACAGGGGCTGAGGCGCGCCTCAGAGGCGCAATTGCGCAATTCCTTGTGAGGCGTACGCAATTCTGGGTAGGGTCCACTCACTTAAAATGAGGTATTTTTATCTCTTTCACCCGTCTCCTTCAGCCAAACCCGATTTTTTCTCCCTCCCGCACGCTCCAGGTCGCGAAAACAGCTTACGCACGCCGTCGGCCTTGCTTCCCGCCGCTCCTCCAGCCGGCGCCGCCCCTCTCCGGCGAAGTGGAAACTTCCGGCCACCCTCTAGGAGTACTCCACATTGGATTTTAGGTATTTTTATTAAGTTTAGGGATATATTTTGCAAGTTTAAGAGAAATTAGGGTTTAGTTTTTTTTTATTTTTTTTAGTGTATTTGATTTTTTGCTTTAGGAGACATGGTTAGAGGTAAAGAAAAGACGAATACGTCATTGCGGAGGGACCCTTCTTGGAAGTATAGTGTACAAGTTGACATTGGCGGCGGAGAGAAGAACTATGTCTATTTAAAGTGCAACTTTTGTGAGAAAGTTTTGTTGAACTAATATTTTGTGATTTTCAACTTTGGGACATGATTTTGTTGCATCTACTTTCTTCCTTTCAAGTATTTCATATATCATTTAGATGTTTTTATTGTAAGATACAATATTGCCATTATTATCCTGCAAAAACCCTTAATTTTTCATTTACGCAATTCTGTCTCCGTGAGGCTTACGCCTCAGACCGCCTCAAGGCTTACGCCTCGCCTCACGGACGAAAACCGCCTCGAGGCGCAGTTACGCAATTTTAAACCTTGAATTTTAATGTTAATATTTATGTTCAACTCTTGTACTTCAACCAATATTCATAAAATACTATGTTTGTCTTTATGTAGAACGTTGGTGGGCTCAGTTTGGAGATGATGTTCCTGAATTGAAAGCTTTTGCAGTCAAAGTTCTTAGCCTAACTTGTTCGGCTTCTGCATGCGAGCGTAATTGGAGCATCTTCAATCAAATTCATACAAAGAGAAGAAATCGATTGGCGGCAGATCGAATGAACAAACTAGTTTATGTTATGTTTAACAAAAAACTGAAAGATAGACATCTCAAATTGCACAATCAAGGAAATTTTGAGAATGAAATTGACCCTTTGCTTGTTGATGAGTTACAATCTGATGATGAATGGGTTACTCCTAAGAATGCTGATGTTTTTGAAGTTGAAGCAGAAGGAGAAACTCATGTCAATGAAGAAGACAATGAAGCAACTACCCAAGTATATAAAAGAAAGAAAAAAAGTGAGATTGAAGCTTCGAAAAAATTCAAAGGTATTCTTAAATATAATGAATTATTTTGTATGTTACTATTGTTTCATTTTAGAGCTAATGAAATATTAATTGATATAGGAGATAAAAGAAAAAATATTATAAATGAAGAAGAGTTTGAGGATGACTTTGACATTAATTATGAAGATTCTGAAGACAATCAAAGTGATGATGAGCCTGCTTTGGGTCTTGATCCCAAGGGGATGTTTTATTTTTAAGTGAGTTTATTTTAAATCTTGTATTTCAGTAATATTATCTTGAAACAAATCTTCTAATTCATAGTTGACATAATATTTTATTATTTTTTGTCATTATTTATTTTAAATTAATTTATTTTATTCATTTTGAGGCTTACGCCTCAATCCGCCTCGAGGCTTACGCCTCGCCTCGCTTAGAAAAAACGCCTCGATTCCTGATTTCGCCTTTTAAAACCTTGAATGGAATTAATAGATATTATGATTCATAGGAAGTTAAATATTTTGTGCATTCAAGAAACTAAATGGGTTAGTGATAAGGCTAAGGAAATTGATAGTTTAGGATTTAAAATTTGGTATTCGGGTCAGAGTCGTACTAGAAATGGTGTAGGTGTTATTATAGATAAGAGTTTAAAGGATAATGTTATAAAAATTAATAGGATTAGAGATAGAATTATAGCTTTAAAGATTGTTGTTGATGATAAGATTGTTAATATTATAAGTGCTTATGCTCCTCAAGTAGGTTTGGATATGAGTTCTAAATTAAATTTTTGGAATGACTTAGAAGAATTAATACAAAAAATACCTCTTGAAGAAAGAGTTTTTATTGGAGGAGATTTAAATGGACATGTTGGTAGAGAGGTAGATGATTTTAAAAGCATTCATGGTGGCCATGGATTTGGAACGACGAATGAAGGTGGCAAGACCATATTTGATTTTTATTTAGCTTATGATTTTTCAATAGCTAATACTTTATTTAAGAAAAGAAATGAGCATCTCATCACTTATAAAAATGGATATAGTACAACACAGATTGACTATTTTCTTATTAGAAAACTAAATCGTTTAGATTGCAAAGATTGTAAAGTTTTTCCGAGTGAAAATTTATGTACCCAACATCGATTATTAGTTTTAGACTTTAAGATAAAGGGGCATAAAATAAAAAATAAAGTAAAATAATTTTCTAGGATTAGATGGGGGCATTTAAAGAATATTAACAAAAATATTTTTGGAAATAAGATTTTAGATCTTAAGATTTTGTCTGTGCATGAGGATGCTAATATTATGTGGGAAAAAGTTGTTAGTAATATTAAGAATATTGCAAAAGATATCCTTGGAGTATCAAAGGGAAAAGCTCCTAATAGTAAAAGTAGTTGGTGGTGGAATCCAAATGTGCAAGAAAAGATTAAAAATAAGAAGCTTTGTTATAAAAATTGGTTTAATTTTAAAAATTCTGATAATTGAGAAATATATAAAGTGGCTCGTAAGGGTGCTAAGAAAGCAATATGCGATGCAAAGACATTAGCTTTTAGTGATTTATATAATATATTAGATACTAAAGAGGGAGAAAGATATATGTATAAGTTAGCCAAACAAAGAGATAGGAGTAGTAAGGATTTAGTTCAAGTGAAGTGTATTAAAGATGAAGATCAAAAAATACTTTTCTTAGAAGATGATATTCAACAAAGATGGATGAGATATTTTGCTAAACTTTTTAATGAAGATTGTGAAAATAAGATTGACTATAATGACCTTAGCACCCTAAATGAAAATAAAGATTTCTGTTTTTATCGGCGTATTAGTAAAACTGAAGTTAGAGAGGCTTTAAAGAAAATGAAGGGTGGAAAAGCTGTTGGACATAATGATATTCCAATAGAGGTGTGGAAATGCTTAGGAGATGAAGGAATTTCATGACTTACTAAACTTTTTAATACTATTTTGAAGACTAAAAAGATGCCAGATGAGTGGAGAATGAGCGTGTTAATTCCTATTTTTAAGAATAAAGGTGATGCACAAGATTGTGTGAATTATAGAGGTATTAAGTTAATGTGTCATACTTTAAAACTTTGGGAGCGAGTTATGGAGCAAAGGTTGCGGTGTGATACTAATGTTTCTCAAAATCAATTTGGATTCATGCCGGGTAGGTCGACTATGGAAGCCATACATTTATTAAGAGGTTTGATGGAGAAATATAGAGAAAATAAGGAGGATCTACATATGATATTTATTGATTTAGAAAAAGCATATGATAAAGTTCCAAGAGAAGTGCTATGGAGAGTTCTTGAAAAGAAAGGAGTCAATAATGCTTATATTCAAATCATTAAAGATATGTATGCAGGAGCTATTACTTGTGTTCAAACAAGGTGGATTGACCAAGTATTTCCCTATTTCGGTTGGGTTACATGAAGGATCAGCCTTAAGCCCATATCTTTTTGCTTTAATCATGGATGTTCTCCCTAGACATTTGCAAGAGGATGTACCTTGGTGTATGCTTTTAGCTGATGATATTCTTCTTATTGATAAGACTAGAGAGGGAGTTGAAGGTAAACTTGAATTATGGAGGTCAACCTTAGAGTCTAAAGGTTTTCGCTTGAGTAGATTTAAAACGGAATATATGGAGTGTAATTTTAGTAGTAATAGACCTAGTGAGGGGATTGTGACTTTGGGCGATCAAGTCATTAATAAGAGTACACGTTTTAGATATCTTGGATCTATTGTTCAGAGTGATGGTGAAATAGATGGGAATATTATCAGCAGAATTCAAGTTGGATGGTTGAAGTGGAGGAATGCATCGGGCTTGTTATGTGATAGAAATGTACCCCTCAAACTTAAGGGAAAATTCTATAAGATGGTAGTGAGGCCTGCAATGCTTTATGGTGCCGAATGTTGGCCATTAAAAGAGAAGCATAATACTAAGTTAAGTGTGGCAGAGATGAGGATGCTCAGGTGGATGAGTGGCTTTACCCTTAGAGATAGGATACGAAATGAGCATATACGTGAAAAGGTTGGAGTAGCTCCAGTAGAAGATAAGATTAGAGAGAGTCGCCTTAGATGATTGGGTCACATAAAACGGCGGCCTTCCGATGACCCGGTTAGGAGAGTAGAGGTATTAGATTTGACTTATGTTAAGAAAGGTAGGGGTAGACCTAAAAAGACTTGGTTAGAAAATATTAGGAATGACCTTTCTTTATTAGATTTAAACGAGAATTTGACTTTTAATAGGACACAATGGAGAAAAAGGATTCATGTAGCCGACCCCACGTAGTGGGATAAAGGCTTGTTGTTGTTGTTGTATCCTACAAGTTACAGTTATTGCCTTCACAGTCTCCTAGAGTATGTAAGTAATCAATTGTAATTCCTTTCCTGATTTTTATATTGTCCTAGTCATATTACTAAAAGATTAGCATGTAATTAGTTGATTTCTAAGAAAGAATTACCTTGTATAGCATATGATCCTAAAGTATAAATCCGCACTTAATCCCCTCAATGAATGCATACAAGAATTCCAGTCTTCCTTTCTCTAAAGATATTAATAGCTTCAAAAGCTTAATCAAAGATCAGTTATTGCTATAGTAGTCTCTAGAAAGAAAGAAAGAAAGATAAAGTGAGGGCACGTTCTGAAAAAAAGAAAACATGAAATAAGCAAGTTCTCATATAATTAAGAGACTGCCCAAAACATTGCTGGGTAATGAAAGATAATTCAACATTCACAAGAAAAATAGCAAATTGGATGAGAAAAAAAAAGTTACCTTTTATTTCTTGTCACAGCTAAGTTACTCTGGCAGAATACACAGAAAAATTGGCACTATCTTGGATCGTTCTATGCTTATCCCAACATTTCTGGATCCTAACTGGCATGCAGCCAAATTCTGCAGGTTAATTTCTACTTTGATCCAGCTTCAGCCGTACATTAGCATGGATTCACCTTAACAACCAAAAAAAGCAGAACTACTACTCAATAGTTGAAAAGCTCGTTGAGGAAATTCCCTGCAAGTTTTTGTACACAGCAATGTGCTTATGGTAATCTTCTAGCTCTTTCTCCAGCTTCTCAATGAATTGGCTTGTATGCTCAAGTGATTGCTCAAACTTGTACTTCTCTAAAGCCTGCAAAAGAAGTTCATTCAAAGACTCAGTTACCGTAAAATCAATAAACTGACAAGCAAACCCTCTGTTTTCAAGCTTTCAATGGTAATTTCAGGTTTACAACTATTTGCAAGATTGATAAACTATTAGTGATACATTTCACGAAATTAGTCAATTAGTTAAACAAATCCATTAGCTAGCTATTCAACAAATTACATAAGCAGCTAGTAAAACCTTTAAAATTAGAGGAAAAAACTTCAAGTAGCACTGGCATCAAATGTGCATGAGCTAAACACAAATATGCTTAAAGAATGTGAGGAATTCATACCTTCTGTTTGGAGAGAGTATCAGGAGGTGACATAACCTCTGGCCTCACATAGTTCTTGCCCCGAAAAAAGAGAATAGTGTTATCTGCTTTGATGTCAATCACAGTGCCTTTGCTTAGCCGGGTTAGCTCCTGAGCATATTCATAGACCT
The DNA here is from genome assembly GCA_016618105.1 of Dendrobium huoshanense. Classification (NCBI taxonomy): domain Eukaryota; kingdom Viridiplantae; phylum Streptophyta; class Magnoliopsida; order Asparagales; family Orchidaceae; genus Dendrobium; species Dendrobium huoshanense. Next base: position 15,735,585 of record CM028348.1, read on the forward strand.
GGCCAGGCCTGCAAGGCTTGCAAATGACTTTAACAGTCTCATGCTTCTTCCAATGGAGATGCATGTTTAGAACTACACCTCCAAAAACTCCCCGTCGACCTACAGGCACATAATTCTTCTTCTTTTCACCAGTACGTTTTAGATAGAACTTCTCCTCCTCTGTAAGACTTTCAGGGTCATGTTCTGGCTCGGGAGCTTTTGGCATCTCAAACTTCCTCAGTTTCTCAATCAGCCACTCTTCTTTTCTTTTAGCCTAAGGCAGAAAGAAAATTATAAGTCAATCAACATATGAACATAGGAAGCTAGTTACTAAACAAGGAAATAGCAAAAACCTGAAAATCAAAAAGTTTAGAAAATGATGATAGACACGAGACAAATAAATATAAGCCATCTAACCTTATCGAGTTTATACCTAATTCTAACTTCTGGATTTGGAGATTTCATCTTCTTCTTAGCTTTTAAGCGATACCACTTCAATTCGTTAAGTTTTGCTTTTCTGGACATTTTCTTCTTTACTTTCTTCATTCCTTTTGGCTGGATTCCTTGTTTTTCACTTGGTGTATCAATACAAAATCTAGCCACATTACTAGCAGTGTCGACAGTAACTTGAGCATTACTCCTGTATCTGATAGGTTGCCACCTTTCCAATCCATTCATTTCATGCATGCCGAAACTCCGAAACAGTGAAGAGGAAGTTGAATATGGTGTTGATAAATTAGATTTCCAAACTCTATTGTTTGGACAAAGATATTTAGCTAAATGTGAAACAAAAATTGGCCTTGAAAGAAAAGATGGATTTGATGTGCAGAAATATCCATTCTGAAACCCGGCACAAGAACTCCTGCAAATGCAAGTTTCTTATAATTTGGAAAATGGCCTATATAGAGCATGTAAATCAAATGCCTTTTGGGGATAATTTAGTACACAGTACTCGATTATTGAAATGTTTAAAAATAAAACATGAAATACTTATATGAGAAACTAATAGAATTGATGGAGTCTCGGTATTTATCCACTTAAGAATGTGATAAAAAGAACAACGATGAAAAAAGGAAGGAAAAAAAAAAGCAAGGAGCAGACTTTATTCAATGGGAATTTTTGCAAAGAAAATCAATGAATGAAAACAAAAATTGAGTATCAGATGAAAGAACAATTAGAGTGTTTAATGCTTAAGTTAGGCATTAATTAATCACAACGTGATACCTATCCAGAAAAAATAAGAAAGAAATTTGTTGAGGCGCTTTGTAGCACTCACACAACATGAAAATCCTTGAAAAGGAAAAAAAAAATGAAATGCCAAAGTTTCAGAGAACTTTAAAACTGCAAGTTACCATGAATAAGATTGGAAAGCTAAATAGCAAAAATCAGAACAAAACAATGCAAACATAACATGAATCATAACTTATCCAAGAGGCCACACCACAAGAAACTAAGAGGCATGCAAAAATCATATTTTATTCCCATTGTACCATGGTAAAAAACCCTTTCCTAGAGGCTAATTACACCATAGCTACACTGATGCAGCCGACTATACCGTATACCATAAAGGAAGGCCAATAAAAAAAAAATAGTGTTAAGGGCAGATTTTGGAAAGATTTAGAGATGGTATTGTTATTTCCTACTGCAAAAAGAAGAGATATCTTAAGATATCCAAATGATAAATAATCAAACCTATCTAGTGCTAGCATGTTTCAAAACCTTTTAGTGACTACCACGTGATGGCAAAAGAATAAATAAATTCAAAGAAGTGTTGGATCATATATTTCATCGAAAGTAGAAGCTTCGACCATAACCCTTTTCGAAAAGCCAAAATCATCTTCTCTTCATGGTCTAAACTTAGTGGTGGGGCTTAACCTCAAATTACACAATGAAGGTGAGGGGACGGATAGGAGAATCAATAGTAGTTCTAGTTGACAGTGGGGCGACCCACAACATCATCTTCATCCAGGTTGTGGATTGATTGAGGCTGATGCTAGTCGATACGAACTTTTTGGGGGTCAAGATGGGAACGAGGAAAATGGAGAAGAGTATAGACAAATGCCCAGAGTTGATGGTGACATTGCAAGAGATCCAAGTGAATGAGGATTTTCTTCACTTGGAGTTAGGGAGCACATATGTAATTTTAGGCATGAAGTGGTGTAGACATTGGGGGAAACCAAGGTGGACTAGAATGCATTGACTATAGAATTCATGATGGAAGGGAGGAAGGTGAGGATCAGGGGGATCCTAGTCTGTCCAAAATTAGGGTTTCTCTTAAGACCATGGTAAGGGCAATCCAGGGAGCAGGGATAGGATTCTTGGTGGAGCTCCAGAGCCTCGAGGGAGGGGGAAACATGGAGAGAGAGAGAGAGAGAGAGAGAGAGTTCCAAAGAGAGTCCAATCACTCCTGTAACAATTGAGTGAGGTGTTCCAGCTGCCTTAAGGGCTATCTATCCCAAGGGAGCATAAGCATGTCATCATCTTGAAGGAGGGGGTATCTCTTATCAGTGTAGACCCTACTGATGCTCACAGGTTTAGAAGGATGAAATTGAGAGACTAACCAAGGAGATTTTGGAGGCCCAAATCATTCGTTTTAGTTTTAGTCTATGATGCACCGACACTTCTCCTCAAAGAGGCGTGCAGTGTCCGACACCGTGTCCGACACGACACTCGTCCGACACTCCTCCGACACGTGTCGGACACGCCGAAAATGTGTCCGATTAAAAAAAATATTAAAAATAAATTGGACACGCGTGTCCGACACGCGTATCTTAAATATTTTATAATTTTTTAAAATATAATTTCTTATATTTTGTGAGATTTAAACTAAAGCTAATCGTCTAAAGCTAATCCTAATAATTGAAGCTTGAATGCTTGATGTTGCAGTAAGTGATTATTTGCTTATATTTTTGTGGTTGTACTAGATATTTTGTATTAAATATTTTATATTATAAACTAGACAAGTTATCATGTCATTCATTTATTATTGTTTGTCATTTTTAATATGATATTACATTAATATATATACACTATATAAAAAAATGTATTGCCGTGTCCGCGCCGTACCCGTGTCCTATATTTTCAAAAAAGTCGTGTCCCGTGTCCGTGTCGTGTCGTGTCCGTGTCGCCGTGTCCGTGTCCATGCATCATAGGTTTTAGTCCCTTCTCTAATCCTGTGTTGATAGTAGTTGGATATTTTGTGTAGATTATCGGGCTCTGAATAAGGAAATAGTGTTGGATAAGTTTATTATACCAATCATTGATGAGTTGTTGGATGAGTTATATGGAGAGATGATATTCTCCAAGATTGATCTGAAATTAGGATACTATCAAATTAGAATGTAGCCCGCTGATATTGACAATATTGCTTTCAGGACTCATGAAGGTCACTCCGAGTTTTTAGTGATGCGTTTTGGGCTTACCAAAGCCCCAGATACCTTCCAGTCTCTTATGAACAAGGTATTTCAGCCCTCCCTCCGCAAGTTTGTATTGGTTTTTTCGATGATATTTTAGTGTACAGTCGGTCTGAGGCAGAGCATGTGGAGCACTTGAGAGTTTCGTTAGTAACATTGTCATTTGTTGACCTTCATATATTTGCCATAGTCAATACAAGCAAAGGAGATTATGATCGATTATTGTTGGTAAATAAGACCGTTTCTAATTAGAACAAAGATCGGAGTGTCTTGATCATAATGAAATGATTAAAGCTTTGTTCGATTACAAACTGGATCACATTGATGCATTCAAGACATCAAATTTATCAAAAAGAAGTTGTTCGTATGCGGCTCGATCAAACGACAATGTGTTAGTGGATGCGACGCTAGCAAAAAACTATCCAAATGGCCTCCACTTGTTAAACAAGCTTGTCGATGAGTTTAGAGCATCAAATTTAACGAAAGAGGGATCCCTCGCAATCCAATTGAACGAAAGCGATCGAAATCGACGGACTAAGGACATACTCGACGTTGCCCAAACATCATCCGTTTGCAAAATGAATTTTTTCATTATGTTCAGAATGTCGAAAACACTGGGAAATGACTGCGATATTATTTGGATATTTGCACGAGTGAAAATATAAAAATTTGGCTTGAGTTGCGAGGCGACGACACATAAATTGAAAATGTAAAATTAGATGGCTTTCGAGGCGACGACGACGACGTGTAAACTAAAAAAAAAAAAATTAAAGTTAACGAGTGGTAAATATGCATTAAAAATAGTTGATATTATATATGTATATGTATAAAATATGTTATGTATTAAAAAAATTTTATACATAATAATATAGTCAATAGTTAAAATATATTAGTTAATTTGTAAATATTAATTAATCATTCTCTTTTATATATATGTTCAAATTTTGTTATCAGATTTCTCAAAGCATGTGATGGACATTCACAAAAAATTTTTTAAAAAAATTCTTATCTATAAAATCCATTATCTCTTGTACTTTACTGAATTACATTCTCAAGTCATCATTATATTAATTTATTGTACATTTGAAATCATGAATATCCTAATTCTTATATAGTTTCCCAAAGAGGCTGACAATTTCATTATAAAAAAAAAACGTGTAAATCATTCAGCTATATGTGTACATATCTACATCCACGTGCCTTGCTATTAACTTGCTTTGGCAAATTATTCCTTTCTTGTGTCTTCAGCTACAGCTAAGGCCAAATTGTCTACCTATGTGTTGGCTTGCATGTATCCCACCGCTGAATATGAGATAACTGAATTAAAAAAAAATGCAAATATATCAATTTAATCATCCCATACACATTTTTCTCCATCTGTTTTCATTATTCTCTCATACACGCATATCTCTCTTGCTCTTTCTAATAGCAAACCTCTCTCAGCCGAACCCCCTCAGCTCTCCTGTTCGCAAGTAGTTCGCAAGCCAGAGCCTTCCATTTCTTCTGCTCCTTGCCGTGAAACCTCCTAAACCATCCCCCATCTTCACCTACACTCAACTACACTATTTCTAACCAACCCCACATAAACCCCTACATCTCTCGAAGTTCCTCACAACTGCTCCCACTACAGTAGTATCGTATGCGTACTCCACACGAGCACATAACAGCCCCTATATCTCTTCATCTTCTCTTTATTTGTTTCACACAAAACCATCCAACAAGCCAAAGACCCATCCAATAAGCCAAAGATCTCCTACCAGCTACCATTTGATTTCCATGTCCATTCTCCAACCTTTATCTTCACTTTCCTGCACTGATATCCAGCAACTCCATTTCCTAAAATATCAAACCTACACAACTCTTTCCCATTTCCTGTAAACAGAGAATTAGAATCTCCACTTTATCTTTCTAATCTTTGTTTTCTCTCTCTCTCTCTCTCTCTCTCTCTCTCTCTCTCTCTCTCTCTCTCTCTCTCTCTCTCTCTCTCTCTATATATATATATATATATATATATATATATATATATATATATATATATATATATATATATATATATATATATATATATAATCAGAAAAGTAAACAAAAAAAAAATAGAAAATAAAATTTTTAAAAAATTATTTCAGCCTCGCCGCAAATCATTGTCGTGGTCTTTGTCTTGCTCGCTCGTCAAGGTATACTGTTCTCCAAACTCTAAAATCTCAAATCCCGTTCTCGACGTTTGTGGCAGATCGGAGAACCACCTATATGCACTCTCGTAGCACGGTAGGAGGGAGCTCGGTGCGACGCATACAACGAGGTGGGTAAGCCCTATACACGCTCTTGTAGCATGGTGGGGAAAGCCACTTCTGTTCTTTTACGGGTACTTTTGAAGGCCTCATACACGCTCGTGTAGCATGGTGGGATGAAAGATGTACGGCCCGGTATCCCCCGACACCTACCATACACGCTCGAGTAGTGTGGTGGGATGACCAATTTTCTGTAGATGCCCCCTATGTGGGGGAGACGCTGTGATTCTGCCAAAATTTTGACTGAGAAAGAAAAATCTGAACAAAATATTTTTGGAGAATTATTGAGCATGTTTGGAATAATTTGGGAGAATTATTTAACTTAAATTTAAAAGTTAAATAAATAAAAAATATATATTCTCCATCAAGAACACAATCTCATAAATTGTTCAATATATATATATATATATATATATATATATATATATATATATATATATATATATATATATATATATATATATATATATATATATATATATATCTTTATCACTCCTCATTTTAGCTTCAAAATTATCTGGAATATCTTCTAAAAGAATACAAATTTCACTATCATATGCCTCCTGTTATTCATTTCTTTGAAGATGGTCATGTATGAGTATCCAATCCGTGCAAGTGTGATAGTTTAAAATGCTCCAAAATGCTTAAAGTTGTGGAGTCTTTAATTTCCTTCTAAACAAGGCTATAATAGAAGTCACTTATATAGATTAATAGTTTTTACTGGGCCTTATATGTATGCTACATATATATAAAGAGAAGTCCCAGCAAGGCAGCAAGCCACTTGCATGAAATGACAAGCATAATAAAAAAATTAAGGATGAAATGATTTCTAAATTTCAATCAAATTCTCATTACTCTTCTCCAGCTCCAAATAGAGAAGGAATTTAAATAGAGCTTTTAGTTCATGATGGAGATAAAATATCTCTTTGCAAATTTTGTTGGATGAGAGGTTTTGATTTATATGATTATTACGTTTACTTTGAGAATAAACGTTGGAGATTAAAATTGAGAATAAATGAATGTGATTGGATTATTCATCCATATTCCGAATATAAATGGGAATCACCAACTACTATAATGATAATGAGAAGGGTAAGAAAAGAATATCACACCACCGGATTCACATCACTTTTACAAGGGGACAGAAGGCGTTTAATGCCCCCTCCTGCATTAAAAAAAAATTAATTTCAATATGATGCACCGAGCAGGGTGTCGACACCTCAAAAATGCATATAGTTTCTTTGGGAAGCAAGCGACTGCCCCGAGAAGAGTGCTATCGCCTTGAGAAGCGAGTCACCACCTTGAGAAATATGCATATTAAATTTTAAAAAGCCTGCATATGCTTTGACAAAATGCATCAGGTAAAAAATAAAGTCTTAGATTGCTACGCGGGTTAAAAGTGAACCTAAGGTCAAGTCTAATCCTCCTATTCAAATGGACTATAGTTGACAAGACTTGAACTATTAAAAAATGCACGGTTATAGCACCGACCACAGTATTTGATTTTATAAATTCATATTAGGCTTTCAAAGGTCTAGTAAAAGAAAAGTTTAGCATAAATTGATACTAAATCCAATCTAATGAAGAAAAGCTTTAACATCTCCGATGCTGGCCGTGTTGAATGTTTATATCAATCGGAGGGGATTCAACACCTTCAAATATAAATATTTTCAAATGCTTATGAAATACAAATATTTCCAAATGAATATAATAAATCCCCGATGATGGCCGTGTTGAATGTTTATATCAACCAAAGGGGATTCTACACCTTCAAATATTTTCAAATGCTTATGAAATGCAAATATTTACAAATGGCTATAATAAATCCCCGATGATGGATGGGTTGAAAGTTTATGTCAACAGAAGGGGATCAAATATTCAAAATGCTCTCAAATTTCTATACAATATAAATATTTTCAAATGTCAAAATCACCCCGATGATGGCCGTGTTGAAAGTTAATCTCAACCGGAGGGGATTTCAAACATTTAAAATACTCCCAAATTTTAAAATTAAATCATATTTGGAACAAAATCTCGATAAATTTTATAATATTCAAATAAAATTTATTATTTAAAACTTAAAGTAAAAATCCATCCATAATCCGCAAATGTTTGTTAAGGATGATAAATTTCTTAATAACTTCAACTCACAAAGAGCAAAATGTTTAATTGAATGTATCACTGTGATTCATTCTCAAATGATTTCTCGCCAGTGGGGACGTGGCATGTGCCCTCTGACCGGATGGTTTTGCTGCAAAATAGCACCACTATAGCACGGTTACAGTCAAAGCCCATATGCTCTCCAATGGTTAAAAGCCCATTGAATAATGAATCATTGGGTGCACTCAATAAGGCAAACAGCTTTCTATTAGCTAAGGTTGACTAAAATTTGTCTCCTTAAACAAGCATCCACCCCAAGTCTACAAGGAACCCTTGGACGAAGCAACCCATGGCTGCCGACAAGGATGCTTCTGTCAGGTTGGGTCGACTACCTCCTCTGCCTAAGTAGACTAGGGACCACGATGACCCGGGACGATGGAACCATGGGATCTTAATTGGGCTCATCATCATACCCCCCACCATCCTCCTTAATTATAAAAATAATAAATTTATAAATCTACAAAAAAAAAATCACATGTTACTACTATATGCTAGGTATTTCGTACCTATTTAATGACTAACCTTAATCGAAAGTGCTGTCTCGTGATCGGAAGGGGTAATTAACCATAGGTGCTTGCGCTTATGGGAAACCTAGCACCAGTTTAAAAAGTCCCCCCAAAGTGAGGGCGAAATCTCTAGGTAGTGCTTTATCCTAAAGTTAATCTGCCTTCTGAAAATTTGACCCGGAACATCGTTAAAACTCTCCTACACAGGGGAGGCCGGGGCGCGAATTTTTGAAGCCCACAGTAACATTGAAAGAGCATCAATTGTATGTCAATTTGAAGAAGTGTTCTTTTGCACAATAAAGGGTAGAGTATTTGGGACCTGTAGTGTCTAAATCAGGAGTAGCTGTAGATCTTTTCAATATAGAGGCTATGTTGGAGTGGCCCTTACCTAAAACCCTAAAGGAGTTGAGGGGGGACTTGGGACTCATCAGGTATTACATGAAGTTTGTGAGGGAATACAACTCTACAACATGGTCGTTGACAGAACAATTGAAGAATGATAGTTTCAAATGGGAGGCATTAACCACCCAGGAATTTGAGCAGCTTAAGAAAGTCATGACGAGTGTCAGCATTATCATATTTCAGCCAGCCGTTTGTAGTGGAGACTGATGCATCAGGCTATGGGTTAAGAGCAATTCTCATGTAGAGTGAAAGACCCATAGCTTATTTCAGCCAAGTGTTGACCGCGAGGGTTAGGCTGAAATTAGTGTATGAAAGGGAGTTGATGGCGATAGTATTGTCCAAGCGTAGTGAAGACCCTTAGGTTATGGCTCTATATGTTCCTATGGTGCTGGATTGGGAGGCCTTAGAGTGTGAGAGCGAGCATGATGAGAAGCTGAGTAAGATCAAAGGAGATTTACTGCAGAATAAGGAAAGCCATCCTGGTTACACCTTAATTGGTCAAAAGCTACTATACCTTGGATGGTTTGTGCTGTTGAGGACATCACTACACATCCCTCACTTATTGCAAGAGTTTCATGGCACAACTATTGGGGGACAATCAATAGTTCAAAAAACATATCATAGACTGACAGCGAAGCTATATTGGGTGGGCATGCTAAAAGATGTAAAGGAGTTGGTGGCTAGTTGTGATGTGTGCTAAAGACACAAATACCTAGCTATGGATCCATGTGATCTTCAACAGTCTTTAGCATTACCCGAGAATATGTGGGAAGAGGTGACTATGGACTTCATCTAAGGGCTACCTAGATCCGAAGGATTCATTGTGATTCCAGTGGTGTTTGACTGATTAAGCAAATATATTCATTTCATTTCCTTACGCCAACCATACACCGTGGTGTCGGTGGCAGCAACATTCATTAAAGAGGTGGTTCGTTTGCATGGCATACCTGAGGCTATTATGTCCGATAAGGACATTTTTTTAGCCACTTCTAAAGGGAGTTATTCAAGATACAGGGGACTATCATGAAGCAAAGTTCAACTTACCACTTCCAAATAAATGGTCAGACGGAGGTGGTAAATCGTAGTGTGGAAACGTACCTTCGTTGCTTTGTATCAGATACAACAAAGATATGTGTCAAGTGGTTAGTCTGGGCAGAATATTGATACAACACTTCATATCATACAACAGCCCAGACAATGTGATTTAAAATTTAATATGGGAGGGATCCACCTGATATGATATATTATAGGCATGACAACACACTAATATCATCAGTGGAACAGTACTTATGAGAAAAAAATTAAATTTTGGTAGAATTGAAGGAACATCTATGGAGAGCACAGCAAATTCTGAAGAAGTAGGTGAATGGACATAAGAGAGACATGCATTTTGAGGTTAGGGATAGGGTTTATTAAAGATCCAACCTTATAGATAAAAGAATTTGGCTCGATGAAGGAATGAGAAGCTCTCCCCCTACTACTTTGGGCCCTATGAGGAAATGGAGCGTATTGGCGCAATAGCATATCGCCTATGGTTGCCACCGACCTCTGTCATTCATCCTGTATTCATCTATCGCGATTGAGATGAGCCAATGGAGCCCACAAACCCTCGCCCACACTACCATCCACATTATTAGAGGATATGAAGGTGATATTGAATAAATGAAAGTGAAAGGGGTGCACCAAGGAGACAAGGGGATCAGGGAGGTGCTGATCAAATGAAAGTATTTAATTATTTATCAAAGTACGAGGCAACATGGGAGCCCTACGGTACCATCCAAAAGAAGTTTCTCTCTTTCCACCTTGAGGACAATATGACTTTTTGGGAGAAGAGTATTGTTGTGGGGCATAGAAACTTTTCAGCATATAAAGAGCATATAAAGAACCTTTCAGCTCTCCTATGGGGCCCAGGACCTCCTTTATCACATATAGGAGAATAAACTTTTGGGGAAGCTCTTTGAGAAAGATGTAATGGGCATTTATTAAGGGATTTGGTCTTATTTGAATTCAAAATAAGGACGAAAGTAGGAAGATTTATATGAGGGTTAATAGTGTTGTTTTATTTTATCATGTTATATATGTTTGTTGAAGTTTTCTTTGGAGTTGTTCCTAATAGTTTGTCATGTTAATCTACCTCTCAAATAGTAGATCAACTTGTATCTTGGTTTGTCATGCTAAAATAAACATTTTTCTCATTGATTTTTACTGTGTTTTATCTCGTTCTTGTTGTTTTTGTTGTGTAGAGGACATTCCTCTCAGGGTAACATTCCAAAATATCTTCATCTAGTTTTTCCTCCAGCTAAAGAGTATCTACAAACATTCGAGATTCATCGGGATACTCTTCTTCATTATTGCCACTATCATAGAAGTGATTCTAAGTGTTCTTAATATTTATATCGAGATTACACCATTGGTAAAATCTAAAACCTTAATCATACCTTATAATGTTGTGTTGTTGAGGAAAAATGCCTTGACCAACACATGGAAGCATAGTGGACTCCATAATTGTTTTGAGGTCAATACTAGTACTAGAGTTGGTTTTTGGGCGACCCACCCTTAACCCAAATTTTGAGGGATGCTAGCTAGATGTGAGAAAGCACCCCATAAGTTACTTTACAAAGGTTCCTATGAATTTTAAATAGGTTTCATAATGATTTTTTATGAAAGAAAGACCATCAAATGGCATATAATCTAATTAAAGTTGTTTCAAAGGTTTTGGCACGTGTATCAAATTCATCCTATGTTGTCAATTTTCAACCCTTTGACTTCATTGCTCAATAGTAGTAATAGATTATCATACTCACCCTTGTGCAGCAAATCTCATGGTGACGAAAAGTAGAAATGCCATGAAAATGGTGCAAACACAGATGCGATGAATGAAACTAAATAGGAAGCAATAACAGGATGAAAATGCAAATTGATTTGACTTAAAAAACGAATGGTTTCATTAAAATGTGATTATAAAATCAAATCTTAATTCATGAAATATTTTGAGAAATGCATAAAATTGATTTGTGATAGTTGTATAGTGATGGGCAAAAGACAGAGTTTAAGCAAATTCCTAGTTCTGAATACACAAACAACCAATATTTGGTAGAACTCTCTCTTTTATGAATTAAATAGTAGGTAGGGTAGCATGTGGATTGTGGACATTCAAGCTTAGTTTTAGTGGAGCTTCCTAGTCAAAGACCATGCAATAATTAATATATTTACGATAAAAAAACCAATGCACAATCAAGGAGTCAAACTTGTAAAGAAAATAGTTAAATTATGTAATTTTGTAGGTTCCCTACCAAAGAAGTTCTTGAATCATTCGAAAATTATAGCGATGTATATAGTTCCAATACGTAATGATGGGACAACATTAAGACCAAGGAGTGAGATTAGGATGAATAGAGGAAAATCTACCGTGCGAAAAAAGTAGTAGGAATAAAATCATGATATAATGGATCAATGTGTGATGGATCAACACTATAATTAATCGATCACAAATGAAAGGTACAAATGCGAGATTAATGCAGTTGGCAAATGAAAAAATGGATCACATGAAATGTATGGCCTAAAAGGAGACAAAACAAAGCAAATTGCATAAAGGTGTTCAAGTGTGGGGGTTTGCAAAGCTTGTCAATGACATAGAGGAAGGAGCAATAGCACAAAGGGATCAAATTGTTGGGCATTATGGCAGAGAGGAAGTGATGGGGTGGTGGTTTCTCAAGAATAAATCGCTTGCAGACTCGGGTGGAAGTAATGTGAGGCCGAAGTTCATGATTGAGAATGACAAAAAGCACTGATAACATTACAATATCAGGATGTAAGTCGTGTTCGACAATTTTTTCATAATACAAAGTATGCAGGCTATGAGACACAAATAGCAGACAATTGAACAAATGAAAGAACATTAGTTTACTTGGATATCACATAATATAAAAGGATAACAAGAGAGAGGTAGAGAGACGAAGATGAGAGAGAGAGAGGGTGAGAAACTGAGAATAACCAAAAAATTCAACTTTTGCATGATATTTATTCAATATCTAAATAAAATTACAGGAATCCCATTATTACTAATGAGAAGTCCCTAAAATAAAATAATAATAAGGTAAACTATAAATCTAATAGAAAATAAATCCTGATATACAAACACAAAGTAACACATAATTAATAGAAAATAAATCCTGATAAAATAATAATAAGGTAAACAATAAATCTAATAAAATAAAAAGAAAGTTTCCAAAATATAAATGGTAATCAAAGAAATGAAATATTTAATTGTGTCCCCTACGCTAGACCTAAGTTTATATCACAAGGCCACATGAGGCACAAACCTATACAATGAAAATGTAAGTTTGGATCAGAAGGCCATCATCAGGCACAGACCTATACACATTAGTATGTTGCCAATGAAAGATTTACAAGATTACGAAGCAAGCTATGTTTGATGTGCAAATCCTTGGTGATCTTAAAGCGTAGAGAGGATATCATCCCAGAAAAGAAGGCAACCACAACTTGAAAAGGACAACAGAAATCATTTCACATTGCTAAAAAGGGTTAATGAATAAGGTGAAGTGGTACTCCAAAAGAACAAGGAAAAACTTCCTACATCCCAAAATATGATTTTTATCCTAATTTATTGTTTCTTTTTTTTCTAGCTAATCAAAGAAATGATTTCAATTAATTATGTAACCCCAAGATCCATAGGAATGACTAATCGTTTCTTTGGAGGGCTACAATATAAGCCATAATCATTTCCTAGGAGTTGGTTACACCAAGGGCATATCATGGCAACATCAACATTATCTTCCAAATCTCATCCCTTTGCTTTTATTATTGTATTTAGTTTCTCACTTTCTTCTTTTACAAATCTTTCTTAGGCCTCGTTTGGCTACTCAACTCCTTTTGTATAATTCGTTAATTAAACAGTTATTGAAGAAACCGTGTTTAAAAAAGGTTATTTAAAAAAACTGGTCCTTGTTTGGTTGCATTATGCTTATGCAAACCTAAAAGCTTATTATTTTGTTTGATTATGGTTTACGCTCTATTGTTCTATTGATAAAAGACAATATTACCCTCTAATTAAAAGTAAGTATATCCGCATTACTACAATATTTCTATTTTGCTTCGTAAATTTTTATTTTTCTTAGATATTATAGGAGGAAATACGGAATGAAGAAATTGAAAAAATATTATTGAATACGGAACCAGTTCAAAAATAGAAGGAGAGCAGAGCATACAAAACGACCTCTTTTGATAGACTAACGCCGGAGAAGAGAGACTGGAGAAAGTGAAATGTTACCTTGGACTGGTGAGTTGATGCCTTGATGGTTTTGGAGGGAGGAAGAAGATGGATAAGTTCGCGGAGAGGGAGATGACCGGGAGTGAAAGGCCGGCTAGGGGTTGGAAACGATCGAGATGGTCGGCACGTGTGATCGTGAGTGCTGGCGGATTGGGTACTTGACGTGGGCAGGTGGAGTGAGGGTCGCGTGGATGGCTGGCCGTTGATGGGGTTGAAGGTGGAGGAGAAAGTAACGGCCGAAATGGAGGGAAATGGAAATCGAGAAGCAGAAATGGAGCTGAATGAGGTGCCTCGCTCGGGACGTGCGAACGTAATGAGGGTAAAATAGACTTTTGCGTGTGTAAACAGAGGACTACAACGAGATAAGCGATAATGTTCCGCCTTTTGAGATAGGCAGAAATACAGTTTTAAAAAAACGTATTTTGCAGAAGTCCTATTATCAAACAGTTTACCAGCAACTGTTTTTACCTATTAGAACCGGAAATGGCATAACAACGCCCTCTCAAACGAGGCCTTAGTGTCTGAGAAATTTCTTATTCACAATCAAGAACTAGTCAAGAATAATTCCAAAGTAAAGGAAAAGGAACAAATAGAAATAAATGATTATAAGTTATATTAATAGAATCAGTCATGCAATAATGACTTTTGTTTCCAGCTGCTAAAGTTAATAGGAGCAAAAGTTGTAGAAGAATTCATAAAAGAAAATTCATGTAAACTTTAAAGATTCATGATAATGTAGAAGAACATGACAATGATCTAGCGCTAGAGTGATAATAATTTTTATAAGTCTTTTTTCAAAATATTTAATTTTGAAATCCTTCTTGGTTGTTCCTTCTTTTTTAAGGTTGCACTGTATGTAGTTCTAATATAGATATTCTTTTTAAAGGATTGCCAGCCATAGCTTTCACATATGCATCATCATTATTAGTATTGATTCCTTTAGCTCATTATGCATGCTCATAATCATCATGATTATTAATCTTAAACCTAGTTATTTAGGGTTGGCAAAACATGGCCTTATCTCTATTAAAATGCTCGACTTATCTAAAAAATATTTCTTCCTTTTGTTCCTTAATAAATATGTTCACAATATTTTTTAGTCATTTCTAACCTGATTTTGTTCTATACATCCATCTTAAGATTCTCATCTCTACTACACTAAATGAACTTTATTATTCATACTATATAGCTTGACGCTTGGATATCTATAGTATAGATATTTTCAAGCCATCATGTGGTATTCCCTCTACTACAATCACAACTAGACTCTCTAATCACAATGAACTTTGACAAAACCACTAACTTCATACCAGTTATATTCTCATTTATATCTTCATGCTTTGGATAATAGATCTAGGAACAAAATACAAATCTGAAAAGGGAATCAAATTAAGAATTGTAATCAAACTTAAAAAATTTATCAACTCACAATAGTTGGGTGATGAGGAGTCCAAGAAAATGCACCCCCCCCCCCCCCCCCCCAACATAGCTACCATTCAATCTCAATTTAAAATTCCTTTTATATGAATGTATAAGCATCAAAGAATTTTTGGGCAAAACTCTTAGAATTAAACTATTAAATTAAAGAAATAAAATAATAACATGCTAATATCAAAATAAAATATAAGAGTAAGATCATAAAATGTTATATAAGGCCACAATCATTGAATAATAAATTTCTCTGACTCTTTAAGTCAATATAAGTAATAAAAAATCATAATTTATGAATTCAAAAGTTTCTCCCCCACTCTCATAGCATAGAAGATCTTCAATAGAATTATCATCATAATTAATCACTTTCTCTCCTTACCCATCCTCGATTATGTCGACATACTCCCAATCTTCCTCTTCATTATCAATCTCAACAATCTCCCTCCTTCCTAATCAATAAAAACAAAAAAAAATACCAATGAAAGTTTTTAAACAATAACTATATTGATGATTCTAATTTCGATAACACAAAGTTTTCAACTAAAATTTTCTAATACTTTCTTGTTGATTTATGTTAGTCTAATTCCTTCATCCACCAAAGAAGTTAAAATTGAAATCTTCTTCTTCAAATTGTGATGGTTTAACATGATTATAGTCCTCCACAAACCATTCATCAACCTATTGCACATCATTACAAACTAATGGATCTTCATCATTATTCAAAATTGTTCTCTTTAAATATCACTTTTAATTAGTTATGGTGTAGTTATAGTGCAACGATGGCGACGCAATAGCAGTGATGATGAAGTGGGATTTTGGTGCAACTTTGCATAGTGGGGGGTCTTGCGATTTGTCTTGAGGTATGGGAAGGCTCTTGATTTTCTTCTAGGTATTTTTTTATAAACAACTAGATTTAGGTATAAACAAATACATTTCATTTGATATTTTGAACTTACGAATTAAAAGTTTTAAATAACCTAAACCTTAAAATAAGAGATTTACATATCACAGAAATATCACCAAGGCGTATGCCTTAGCTAGCACATGTGAGGCTTATGCCTCATTGCATTTCCTATGTGCCTTAAACTGAGAAGCATCTCAAATTATACAATTAGTATCTTGAAAATGAGAACAAACACAACGATAAGGGGATATACGATGTGAGAAGTCATGTATCACAAAAGAAATATAGTTGCAATTAGTAAGATTTTTCCCTTAACATTCATGATTTAAGGATATTGGTAAATCAATAAGCAAAATTGATGCAACCTTAGTTCTTAAACCAAGCAGAAGAACGCTAGGAATGCAAATAAAGATGCTTCCTTTTCATATCACATAAACAATTACCAAAATGATGGACCATTAGTAGAAAACTAATATCGGAACTTTGTTATAAAGTCTCATAAAACAAAACAAATAACAAACACATAAACCCTCAGAACAATCATGAGTGGTCATCTCACATGCAAACACAAATTAGGGAAGTTGCTCAAAAGAAAGGGCAAAACAGCTAACCACCACAGAAATTATGATCCAACACAAGACTTTGCTCCTCCGACCAATACCAAAAGAACATGGCACATCACCACTTACTACTCATAATAGTTTAGAGAAGAAAGATACAGGTGGAAGGAAAACCGTGGAAAGGAGTAGAAAGAAGACCAAGACGAAGTAATAGGAGATAGGGAGAAGACTAGCTCGCAAGCTAAAAACCCTCAGGTTTTATAATTGATCACATTCCAAAAACTCCTTTTTCTTAGAAGAAAGATACAGGTGGAAGGAAAATCGTGGACAAAAAAAGTAGAAAGAAAATTAAGAGAAAGAAATAGGGGATAGGGGAAGACTAGCTCGCAAGCTAAAAACCCTTAGGTTTACATTTTCTCTTTTCAAAACTCCTTTCCCACAATGAAATTCAGACACTATATATAGGAGAAAGATGGGGAAATAGCATTTATTTTCTCACATAAATGTGCCTCCAAAACAACCAACAAAACCCACCCAAATCAACCCACAAGTGGAGAAGCCAAAGCCTTCTGCACAAGGAAACAACAAGTGGAAAACTAAGCAGCCAACAGCAAGGAAACCGAGCAGACAACAGTAGGGAAACCGAGTGGACAACATAGAAATTGAACAACCAACAAGAAAAAAACCAAGCAACCATCAATCTACGAGAAGGAATGGGCCAAGCCCAATAAGCAAAAAAATAGTCATCCAACTAGCCACTAAGGAGCAAGATCAACACAAGTGGACACACAATGGTGTAAACCGACCTGAGAACACCAAACCCGGTATGATCATGGGTTGTTTTCCATCATAGGGTCATACAAAATAAAATTACATAGCGCCCAAAACATAAGAAATAAAAAAACATAAAATGATAAATCTTGACTGTATCAAAAACCTAAATGATGCCAAAATTCAATATCCATCTTCACATTGTTATGACTAAATATAAAAAAGCATGGCTACATGGAAAGAAATTCTTTGATAAAACACAATGTAGTACTAATATAATGGATTTGTATCATACAGTGACCAGCATTGTCATCACTAGATAAAACTAGCAACACCAACAAGCGATGAAAAATAAGTATGATATTAATCGTAAATTGAAAATATCAAAACAAGGATGAATGGTAGAAGATTTAAAATTATGAGTTCATTATAAGGCCTTTTAAATAGCATAGAAAAGAAGATTGGATCAAGTGCTTAAAGAAAGAAAAAAAAAAAATTATATAAGACAAATTTGGATAACTTCCGCATTACCATTTTCAAAGTATGTGTGGTTGCAAGTGGGGTGCGGTTAAGAGAACGATTTACAGAGGAAAAATAATCAACAAGGAATAACTTCTCTTATATAACATGAAGAACTATTTATTAGTGGTTCAATGACTAATCTATCTCCTTATTTTCCCTGTGTACTCAGAACCATACAAACTTTTTCCATTTAAACAAAATGGGTTGAGGAATAACTCCCTGCAAATTATCTCACCATTGTTGATTGCAATTGATTCTTCCATATATCCAATAGTTCACACTGAATATTGCATTTAAAAAGTTTCTTTTTTTTTTTTTACCCTTCGAAGTTATGTCACTTTTTAAACCAAAAAAAGCTACAAGTTCAAACTTTTACTCAATCCATTTACTATTTAGGCCAGCAACTTTTAATACAATAAAATGAATAAAAAAATAGTGCACTCTAGTGACTGGAGGAAACAGCCAATTTATGTAATGAGTTTCCTCTATACCACTTGAGTTAATCTAAGTTTTAGAGAAACCAAATCAATAAAACAGAATTTGATTTATTCAGTATAATCATTAATACTATTCACTACAGCATAAGCATGAACTTTAATCCTCCTAATATCTCGTTATTTTTTTTTTTTTTTTGGTATGAACAGCATGATGAAGGATCAATAATTATATACATATTCGTCGCTTAAAAGCATCAAATAACAAAATACCTGTGAAACAATCGCATGACAGTACACAGTAAACATGAGAAAATGAATTGTGAGAAAAGAAAGAGTGGAACTTCAAACTCAACTTCAAGGGGGAACCCTAAAAGGAAACGAGGACGTGAAAAAGAAACTACCTTGAGGCAAAGGAAAGAGATGATTTCAACCTCCGATACCAATATCCTCCGCAGACCGACATAACCCTATCGTTGCGAGATAAGCGAGAAAATACAACCATGACCAATGCCGGCATTATCAACGGAAGCAGGCGGTGCGCAATTCTAAATCCTGCAAACGGTACAGACGACCATTTTAATCTCCTCCGTTTTGCCTTAAATTTCCGATTTAGTAAATCCTCGCATTGGGCGGATTTAACGTATCTACAAGGCTCACGAACTCCGCTTGCTCTTCACATGCCACTGCACCCTCCGATGCTTCTCCAGTGAGGTCCTGTCGCGACTACAGCTTCTTGTCGAGGGTTTCGGGAATTTTGGGGAAGGAAATTTGGGAGCACAAAGAAGGATAAAAATTTTATAACTAAAAATTTCACCTGACATAGAATATGTTACTTGTTGAAATATTATACATTCTGTTAATATATATATATATATATATATATTGGGACATTTAGATCATTTAAGACAAACTCATATACACAACGCATACACATGGACTCGAACCTTGGACCTCTTAGTTGAAAGCCTAAGCTCTCAACCAATAGGCCAAGGGGAGTTGTGTCTGTTAATATATATACAAATTTATTTCAAATAGAATTTTATATTTATTATTTATAAATCACAATTTTTTTTGTTAGAAAATAATTTTTCTATATAAAAAATGCTTGATAAAATAAATACCAATGTATTAATTTATTTATTTATCAATATTTCTCATACGATAAAATAATTATCTCACATTTATTAGATTTATTAATTCGATGAATTAACTGAATTCATTGAGAATATATTAATTAAAAAATAACTAAATTAACTCTAATCAAGCAATACCATTAAATAATTTCAGAATGCATCAATATCAAAATTATTTTGAATAAATGAAATGTATTTAATTTGATTTTAACATGCCCTTAATGCATCATTATAAATAAAAAATGCATTAAATCTATTTATGCTTGTAAATAAAAGCAAAGTAGTTTGATTTTTTAAGAAATTAATATTATTTTATTTTTCAATTTAATCATTTCATAAAATAAAAAATTGAACAAAAATTTTTCATGATTGTAATCAAATTCCGTAGCAACTGAATCAAATAAAATCAATTCAATTTGGTTAGTTTGTTAGTGTAGCTCCTCATTGCATAGGGCATAATTAAAATTTGGGGCATATCAGGCACTGAGAAGAAAGCTAGGAGTCAGCAGTTCCACCATTAAACTCAAAGATGGGTCGTCTCTTAGGATTTTTTTTTATTTGAAGTAAAACGATTATAAAATATTTCAAATATAGGTGTTTTTAGGATATTAGTGTTTGATTTGAAGTAAAATAAATGCAGTGTCAAATTTTTAATATATTTGAATTTATCATCTAGTTCAAATATGACGTATTTGAAATTCCTCATATTTGAACGATTTGCAATACATCACAAATCCATCGTCATTACCGACACTCGCCATCATCACCGGCTACTGCCCACTTACGTTTCTAAAGCAACTTTTTAAAGTAAACTAGCACAAATGAAAACTAACGTTATAGTATGATTTGCGACAGCTTTCTAAAGCAACTTTTTCGTACAAATTTTTTAGTTCAAGAATTTTTTGTATTAAAGTTGTTTTAAAAAATAATAAGAAAACTAGCACAAACGAAGTCTTAAGCTTCGTTTAGGATGGCTATCTTACTACTTCTTAAAGCATCTTTTTAGTGTAAAATTTTTATTTTTTTGGTACCAAAAAACTGCTTAAAAAACAATAAGAATGTTATCCCAAACGAAGTGTTAGTCTTAACTTTTGAATATATAAGTCTTAATTAAAATGATTTCAAAGAGACGTCAGAGTTATTCTTTGTTATAAAAGACAACATAATTTTTATATATATTAAAAACTGATTTACAGAGCGATTGAGAGTTGATAGGGAAGTTTTAACCTTCTTTTAAATCTACATAAAGAAGAAGAGATCAAAGTTGGCCGAATCTGCTCAGACAAACATTCATAATAAGCAGAAATCTTTCGTCAACAAATTTGTTAAATATTTCTAAACCCTAATACGCATGGTTTGTACAAATGTAACCAACAAGAACCAATATGCCTTTGATAATTTAAAATTAACGGTTGAATTTTTCCTACTTTTGGTAATTAGTATAGTTTATACCGCCGGCCCTCAATTTGTACTGACTCATAGCCTCTTAAAGTTGTCTATTATGCTAGTATGTGCTTTCTATTCTATATATTTCATGTGACAATAATGTGATTATTATTATTATTTTGGTAATTATGGGCCTCAATGGTAACTAATAAAAAACGCGTCAAATACCTGAAAATGTGGACTACTAATTTAATAATGCTTAGAGCATCTCCAACCAAACGTGAAACGAGGGTATGGCGTCGTTCGGTCGCTCCAGCCGAACGCCAAATTTTCCGGCATTTACTTGTGGGTGAACAGTGCGACGTCAAAATTGGCGTTGCACTGTTCACCTACGCTATTTTGCTCTCTCAACCGGAAAAAACGCGCGAAAGGGAGAATGATCGTTACCTTCGCAAAAGCACATAAAATGGCGTTCGATTGGAGCAGCACCACAGCATTTTGAAGTTTTGTTGTTTTTTTCCGTGAAAATGGAGTTCTCCGTTGGAGATGCCCTTATCCATTGTAGTCAAGATTTTGTGTGCAATCATAAGTAAAATATCTATCATTCAACTTCTACATTTTATTAGCTTGGTCCTCTTCCATTTTCATAAATTTTTCAAAAGATATAATAGCTCCATTTTATTAGCTTGGTCCCCAACCACCTATTAAAAATAAATAAATTTATTGTTATTTTTTTTTTAAGCTGTGGGGTATACATAGGGCAAATGAAAGAAACATTAATAAGGCTTATTATTCATGATTGGCCGGCAGAAATTGAACACGGCATCGAGTCAAATAATAATTTCAAGGCCATCGTTTAGATTCTAGAAATATCCTAACAAAGAGAAGACAGCCTTCATTTGTTAACAATTTGTTTGTCTCTGTTACAGGCATTAGATCACCACTTTGACTCTCTCTTTAAGAAGCAATCAATTTATAAACAACGTGAAGGTTTGACAAAATTGTCCAAGAAAAGAGAAGAAGATGAAATTGATGAATCCAGCACAAGGTATGAACCAAAAATTTGTTCATCCTAATGAAAATTTGATTTATTCTCCTTCTTACATATATTTTTTTTCTAAATTTTGTAGATTGTGGCTTTGATTTTGATTTCTATTAGAACCTTATGAATCCATCGATCATGTATTCCAGATTTGTTTTTTTTTTTTTTGGGGGGGGGGGTCAAATTTGAGAGAGATTTGATGCTTTTGGCTGGGTCTGGATAAAGAAAGCTTAAATTTTACATGTTTTTTAAAAATAATTCCATTTTCATCCATGGAAAACTTCTTTCAGGAATTGCTATATGATAATCTATATTTGTAGCTTATATTTCCACACTTAATATGATCATTTAATTATCTCAAATTGAATGCAGGAGATTGATTTCTGTATTGGCTGAGATGGGCTGTGGCTCTTCGAAAACCTTAATAAAGTCAGTAAGCACCAGAGAAGAATTTCACACACCTTTACAGAAGAAAACAAGCGGGCATGAGGAAACATTAGTCTCCAAGAAAGGAACAGAACACCAATTTATAACTATTCTCTGCACCTCCAACAGTCCAACCAAACAGCTTAATGAAGAGGAATCCTCAAAGCAATCATCTCCCACATGCAATAATGCATCACCAACAAAAAGCTTCAATTTGATGGCGCCGATAATCGAAGCTGGGGAATCTGAGAATAACATAGAGATTATCAATTCATGGGAGTTACTGGCTGGTTTAGAGGACGACGATGAAGTTGAAGAACAAAGAAAAACAGACTGTTCGATGAGCTTGAATACAATCAAACAGTCTTCTGAAAGTTCAAAGGATGGTGGAGAAGGTGAGAAGGGATTGAAGAGGAAGATGATGGCCACCGAGCTTGTGGCTTTGAAAGTCCCAGCATTCGAGTTTGCGAGAACAGGGAGCTTGAGAGACTGGCTGATGCAGGGAGGGCAAGTGATCCCTAATGGATCACATTTGACACCTAAGTTTGGAAGTTTTGAACATCCAGCAGCAGGTGGAACTAGTGAAAGTTGTGAGGAGAATGTATTTGATCCAGCTCTAGTTGCTCAGCTTGAGCAAGCAATGGAAGATCTAACAGTGGAGGAGGAGCAAATTTTGAACCAAATTGTAGAGAAATGGGAAGGCAGTGTGATGTCTTCTGAGAGTTGGAAGTGATGGTAGATAGAAGGAAGATTAGCAATTAACTTCAGGTTCTGTTAAGATTCATGTGAGAATGAAGATTAGCTCTATATCGAAGTTGAAATAAAAATTAAGATTCTAATATAATACTAATAGCTTTAACCTAGTAGCTTACATTTTTGAATCGATGAATGTAAATTGACAAGAATGCTAAGCTTAACGTAGGTTCCTGTTGAGGACATCCGACCTTGGAGAGTTTACCAGATATGGGGCCGACGATCAACGGCCGCGATTACACCGCTTTATTTTTGAGTTGTTAATGGTATTTGATTTATTATTGTTTCTTTTCCAATTTTACCCTGACTTGAGATAGTAGATGTTTGTAACCTCAAGGGGTACAATAGTCTTTTGTTTTGTTATCTTATGTGAAGACTATTTATAGCCTCCTCCTATTCTCATGAGGGTCAATGAAGATTATTATGAAATTTAAGCAATTGTCTCTTTTGTCTTTTGAGAGAGCGCTTTGGTGAGAACCCTAGGTGAGGGCAACGGATTACCAACCAGTCACAGGAAACGTCCGAGCTCATGGTTAACTTTTTTCCTCCGCTTCCCCTCGTCTTTCCCAACTGCCAACCAATTCCTCTCTAGAAGCCGCCGGCCAAGCCCCTTCCACTCCTACGAGGCACCGGCCCCAAAAAGCCACATCCCTCCTAGACGCCGGCCACCTAGACCACCCTCCTCCCTAACCGTTGGCAAAGCCAAACCCAAACCCCACGCCCCGAACGCTAGCCACCACTTCCCCTTCCTTTAGCCGCCGGTCACCTCCTCTCCAAACCACCAACCCATCACACCCTCTCAAGCCACCGGCCACCCAAGCAATCAATCACCTCCCCAATTCTCTCCCCTTAGTCAAAGCTTCCCAAATTTAGTACATCATAAATTAGGAAAAATTTCAAAATCAGATTTTTAATTCTTTAAATCTGAATTTTTTTCTTAAGATAGATGAGTTAAATTAGGAGGCCCCACCATTCAAATTAATTTGAATTTTGAAAAGGAGATATCCTAAATCTCCTTTCCTAATTTAAATTTCTCAACTTAGCAACCCCTCTTAATCACCCAATTAGATCCCCATCAAGGGGCCGGCCCACCCTTCCCTCTCCTTTAATTGGAGAATATTCAATTTCAAATTGCCCTATTCCAATTCAAATCCCAATTAAGAAACCCCCATCCATGTGCCACCCCACCCTCTCTCTCCTATCTAATTAATCTACTCTATTAAACTCTCCAATCACCCCCCCCCCCCAACCCCTATCAACCCTAGCCACCTCCTCCCAAACTTCCCTTCACATTTTCCCTCTCTTTTCTGAAATTCCTACTTGTTGTACAAGAATTTCAACAAGTTTTCTTTGTCGTCCTACTGTCGGAAGGCCATCGCTTGCTGTCCAGAAGATTTCAACAATGAACTTTGCTGTCCAATCCTTCGGAAAGACGTTGCTTGCTGTCCAGAAAATTTCAGCAAAGATCTTTGCTGTCCAACCCTCCAGAAAGACGCTGTTTGATGTCCAAAAGCACCAGTACATTAAAATCTAATGTTCCCTCATGCATGGTGGGTCCAGAACTTGATCACGGATTCGTCTACAACGATCAAGGACAAATTGATATCCTCAAATCTCCATTCTTCGACGTCAACTTGGAGGTCGACCGTACCATTGAAGAATATGTCAAAAGGATTATCTTCTCTCTGCCACAGCTGTCGACGAACAACTCTCTCCAGCCCAATGGCAGATCATTTCCAAATCCAAATAAAGGTGAATTTTCTTTCAAGTCTTTAATTTTTCTAAGTCTTCCCTTTAATTTGTGGCATCATAAAGGTTGTGCAATATATCTCCATTTATCTTACATCAAGAGTGTGCGTGAGTGGATCCAAGTAGTGTCTAATCTTGTTATTAATTCAAGGATTTCCTTTTAAAATCCCCCAAGTTATGCTAATCTTGATTGGAATTGATTATTCGTGATTCTAACGCTTACATGTAGTTTGGCCTAAACTTTAATCATCTCTCTATTGTTTAATACTTGTTTAAATCATTAGAAGCCAACATAATTATTATTGCTCTAATTTAAAAGGTGTGTAATTTAGACATTGCATAATTTCACATACATTTAGTTCTACATCAGTTCCTGATTTGGGAACCAAGATTATATAGCTGTGAAATGAGAATAAAGGTTAAAATAGCAATGGAAATTCCCATAGAAAATAAGAACAAACGTTTTTTTTTTCCCTTGAAGCACTGGTTTAAGCCTGACTTCATTATGAATTGATTTCCAAGAGCGTTCTATATGTTGTTATGGTTGGATTAGTCTTAAATGTCTTTGTCTAAGGTCTAGGACCCCAGACCCCAGAATCTCAGTTCTCACAGTATTCAACTAGCACTTTCATGATTGGATTTTCCCTAGCAGTCACAATTCTGGTTGAGTTTAGAACTTTACAGTTAGCTGAAAAGAACATATAATAGCTCAATTTTTTACTATGGGTGGGGGCCGCAGGTTGATTATGATTCTGCAATTTGAGCTTTCATTTTTTTTTTCTTTCATTTGCTCATGCCTAACTTTTATATATATCCAAAAATTCAACAAAAAATAGTTCAGTATCTAGTATCTAGTATCTACTAAATGCTCGACTGCGATAAAATTAGTTAACTATCAGCGGTATGAGCCCATCCCATCGTGCTTTGCTCGTCTCATGTTTATTGTCGACGTCCTTTCTTTACACTTCCATACGGGATTTTTGGTTTTGGATAGTTGAACTATCTATTGTTTCACTAAATAGGTCTCCTTTCTGAATGTCTTTGTGAAGTCCTCTCGCTGTTGGTATTAGTAACCTTTTGACTCTATAGCTGTAAACGTTA
Organism: Dendrobium huoshanense; assembly: GCA_016618105.1. Lineage (NCBI taxonomy): Eukaryota > Viridiplantae > Streptophyta > Magnoliopsida > Asparagales > Orchidaceae > Dendrobium > Dendrobium huoshanense. Next base: position 15,761,838 of record CM028348.1, read on the forward strand.
TGCTTCCATCATTAAAAAAAAAAAAAATTTAAATTAAGTCAACCTCTCATATCCGCAAGTAAATACTGCAAAGAGGATTGATATATCATCAAAAAATTATGTTAATCGGGCACGAATCTCGACGCAAAAATCAAGTTGGAAGCTTCAAAAATTAAATTGGAGACCATCTAAACTCCGATTTCAGCAAACTTACAGTCGAACTGAACGTCTCGGAAATACAAACCCAATGACACCAAATTTGACTCAATCCGGGCCCAAATAGATCCAAATCGAAGACCTTGAGCACATTTGGAAGGTTCAAACCATAATTTGAATTATCAAACAGTTTCCAAAATTGAAATGCTTATAGTTGAATCGAGCGGCTTGACGAGACAAATACAACGAGCCTAAGATCCCTAAATTCTGATATCTTTTTTTTTTTTTTTCTTTTTGATATCATTAAGACATTCAAATGCCCAATAAATTGTCTACGATCAAGGGATTCAACATCGGCCATCCATTCAAACAGTTCTCAATTCACCCCTGATCTTCCTCCTATTTACTGGACATACCACTCTCAGAAAATTATAAATAGACCCCTCATTTCTCATAGAGAGGGAGCCCAAGGGGAGGAAGAAGGAGGCCCAAGCAAGAAAAGAAGAGAAGGAAGAAAAGGAAGAGACTCCTCTTCTGGGGTTTACCACATAAAAATATTGGTATCTCTTATAAATGATGCACCCTCTCTTTTTATCTGATTGCATGCTGGATCTTCGTATAAAGCTAAGACGTTAAACTTTATATTTCTCTACCACCGTGAATATTCTAGGACACAACAAGGATAACCAATCAAACCTTATGTACTGAATGCTGGGATCTACATAATAGTTGAGAATAGTCAAATACTGGATATGAAATAGGAGCTGTTCTCAATAATACATTGAGCTCAACTTGAACATTTGATGTTCCTCCCTTTTGATACAGACTTTCTCCATTCTAATCATAACTTATATCATACCTTAGAACTTAATTAAAAGCCATGCCCCTCAATTCTTTATCTTGGATGGTTGGATTGATTTATCTGTCTTCCTACCCCACCCATCATTGCCAGCATGAACTTACCACCAAGAATAACAAGATCATAATCATTTTAAGTAGGTGTGTATTCACTATTGACTCAATTTTTCTGAGAGAGTGTAAACCAAAGGGAAGATTGGGTCAGATATACTAGCCATCACCTTCATTTCAACACAAAATCTGAAAATTTGTTCAGATAAAATTCATGACACTACTAAAAAAAAAAGTCATGAAATCTCTTTTTGGAGTGCGGACCAACGTTTAAAATTGCGCAATAAAAGGCGCGCCTCAGCGCAATTTCGTCCAATTAAGCCTCAAAGCCTACGCAATAAGTTTAGTTTATGAGGCTTACGCCTCAAGTTTACTGAGGCGCGCCATAAGGCGCGCCTCGCCTCATTTATTTAAGGCGTCGCCTTTTTAAAACTTAACATAAATTTTTTTTTTTCAGTTCGGACCCCCAGTTGCCGACGTGGCGCGCCTAGTGAAATGTCGACGTGGCATCAACATTTAAACCCTTGTAAAGGTCGAATGGCGGAGTCGACGTTTCAATTTTCAAGTTACAGTAAACTTTCGAACTTTCAAGCATTCACCCGGAGGAATTTCAAGCATTCTTCACTCAGTTTCTTCTAAGATGGCGTCACCCCCAAAGAAAAATGTAACTTAATGCTATGTTTTCTATTTTATAATGCGTATTTTATGGTTATGCTATGCGTTGGCGTTCAAGGCTCTGAAGATCTTCCGATTTTATGCTTATTCTATGCGTATGCATGCCTTCTCCGAACTTTTTAAATGTTTGATACTGTGATACCATCATGTTTTCTCTGTATTCTGGGTTTATGATAAATTTATGTTGAAATTTGAAACATAAAACCTAACCAAATTTTAAACATCGAGGAAATAAGCGTAGGCTGTGCGTACGCAATGCGTCTTTTGTGCGTACTCTATGCGTTCACGTTGCTTACACCATGCTTATATTGTGCGTACTTTATGCGTGCGTATAATTTGCTGTATGTTTCCTGCACTGTGCGTATGATGTGCGTAATATATGCGTGTAGTATGCGTACACTGTGCGTTACCGTTGCTTATAGTCTGCGTATGTTGTGCGTTTTTTGTGCGTATCTCATTTACTTATTTTTAATCTATAATTTTTTACAATTTTCAGATATATGTTCGTCCAATTACCTATAGATGCTATGTTTCTTCGTTTCGAACAATCTGTGATAACTTTGCTCAGCAAATTACTCCTGAAGTCAAGGACACATTGAAACATTTAAAGATGATACAGTTTTTGGAATTTCCTGGATTTGAGCAAAATGTCTCTCTTATTTATGAGCTGATCTCAAGGTGGGACATTTCAAAACAATGCTTTGTTATAAAAGGTCAACATATTCCTTTCACTGCTGATGAAGTGGCCCTTCTTACTAGTCTGTCAAATAAAGGAGAAGAAATATCCTGGCATTCCTTAGCACATACTTCAGTTACATCAACGAAAATAAGGAATGACATGATGGAGTTGAACAAGAAAATCCCCTCGGAGACTATGTTAAGAACTTTTATCATGTATTTATGTTCAAATTTATTTTTTCAACTTAACAACTTCAAAACCCCTCGGTTGATTCAAAGAATAGCAAATAATCCAGATGATTTTTTGTCAATAAACTGGACTAGTTCAATTAGGGAGTTTTTAGTTGGAGAGTTTAATAAGGCATCCTCCAAGATTTCAAATAAGAAGCCAGCAGATTACATCAACGGTTTTGTACCTCTGCTAATTGTGAGTGCTAAGTGCTAACTGCTAAATTCATTCAAAATTTTATTGGCTCAATGTGAGTGCTAAAATTTTCTTTCATCTTATGCAGATTTGGTTCCTGGAGCATACTACTATTCATGCTCATATGTATGCTGACAAAAGGCCCCGTTTTCTTCGATGGGCCGATGATATTGTATATACTACAGAGGTGATAACTAACTTATTTGCTAATATAAGGAAAAGTCAGATTTGTAATGTCCTACAAGCAGTTTCCCAGGCTGAAATGGATATGGTTAATGTTGAAAAATATCCACCAGACAGCCCTACATCCCCTGATTCCCCTCATGACATATCCACCCATCAAAACAACCCCCCCCCAATCTCCCCATCATACCCCACCTCCTCAGCAAGACCCCCACCAATCTCCTCAGCAACCACATTTAAGTTTTTCTGCTGAAGCACTTCAGTCTCTACAAGAAACAATAATGAAATCCTGCCAAGAAACATGCACAAAACTTTTTCGAGAATTTGAAAACAGGCTGAGCACAAAGTTTGAAGATCTTACTGAGAGAGTTGGAGTTATTGAGGTCAAGCTCAATAATTACATTGATCAGAGCAAAGAAGTTCCTCAGAAAAGAGCTGTTAGCTACTCTTCATCTTCCAATAAGAGACAGATATCAGATATCCCACCCCACAGCCTCAATGAACCAAATAAGCCAATCCCACCAAAAGATCCAATCCCAACAAATGAGCCAGTCCCAGCAGAAATGCAACTTATTCAATATACAAATTCAAATGAATCAATACCAGTAGATAACATTCAAATAAAACCTGTAACTTATGTTCATGCAGATGAAATAGAAAATTATAAAGATCTTCTGTGTTTGACTTCTGAGAAGAGAAATTTTGTGCTAGAATGTTTGAAAAAGTTCTCTAAAAGATAAAAAATTGCAACTTTATTTTTGTTTGTAGATCTGTATGTGTATGATATGCGTGTTGTATGCGTATGATATGCGTATGATATGCGTGTGTTATGCTTGTGATATGCGTGTGGTATGCGTATAATATGTGTATGTTATGCGTGTGATATGCGTATGAAATGCGTATTTAATGTTTTTTTTTTTTGCAGGGATGATAGTATCTTGTTTGTTATTAACATTCTTATTTCCAGATCTGAGATTGATGAGTTATTAAGCGACAGTTATTTAGGCAATCAAGATTTAGATATTTTTGTCTATCTCTTAGATGAGAAGTGTAACCTTATGTCAGACAAGTACCATAAATTTATATACATCTCTCCAATCTATTGGGTTAGTAACTTAGTATTCAATTTATCAGTTTAACTATTGGATTAGTAACTTAGTATCCATTCTTAGTTCTTACATTTACTACTTGCACTTGCAGAATAACAAAGGAAGGGAAAAATTGTCCAAATTGCAAATCGATCATATAACCGAGCTTTCTGTTCTTTCAAACAACATTTTATTACAACCAATCATTGATTCCAATCACATTACCCTTCTGGTTGGTTTGCTGAAAGAACAAAAGTGGAAATTTTATGACTCATTGGACCACCGCGTCAAATAGCATAGGCTTGTTGTTCCAAAAATCGTAAGTGTTAGTCTGTTAAATACTTAGATGAATATGAACTATTAAATTTTTAAAAAATTTATAGAACTAATCCTTGCTCTACGTATATTTCAGCTTAAAGCCCTATATTCTGACACGAAAGGAGCGTTTGATAGTGATATCAGAAAATGGAAGCTTTCTACCATTAAAGATATACCAAAACAGGAGAACTCTTTTGATTGTGGAAGGTATGTCTGTAAATATATGGAAAGAATATGTCTTGAAGGCAACACTGATTGGACTGATAGTACAAATTGGCAAGGAGACATGCCAAAGTATAGGGCAGAACTTGCATATGAAATATGTTGTAAAACGTTGCCAAAATAACAGTTTTTCATTCTGTGTATAAATGTTTCTGTGTATAAATATTTTTCATTATGATTCTGTGTATAAATGTTATTTACATTGGTTTGAGTAAAAAATTACATATTAAATGATAATACGCATACATTAAGCATAGTACGCACAACGAACTCATAAAATACGCATTACGAACGCACAAATGACGCACAACGAACGCATAGAGTACGCATAACGCACGTATGACACACGCACACATAAGCAATAAATTTTATTTATAAAATTCTATTAAATATTTTATGAGCCTTTAGACAGATATGGTTGGGAGGATAAGAGGGTAGGTTGATTTTTTATGAGCCTTTATTACTTACTATTACTCAACATTCATATTTCTACTATATAATGCGAGACCACTTGAAGAAAAGTGTAACTCATGATGTAACCACTAAAGAATATATCTTTCAATTTTGTGTATAAATGTTCTTTACATTGGTTTGAGTAAAAAATTACATATTAAATGATAATACGCATACATTAAGCATAGTACGCACAACGAACTCATAGAATACGCATTACGAACGCACTAAGTACGCATAATACACGCACAAAAAAAGCACAAATTACGCATATAGTACGCATAAAACACGCACACATTCTATTAAAGATTTTTGGTTACTTACATTTAGTATGGAGTATGGACTGAAAGACCGTGACATGAATAATAACTTTCGTTAGCTGTGGATTGACGGGTGACAGATATGGTTGGGAGGGTGGGTTGAATTTTTATGAGCCATTATTTACAATTTATTACTTACTATTGCTCAACATTAAATTTTTCACTATAAAATGCGGGAACGCTTGCCTTATGGTAACGCATGATTTTTTCAAACATAAGTAATGCAGGCTTGACAGAAGGTTTGATTTTATTACGCCTTACCTTCTGTTATGCCTGCATTACTTCTCTTGTAATTATTTTGGTTTAATATTTTTAATAGAATGATTGATGTATTGTCCAATATAAATCATCTTTGACAATCAAGCCTTCCATTCATTACTACGATACTTATCCTCCTCCCATGAAATTGATGCTAATAACTTATAAACATAAACATCTCTATCGTGACCAGATTTATGTTAACAAGTTATTGGCATCAGGAATATGGGAGGAGGATAAGTATCGCAGTGATGAAGGGAAGGCTTGGTTGTCAAGATGATTTATATTTGACAATACATCAATCATAATTCCTGTAGGAAAGTTGATGTTGTTGTCTTGTTGAAGATGTACATTAGGTTCTCTTGTGAAATTGTATTTGTTATAAATATTCTTTTAATTTGTTCTTATATTTTTTATATTGTACATAGTCATTAAATGTTCTTTTTTTTGTATTTTTATATTTTAAAAAATATGCAATGTTGACGCAGAGAGCACGCACAGAACACGCATAGTGAACGCATATTATACCCATATATAACGCATATGATACGCATAATGTACGCACAATAAAATAATTAACACTCCCAGTACTCAAACTATACCCAGAAAATCATGTTTTATTAACTATTAATACAAAATCATACATTAAATTACATCTGCTCCAAAACACGCAATGTTCACGTAGATTGTACGCACATCATACGCATAAATACGCATAGAGTACGCAGTGTTCTGTTTTATCGACGGCTCGACATTATATAATATTGAACACATCCAGGACGCATATTAAACCCTAAACTTATTTGCTTGGAGGTTTCTTCTACTGCGAGACTGCGAGTTGGGTTGCTGTTTTCTCCGTCCGACCAGCGTACGTTTCTGTCCGAGCCTCTGAGGCTGCTGTCTCCTCCGACCTGCAACAGGTCATATAAAAGATTAGTAAGAACTCGTTTGCTTCCTATTTCTCTCAATCAGGATGGTCAAAAATAAGGATAAGGCTGCATCAGGTCATAGAAAAGATTCAGCATGGAAATATAGCACTCAGGTGGATGTAGGAGGAAGTGATAAAACATATGTCTATCTGAAATGCAATTACTGTGATAAAGTTGTGAAAGGTAGTGTGACTAGGATGAAGGAACACCTTTCAGGCTCTCACAAGAATGTTGCTCTATGCTCCAAAGTTCCTGATGCTGTAAGGGATGAGATAAAGTCATACATGAATAAGTCTACCACATCAAAACATCTTGTACAGAAGCAATTTGAAGATAGAGTTGATGCTGGATCTTACTATGGGAGTGAGCGCAGCGTTAGAGATTCATCTTCTTCTATGAAGCCCATTTCATCTAGGAGTGCTAGAGGGCCTATGGATCATTACATGGTTGACACATCAGAGGATAGGCCTTCTACTACACAGAAGATGTCCCCAGAAAATGCAAGAGAGGCACGGAGAAGAGTGTGTAAGGATATAGGCAGATTTTTCTACGAAAATGCAATTCCATTTAATGTTGCAACATCACCTGCTTATTACAACATGATTCGTTCAGTTGGAGCATTTGGGAGAGGGTTCAAACCTCCAACCATATATGATTTAAGAACATGGATTTTGAAGGAGGAGTTGGAAAGCACTGATAAAAGCATTGAAGAAATTAAGAAGACTTGGCCCCAAACAGGAGTAACAATTATGTCAGATGGGTGGTCTGATATCAAACATAGAAGTCTGATCAACATCCTCATTAATAATCCTTATGGTACTGTGTTTTTAATGTCAATTGAAGCATCTGACCAGGTCAAAGATGCTGAGTTCATATTTAGATTATTAGATAGCATTGTTGATGAGGTTGGAGAACATTTGGTTGTACAAATTGTGACAGATAATGCAAGTTCTTATAAGGTTGCAGGTAATAAACTTATGGAGAAGAGGAAATATTTGTATTTGACTTCATGTGCTGCACATTGCATAGATCTGATTCTTGAGAAGCTTGGGGATCTACCTCAACATAAAAATGCACTCACTAAAGCCAAAAAAATAACCAAGTTTATTTACAACCACTCTTGGGTTCTAGCTCTTATGAGAAAGTTTTCGAAGAAAGAAATTCTAAGGCCAGCCGCAATAAGATTTGCCACCGCATACTTTACCTTTGAGAGCATGTTGGATGTCAGACAACCTTTAGAGGCTATGTTCACATCTACACAGTGGTTGAGTTGTGCTTGGGCGAAGAAGGCTAAGGGAAAAGAGATTAGAAAGATTATTTTAAATGACAGATTTTGGCAAAGTATCTTATATGTCATTACAACCATTAGACAATTGGTTCATGTTTTAAGGATGGTGGATGCTGAGAAGAAGCCTGCAATGAGTTTCATCTACAATGCTATGGATGAAGCCAAAGAGATGATTGCCTCCAACTTAGGAGGCAGTGAGGGAAGCTTTAGGAAAATTTGGAATATTATTGATGATAGGTGGGAACTACAGCTTCACCGACACTTGCATGCCGCTGGCTACTACCTAAACCCTCAGTATCAATATGCAGAGAACAAGTCTACAAACCCTGAAATAAAGTTGGGATTATATCATTGCATGGATCGTCTAATAAGTGATGCAACTGAAAGATCAAATGCTGACTTGCAATTGGTACCTTTTAGGAACAAAGAAGGTTTTTTTGGATTACAACAAACAAAAGATACAATTGCCAAACGATCTCCAGTTAAGTGGTGGATTCAATTTGGTGATGGGACTCCAGAATTACAGCATTTTGCTATGAAAGTTTTGGGCTTGACATGCTCTTCATCTGGCTGTGAAAGGAATTGGAGTACCTACAACCAAGTGCATACAAAGAGGAGAAATCGCTTGTCGACATTGAGGATGAACTCACTGGTGTACATTATGTACAATAGGAGACTCAGAGATAGAAATTTGAAGAAAAAAGGATTAATGGATGATTAAGATTCTTTGCTTTGCGATGATGTGACATCTGATGATGAGTGGTTTGTAGATGATGAAGTTGAAGTGATGCCGTCTGAATTACAAGATGAAGATTTAAATGTTGATTTCTTTGATGGTCTTAAAGCATCCACATCCACCACAACTCAAGAACAAATCAAAAAAGGTATATAAATAATATAATTTTCTTTTCTTAAACTTTTATTAATGTATTACACAATTACTCATAATGATATTGTTCAAAAATATTTACTATTTAGGGAAGAGGAAGATAACTAATAATGAGGAAGAAGAAGCTGATTGGGAGATATTGGACTCTATAGGAGAGGGGGAAGAGGAGAGAGCAGCTCATCATAATGATGATTCAAATAAAGACCCCCTTAGTGATGAGTGATGATAATGCTGATGACTAGTGAGTTCTTAACTTCTTATGTGATATGTTAATGTCATTGTTATTTATCTTGTGCATTTTATGTTTTATATATTATTTACTCATTAGTATATACAAAATTTATTATTTTATGTTTACGCAATTTTTTGATTTTGAGGCTTACGCCTCGCCTCACGAACGAAAAACGCCTCAATACCCGAATACGCAATTTTAAACCTTGGTGCGGACTACGCAAGTTTAGATAATCAATCAAAAATTACATGCAATAAAATGGAATAGGTTTTCCACACCTATCTGCACCTAATAATTTTTCCTGTTACTATTCGTCTCGCTATCTCTCTCGAGCATGTGATCATTCCCCTCTTCCTCCTGGATGTCTTTCTCTAGCTCCACTCCTACAGTATCGTCTACATCAAAACTCGTGAACCATGAATAGCTCACAATGCTGACCTCCGCCACTTCTACCTTGCTAGTAAGATCTTTAATGTAAAAGTTGCCTTCCATGCTATAATTCCCATTGTCAATCTCAATAATAAAACATTGAGGATCATCTGATTAGTCCTCAACCAGCCATGAACTTTATCGAAGACTATATTGGAAGAGAATATGATCCTCCCTCCCCCTACGAGTAATTACATAACGTGGCTATCTTTGAAATAGCACACATGGTTGATGCAAGAAGCAAAGGGATTATATTGTTGTATTTTAATACAATATAGCTATTTCTTTTTAATTTCTCTCATCGTTTACACCTTAGTTGCATGTACGAAGAGGTGGAGCGAAAGGAAAATTATCCAATTTGTGGCAAGGTAACTGGCTTTAATCAGAAATTTAATTCTTCTCATAAATTTTGTTCATGCCACCCTTTTATTTGTCGCATTCAAAGCAATATTTTCAACTTAAGCAAGTGATAGTAAGTGGCAGAATTAGTTTAAATTTTTCAAAAGTGTGTTCGTTCATTCAGATGAGTTGTTGATCCCAATAATATGCGTTAATAAAGAATTTTCTTAGCATATCGAAATAATAATATATAACTGTCATTTTTTTTTTTAAAAAATAAGTTATTCATGAGTGACTGAAGGCGCATCTTCTTAAGAACGAATGGCAGGACTCCCAAGGTTTTCGTGACCTTGTTGGCTTTTTTAAATCAAGTTGCCCTTAAGATTACTAGATGGTAGATTAACGATGATTAGACTTTGGATGTCACAATCTTCTTCAAGCTTGAGGATTAGTGTTGGGTGAACCCACTAATCTGAAAATGACTCGGAACTAACTTGCATCCCGTCTATAGCCCCCCGTCGCTCGTCCTGCCTACTGCATCGCGTCACAATCGTGGCTAGCAACCTGGCACATTGCACCTGCATGCCGAACCGCAACGTGGTGGTAGCCTAGCACCACGTCATGCTTGCTTGCGTCGTCACACTAGCAGCTCCGCTCCAATGTGTCCTACCTGCTTGTGTCGCACTCTACGCTTATTATCACACCCTCCTCGCTCAAGTCAGAGTGTCGGGTTGGGTCGACTTGGGTTGGGTCCGGGTTCAGATTCCAATTTCTGACCCGTTTGTGTAATCATGTCGGTTCGGATTGGATTCAGATTAGTTTCGGGTTGGACTCAAACCCAACCCGAAAACCCATTTTAACATTTCTTTATACATTTTTGTTATTATGTCGTTAGGTTAGTCAAAATAATAACATCCACTTAGGCATTTTTTAGAATTATTTAGATTGTGATTTGAGTCTTGAATCATATAATGAGATTCTAATCCATCTCTTCTTTTGTTGTTGCCCTCATTTTGAGAGATGCTTCTATTGTTAAATTTTAAAACAAAAATGATGTACTTTCCCTTTTCTCAAGGATAAAATCTCTAACGTCGTTGAGCTCCATGTTCAAGAATCCATAGGAACTATTAACTAGTTTTAAAATGCCATCCTATCTCTCAATAACGATGATAGCAAGTTTAAGACAAGGATCTTATGGCCAAACTTAATATTCATAGAGCTGCATTACCTCTTGTTGATGAGATTTGGGCATCAAATGGCCGTGTGGATTTAAAATACTCCAATAAAAAGAGTAAAAAATACCCACACGCGCAAAATCTATAAATAGCTCAATTTCAATAAAATTTGATAGATTTTAACTCAAACTTCTAGAATCACGGATCATATAGAATTCTATACCTTTGATCACTGGCTAGCCAACCAATCAATTATTTTTATTTAAGGTAAAAAAAAATCCTTTCTCTGTTGCTGCAAATATTCTAACACAACTACTCTAACTAATTAATATGATATTTAAGTTCAGATCTAAATATAAATATCAATGAGCCTAAACCTCGAAGCCCAGCTTCTAGGTAGCTAATTTTCATATTTAATAAAAGTGATTAAACACAAAGATCACTGAGCCTCAACCTAGAAATTAAGCTATCACTTTTAATAAAAGTGATTCTGGCAAAAAGAAAAAAAAGTGCTTAAGAAAATTCTTAAAGTAAAAGCATGCAGATATAAGAGTGTCTCAAAAGAGTCTTAATGTCCTTCATAAATAATTAGACCCACCAATTAAATAATTGGAATCTGGCTTTGCAATAAATGAGTAGAATAAATTAAATAAATCTAATTGTAACTCATAGGGTGTCAATATTGGACCCAACTCCAAAACTCAACTCAAATCATATCAAAAAAATTTCAGTTTGGGTCAACTCATTAAATAATAGGGTAAAAATGACATATATGAGTGCATAAAATGAAATATTAAAGTTTATAAAAATGGTATGAGTGGTACGAATGAAATATATGAGTAATATATTTGATATTCAAATTTTATATGAGTGGTAGGCATGTAATATTAAAGTTTTGGGTGCTAGACATGCAAATAGCACGAAATAAAGTGGCATGTAAGTAAATTCCCCTAGATTTATCTGATTATATTCGAATCAGATCATTTTCGCTAGAAATAAATAGGACACCTCATTGTCTGCCTACCGTGATAAATGCGACCAATATGTGGCTTTCCATCCATACAGCAAGCACAATTTCAAAAAGCATTTACTAGGTCAAGCAAAAACTCGCTTTCCAGTTCAAATAGTTCAAAGTTTCTTATAACACATAAGTTTTCACTTTTCACACTATAGGATATCCTGTTGGTGTCGTTATTCAAACAGGCGACCCACCTGTGTTGAAGGCGGGTGGGATTTGGTTCGGTTGGTAAGCGCCGACACCAATAAAAGCAGAAAATTGGAACCTTGCAATGGAGTTGTGCTTGCTAGGGCTAAACTTCAATGACTGCTTTTTATCAAAGATCGATAGATACATAAATATCTGAACTTCTATCTGTATTTCTGCTATTCCTTTGTCATACTGAACATGCACAAATCTGTTCCTATATAAAAATATCTAACGAATCTAATAAAAAATTAGGACAGATAGTGCAGACAAAAGAAAAGCAGAATCTAAATTCCATGATCCCACAAGCTAAAAAGTGCAGAATGAGACGGAAACATCTTACAAAATTTGACGCCTTTCTCACCAATTGCAGGCTCCGAATCACACAGATCTTGAAAAGAGGCACCGATCCGCATTTACGAATGCAAGAATCAAGAGAAGAAACCTGGAATGAAACGAAAACAGAACGTGAAAGGAATTTTGTTGCCTCCTGATTCTAGTTTCCTATGATTGAAGTGCTAAATTTTCTTCAAAATGGAGCAGAGTTCGTGGATGACCCTAAAAAGCCTTCGACTGTTCTTAAGAAAAAAAAAAAAAAAGTCAAGCAGGGCATTCGAATGTTCGAAGAAAAAGACGGTTATCAATAGAATTTCCAAACTTTACCTTACTGCCACTGCATCATTTTATATTTACGAAAACACCATGCTTCCATCAATTCCGGCGAAATTACGATGTTCCAATTAGAAAGTAAACGCGTTTTTTTTTTTCTTTCTGTATTTTTTCTTCTGAAATTGTCCTCAACCACGTTAACTCAGGCTCGCAGTCGTTGAAATTTCTACTCTGATCTTTGCTCTCTTCGGCAAAAAAAAAAATAAAGAAGCTTTACAACCCCTCATTTCGATGAATTAGATGGCTGAACATGGCGAAGAAAAGCTCATTGAAGTCGCTCGCCACATCGCCAAGACACTAGGCCGCACGGACACCATGGCCAACGACATCCTCCGAATCTTCTCCGACTTCGACGGCCGCTTCACCCGCGAGAGGCTCGCTGCCAACCACCACCCAGGCGGTTCCATCAGCGACGAACAAACCACTCCTATTGCCTTTTCCTCAATCGACCGCCAGATCTCCCTTTTCCTCTCCTCCGACCGCTCCATATGGTCGGAGGCCTCCGACGCCGCTGCCTTCCTCGACGCTGTCGACGCCCTCATCGCATCCGTACGCGGTCACAATTCATCGCCGGCAGTCAACCGCTCCGACGATCTCCTACAGCAGTGCATGCTCCGGCTCGAAGACGAGTTCCGCTCGATGATAGAGCACCCTTTCGACGTCTCCCCATTCGACCCTGTCCCACCTCCGGAGTTAGATTCTGACGGAGAAGATGACCCGATCCCGGTGGCGCCACCAGTGACAGACTATGATTTTTTCATTGACGTTCTCCCGCCAGGAACCCTCGCGGACGTTCACGAGATAGCGAAGCGAATGGTCGCCGCCGGGTTTGGTCGAGAGTGCGCCCACGCGTATAGCCTCTCCCGCCGGGATTTCCTCGAGGAAAGCTTCTGCCGTCTAGGGATCCGCCTACGCACTGCCGACAAAATCGAGCCAGCACCGTGGACTGAACTTGAGAACGACATCATTCGCTGGGTTAAGGGCACGAACGTAGCGTTCCGCATTCTTTTCCCCAGCGAGCACCGCCTTTGCCGACGCATATTTTCCGGCTCGACCGCCATCGCTGACCTATCCTTTGCAGAAGCGTGCCGAGGCCCAGCAATCCAGCTCTTGCGATTCGCCGATGCAATTGCTTCTGCGAAACGTTCGCCAGAGAAGCTCTTTCGGATGATTGACATGTACGAAGCTTTCCGAGAAGTAGTCCCGGATGTCGATGCTTTGTTCTCCGATCAGCACTCGGAGTCCCTTCACACCGAGGTCTTTACCGTCTGGAAGAAGCTCGGGTCAGCGATTCGTGGGATTTTCACCGAGTTTGATAACTTGATCAGGCGTGATCCAGCGACGGAGGCTGCTCCCCGCGGCGGATTGCATCCTATCACTCGCTATGTGATGAATTACCTCCGCGCCGCCTGTGACTCATGGCAAACGCTGGAGGAAGTGATGGACGAGGACGGATTCCGTGCCGCGGCTGATCCAAGGCCGGAGCAGAAATCTTCGCCCTTCGCGGCACAGATTGCGTGGATTATGGAGGTTTTGCACGGGAATCTAAAAGCGAAGGCGACAATGTACAAGGAACCAGCGCTGAGCTGCATTTTCTTGATGAACAATTGCAGGTAAGTTGCTGTTAAAGAATATTGCGAGTGATTATCATCAGATAAATTATAATATTTTGAGTCTAAAAAATTATTGAATTTATTTAATATCTAAATTTTTATGCACAGCGTTAATTTTGAAATAGATTAATAAATTTTAAACTTATTTTGATGTAACTTTTTTCTAAAATTTAAATAAAATTTATTGAAAAATAATAATTATTAAATATTAATTTGTAGATTGCATTCAGTAACTAATTATAAATTAATAAAAATAAGTATGTCTGTTTCCTAACTGCCTATTTAAAAAAAAAAAACAATTTTTTTACAGAAATTTGAATATTAATTATTAAATATAACTTAACTTTCACTCATTTTAAATAATTAAAAAAACTCTTATTTTTTTAATACATTTATAGTGTTCTGTAACTTATTTATTCTAGAACTTAGAGAAGTTTTCTTTGAAACAGGTATATGATGCAGAAGGTAAGTAGCAGCAGTGAATTGCTGATGTTACTGGGAGAAGATTGGATCCGGCGGCAGGCGGCGATGGAGCGGCAGTGGGCGGCGAAGTACCAGAAGAGCTCATGGGGCAAGGTTATTGCGGTGCTTCGGATCGACGACGGCGGTGATTTGCCGACTGCTGAAGTGATGAGAGAGAGGCTTAGGATGGTGGATGTGTACTTGGAGGAGACAAGGCGAGCACAGATGGACTGGGTGGTGGCTGACGAACGGCTGAAAAAGGAGCTGAGGGTGGCGGCGGCCGGAATCATATTGCCGGCGTACAGGCGGTTTCTCGAGGTTTACAGAGGAGTGTTGGACGAAAGAAGGCATGGGGAGAAAATTTTGAGGCATCATAGCCCAAGGGAAGTGGAGATGAAGATCAATGAGCTGTTTGAAGGAAGCAGGAGACCTTCTTAGGTGTGAACTGTGAAGAAGTTATAAGCTTTATTATTAAAGATGATACTTTAAGAATATTTTCATCATCATTTTAACATTGATTAACATAGAAAGTGATGGATTGCCCTACAACTTGTATCAGGCTTAGTTGTATTAAATTGGGCTTTGTATCACCCTTTCTTTTGGCTTGTAGTTTTTTCCCACTTTGATCGGATGAAAAAGGAATAGGAAATAAAATGGAATGTACTGTAAAAAAATATAGTATATATATATTTAAAATATATGAAATTATTTTGATGAGAATAAAATAATATAAATTATTTTTTTATTATTTGATTTGAAATAAAATAAATATACTGTAACACTCAATAATGATGGCAGCTAATGGTCGGGGCACATGCAGAGAAGATGATCGGTGGTGGAAGGCCAGTGACAACTAGGGGTGGAAGATATGGCGGTCAGTAGCAACAATATTATAAAATTTATAATATATTTGAAATAAAAAAATTTAATAAATTTTAAATATATTAAAATTAAATACTATGATTAGTACAAAATATTGTAAATTTTTACTTTATAATATTCAAATAAAACTATATTTAACACTCATGCATTTGAAATATTTTTAACAGTATTTTATATATGTAAAACCAAACCGCCCCATCCTTAATGAACACTGATGGCGAGATATTTTTTTGGGAAAACTAAGGCCGAAGCCAATCTCTTAATGTGAAGCAACATTTACATTATACAAAATTCAAAAGAAAGAACCAGCTCAAAGCTAATACACTGAAAAACAATGGCGGAAAACTATGTACTTATGGGCAAATTATTACGTCTGTCTGGATTGGTTCGGACACCAATCCAAATGCGTCACATCACTCAAATATATCGGGCCCCAATGTATTTTGGTGACGTGGTGCGTCTGGATTGGATGTCTGGACGTCCGGTGACCTGACGTAATAATTCGCTGTACTTATGAGGGAATGAGGGGGCCAATTGCATATTAAGGGTTGTTTGTAATATGTCACTTTTCTAAATTTTATTTTTTGTTTCCAGCCGACCTATTTTTTCATGGAATTTGCCCCTCTAAAACTAAAATAAAAAAGCCTCTTGGCTTCTTGTTATTTTCATCCGATTACGTTGAATTTTTCTAACACCAACAGATAAGTCTGGGAAAAGCGATTATGTGCAAAACAAATTATTTTTACATCCTTGTATATATATATATATATATATATATATATATATTTTAATTTGTCACTTGCCACCCTTGAGAACTAAGGTTGGTTCTGCCCAGGTGAAAAACAAGAGCTAAAACAGAAATAGAAGGAAATTCAAGTAAAAAAAATAACAACGGGACTCATAATTGGGAAAAATTATTTTGTACAGACGCAGAACGCCGTCCGGAAATCAATCAGAATGCGCCATCTCACCCCTGCTCGGTACCGCTAACGTGATGGCACTTGATTCGTCTCTAGAGATAGAGCTGCGGCTGACGTCTACACAAAATAATTTCTCTATAATGTGACCAAAATTTTTTTTACACGAGAAACATAGACGTTATAAGTTAATAGGTGGAGCCTTGGTTGCCTGAATGACCATCCAAGGGCCCTATTTGAAGCAGAAAAAAATTTGTCTCTGGTTGCCAAGGAGGCCGTCGCAGGCTGCCAAAACCATTTGGAGAAATCATTTCTCCTTGTCCAGAGCAAAATACCATATAATTCGAAGAAAAACATGCGGACAGTAACTTACGAATCCCAATTAGCAGTTTTGAGTTGAATGGCTTTTGAAACATCACGAGCAAGAGACGTTTGACATCTAAATTTTCGCTCAAATTTTCTTTCGTTTCTTTCCCTCAATTTCTGCTTTGTAATTTGCTTATAAATGTTCAGTTATCACCAGGATGTACAATGGTACTTCCCCTCTTTCCTCTTGGCTTCTCCATAAATACAGATCTCCATGGAAACCGGCTCCTGCCAATGCTTCTAAATTCTGGAAATCCATCTATAATATTGGTGTTGAAGATAAACCATGCTTTCAGTTTAAAATCACGAACAATGCTCCTATTTCTCTGAAATGGGATCACTGGTGTCATAATGTCACGTTAGGTAAGTATACTGGAGATGTTTCTCTTAACACTATCCCGATTGCTTCTTGTATGAGCTCGTTCCTGGAGCTAATTGGAATCTCCCAGGGCATTTTTCTCCTATGTTGCATTATGTGTTTAATGGTATTAATTATATTGACAATGCCGGGCCTTGTTTGTTTTGGAAAAAACAAAAATAATTTTAAATTCAAACAATATATAGATGAGTTTTACTCTGATTTACCAGACTGCAACTGGTATAAATTGGTATGACATAAAAGGCACATTCTCAAGCACTCATCTTTGTATGGCTTGCCTTAGTTGGGGGTTTAAAGTGAAGGAACCTGCAAGATGGTTAGAGAAAACAGAGAAGGAGCAATAACAGAGAAGATACAGTGGAAGAAGAAGTATTTTCATATTATCATTAAGAGAGATACATTTCACTGTATATGGTTTGTGTATATATAGAAGTTGTGCCCATGTGCACATAATGTCCTAACCATATGATACCCTTGCCGTTATGCTCAGAGATGGCAGAGAAGTGGAGTAGTGGTAATGATTTGGTGTGGTGTGCTAAACCGCAGTGCACACTATGTCTAACAGCCCCCCTCAAATTGAGCATTCGATGGTCGAATGTTTAATTTGTGGCGTAGTTCTTCAAACCGTTGTGGTGGGAGCGGTTTGGTAAGAATATCTGCCGGTTGATCAGCCGAGCTGATGTGATGAACTTGAATCTCTTTGTTGTTGATGTGCTGCCTTATAAATTGATAATCAATTTCGATATGTTTGGTTCGTGCATGAAAGACCGGATTAAGAGCCAAAGCAAGTGCAGAAGTATTGTCACAATGTAGTGAGGTTGGTAGTGGCTGCTGAATATGAAAATCAGCTAGGAGACGACGAAGCCAAATGATATCTGAGGTGGCAGAAGCTAGAGCGCGGTATTCTGCCTCGGTGGAGGATTTAGCCACTGTAATTTGTTTCTTGACACACCAAGATATGAGACTCTTTCCAAGAAAAATGCAGAATCCGGTTATAGATTTTCTATCAACAGAGTCACTTGCCCAGTCAGCATCGGAGTAGGCTGTAAGTTGAAGTGAGCCAACTGTTAGTGGAAGCCCGAAGTGAATTGTTCCCTGTATGTATCTAAGTAGACGCTTGAGTGCTGTATAGTCAGCATTAGTTGGACTGTGCATGTGCTGACAGATGCTGTTGACGGCGAAGGCTATATCCGGTCGAGTGATAGTGAGATAATTTAGTGATCCAGCCAAGCGTCTGTAGTGAGTAGGATCATGAAATGGAAGAGCAGCAGCCGAATTAGTAGTTGATTTTGGTATCATTGGGGTTGGTACAGGTTTACTGTGTTGAAGTCCAGCCGAATGAATAATGTCCATAGCGTACTGGGATTGATTTAGAAGTAGACCAGACGGCAATTTGTGAACATGAATGCCTAGAAAATTGTGGATCTCGCCAAGTTGTTTTAGTGAAAACTTGTTATGAAGTTGGGTGATGAGCTGCTGTATGATGACCGAATCATTGCCCGTTATCAAGAGATCATCTACGTATATGAGTAAGTAGATTTTGGAGTTGTTCCGTGAGAAGCATAGTAGAGAGGGGTCAGCTTTGCTGAAGGAGAATCCAAATTCAAGTAGAGCTGATGTGAATTTGTTGTACCATTCCCGCGGGGCTTGTTTGAGGCCATATAATGCTTTGTGGAGTTTACACACGAGATGAGGATTTTCCCGGTCCAAGAAGCCAGGGGGCTGGGTCATGTAAACATCATCGTGTAGGTCTCCATGGAGGAACGCATTAGAGATGTCAAATTGGAGAACCGGCCACTTGTATTGAATTGAGAGTAGAATAAGTACTCTGATAATAGGCATTTTAGCCACTGGGCTGAATGTTTCACCAAAATTGATACCAAATTCTTGGCCGAAACCTTGAGCAACGAGGCGTGCTTTATAGCGATCTACCTCGCCAGTTGGTTTGTATTTGATACGGAACGTCCATCTGCAGCCTAGCACTTTGGTATGAGGTGGAGGGGGTACTAGAGACCATGTACCTTGCTTTTGTAGAGCAAGAAACTCTTCGGACATGGCAGCTCTCCAATGAGGATGTTTGTTGGCCTGAGTGTAGGAGGAGGGTAGAGGAGTTGTGGAGGGAATGGTGAGAAGATCAAAAAAGATTTTAGGACGATGAATGCCGGCTTTAAGCCGGGTTTGCATAGGGTGAGTGGAAGGTATAGTAGGAAGGGGAGGAGATGGGGAGATTTGGGATTTGGATGTTGTTGAAGGGGATGGGTTTGGTACAGATGGAATTGGAGAGACAGTGGAAGTGGAGGGAAAAATGGAATTAGGTGAAGTGAGAGGTTGAGAGGCAGAGTGATTAATTGAGGATGTCAGTAGCAGAAGGTAAGGAGATGTATTTGGTGTAGGGATGGTAGGAGATGGACGTACAGAGTGATTGGAAGAGGTGGAGATATAGGGGAAGGAGGTTTCATGAAATATGACATGGCGAGAAATATGAAGCTTGTTGGTTTGAAGGTTTAGGCAGCGGTAGCCTTTGTGAGATGTGGAGTAACCGAGGAATAGGCAGGGTTGGGAGCGAGGATGAAATTTAGATGGGGTGGTGGGTTGTAACCAAGGGAAGCAGAGACAGCCAAAGGTTCGGAGATAGGAATAGTTGGGAAGAGTTTTGTGGAGAAGTTGGTAGGGTATTTGGTTGTTACAGGCTTTGGTTGGTAGTCTGTTTATAAGATAATTTGAGGTTAACAAGGCTTCAGCCCAGTAGAGATGTGGAAGATGGGCTTGATGAAGAAGGGTGCGAGTCGTCTCCAAAAGATGACGATGCTTACGTTCTGCCGTCCCATTTTGTTCGGGGGTATAGGGACAACTGAATTGATGGTGGATGCTATGTTGCAAGAGATACGATCGGAATTCAGTGCTGATAAATTCACCACCGGCATCCGATCTAAAATGTTTGATGTTTTTATTAAATTGAGTGCGTATTAATTTGTGGAATTGTTGAAATTTTGTAAAGGTTTCAGATTTCGTATGCATTAGATATAACCACGTAAAGCGAGTATAGTCATCGATAAAGATAACATAGAAACGAAAACCATCTGTAGAGGAGATAGGAGCTGGACCCCAAACATCAGAGTGTATTAAACTAAACGGTTCAGTTACACGAGAGGAAGAGGAAGGAAAAGACAGCCTGTGGCTTTTAGCCACATTACAAGATTCGCAAACATAAGAAGATACGGGACTACATATAGACTTAAAAAGACGTGCGAGTTGCTGCTGAGTGTGTATGTTGGGGTGTCCAAGTCGGGAATGCCAAATAGTGGAGCTGGATGAAGATGCTTGTAGAGCGACTGGAAATTTGGATGAGGTGACAGAGTAGAGTCCGTTATGGTTGGGTCCACGGATGAGGGGTTGATTGTCCGTAAGATCCTTGATAACGAATCCATGTGAATCAAAGGAAATAGAACAATTATTATCGGAGGCAAGTTTGTGAATTGAAATTAGATTGTGAGATAGCATAGGAACATGAAGTAAGTTGCGAAGAAGAAGCTTACGATTGGAGTCAGGGAGAGGTAGGAGACCTTGACCGGTGTGTTGAATTGGAAGAGAGCTGCCATTGGCCGTGGAAATGGTTTCTGATCCAGTGTAGGGAGAGTACTGTTGCAGATTGGTAAGATCCGGTGTAAGGTGGGTTGATGCCCCTGAGTCAAGAACCCACTCATTTTGAGACTGCGGATGAGAACTGGTTAGTAGAGCTGTCTGAGATGTGTTGGCAGTGGTGTTGTAGTTTGCATTGAATCTGTGCCAACAAGAGGAGGCAATGTGACCAGATTTTCCGCATATCTGGCAAGTTGGCCTGGTAGAATCGCTACGAGCGTTGGTATTGTTTGGTCTGAAGGGAGCTCCACGTCCACGAGAGCCGCGGTAAGTAGATCGACCGCGAGAGAAACCACCGCGGTTGGCGTACAGGGCGGTGGGATCAGTTTGAGAGCTGGAGTCACGGTGAAGCTCAGTCTGCATATGAATCTCCTCACTGCACAGTAGATTGTACAGAACGTCAAGACTGAGAGGGAGCTGGCTCGTGCGAATAGATGTCTTGAAGGGATTATAGGAAGGTGGGAGCCCGTTTAAAATATGGAGGATAATTTCCTCTGGATCTAGAATGGAGCCGGCAGCAGCAATGTTGTCAATGAGCGATTTTATTTTGGCCAAGTACTGCATCATAGTTAGATCCTTCATTTGAATGTGGTACAGCTCGTTTTTGAGCTGAATCACGCGGGAACGATTTGTGGGCTGGAGACGTATTTCCAAGGTGGTCCAAATGTCTCTGGCAGTGGAGAGAGTAAGGATGTATGGCAGAACTGTCGGTGAAATCGTTGAGAGCAGTGCTGATATCAGATTTTGGTCAATTAGATTCCACAGACGAAGTTCACCGGAGTTACTTTCGGGTTTGGGACTGGTTCCAGTAAGATGCCCTTCGTACCCATTTGCGGAGAACAATTGGAAGATCTGTAGTCGCCAGATGGCGTAGTTGTCGCTGGTAAGTTGATTGGAGATAATGAACTTGAGATTGTTCATTAAGAACTTGAGAGAAGGCGGAATAACTAGCTCAGCCATTGCCGGAATGATTCCAGCAGTTGTAGGCGACGCCTCAGTTGAGGACTGTGTTGGCGACGAGTCAGTCATAGTGTCGCTGAGGAGGTCTCTTCCCGTTCTGGCTCTGATACCATGAAGGAACCTGCAAGATGGTTAGAGAAAACAGAGAAGGAGCAATAACAGAGAAGATACAGTGGAAGAAGAAGTATTTTCATATTATCATTAAGAGAGATACATTTCACTGTATATGGTTTGTGTATATATAGAAGTTGTGCCCATGTGCACATAATGTCCTAACCATATGATACCCTTGCCGTTATGCTCAGAGATGGCAGAGAAGTGGAGTAGTGGTAATGATTTGGTGTGGTGTGCTAAACCGCAGTGCACACTATGTCTAACATAAAGACCCCTGACGCTCTTCATATCAGACAGATTCATGTCCTGGTTAACTACAGTTTATGTCATTCTCATGCTGAATCTGTTTCTCATTTGTATTTTGAATATTCATATTCTTTCTCTATTTTGAAAGCCATTATTCCTGGGACAATGTTTTCTTATGAGACCCTCGTTATGCAATATTCTGACTAGTTAACTGGAGAATTTTATAGTAAATCTGAGGAGTTGAATTTCTATAAGTTGGCGATTGGCTGTATTATTTACTATATTTGGAGAGAAATGAACAATATGAGGTTTGGTGGGAACTTCCAATGCTTTACTTCTGTTATGCTAAGCATCAAAAGAACCCTGTTTGAGAATATTATGAAATGGAAATGTGCATTAGAATTGCTGGAAAAACTATAATGCAGCTGGATTTATTTTCGGGCCCCTCTATCCCGTCGATTTTCGCCTACAGTATATGTCATGTCTGGACGATGATGAAGCTCCCACAGCAGGTCCCTTGGATGGTCTTCGGGCAACCAGGGTTCCGAGATTATTTTGAAGTTGTTTTAATATCTGAGTCCAGGCATTTGGCCTGGGAGGAGGTTTTTCTGATTTTGGCTGCTGGTTGCTTGTCAAGTGTTAGCCATCATGTTACGAGGGCTTCTGTTGGTTTTGGCTTTGTCTACCTGGAGATTACTGAGCATTTTTATTGCATTCCTGCAGTTGGTTCTGCTGCTCGAATTGCAGCTTGTCCTCAATATTTTTTAGTCTTCTATCACGTTTTGGTTCTCAATTTGATTTTTTGGATGTATTGGGTGGTATAGTTGGGATTTTTTACATCAGTCCTTCATAAGTATTTGTCTTTGCTTATGTTGGAAAGCTTTTACATATATTTACTTTTTCTTGTAACCTTTTCTTTTCATAGTAATATATGGGCTTAGGCCCCAAATTTTCCAAAAAAAAGAAAAAAAAAAAGTTTCCCAGCTACATCAATCTCAGATAAATCCTCAATAAGTTCGAATATCTGCAAAAGGTTTGGTCTTAACAGAAATGGAGTAGCATGAGGAATAATTTGTCTAAGAACTCCACATGAGAAGTCCCATTCAAAGAATAGATGAAAAATATTCTCAAAGCTAACAGAGCAAAAAGAGCAAATGGCATGAATTTCGTAGTGCTTAAAAGTAAGAAATGTTATCCTATCTTCATTTAAGAGGCTGTTTGATGGCTTGAAAAGGAAATGTAATGTAAAAAAAGAATGTTTTGAAGTTGATTGGATGATTATAAGAGAAATAAATGAGATTACTTTTTGTTGTTTGGTTTAAAGTAAAATAAATGTGATAAATAATATAAAAAGTTGTGGTTGGGGTGGCCAGTGGGTGGCCCACAGTGGCCGATGGTGAACGGGAAGTGACGGTGTTGGGGATGAGGAGTAAACACCACAATAACAAAATAAGCAAGAAAGTAAAAGCATCGGAAAATAAATGACACCAAGATTTAATATAGAAAAATCTAAAATAGGACAAAAAACTATGGAGCCAAACCACCAAAAAATCCACTATGAAAATTAGGAGAAATAAGTACAGACCTCTCTTCTCTCTCCTTGCTTCTCTTCTCATATGCTTCGTTCTCTTTCTATATTACATAAATACAAGAGAAAGCCGAGTAAATAACTACAATGGATGCAACTCTTTAGAAAAACGGAAAAGAAAACTCTTTAGTTCGTCTCGCAGCACTGCGACGCTCAAGCCTCTGTTTAATGACGCTACGACGCTCAAACTCGCAGCGCTATGGCACTAAGCTTGTAGCACTGTTTCTCCTAATCCAGAGCATTGTGGCGCTCTGCTATCTGTTGATTAGTGCTAGGGCGGTCTGGAACATAGTACATGGTTGCTCAAGTACACAGCACTAGGGCGTTGTACAAAAAAAATCGGGTGCAAAACTGGTGGTAAACCCACCGCACCCCCAACAAGCACTATAAACTTGAGGTCCGAAGCAACATAACAACCTGATTGATTAATACAATCAAATTCCACACATAACAGATAGTAGCCGACAATGAGTTTGTAGTGTATTGAAAATCACCTAAATCTAAAGAATTCCAAATACATTGAATTTGAATCAGATTGTGAATTTTATTTACTTCAAAATTTTACTCTACATTTATTTTATTTCAAATCAAATACCAATATTTTTAAAATCCATACATTTTAAATTCTTTACATCCCAATGCACCAAATCAAACAGTCCGTAAGTTGGCAGATATTCTCTTTAGGGACTTGAACCTGCTTGGATCACAGCTAGACAAATAAAAGCAAGGCGAAGAGCAATGACACGATATGCACGTCGTGTATACATACTTGTATTAAAAGACGTGATGAACGTTTGTCTATACTTTTTATATGGAGCCTTTTTCGGATTTAAACATGCCGTACAGATTTAGTTATTTAAAAAAAGGATGAATCTCATTTGTGTGAAATAAAAAAAAGCTGAAAGAGATGCAACTCATAAAAAATATATAAAAACCCATTTTATATTATTATTTGTTAGATCAATAAAAATCACTTTTAAATAAATACTAAGGCTTCGTTTGGGACGGTTTTTTTATTGCTTTTTAAAACAGAGTTTTAGTTAAAAAAAAAAAAAAATTGTACTAAAATTCCGTTTTAGAAAGCAATAAAAAAGCCGTCCCAAACGAAACCTAAAATACTAATTCAGCATGTATCACTGCTTTGATGTGAGTGGATTTGTTAGCCAACATGAATTTCGAATCATTAAATAAGAAGAGTTAAAGAAAATCAGAATATTAAAAAATCATCCTATTTAAATTGAGATAAATAAATTCTGCTTACATAGTTACCTGAACTGTATTAATTTCAATACAAAACAAACTGCTTTGAAATTTAAAAATTTTAATAAATAAAAGTACGAATAAAACTAAAGAGAAGAAAGCATTTTGCAAAAGAGAAAAAAAATGCAAAAGATTCACTATGACAAACTTTGAAATAGCCTATTGTGCTAATCAGAATCCATAAATATACAATAGTCATCAAAGACAATGAAGAAGGTTTGCCATAACAAAACCAGATACAGCACTAACTAACGGGAGAAAGCTGCCATACATGCGAGCAGAGGAGCTTGAAGTAGAGTTATCTGACTTGCTGATATATGCAGTGCAGTTAAGCCCTTCCTTACCATCTTTGCATTCAGACGAGAAAAGACCAGCCGGGTATTTTCCATATTGGTTTATGTAGCTGAACATGACAAAAGAACAGTCATTGGTTAGGTCATTTAGCTGGTCTGAGTAAGAGCATGCAAATTCCTTGAAGGCTGAACAGCAGGGATTGACAGCATATTGGGGTCCCTTGCACTTGCTTGTAATGATTGTGTAGTTCATGAACTGAAAGTTGATTGGGCAATCTGAGAAGACAAAATATAAATCATGGATTTGGTTTGTTCAAATGTGAATAGAATGACTGAAAAACTACTCTCAGTTGAAAAAATAATGATGAGAGTAGTCTTTCTAAAGTTTATCTCCCGAGCTTCTCATCCTCATTGAATTTAAAAGTGATATATCATAAAAAATAAAAAAATCTTGATCGGACACTATCTCGAGACAAAAATCAAATTGGAAATTTCAAAAATTAAATCAGAAATCATATGAACTCTGATTTCAGCAAACTTATAGTCAAACTGAAAGTCTAAAAAATATGAACCCAACGACACCAAATTCGACCCAATCCGAGCTCAAATGGGTCAAAATCAAAGAGCAGAAGCGCATTTGGAAGGTTTGAATCATAATTTTGATTACTAAATGGTTTCCAAATGTAACATGTTTATTGTCGTATCGAGCGGCTCGACGAGACGAATCCAACAAGCCTAAGATGGCCGAATTATGATATCATTAAGACATTCAAATACTCAATAAACGGCCAACAATCAAGGGATTCAATTTCGGTCATCCATTCAAACCACTCCCAATTTACCCTTAATCTTCCTCCTATTTACTGTCCATGCCACTCGCAGAAAACTAAAAATAGACACCTCATTTTTCACAAGGGGGGACTCATGCAAGAAGAGAAGAGAATAAAAAAAGCTCTCTTGTCACCAGACTCTTCATCCACCACCAAACTTCCACCCGGCTGGCGTCAGCTGACTGACGCTGGAGTCCTTCCCAGCCACGACTTATGCCATAGTTTTGCTCGACAGCCGACTGACACTGGATTTCTACCTGACTGTCAATTGAAACCGAATTTTCGCCCGACCACCAAACGTCGCCAGATTTTCGATCTCCGTTTGTAAATGAATTTCAACCGGGGGTTGATTATTGTAATTTGATCGTCCTTAATTTTGAGAATGAGTCAGCCACTTGTAATCTAAGCAAACACTAGTGGAATCATTTCAACTGGGCGTGACCTCGTGGTTTTCCCTTTTTCAGAATTTATACGTAAAAATTCTGGTGTTCCATTTTTTTTCCCCTGTTTGTGTGATGGATATCCATACAAGATTAAGACGAAAAAATTTCTAACTCTATCGCTGTATATATTCTAGCCCGCAACAAAAAGTTTGCCTAATTGGTGAAATTTGTTGAGTAAGTCGGTTCTAACTTCAAAGAGCATAAAGATCGCATAATGTCATGCCATTTATAGCATTTTGGACACCGCTTATTTGCACCAAAATCTCAAGACTTTTCATGAAAGATTGCAATTAATGCGCAATCGATATCTGGAACAAAGATTCACAGTTCACTCTTTTAGAAAAGAAATGCATACATAAATCCAGAAATGGTAACCCATTTTATTCTAAGAAAAACATTTCCATAAGGCTTCAAGGCTTACCACCAAGTTGGTGACGACCTATTGACTGATTTATGGGACATATATCGTTAACTACGTGTCAATAAATAATTCAACCCGTCAACCTTACATATAAAATTCAATTTTATGTTGATCCATTTAACAACTGAGTATGATTCCGACACAAAATTTCGACAAGTCTAATTGATGGATCAGGCTCAGTTGAACTGCAAAAAAAAAAAATTTAACTCGAAAGTGACCCTTTTAATTTTTTTCCTTAAATTCTCTTAATTATTAGCATGCTAGATCCTCTTATTTTTTATTAACTAACCGAAATATATAGTTGACAAGTCATAATTTGTTGAAAACAGATCTTATTTAGTCATTTATTTTTTACCCTTTTATTAAATGGGTCGAATTCAAGTCAATTTAATTTGGATCAAATCAATTTCAGTTTGGATCTAAATTCGACTTCTTAACCTATTTTGATATACCTTAAACCACCAATCACATTGCACTAAAAACAATAGGTTAGATTTTATATTAATTTGAAAATTAATCATTGAAAACTGTAATATTACATAAGCATTAAAGACTACATTTTCCTTATTAGTGAACATTTTCAATTGACAAAAAAAAAACGTATTTTTGCAACCTCTCATCTACATTAAAGACTACATTTTCCTTATTAGAAAACTATTATTCTTAATGATTTAACATGATAAATTATAAAATAAATATATAATAACTAATCATAAGTTTATAAATAAACAAATAATATAACACCTAATATATAATTTAATATTTTTATGGCCCTATATTAAAAAATTTCCAACAAGTGAAAAAAATAAACCTCTAACTCCGTCAAAAATGGGGAAAAAAATCAGTCTTTGCATTAATGGTGATAAGAGGATGGAATTACGCTGTTTCGCCTGCAGGAGATTCCGACCAGTAGATCCATGAGCTTGGATAGCATCGCCTACGCAAAGTTATCAAAATTCGAAATAAGTTGTCAAGTAAGCACGTGTTAGAATACCCGGAAAGCTATGCGAAGGGGGAGAGATTGGCACCGGAGACGAAGAGGGCAGTCGCAGAAGAACCGGCGAGGAGCACGAATAGCGCGGCTCGCAGGAAGAAACGTCGCGTTAGATTCATCTGCAAATTCTCAGCCTTATTAATTAGTTCTCAATCCTCGCCTTCTCTTTCTCTGAATTAAAACCCAGATCGAAGTGCAGAGGAGGGAAAGGGGCCGACGACGAGAAGAAGAAAAAGGCTTCCCTTTTGTCTTTTGAGTTTTGAGGTGGCTGATGGAGTCAAAGTCAAGCGACGGTGGAAGCGAATAGGAAGGCGGAATAGCTCTTTAGTAAGATAAATTATTTGGTGCTGAGTGGGGACGTAGACTCTTAATTAATTTATTTTATGCAGTTATTTGGATTTCTTTACTAAGGGCATCCATCTCCTACCTAAATCTCAATTTTAATTTCAAAATATAATGAAACTCAAAAATGTCGTGATTCATCTCCAATCAAACTCTATTTTGCATGCTTATGCGAAGATAGTCGTCTTTCTCCTCGTGTCACTTTCTTTGACAAATCTGGTTGAGAAAGAAAAATCTCATAAGTGAAAGGTGCAACATCAATATTGACATCTCATTGTTCACCCTCCACCAATTAGCAATTTTTTATCATTCGAATAGAGCAAACCAACTACACCTTCCAGTCGTTTGGAGTTTAGCTAGAGATGCCCTAACGCGTGATCCGACGATCCGGGCCGGTTATGAGGTAAATATTTTCAAAAAAAAGAAGCCGATGCCTTGTCTCTTTAAATCACTTAGACAAAAGTTTTAGAGTTTTACTTTCGGACGATCATTTTTCATCTTCAAAAATATTGCTCTCTTCACAAATCGCTCCTTATCTTCAATAAATCTTTATCCTTTTTGTTTACTGTTTAGGACAAGCTGAGGCCGAGTAGCTGTAAAAAATATATTAACTCAGAAAATACGTGTAGATTATGAATTCGAGTCGGGACTTAATAATTTCTCCTTTGGTAAAGAGTAAAGACGCATATTCTTTTTTTTTTTTTTTTTTTTTTTTTTTTTTAAATAGTAAGCGATAAGTCTTTAGAGATTAGTTAAATGTATGGTTCAGAGAGTATTTTGACTATTTTCCTTTCGAGAATTCACTTAAAATGCGTATTTGGAGCTCTTTGGTGGGAACAATTATTACATCCTCTGACCGGGGCGTAGAGCTACGTTCGGCCGCCAATAACATGTCGCCACTTGTTCTTACTCTCTACCGCACGGCCCGACGACTTGACCCGGACCGGAACCCGAGAATGCTATGTTCGCGTATTGTGAGGTATTACTCGGTATTGCTCAGTATTGCTATGTATTGCATGACAATAGCGAGAAATACCGCTCTGTGAAGACCAATATCGAGCAAATACCGAGTTGTACCAAGTTGTATCGAGTTTTTCTAGAAAAACTCGGTACAACTCGGTATTGCTCGGTATTTGCTCGATATTGGTTATTGCCAAGCAAAATCGATTAATTCCTAGCAATACCGAGTAATACTGAGCAATACCTAGCAAAATCGAGAAATATCTAGCCATCCTGGGTCCGTTCCGGGTCGGGTTGTCGGGCCGCGCGGTAAATAGTGAGAACGCGTGGCCCGATTCTACTGGCGGCCGAATGTAGAGCTACGTCCTGAGACCGGACCAAATAAAAGTTCCTTTGGTGGCCCCTTGATTCTTCTGTACCTGCAGATATCTTCAACACGCCAACGCCAGACGGGATGACTAGGCTTTGTTTGTTTGAGGATTTTTTTTGTCTTTTCCGTTTGGGAACAGAGGATTTTTATTTTTTTGTCTATTTTGGTTCGTCAAATCACGTTCCCAATAACTCTTTTTTTTTTTTTTTCATTTTTCTGCAGTTTTGAGAAAGCTTTTTATATATGATTCTCCGTTAGAAAACTCTATTTTCTGAACTAATATTTTTTAAAACTGTCTTTTACAAAAGCACCAAAAAAACAAACGAAGCCTAGAAGACCGGAAAATAGCTTCAATGTCTGCAATCATTTAATTTAATTATCAGAAAATTTTCAAAATAATTCTCAAATTATTCGTATATGATCTATTTAATAACAGAATATCACATTGCTGTAATTTAATCTCTTCTTTATAAAATGATCTAAAATAATCTCTCATATTATAGTTATAATTTAAAATTAATCCCAATTTAATTCTCCGACTTTTTAAAATTGCTCACAATTTAATGTTACAGGTATCATTTTGAATCAATTTTGTCTAATTAAATGATTAAATTGAAGGAACGTTGGTCATATGTGAATAGTCAGAGGGAATATTTTGAAATTTAACCCATTTATATAATTAAAATTTATTTTCTCTTAAACTTTATCTTAAGAAAAACAGGTGGAATGCTGGATTAAAGAGTCGATCTGATTGTTGAAAAGTCATAAATCAGTGCTTCTGATTATGTCTGTTAAAAATCACAATACTTATTAAAATTTCTTAAATTAAAATTGATATAATTCACTAATTATTATTCATTTGATTTGGTGAAGTTCAAATATTTCTTAAAAATAAATTTAATCTGTATTTTTTTATTTGTTTGATATCTACATCAAAATTATACACTTGAATTTGTATTTGACGAGTCATCAATAATCCCTAACCCCAACTCAACCCTCTAGGTCTATAACGCCCCAAGGTTTAATTTTAGAAGAATTATCTAAGTATCTATTAATTAGTCTAACATAGCCATTAATTTCTTTTAATTAATATAAGCATAATCAATTATAAATCATATTCATCAAAATAAGCATTTGTATTCTTTTCTCAAAATTCATTTACAATAGTTAGAAGATCAATTACTATATCAATCTATCTTTCTACTCTTGATTATGCAAATAAAATAAATACATAAAACAAATGAAAATTTGAGAAAGCCTAATTTGTCTCACTCCAGTGGATCTTTTCCCCTATCTGAAAACATGCAAAAAATTACAGAGAGAGCTAACAACTTAGCAAGTTACCATAACCTATAACTATAATTAATGCAAGACAGTAAAAAATAATATGCATATAATCATTCAATCAGCATCAGTATGAACAGCATTAATATTAACATATAGCTTGTAAAAGCAGATAACAATCAACGTGCACAATATCATGTCATATGAGCAGTAATTTTGGTACAACTATATTGATTAGTGATCATGAACCAAATTAAGGATCGATATGATCTAATATATCTATACCTATCAGTAACCAAAAAGTTTCTATGTCACTTTATGAAATTAGTACACTTGCCTTTATTATGTGCATGTTAAAATATCAATGCAATGCATATATATCATGTTCCTATCAATGCATTATTTCAAGTATCAATCTTATCAGTCATATCAACCTTATCTATAATGTCGTCGTATGTGTATGCATATCTTATAATATAAATATTATATGCAATGCGTATCAAATATGTCATTTAGCTAGTTCACATAAACCATGAGTCATTGTATCGATCTTAACAGTCATATCACATGCATGTATCAATAATGTCATGTATCATACACATGTTGTATCATATCATGTCACTCATGCAATGTATCATATGTGTTAATATCATATGCATTTATAAATAATCTAAGCAACATTGAACATTAGACTACATATGGTGGTTTTCTTGTATCCATTCATGTAGGCTTACCCTACAAGAATTAATTTCAATCATATTTCCATAAATCAATAAATATATATTACATATCTTTTTTTTTGGGACATTTAGGCCATATAAGGCAAATGCACACACACACAACGCATACACAAAAACTCGAACCCTGAACCTCTTAGTTTGAAGCCTAAGCTCTCAACCAATGGGCCAAGGAGAGTTGTGTAATATTTCCCTCCCCTTTAAGAATAAATAACCCTATAAATAATGGAAAATCTTAAACCTCCCAATTTTCCCCTTTTGAACCTCTAAATTTATCCCTAAACATTAGCCTCTTGTCATCAAGAGATTCACTTTGATTGTAAGCATATAAAAATCAAAATTCATTCAATTATATATAATAAAAGCCCCAAATCTTGATGAATTTAATTTTAAATTGATTAATCTAAAAATTATATTAAAATTCATAATATATATGAGCAGTCAAAATTTTATATATAAAGTGATTTATATAAATGAACCGCAAAAATAAAAAATCATCTTATAGCAGGGTTGAAAAATTTCAAAATTATTACGAGAAGAAATCAGAACCGTCATTTTCCTCAAGACGCGGTTCCGCTACTGCTCGCTCACCACATGGCCGGCCATGTCCCTTCTGTACTAAAATTTAGTTTTATAAATCAATAAAAAAGCCGTCCCAAATGAATCCTAAATGAACAAAAAAAACCTATTTTTAGTGTCTGACATTGCTTTGCTCTCATATTCAAACACTACATGTAAAACAACATTGCACAGCAGCATCACCTCAGCGCCGTTGCATCGAATTTATTTCCAAAATTCCAAAAATCTGTGTTCTTAGGGCGCATTTCCTGGCGCCTCCCAGTGCCATTATGCTCGCAAGCAAAGCACTACATTCTCTCTGCATTCAAACCTTATCCAAGCTTTGGATCACATTGATGAATTGCCTGAACAGAACTTAATTACAAATGCTTATAAATTATCTATCTGCTGTATTTATACCATCTTTGGGGTTAAAGGAACTTCAGGAGATATGGTAACTCTGCTCATTCTCTGCTAGATTTACAATATCGTATCCAGTTTAAGAGCTGGAAGAATTATGATATGGCCAAGAAGATTTTGGAGGGATTGTCATATGCTTGGTTCTAATCCTATTTTGCAAGAGAGATTATTACATGTGGAGTCTGAACATAGAAAATCGTTCGATTTTGTGACTGTGATCAGTAAAAACGCAATAAAAAACACAGTTACAGTTCACCAATGCAATTTTACTATTAATCTGTGTTTTTATTGCACATAGATGAATAGTAAAAACACAGTGGTGAACAATGACTATACTTTTTATTATTCACAATCACAAAATCGAATGGTTATCTGTGTTCGGATTCCGCACATAATAATCTCTCATCTTGCAGGCTTATCGTTTTTGCTGGACAATGATAATTCCCTCACCTGATTACTATCGGCCACATGAATGGTCTTCGCAGCTGCTTGGCTACAGGAGGATTTCTTCTTTGAAATTTTCATATCCCTCAATGGTCGGACGGAAATCCGACGACATTTGCTTTTCTAGATCCTTCTTCTCTTTGGGCTTTTATGTTTCATGCAGGTTTTGTTTTTCTGTCGCGTTCGGATTGACCCCCGAATGCGTTCAGACACCGTTTGTAATAATTTTTCGTAATAGAGAGCTAGATAAAAAAGATGCATCTTCAAATCACCTCTTGCTTTGTATGAATTGACAAACACTATCTTAAACAAGTATATACCCTCTGAGGATCAAAGCCTCTCAGGAAATCGACCTACAAATGCTACAGATGAAGTAAACATTGTCATGACTGTGATGCACATATCCTATCCAACAAATTGCAGAGACTGACTAAAGTTTATAAGCCTAAAAACACCTACACTATTGGCTGGGACACTCCTAAAGACTATCAATCTAACGCTCAGGAATAAGAAGCTTTAACTCATTTGTCTCTTAACCTGAAGTTCATGCTTCGGGCTTGTCAAAGGCGAGCCAGTTTCTGGCGTGTGTGGTTCATGATGGGAGTCTTCAAAAGAAAGGCTATGCAAGAGATTGGTATTGGATTTATCTTTGAGGGAAGACTTTGATGGAACCGTCTTATCTTCTGCACATTGGTCTGCTGAGATTTGGGGTACTCCACCATTGAGTCGCTGCTGTTCTTCGATGATCTTCTTGAGATACTTTCCTTGCGCTTCTATCCTTAGTTGCAGTTGCCGTTGAACCTGCAAAAAAGTTGGCATGGAGCCTTGGTCATTTTCATATCTTCAAAAAAATTTTAAAGGAATCAATTAATTTTACAAAACCATAAAACACCATTTGATGCATCTGAATTAAAAACATGTTTGTTGAAGATAATAAGCTTTCAGGCATAAAGCAGAGGGAAAGAAATGAAGGCAGACATTGATATGTCTAATAATCTAACAAAAAAATAATAGTTTCTTATTTCCAAAGTTTTCTATTGACTTCAAACAATAGTAATATTGTGACTACTCTCTCACAAGTTCTTTGGATCAATAAGCTTTTAAACTTAAAAAAGTTTCTAACTTGTATACCCTTGTGATGAGACCCATCATGATGGTCGTGTGGTGAGGCTGATAATGGCATGGTTATAGGCAAAATATATTTTCTCCATGCTCTCATTGGAACCATACTGATCATTCTAAACATTGTTCGGATAAATTCAATTATCCCTCAACCACCCAACATGTCTATGATTGTAACAACCTAAACTCTTAACTATCGAGATAATGTCCGTTTTGGCCTAAGAGCCTCAAGATTTTGTCCCGTTGGTGTAACTTCCCAGTAGATCACTCATCTCAGAATGAACACAGATGTGCAAATTAATGTTTTGAATTATAAAATCTATTTGTGTCGTTTATTACTGATAGATGATATTAGATAGCTCTGATTGATGTTTATTAAAAGATAAATGAATAATTCTTCTGGGACATTACAAAGATTCCTCTATGATAGTTGTTGACCCTTCCACCCACTTCAAGGTATGCCACTCCTTCTCAAGAAGATTATGATTGACTTATTCAGCATTCTCAAACAAGTGTGTTTTGCCTCCCATGCTCATTGCTCCTATAGTTTTATAGCAAATCTTTCCTCTAGAAAGCCTTGTTTTTGAGATTATAAAACATTTTTACTTATGGCAGGTAATCGGCGATTGTTCTCCCTCATTTGGAAATTTTCCTTACCACCTGTAATTTTTTTTGATGGTTTTCACTATCCCATGTTTGGGACAAATACTATCTTTATTTCAAAAGTTTATCCCTCCTAGATACTTTATATGCTCACAATTTTTTTATTTATGATATATATTCATAATCTAAATAACGGCTCTGTAACATTTTATCCTTAGTATTTAGCTCATTCTCTACTAAGAATGGGATCATTCATCAAACTTCATGTTCTTATGCATATCAAATAGAATGGGGTTATTCATGCAGCGTCATCTGCTAAACATAACTTGGACCTTGATGTTCTAAATGAATTTGTTTCTCGTCAATTCTGCAATGACAAGTTTTTCAGCATGCAACCTCAATCCTATCTTATCTATCATTCATAGTGATGTCATCCCTTTCTCTATTCTCTATCCCAAGCAATCTCTTTTTCTTATTACACTAAAGTAATTAGTTGTATATTTTGTGCATTCCTTCAAACTTGTGACAAAATATCTTTGCCGGCTCTTCAATGTATATATTGGCGATACTCTCTCTCATTCTAGTAAAGATCATTGTTCTTATGACCTAATTAAAGCAAGAAATTCAAATCTCAAATGTCCCCCTTTTTTTTTCTTCTCGTTCTACATCAACCTAACTTCTAGACACATATATACTTCAATAGATGTTAACTTTCACAAGTGTTCTCCAACACTTTCTCCAACACCTTCTAAACTACCTTCTACACTAATATCCCTTCTTCCATAAGCATTTATACCTATATCTAAACCTCCACATGAATACATGATGACATTGTCCTCCAATAACATCACTTCATTATCAGAGCTAGTTGAGCATATATTTCATGGAGAGTTCTCTGATTTCCTTATGTTCATTACCATTCAGAAAGGCAAACGACAATATATTGATAATCTTATTTAGTCTCATATATCCTTCGAACATATTTCCTCTAAGCTTCTGACGTTTTGCCTTGTTTTTATCCTCAGTTTTATTCCCATGACATACCAAGAGGCACTACTTGATCTTTGTTGGAAGTAAGTTACATACATGGGATCTAATTATTCCTCCTCTTGGTATTAAATTGGTCCTATGTCAATGGGTTTAGACCATTAAATTTCATTTTGATAACTTGTATTGATAGATATAAGGCATACATGATTTCCATAGCCATTACCATATGGATTCTTTTAAAAAGAAAAAAATACCTTATGGACTCTTTTGTTTCTTGCCGGCAATCAAGAATGGCCATTGCTACAAATGAATGCAAGTAACACCTTCCTCCATAAAGATCACATTGATGTTGCTTATATTGAGCAAACAATATGGTACATTGCTCAGAGGAAACTAACATATTAAAGCTCGACGAGGAAATCTATGGGCTCAAGCAAAGCCTTTGGGCTTCGGTTCAATAAATTTGGCAAAGCTCTCATCAAAGTTGGCCTTCACAGTAGAACAGTAGATCACTCCATTGCCAAACACGTCATTTAGTTATATTATCTAAGCAGTCATTTTAGATGACATTCTATTTATAGGGAGTGATCAAAAATGGGTTATTGAAGTAAAACACTCTACAAAAGTATTTTCTGACTACGATCTAAGGTTATCCAAAATATTTTTTGAGAATAGAATTTGTCTACAACAAAAGAGTTTCTTGAGGAAACTAGTCTATTAGGTTGGAAACCAACTGAAAACCATTCACACTCAAAATGCTGCTAATAAAGAGAAATTTTGATCGGAGGTCTCTCTTTATCACAAGTTGGTTAATAAATTGATTTACCTTACTACCACTAGATCAAATATCCATTTTGTTGTAGGAGTTGTGAGTCAATACATGCAAACTTCCAAATTAAGATTTAAAAATGTTGTTATACATATCCTCAAATATATCAAAAAGCTCAATGAGGAAAGAACTATCCACTAAAACGGTCACCTAATGTGGAACCATTTTCTAGTGTTCACAATACTGGATCAATTGATGATATAAAGTACTGCTATTTGTGGGAAGTAATTTAGTTACATGGAAGAGTAAGAAAAAAAAGTGGTCGGATCAAATACTAAGGCAGAGTATAGATCCATGCCACTCTCTAAGTAAAATGATGAGAGTTAAGATCCTCCAAGGAGACAACCCAAGGTCCTAAATTATGACAAGCATGTTGTCATCAATATTGTTACAAATCACATCATGAAAGGGCATAACACTTGAGATCTACAATAATATGATGCTATCAAATAATATATTTACATATTGAGATCTACAATAATATGATGCTATCAAATAATATATTTACTCATGTTTTCAACTCAGAATAACCGGCAAATACATTTGATGGGGGCATCGACAGGAGATTCCGGCGCGTCTATCAGAGACGACACCGGAGATCGACGGCTATGATGGATAGCCTTTACTACTGATGATTTGTTGTATCCGCAGTTCTTACATTACTTGTTGCTTTTCAGTTTTTTTCCCATTTTACCCTTGTGGGTATTAGTTTTATCTTGTAGCCCGAGGGGCATTTTAGACTTTTTCATTTGCTTTCATTTGGAGCCTATTTATATGGCCCCTTGTATCATGTATGAGCTATTGAATTATTGAATGAAATTTTCATATGCTTTGATCTCTTTGTGAGTTCAATGTTGTAGAGATCTCTTAGTGAGTTCTTCGTGATCTCTTTGTGAGTTCATGTAAAACCCGAAAATACTATTTTAGGCTTTGCACGCTTTTTAAAGCGTCGCGACGAAGTTTAAGTACAATTTTCAAGGTTAACGGAATGCAACGAAATAAATTTTAGAAAATCCTACGCGAAATTTTGATCGTTTTGGTATGTAGAAGTTATACCAAATTTTGCCTAATTAAAGAGTTATTATTTTTAGAAGTCTCTAAATGCCAACTTTGCCCCTAGGTTTTTCTTAAGCCGAATTTAGTTAAGTAAGGGCAATTTGGTCTTTTAGCATTCCCTATTCTCTCTAATATAGCAAACCGGCCCCCCTTCTCCATTTCACGCGAATCGACCGAGAGAAACGAAAGGGGCGGACGGTAGAGGCGACGGGCGGCTTCCGCGAGGGCGCTCCGGCGACGTTTTTCTGGCGAGAAATTTAGGTCGAATCGAAGAGGGCGACGAGAGGATTACTCCGGTATGTTTATTTTCAAGCGAAACTTCCTAGATCTCTTGATTTTTGGAAAAGAAAAATTTAGGGTTTTATAGAATTTTGAAATTCTTTCCAAATTTCTTTAAGAAACCTTTAGGGAATGATTAGGGAAGCATGTTAGCAGTAGAAACGATATTTTTGGAAGAATTATTGGAGATTTGTAAATTAGGGTTTTTCCTAATCTATGATTTTAAGAAAAATCTTTTTACAATTCTTGTTCCTTAAGGTATAAGAAATGTTTTAATGATAAAATTTTTGATATTTTAGAAAAAAAATTATTTTTCTTAATTTCCTAAATTATTTAATCCGAAAATTTAACTTATAATTATTAATTATATGTTTAGGAATATTTTTAGAGCATGACATTGATAAAATTTTGACTTATGACTTTCCAAAAATTTAGTAATTATTAAATCCGAAAATTTATATTATTTTAATTAAAAATCTATTAAGCATTTTAATAGATAGTTAAATGGAATCAAATGGGTTTAACTTTAGGCTTAGAATTAACCTTAATGAAATTAGGAATTATGTGACATGTTTATTTTATTTCTAGGTTGTGATCTTTAAGGGTGGAGATAAGGATCTTATTGAAGCGACGAATCGTGCTTAAAACTTGAGGTAGGTGTTCAGAAACAGTTAAAATTATAAATGCTTTAATTCTTTAGTTCATTTATAATTCATGTTTTTATTCAATTGAATTATGTTTTAAATTCAGTAACTTTTGTAAGTTTATGTCTTTTATTTGATTTCATCTTTTGTTATGCATACGAATCATATAAAGAGACATATTTGGGCATGAAATTTATATGAAAGTTTATGGAAGAAATTTTATTGAAAAAGAATGAATTAAGGGAATGGTAACCTTTCATGTTTGCATGTTGATCCGGATGTACCCAAATGGTAAAGGAGCTCTTACGAGCATTGGTAAAGGAAGGTTCTTATGAACCTATGGTAAAGGAAAGTTCTTATGAACTTATGGTAAAGGAATTTGGCCACTATTTGACTGCGTACCTGATCAGTACGAAATGGGGTACATTCGGAACGGGTGATTCATTAAGCATACATAATCTGCACTTTGCATTTCATATGAATAAGATTAAGAAAAGAAAAGAAAGGAAATGATTATGTAAAAGAGAATGTTATTGCTTTAAGACATGTTTAAAGAATCAATTTCTAATTAAAATAGTTTTATTTCAGCAATTTATAAAGTTAATTGTAATGAACTACCTGCTGGGCTTTAGCTCATTCCTCGTTTTGGAAATCTTTTTCAGGAGAAAAGTAATGGCTGCACGACGACCTTACATGTATCGTCGTAGGGGACCTCAGGATGAAAGGTTCCATTTATTTTATATTTTAAGTCTAAGGTTTGAGTTAGTATCTGAGTATGAACTGTATGTAGAGTTTATGTAATGTTGACTCAAAAGTTTTTATTGGTATTGAGATAATCTGAACCGTTTGGGACTATCTGTATTTGATGTTGTTTTAGTGGCTCTTTCTTATTTATGGATGATATTTATGTACTGATGTTATTTATCTAATGAATTTGATTTATGTTTCTAATGCTCTTCCGTACGATCGTCTGTTCCCGCCCCGATATTATCGGGCTAGCCGGGCCGGGTCGTTACAAGAGTGGTATCAGAGCAAATGTTTAATACTGATCAATGAAAGAGCCTATAAGATGATTGATTGAGTCTTAGAATTTGTAGGAAATGTAATTTTATGATTATTTGTGACTTATGATTGATGTGTTTTATCTCAGAAGTATGGATCATGAGCAGAATGCCACTGATGGCATTAATATGGAGGAAGGGAGGGAGCTACCAGAAGTAGCTGAACCTCAGAGGAATAATACTATGGAGTCATTTGGTTAGATGATGGAAGCGATGACTCAGATGATTCGGACTTCCCAAAACCAGGCCAGTGGCAGTGGAGGTGGAGGTCGGCCTATGGATAGGAACCTGAAGCTGTTTCAGGATATGAAGCCTCCACTGTTTTCAGGTGGCGGACCTATAGAAGCAGAAGACTGGCTGATGCGGATTGAGAAGATCCTGGAGGGCATGTCTTGCCCTGAGGAAAGGAGGGTGACATTGGCTGCTTATGCATTTGATGGCGAGGCTGAGAGGTGGTGGAGAAGTCAGTTAGAACAATTTTTGGAGGAAGACCAAGCAGCCAAGTCGAATGGGAGGAGTTTGTGAAGGTATTCAGAGATTGGTATGTACCTAAGTCAGCCAGGAGACAGATGCAGGACAAGTTCAACAGATTGGTTCAGGGAGACCGATCTGTTTCTCAGTACGAGGCAGAGTTCACGATGTTATCCAGGTATGCCCCACACCTGATACCTGATGCTGAGGAGAAGTGCAACAGATTCCTGAATGGATTGAAAGATGTGATTAGACAGCCTCTCATTCCTTTTGGAATTGAGGATTACTCTGTCTTAGTGGAGAGAGCAAGAAGGATTGAAATGGATATGCTGGCAACTCAGAAGAGAAGGGATTTTCAGAAGAGAAAGATGGAAGACAGGTCAAAACCTTCCCAGATGACTCAGTCTTTGCAGTCAGGAGCTTCTACTTGGAAGAAGCCCAGATCCAGTGGTTCTGATAGCAGTGCTTCAACTGCTACACTGTGCAGTAAGTGTGGGCGAGTGCATAAGGGAGAGTGCCTCTCAGGCACTAATACTTGTTACTGGTGCCATCAGCCTGGGCACATGGCAAAGTCTTGTCCTCTTTTGGGTCAGAGATCTACTACAAATGTGAGATCAGGCAATAATGCTCAGAGGACAGCTGGTAGACCAAGAGCTGTAGAGTCTACAGCTTCTGTTCCTTCTCAAGGTCAGACTCGTCAGAATGTTCAGCCACGAGTCTATGGATTGTCCCAGCAAGAAGCTAAGGGGTCTCCTGATGTGGTTACAGGTGCGTAGTTTAATTGATTGCAATGAATTATTTTTATATGAAATTGAAATTGAAATTAAAATTGAAATTGAAATTGAATGGAT
The DNA here is from genome assembly GCA_016618105.1 of Dendrobium huoshanense. NCBI lineage: Eukaryota > Viridiplantae > Streptophyta > Magnoliopsida > Asparagales > Orchidaceae > Dendrobium > Dendrobium huoshanense. The sequence goes on from CM028348.1 coordinate 15,803,083, forward strand.
AATAAATGAAAATGAAATGAACAAATAATGAATGACATGTTTTGTGAATGAATGTTGCACTTGTTTATGTTTAGGGACACTCCTTATGTGCGATAGACCCGTTAGAATCCTTTTTGATACTGGAGCGTCACACTCCTTTGTTTCAGAAGGGTTTGTTAGATCTGCTAAATTGCTTCCTACAGTTATGTTGAAGTCTCTATCAGTTTTGATGCCTAATGGGAATCATATGGAAGCTAATCAGAAATGTCAAGTAAATTTGAAGATTTGTGATAAGAGTTTAGAAGCAGATCTGATTGTGTTGCCTCTGTTTGAGTTTGATGCAATCTTAGGCATGGATTGGTTATCTTGCCATTTCGTGACTATAGATTGTAATAAGAAGGAGGTTAAGTTCTGTATGCCAGGAGAGGAGAAATTCAAATTTCAAGGGGATAGAGGAGTATCTGCAGTGATTGTGTCGTCCTTGAAGGCCTTTCAGATGTTAAAAAAAGGTTGTGAAGGCTTCTTGGCTTATGTTAAGGAGGAGAAGAAGGAAGAAAGAGAGTTGAAGGATATTCCAATTGTTCAGGAATTCCCAGAAGTATTTTCAGATGATCTACCTGGTTTACCTCCAAGTAGAGAAATAGATTTCTCTATTGAGTTAGTTGCAGGAGCTGAACCTGTTGCTAGAGCTCCTTACAGAATGGCGATTAAGAAGCTTAAGGAGTTGAAGAAGCAACTGCAAGAGTTGCTTGAGAAGGGTTTCATCCGACCTAGTACCTCTCCTTGGGGTCCTCCTGTATTGTTTGTGAAGAAGAAGGATGGAAGCCTGAGACTTTGTATAGATTACAGAGAGCTGAACAAGTTGACAGTGAAGAACAAGTATCCTCTTCCCAGGATAGATGATTTGTTTGACCAGTTGGAGGGTGCTTCAGTGTTTTCCAAGATTGATTTGAGGTCAGGGTACCACCAACTCAGAATTAGAGAGGAGGATATTTCAAAGACTGCTTTCAGTACCAGATATGGGCATTATGAGTTTACAGTGATGCCTTTTGGCTTAACAAATGCCCCTGCAGTGTTTATGGATCTCATGAATAGAATCTTCAAGCCTTCTTTAGATCTATTCGTGATTGTATTCATAGATGATATACTTGTGTACTCCCCAGATGAAAGGATGCATGCAAATCATTTAAGGTCAGTATTGTATACCTTAAAAGATAATGACTTGTATGCTAAGTTCTCCAAATGCGAGTTTTGGTTGAAGAGTGTTAAATTTTTGGGGCATGTGATTTCTGAGGGAAAAATATCTGTGGATCAGTATAAGGTGCAAGCAATAGCAGACTGGCCAAGACCTGCTACAGTGACTGAGGTTAGGAGCTTTTTGGGATTGGCAGGCTACTACAGGAGGTTTGTTGAGGGGTTTTCATAGATAGCAATGCCACTATCCAGATTGACTCAGAAAGCAGTGAAGTTTGATTGGACAGCTCTGTGTGAGGAAGCTTTTCAGAGGTTGAAGCAGTGTTTGATAACTGCTCCAGTGCTGACTATTCCCTCAGGGACAGATGGGTTTCAGCTTTACAGTGATGCCTCACATAAAGGGTTGGGTTGTGTACTGATGCAGAGTGGGAGAGTCATTGCCTATGCTTCTAGGCAATTGAAGAATCATGAGAGAAATTACCCAACCCACGATCTGGAGTTAGCAGCGGTAGTTTTTGCCTTGAAGATCTGGAGGCATTACTTGTATGGAGTTAGATGTGAAGTTTTTACTGACCACTAGAGTTTGAAGTATATCTTCACTCAGAAGGAATTGAATCTAAGGCAGAGGAGATGGCTAGAACTCATAAAGGATTATGAGTTGGATATTCAATATCATCCGGGCAAAGCAAATGTGGTTGCTGATGCTTTGAGCAGAAAGAATTCAGGTAGTGCAAACTGGATGATTACACAGCAGCAGGAGTTGATAAGAGATTTGGAGAAGTTGGAGATTTCAATGGTTCAGCCCAATGATGCAGAAATTATAAGGTTGAATCAGACTATAATTATGTCAACATTTCCAGAAAGGGTAAGAGAAGCTTTGCCACTTGATGCAGATTTTAAGAAGATTCTAGATATGGTTAGTGTGTGACACATTGAAGATTTTGAGCTTGATGGTGAGGGATTGCTTAGATATAAAGGCAGATTGTGTATTCCAGATGTGAATGATTTGAGGAAAGAAGTTCTTCAAGAAGCTCATTACTCCAGTTACACCACTCACCCAGGCAGCAATAAGATGTATCAGGATTTGAAGGAAGTGTTTTGGTGGCCAGGAATGAAGAGAAGTGTAGCAGATACAGTATCCAAATGTATTTCATGTCAGATGATTAAAGCTGAGCACCAGAAGCCAGGAGGATTTTTGCAGCCCTTACCCATACCTGAGTGGAAATGGGAAGACATTGCTATGGATTTTGTGGTTGGCTTACCTAGATCCAGAAGAGGAAATGATGCTTTATGGGTGATTATTGATAGGTTGACTAAATCTGCACATTTTATACCTATCAAACAGTCTGATCCTGTTGAGAAATTGGCAAATCTGTATGTTGATCAGATTGTCAGATTACATGGAGTACCGAAGACAATAGTGTCAGATCGAGATGGGAGATTTACTTTCAAATTTTGGAAGAAAGTCCAGGAAGCTTTGGGCACCAGGCTTACTTTTAGTACAGCTTTCCACCCTCAGACAGATGGGCAGTCAGAAAGAACAATCCAGACCTTAGAAGATTTGCTCAGATTATGTGTTCTGGATTTTGGTGGTAAGTGGGAGGCATATGTGCCTTTAATTGAATTTGCCTATAACAATAGCTTCCAAGCAAGTATCGGTATGGCTCCATACGAGGCTTTATATGGGAGAAAGTGTAGGACACCTTTAAATTGGGCTGAGACAGGAGAAAGAAAGGTAATTGGTGCTGATCTGGTTGATGATGCTACAGAAAAGATCAGATTGATCAGAGATAGATTGAAGGCAGTACAGGACAGACAGAAGAAATATTATGATGCTAAGCACCGATCAGTTGAATTTGATATTGGAGAATTTGTATTTCTCAAAGTCAGTCCAATGAAGGGAGTGAAGAGATTTGGCAAGGCAGGAAAACTGAATCCCAGATTTGTAGGCTCTTTTGAGATTTCAGAAAGGATTGGAAAAGTGGCTTATAGGTTGATTCTACCAGCACATATGAGTGGAGTACATAATGTGTTTCATATTTCCTCCTTAAGGAAATATATTTCAGATGAAGCTCAAAGAATTAGTACAGATGTGGTAGACATTCAACCTGACTTGACTTTTGTTAATGAACCAGAGAAGATTCTTGACTTTGAGGTTAAGCAGTTGAGGAGCAGAGCAATTCCTTTTGTTAAGGTGCTTTGGAAGCACAGTTCTGAGAAGGATGCCACTTGGGAGAAAGAATCAGAGATGAGGGAGACCTACCCTCACCTATTTGACTAAGGTATGTTTTCTTAAGCTTGTCTTAAATTTCGAGGACGAAATTTTTATAAGGGAGGGAGAATTGTAAAACCCAAAAATACTATTTTAGGCTTTGCACGCTTTTTAAAGCGCCGCGACGAAGTTTAAGTAAAATTTTCAAGGTTAACGGAATGCAACGAAATAAATTTTAAAAAATCCTACGCGAAATTCTGATCGTTTTGGTATATAGAAGTTATACCAAATTTTGCCTAATTAGAGAGTTATTATTTTTAGAAGTCTCTAAATGCCAACTTTGCCCCTAGGTTTTTCTTAAGCCGAATTTTGTTAAGTAAGGGCAATTTGGTCTTTTAGCATTCCCTATTCTCTCTAATATAGCAAACCGGCCCCCCTTCTCCATTTCACGCGAATCGACCGAGAGAAACGAAAGGGGCGGACGGTAGAGGCGACGGGCGGCTTCCGCGAGGGCGCTCCGGCGACGTTTTTCTGGCGAGAAATTTAGGTCGAATCGAAGAGGGCGACGAGAGGATTACTCCGGTATGTTTATTTTCAAGCGAAACTTCCTAGATCTCTTGATTTTTGGAAAAGAAAAATTTAGGGTTTTATAGAATTTTGAAATTCTTTCCAAATTTCTTTAAGAAACCTTTAGGGAATGATTAGGGAAGCATGTTAGCAGTAGAAACGATATTTTTGAAAGAATTATTGGAGATTTGTAAATTAGGGTTTTTCCTAATCTATGATTTTAAGAAAAATCTTTTTACAATTCTTGTTCCTTAAGGTATAAGAAATGTTTTAATGATAAAATTTTTGATATTTTAGAAAAAAAATTATTTTTCTTAATTTCATAAATTATTTAATCCGAAAATTTAACTTATAATTATTAATTATATGTTTAGGAATATTTTTAGAGCATGACATTGATAAAATTTTGACTTATGACTTTCCAAAAATTTAGTAATTATTAAATCCGAAAATTTATATTATTTTAATTAAAAATCTATTAAGCATTTTAATATATAGTTAAATGGAATCAAATGGGTTTAACTTTAGGCTTAGAATTAACCTTAATGAAATTAGGAATTATGTGACATGTTTATTTTATTTCTAGGTTGTGATCTTTAAGGGTGGAGATAAGGATCTTATTGAAGCGACGAATCGTGCTTAAAACTTGAGGTAGGTGTTCAGAAACAGTTAAAATATAAATGCTTTAATTCTTTAGTTCATTTATAATTCATGTTTTTATTCAATTGAATTATGTTTTAAATTCAGTAACTTTTGTAAGTTTATGTCTTTTATTTGATTTCATCTTTTGTTATGCATACGAATCATATAAAGAGAAATATTTGGGCATGAAATTTATATGAAAGTTTATGAAAGAAATTTTATTGAAAAAGAATGAATTAAGGGAATGGTAACCTTTCATGTTTGCATGTTGATCCGGATGTACCCAAATGGTAAAGGAGCTCTTACGAGCATTGGTAAAGGAAGGTTCTTATGAACCTATGGTAAAGGAAAGTTCTTATGAACTTATGGTAAAGGAATTTGGCCACTATTTGACTGCGTACCTGATCAGTACGAAATGGGGTACATTCGGGACGGGTGATTCATTAAGCATACATAATCTGCACTTTGCATTTCATATGAATAAGATTAAGAAAAGAAAAGAAAGGAAATGATTATGTAAAAGAGAATGTTATTGCTTTAAGACATGTTTAAAGAATCAGTTTCTAATTAAAATAGTTTTATTTCAGCAATTTATAAAGTTAATTGTAATGAAATACGTGCTTGGCTTTAGCTCATTCCTCATTTTGGAAATCTTTTTCAGGAGAAAAGTAATGGCTGCACGACGACCTTACATGTATCGTCGTAGGGGACCTCAGGATGAAAGGTTCCATTTATTTTATGTTTTAAGTCTAAGGTTTGAGTTAGTATCTGAGTATGAACTGTATGTAGAGTTTATGTAATGTTGACTCAAAAGTTTTTATTGGTATTGAGATAATCTGAACCGTTTGGGACTATCTGTATTTGATGTTGTTTTAGTGGCTCTTTCTTATTTATGGATGATATTTATGTACTGATATTATTTATCTAATGAATTTGATTTATGTTTCTAATGCTCTTCCGTACGATCGTCTGTTCCTGCCCCGATATTATCGGGCTAGCCGGGCCGGGTCGTTACAGTTCACTTGTAGAAATCGATCAATGTTTGAAATTCCTAATCCTTTGTCTCTCCGCCACCAAATACCCCAAGTAGAGAAGAGAAAGCAAAGAAGTCAAGCTCTTGCCGCCACCGTCCATAGAGCAACCCGCCGGCCACCGGATCCTCACCGGCCGGCCACCTTGCCGCCGGCCACCGGATCCTCACCGGCCGGCCACCTTGCCGCCGGCCACCTTTCCTCTCCACCCTATCTCCATATTCCTCCCCAACCTTTCCTTGAAATTTGAATTTTAAATTTCAATTTCTTTCTTAATTGGGAAATTCTAATTTAGGAAAGTTTTCGAAATTTTGAACTCAATCTCATTCCAAATAAAATTGGATTCATGAGACAAGATTTTCCTAGTCATCGTTTTGATTTGGAATCCTCCACCTCATCCTAAACTCCCCTCTTCCTCCTTGATGCCGCCGGCCCCCCTCTTCATGGGCCCCATTAATTGTGAAATTAATTCCCCCTCTCTTATTTTGAAATTCAAATCTTAAGCTCAAATAAATCCCTCCAATTTCACTTAAAACTGAAATTAATTCAGTTTTATTTCTAAACCTAGCTCCTCTATTATTGCCGCTGGCCCTCTTGGTTTGCAAATATTGGATTTTCAATTAATGCCTTTAATGCACTTAATTGGGAATTCAAATCACTAATTTCTTCCCTCCTAATTCCCCTAAAAAATGAAATCAATTTCAGTTTTGCTGCATAACACACACAGCCTTCCTCTCTCTCACCCTTGCTCTACCGCCGGCCTCCCCATCCCATCTCCAACCCGCCGCCCCTCTCTCCCTCCCATCGGAGAGCCTCTTGCGGCGACCACCACTTCTCACCTTCAAGAATGCATGGAGGAACCCGAGTGGAACTTCGGGTTTGAGTATGACAACTAAGGAAGAGTCAACATCCTCAGATCACCATTCTTCGACGTAGGCTTTGACTTCGACGACACCGTCGAAGAATATTTGGATCGGATTCTACCAACGCTAGTGGATTCCATCGACGACCAATTTTCCGTCTACACGTGGATCATTAAAGGTCGTCCTCCCGCGCCACCGCCACCTCCGAGCTCCTTCTCAACAACGACGGTCCTTGGCTCCTCCCTCCTCGTGGCAACCTCACAACTAGTTTGGACGATCTTCCGCCGCTCAACCTAGTTTCATAGGAAAGAGAGAAGAGGCATCAAGGTGAACAACTCCGTATTAGTTGTCGGATTCCATTCACTAGTTTTTAACGTTATGTTTTCCTTTGTTTTTGCTTAAATAGTTTGGTTATCTCTTTGTAATTCCTTGGCCTAAACAAGTTAAACACTACGAATTCTTGTAGCCAAATTTAATTTGAAACATGATTATATAATTGGTTGAGCAAGTGTTTAAATCTTCCTTTTAATCTTATGTAACTCAACTCATGCATCACATCAACATTTCTATTATTGTTAATGGATTGTATTTATTTGTTATCTTTAAAGATAAAAGATTCACTTTCATTACCATAAATAAGAGACCCTCTTTCTGAATAATAGCATTAATATCTCTTCCCTCGACAACTAACATAAAAAAAAACAGTCATTATAGAGTACTGGATATGAATTTAGCTCAACTTAACTTCTGATTAGCCCACTACGCTTTAAAATGTTAAAAAAGAATCCAAAATTAGATTTGGCATTCTAATCCACAGAAGTTGCAGAACATCAACAAATTTGAGTAGCACATGAGAAACCAACTTAGTCTATGCTTCCCATGAAAATGTAAATCTCTTTACTTCCCAGTTCCTAAAAACCGTCTGGGATTTTTATCATAAGTAGCTGTTGGCCCCATAATACAGCCGCAATAGCTGGTCTCCATGGTGTATAGGTCAGGGGAAACCAATATAATTGCAAGCTGCCTAGTGCCTCCATATTACCAAATCAAACAATAAAACGACATTACATGTGCCAAAATGCAACTAGTTGTCTTAATTTGTACTGAAGTAGTTTTTTCTATCTCCTAATTATTTGCATTAAGGACTGATCCTCATAGAAAATATTTTACTCAAGATAAACACAAATCTGGGTGAGCGACCTTGCCTCTAGTTGCTCATGTAGCCGCTTTTGCACCTCCATCTGCAACTTTAGTGCTTCAGTTATTTGCATCCCACTGATAACAAAAGGAAAGAGATGCACCTTGATCACACATATATTTGTCACTTAAAGTATATGCACCAAACACCAAACCAATTTAAGGAGATAAAGGAAAGCATGGAAAATTACAAACAATCACAATGCACGGTTCCACTAAATTCTCTTTCTGAAAGAAGCGTGTAATATCTGTTTCAATCAGCATTTCTTTCCATGTCTTATTGTTCTTCAAAGAAACAGAAAAAAATTTCCCTGTTCAGCTCCATCGCAGCATAATGAGCAATCCCTATATGCAAAAGGTAAACTTGCAATAACATAGATGGAAAGGGACTTCTGTATTGAAGAAACTCGGATTAGGTTTAAGGTTGCGAATGCTGAGGTAGTTGTGGCTTTGCCAGCATAAGGGCCTAGTGCAATAAAGGCATCTAAACTTGTGTAGGGCAGGCTACTTTGCTGATAAAAATAAGCAAGTAAAAAGGTGCAAATGTTTCAAAAGCTTAATATAAAATTGATATGCCTTTGCAACAATAATCATCATTATTAGCCTTATTCTAACAATTTGAAGTCAATCTTAGAAATCCTTATTTTCCATTAATTCATGAGGTATTAAAACTAATATTCACAAATCATTTTGAACAACTTATGTTACCTTAGGTCTATCCCTTCTTTGTGATCTTCTAATATTAATTTTGTTCATCACGATGCATTTTTTATCCTCCATTGTAAAAGCCGAAAAAACCCATAAAGTAATTTCAATTCATTCAATTTTCAGTATGCCTAATGTTAGATTCTTTCAAGTAGAACACAAATTCGATAAACAATTTTCAATAAAATTTATCTCTTTATACAGACATGAGGCCTATTTCTTTCACCATATTCATTCTTTCCTTATTCCCTTTTTTTCTTCTGCATAATGCATTATTAATTTTTTGCAAACATTCAAGATTTTAGTCAAATCGATAACAATCTATATGAGTTTCAACTGAATTGGTTATTTTTTATTTTCAAATTTTCCTTAATTTCTTAGATTTTTAATGATTATTGCATTATCTTTGCAAGCGCCCTAAAAGAAAGTGCACGTGCTAAGTAATTTATTTTTTAAAAAAAAATTATTTTAATTTGAATGGTATGTTATGCTACATTCATTAACTCACTATAAAAAACAGTTTGAAAGTAAAGGATTTCATCCCATTAGGAATAATACATTTATTTACATGAGAAGTGTTTCTTTTTATTAAATTGAAGCATTGAACAGTAAAAATACCAATATTTATTATTGCGAAGAAATGATAATTAGAATGATATTAGAAGATGAGAAAATCAATAGTCCACATACAATTCCATGCATTTTTAATTAATTTAAAACATTATTATTTGTAAAATACGTGCTTATAATTTAGAAGTCATGATAACAATGTAAGATATATATAATCACAAATAATATAAAAAATTATAATATGCCTCAAATTATAAAGATTGTAGATCAAGAACAACAGAAAACTAAATCATTGAACGTAACATATGCCATAAACATTAAAAGGTATTCTTTTATTTTAAACTTAAGATTAATTTTAATTTTGAAAATTATCAATAGAAACTGAAAAACAAAGCCGAAACTGCAATTCCCAACTCACGTGTTATTTCTGTCAAAGAAAGAGAATAGTTAGTTTATATTTGTGTAGTTGAACGACTAACAAAATTACCATTAAATATAAGTTTCATATACGACACTCAGATGATAGGTTAGATATGACAGCCAGTGCTTTGATCTTTTTATATATTGATATGAGCGGTTGTTATAAAGTAAGAAAAAGATATGAATGAAAAATACTTTCATAACTAAAGATGAATTTTATGAGTGATTGGTGACGTGTTTTGGATTGACTAATGCACCTAATATTTTTATAAGGATGATGAATCGTATCGCATTAAAAAATTTTGTTGCATACTTTGATGATATTTTAATATATGGAAAGATAAAGATAATCATTTGAAGCATTCAAGAAGTTTTTTGAGGTTTTATAGACTGAGAAATTGTACCTATATCTAAAGAATTATTGTTTTGTGATACTATATATAATCATCCAATTATTTGTTGTGTTTGAAGATGGGTTGTCTTTTGATTCTAATAAGATTAAAGAAAAAAATAGTTTGGCAGCGTCCATTAATATTCATGAGATCAAAAGTTTTCATGTGTTGCTTTTATGGACAATTCATATAGGGGTATAATATTGTGATGGCACCAATTATAAAATGTCTTAAGAAAGAGAAGTTTAAATGGTTGCTTTTGTTGAGATTAAGAGGAGACTACAAATATGTTTGTGTTTAAATTGCATAATTTTAATAAAATATTTGAGGTTCTATGTGATGGATTAGATGTAGGTGTTGGTGGAGCATGAAGTCAGGAGGGACATTCATGCTTTTCTAGCAAAAAATTGAATAAAGATAAACATAAAATTTAAATTATGATAGAAAATTCTATATTTTTGTTTACTATTTTCATTATTTGAGGCAATACTTAAGGCCTATAAAATTTGTGCTTTATTCTGACCATCAAAATTTGAAATACCTTATTCACAGAAGGAGATCGGATATAGGCATGTCAAGTGGGTTTAGTTCCTGCAAGATAACACTTGGCCTTAAACATTAATTAAAAATTAAAAATCAGTGTATTGATGCTTAAAGTGGGGTTGTTCTCAGTTTGCCATAATGTAGGTTAAAGTGATTGGCTTCGATCACATTAAAGATAAATATAACACTTGTACCAGCTTTAGTAGGATATATCACGACTTAAAAATAATAACTCATATATGCTTCACAAAGATTTCATGAATAACAATGATTATTTATTTAAAGAGACACACCTTTCAATTCTGGATTTATCTGAGGAATTTTTTAATTTTAGAGTCACATAGTGATGGGTTATTTAGTATTTGGGAAGAGAAATACAAATCACAGTTAAAATTGTGAATAAGAATTATTGGTCGAGTTTCAAAAAATATGTGGCATATATAGTCTTCTGATGGGAAACACTTGTAGATTTCAAGTAAATCCTATCAATTTCAGAAAATCAGCGAGAAAAATCTTCCACACTCCAAAAGAAAACTAGAAAAACAATAATTTTATTGCAAAAATCAAATGGAATAGAAGAAACAACAAAATACAAGTGATCCTCTATTCGAGAGGAGGATCGATCTCTCCCAATCTCTAGATGAATCTAGAGTCCAAAACTTAAACCTAAGAGATCACAAATTCAGCCAAATCCAAGATGCTCTAACCCTAGGAAAACAAACTATTTAATGCATACAAATCAAAAGGAATTCCCTAAACAGTCCCTAAATTCAATTTCCCTCCTAACCCAAATCCTTCCTATTCGGCTCCCTTGAGCTGGCCGAAACTTGCGGCTCTTCCTGGAGGCGGAAGAGTTCCACCCAATTGGCTTAAGTCGGTCCCGTCGAACCGGCTGGACTAGTCCATTGGACCGGTCTAACATCTTACAAAAGTAGGATTGGAAGATAACTAATGGAAAGAAACATATGACTAGGATTTATACACCTTTGCCTATTTCATGTAAGCCTTCGGAGAATGATAATATGGACTTTGTATTAGAATTACCAAGAACATAGAGGAAATTTAATTCTATTATGTAGTCGCAAATCTTTTTTTTAAATGGTTCATTTCATTTTATGTGAAAAAAATTATTGCTTCTCGCATAACTAAATTATAGTTTAATGAAATAGTTAAATTTTATAAATTATCTAAAATAAGTGTCTATATGAATGTAAAATTCAAAAGAGTTATTTCTCTTCGGAAAAAGCTGAGAACCTATAAAAAATTTTCAACAGCTTATAACCAACAAACTGATGAAGAAACGAAGGTGCTTAATAGAAATTTGGGAAATTTATTAGGTTATCTGATTAAAGAGCATACTTTTAGTTCTGATTTGACATTACCTACGAATGAATTTGTATATAATTCATCTAAATAATAGATCTACAAGAATCTGAGATATAGAGTTTCAATCTAGAAATCTAAAACATCTTCCTATTGAATTTAGACTTGGTAAATTCGGGCAATCATTTATACAATATATACATGACTTGCATAAATATATTTTTAGAAAACTAATTACTAATTATATCAATTAAAAACTCTGTTGATGTGAACAGGAGGTAAGTGGAGTATAAACAAGGTGATAAGATAATAGCACATTTGAATCTAGAAAGGTTTCTAAAGGAGCCTTTAATAAATTAAATGCAAAAATGGAAAGATGATAAGACAGTTCCACAGGAACCACCTATTGAGGCGGTTCAGAGGGAACCGCCTCAGCCGGCCCCACCTAGGCCGGCAATTGTTTATAAGAGGCCGTTCAAAACCGCCTCTCTCCCTACCTAATTTGGGTTGCCGCCTATATGTGGGGCCCAAGGGATTTAAATTTATTTGAAAATTGTATTTTAGGAAAGGGTTTGGGCGGTGGAGAGCTTTTAAATAGGAGAGGTAGGAGGAAGGGAAAGTCATGCTGAGATTTGAGTTTCTCTTGGAGTCTCTTGGAGTTTGAAGGCTCTAGACCCTGCATCTAGAGATTGGGAGAGAACGATCCTCCTCTCGAATAGAGGATCACTTGTATCTTGCTTTCTTGTTGGTTTGTTTGCTTCGTTTATTGCTATTTTATTGTGTTGGGCTGATTACGCCCAGATGTTTGCTCTATTCATGTTGTTTTCTCTCCAATTAACGATAGGATTGTTTGCAAACTCAAGTATTCCCTTAGGGTTACTTGCGAACTCAAGTATTTCCTATCAAAAGAACATTCAAAATTATACAACATATTGGGATGAACACTTATAAATTAGAATTCAGGGAAGTACTGGAATAATTTCAATCTTTATTATGCGTAATTTGACTTCATTTCATGAACCTACTATCAATGCTTTAAATCCTTTTCTATTTTTATCTCCTTGTGAATTCAAATCCAACATTTTGCCAAATAATTCTACATAGTTTATAGTTGAAATAGAAATGGATGATGAAATTATGCCCATTGTTTATAATGCATTTCAATTTATTATTTCATCACATTTTGGGAGTGTTCTAGATTTTAGTCAAATCGATTACAATTGACTTCTAATTACGATGTGAGTATGAATTGAATTGTTGATTTCTTGGTAATTGCTTTTGATCTATTTGATTTAAACGAGCATTACAATATCTTTTGATAAGGATTTCACAAATTTTTTAGATTACATCAAAATAAAGTAAATGTTTGATTAAATTAGTAGTCTTTGATCATATCTTCTTTTAGTAATCTATATCAATAGCATAAACTAATAGCATTAAAAACTCTATACTCTTAAGATGTCTCCCATTATTTGGAGATGAAATAGAAGAAGCATTTACCTGGAATTGTCAAGTTTTGAAAGGACATCATCAGATTCTTTATTTTCTTTTGTGCCTGAAAGGATGGCAAAACAGCAAAAAAAAAAAGAGGCTTATCATACAAAAATCCATCCAGATGGAAAAGTGAATCTACCAAATTAGCTTCCTACAGTAGACAATTCAAAACTAGTACATATTATGACTCCTTGTGACTCTACCTTCAGCTGATGAGTCTGGAAGGTATTTTGCCAGACGGTATTTCTACATGGGTTAAATTAGCAATGTTAGACGCACACCTAAAGAAAGCATAAAAATAGTATTAAAAGGTATCAAGTCTATTCTCCTTCACATACCTGCAAGTGGCTTTTAACATGGTATATTGTCAAGCCTTGAACACCCATAACCCTTAGAACACCTTTAGGTGTGGCTCCTGCCAAATGATAGGGCATGAGAGGCATATAAGATATGCAACTTGAATCTTGGTCACTAATTACAGTTAAGATGAAAACAACAACAACATCAAGTCTTTGTCCCACAACGTGGGATCGGCTACATGAATTCTTTTTCTCTATTGTGTCCTATTAAATGTCAAATTCTCGTTTAAATTTAATAAAGAAAGATCATTTCTAATATTTTCAAACAAAATCTTTTTAGGTCTACCTCTACCTTTCTTAACATCAGTCAAATCTAATATCTCTACTTCCCTAACCGGGTCATCGGAAGGCCGCCGTTTTATGTGACCAAACCATCTAAGGTGACTATCTCAAAGAAATCAAGAAGTTTTTAAAATGGGAAAATGTTAAGCAAGTTTGCAGATTAAACTTAAATGCATTCACAATAACTTGATTACAAAAAAAAAAAAGTGTGCATGGACAGGTTCCATACCCTCATGCATCACATCAATAAATCAAAGAGAGGACATCATATTTCTTTTTGAATATGACAAATAGTCTAAGGGACAAACATCTTTTGTCTATGCTAAAGAAAGTTTTCATTAAAGTATTTTTCTTTTTGGTATCTAGAACTTTCCTAATATTCTCCCTTTCTACATAGCAAGGTAGAGTAAAGGAAGGGTTTGTGGGTCATCAAAGAGCATAATGAACAAACTTAGAATGGCTCGTTAGCTTGAAAAACTTGAACTTACTGTCCGGTCCACCAAGTTGTGTTACAGCATCCACAAACCGTTCATGAAGTTCATTTGTCCAACGTAATCGCTGCCTCGAAGCCGCACCATGGAGGTTTTGGTTATTTCCTCCAGCATGTGGGGCCATAGTACTGATATTCATTTCTATTTACAGACCATGTACCAGAGAAGTGCAGTTTCTCAGGCCTATATTAGAAACTGAACGTTGATATATTTGTCATCATCTGTCAAATAAACAAAGAAAAAATAGTTGGGTACCACATTTGGGAATAAACATGACCATAAAAGGCCACAAGAAGAATCTACGAAGTTAAAAAGAGAACTCTCTGTATGAAATTAGCCACTGCAGTGTCAAGCTGCATTATTTTTCTCTTCGTTCTAATCCCATATACTTTTACTTCACTAAGCCAAAGAAAAAAAAAATATTCTCCTAGTCTTCTTAATATCAGTAATAGTAGATGAGAAAGTGCTATTTTTTTAACTAGGAAAAAACCAAGGATGGGCGATGCATGGAGCTTGCAATTTTACTTTCCTAAGAATGCGAGGCAAACCCAAATTATATAATAAGATTGATTTTTATAATTTTATATAATATAGCTTTAAGCACCAAGATAAGTCAAGCTTTTTTTTGGCATCATTTTTGGTACATCATAGACCTGTTACCTTCTAACAAGCTCAGTGATCCATTCAATACTATCTTTCAATGATCCATTCAATACAATCTTTACCTCATAGACCTAGCATTTATCTCAACCGTCCTTGAATAGGCCCTAATAAGTTGTGAGATCGAATGGTGGGTCGCACATTATCATGCATTACTCTATGATGTTTCGTGTTGCCTCATATCCTCAGATTTGAGCTTTATGCATTGCACAACATTCGTTCTCATAAATAGTTGTGTGTGACGATAAGATGTTGAAATCACAAAGGATTTATGAGAAATTTATGCGTGCGATCTTTTTTATACATGAAATCTTCTCTAAGGTGAAATTTTTTTATTGGAATGTTGTCTTGCGAAATGAGCTACAATATCACATCTGAATTGTCAAGAGATAGTTCGATTAAGCACGCCTGCAGTCAAATCGGACACCATTTGCCATGCGTCGAGGGGTTAAATAGCTAAAACAATGTTGATAAATGAATAAATTTAGATATGTTTGTTACTATTAAGAATATATACAAATTTACATATATTTTATTGATAATTTATATATATATTCACATATATTTATGATGTATAATTTAAATAAATTATATTTATCCTCCAATTTCAATTCAATTAAACTTCTAAGCAAATTTCTCTTCTAAATGGTCCAAATGATTAAAAATCCCTTCAAAAAATTATGACTGTCATTTCTCTTCTAATCAGTAAATTCTTATTTGATTTAGAATTCAAATGACAACTATAAAAAAAAATACTTAAAGTAGTTTAGAATAGTGCCTCCACACTACGAATAAATAACACTGCATTATTTTACAGACCTGCCTCATTCACATCTGATTGGACACATGATTTTATGCTATTTGTTGATGATCTAGAACAATATAAGATGTTTAGTGATTTTCCTGACTTAGACAGGATTGTAAGACTAGTATGGATTGTTTAACACTTGTGTTTTAACTATGCTGATTCTTCTCCTTCCCTAGGCATCCACTTATAGTTTAAAGGGTAAGTCCTACGCCTCGTTCATTTTCTACACAAATAGTGTTCATAAGATTATAAGTCAATCTCTTTGTTTGGCTTTGAGTCTATGAAGCTTATTTGGACAATGCAATTCATCATTGCTGATAAGAAATTCCTTGCCAGGTTGGGACAACTGCCATCATGGAAAGTAATTTTGAGGCCTGATAACTTGAGA
Source organism: Dendrobium huoshanense (assembly GCA_016618105.1). Lineage (NCBI taxonomy): Eukaryota > Viridiplantae > Streptophyta > Magnoliopsida > Asparagales > Orchidaceae > Dendrobium > Dendrobium huoshanense. The sequence goes on from CM028348.1 coordinate 15,819,203, forward strand.
TGATGGATCTATGAAATAATAATTGGGCTATGTCCACAATTCCAAAAACTTTATACCTATCCCATGACCCCATGTTAGCTCATTCATTCCTTAATGTGTCACTTTGAAGTCATTTCACGTACTTTCTTTCATTGAAAGGTGGGCTAGTCAGTAACTCGGATATAGTGATTCGCTCTCTAACACCATGACATGATTTAGGCTTGAACTGTGAGTTTTCCTCTATTGAAATGACAATATTACTCCTTAATAAATTTTATTAAATTGTCCCAAAAACGACGCTCTGATACCAATTTGATAGGAAACACTTGTAGTTTTCAAGTATTTCCTATCAATCTTTGGAAAACAACGAAAATCTTCACAAAAGTCCGCACAAAAACCCAAAAATAGTAGATAACTTGTATGATTTGATGAACGGAACACGGAAAATAGCAAGATACACTTGATACTCAATTCGAGAGGAGGATCAATCTCTCCCAAATCTCTAAACGCTGCTAGAGCCCAAAGAAAACCTAAATATAAGATATCTCAAATTTCAGCCAAATTCAAGATACCCAAACCCTAGAAAAATAAACTATTTAATGCATACAAATCAAAAAGAATTCCCTAAACAGTCCCTACAATCAATTTCCCTCCCAAATTTCCTCAAAATTCCTTCCTAAAACAGTCCCGCAAGGCGAGCGGCTCGCGCAGCCTCTGCCCAGGCGGAAACTTCAGCCGTTTCGTGAACGGGCTGGTCCAGCGTGGACCGGCTGGATCGGTCCACTGAACCGGTCTAACAATACTCCCCTTCCAAAAATCCACCTTGTCCACAAGGTGGAGATATGCTCGTGTTCCGGTGGAGGTGGCCATACTTGAGGTGACTGAAAATCCTTACTGTATTGCTGAACCAAGAGCTGCACGGAAGGACGAACATCCCCTCCCTCTTCCAATCTGATCGCATCCAGCCTGTGTAGTCCCACCAGATAATCTTCCCCCACCTCTTGTACGTCCCTAACCATGGTCTTAAGTGATGGCTTTGGATAGCCCTGCATCTCCCCTTATGATCACCCTTCTCCCATCCACCATTAATTCCATCGTGAGTGCTCCTCAATTGTCCTTGGTTTCCCCTAAGGTTTGCAACCACTTCATCCTCAGGATGACATCAGTGCTTCCTAACTCTAGTGGGAGAAAGTCCTCCCTTACTTGAATCCCCTGGATGGTCAACCCACTCCTTTACAGATTCCTTGGCCTTTCTCCACCTTCCCTGTATCCATCATCACCCTATAACAACCGATGTCCACCAATTTCACTCCAGTTGGTTGACGACCTGAGTGAAAATGAAATTGTGGGTAGCCCCACTATCAATTAACACCACCACCTCATGGTCAGCTATCTCTCCTTTCACTTTCATAGTGTGACTCGGAGTGAATTCCAATACAGTTCAGAGAGACTTCTGCCACATCCAGGTGCAACTTTTTCTCCTCTTTAGATCTGCTCCCACCTCCCTCCTCGTCTTCCTTGTCTTCATAGACAAGGAGAACCTGAAGAGTTCGATTCTTGCACCTATGCCCCGACATGTACTTCTCATCACATCTGAAGCACAGCCCCTTTGCCCTCTTCTCTTGCATCTCCTTCTCTGTCAGCCTCTTGAAATTTTCCCCACTCCCTCCCACTGGCTTCTCCCAGGTGGTCTCATTAATGTTGCTTGATGCAGGCCCCTTGAGTGCCAGAAGAGTGGTCGTCATCCTGTAAGAGCCTCCTGAGCAGTTTCCTCGAGCCCCTCTTTCAGACTTCTTCTGGACTTCCACCAATTGGGCCAACTCCATGGCCTTGCCTAGATTCCTTGGCTCCAACACTCTGACTGTTGTTCTTACCTCCGGTTTCAGCCCCTTCATGAAATTCCCTTCCAGGGCTGACTCCGAGATATGATCCAGCCTACTAGCCAGATACTCAAACCTATCCCGGTAATCTGCCACCACGCCTTCCTGGGTAAGGGCAAAGAATTACTCATAGAAGGCTCCTCCCTCATCTGCTCGAAAACGCTCTAATAAGCATTCTTTGAACTCCCGCCAGCTCCGGATAAGCTCCCGTCTGTCACGCCATTGATACCAGGCTAAGGCTTTTCCTTCCAAGCACATTCTTGTCGCTGTCAATTTCTCCTCCTCCGTCAGCCCATTGACAGCAAAATATCGCTCCACCTTATAAATCCACCCATGGCCATCCTCACCCTCAAAGATGGACATCTTCAGCTTCCTCACCTTTGGATCTCCTCCGTTTCCCCGGTATCATCCATAACCTCCCATTCCTCTAAGAGGAAGAGCTCCCCAAGTGTCCCGATCATCCCTCCGACGATTATACTCGAACCCCTCTTCATACTCTCCCCTTCTTCCTTCAAAATCATCACCTCGACGCTGAATTCCTTCGAATTCAGCACCTTGACGATGAAGTTCCTCACTTCTTCCTTCAAAATCAGCCCCTCGACACTGAATTCTTTCGAATTCAGCACCTCGGCGATGAAATTCCTCCCTTCTTCCTTCAAAATCAGCCCCTCGACGCTGAATTCTTTCGAATTCAACACCTCGGCGATGCAATTCCTCTCTTCCCCCTTCAAAATCAGCACCTCGACGCTGGATTCTCTCAAATTCAGCACCTGGGCGATGAAATTCTTCTCTTCTTCCGACAAAATCAGCCTCCCGTTTGTTGTGTCCCCTACTCATCTCTTCTCTAGAAAGCGGTTCTAGAGGGGGCATGTTGTTCTCCTCCTCCAGGATCTCCACCTCTGAATTCCTCCTCCCCCGCAACGGGTTCGAATTTCCTCCCATGCCATGGCCGTCGACGGTCTCTCTTACATCCGATGTCGCCGGATTGGTCTTCATTTCAAGTAATTTCTTCATCATTTCTTCCAACACGGTGAACTTCCCCTCCAACCTTTCATTGTTGGAAGTGATTTGATTTTGGAAATCGAAAAATCTTCCCTCCAAATCGGATTTCAATTGTCCGATTTCGCCTTCCAAGACTTCTACCTTCTTCCCGGCCATCATTCTTCCCAAGAATCTAAAAGATCTTATTCCGGGAACGAAGAAACTGCTGAAATTCTCAAGATTTCAGCCGCCAACGATCCCAAAAACAACGCTCTAATACCAATTTGATAGGAAACACTTGTAGTTTTCAAGTATTTCCTATCAATCTTTGAAAAACAGCAAAAATCTTCACAAAAGTCCGCACAAAAACCACAAAAACAGTAGATAACTTGTATGATATGATGAACGGAACACGGAAAATAGCAAGATACACTTGATCCTCAATTCGAGAGGAGGATCAATCTCTCCCAAATCTCTAGATGCCGCTAGAGCCCAAAGAAAACCTAAATCTAAGAGATCTCAAATTTAAATTCAAGATACCCAAACCCTAGAAAAATAAACTATTTAATGCATACAAATCAAAAGGAATTCCCTAAACAGTCCCTACAATCAATTTCCCTCCTAAAATTCCTTCCTAAAACAGTCCCGCAAGGCGAGCAGCTCGCACGGCCTCCGCCCAGGCGGAAACTTCCGCCATTTTGTGTCTGGGCCGGTCCCGCGTGGACCGGCTGGATCGGTCCACTGGACCGGTCTAACAGATACATAGCCAATGCCTCAAATGGCTATGAGGACACATATAATGTCATCTGAGAATACAATGAGATTTTACTTTTGGCAATTACTCCCTTACATAAGCTTATGCGAATATAATTGTAAAAATTGTTTATTTGGCTATAAGTTATTAAATTTCTAGTTTAGGATTGGGCCCATCTTATAAAAAAAACTCAAATTAATATTTCTCTCTCTCTCTCTCTCTCTCTCTCTCTCTATATATATATATATATATATATATATATATATATATATATATATATATATATATATATATATATATATATATATATATATATATATATATATATATATATATAACAATCTAATGAAAATGAGAGAAGATAAGATGCCCTCATGTTAAGGTAAACATCACCTTTGTTATTTGAGTTTAGGCTTCGAAAAAAAAATACCATATTTCTCACATATTGAATTTCTTTCCTGTTGGGTCTTAAGACTGGATCTAAAATTAACAAAATCCAAAGTTTGTAGGACTCCATAGACATTACTACTATGTTTAGGTCTTATTTGCTCCTGTTGCAGATTAGCTTCTCCTCCTTAGAGAAATATTTGAGAAGAAAATTTCATTTGATGAGTAGGTAAAGATACTCATCATTTGAAAGTTTCAATCTGCTCCTAATCATTGCCTCCACAAGACTCATGCTCATATATTAATTTCATACAGACTCTTCCTAAACTTTAAAAAATATATAATAAAAAATAAAAAGACTCAAACCTACAAAATAGATGTTAATATTCACATATACAAATAAAACATATAACATATAAAGGGTCAGACTCATGTCAGATGGTAAAGGTAAGCTTAACATAGCACCTGCAAATAAAGCATTTTATATGTGACTTACTCATTTACATTCCCCTCCACCGTGGACATAACTCCCAATAGTACATATATCTCTAATTGTAGTGCACATACATCACACTCTATAAACAAAATAAAAATATATCATAAAATATGCAGCTAGTACAAAAAATACACGCAATGAAAAATCCTAACTACATTTTACCCTACTCTACACAAGTATTTTTTATTTTACCTACATCATCTAATGTGTAGAGTGAATGTGGCTGGAAGAGTTTACTCATATGATCTTTACAAGACCATAGGATATGATCTCATCCTAAATATTTAATTAAATTGGAATCTGTGATCTTAATCTTGCAAGTTTCAAAGTAATTTTATGATTTTAAAATTATTAATAAGTATAAATAGATTTTCTTATAATATTAAAATAGCATTTTCAAGAATAAAAAACCTTTGTATATTGTCTAAATACTCAGAATGACATATTCTAAGCTAGTAATATCTTTATCACGATCATGTGCAATCTAATTAAGACAAATTAATTATCATCTAAAAAATCATGTTATTGACAACGATAATTAATCTATCATAAGCATATGTCAATACTAAGTTTAAGAACCTCAACTGTTTAAGTGTTGACACTCATAACCTAAGTCTATATGCTCATGATAAGAATGGATGACCTAAACAAATATGATTTGCCCAGAAAATAATATTGGGGACGTGCTATGCCTTAATATTTCAAGTGAATATGCTCAGTTCAAGATTGAAGGACTTTAAGTGATTGATATGCCTTCAACCACTAAAAATATGTATGAAAAAAATGCAAGACATCACAATGGCATGATGAATATATATGATATGAGCAAGTATAGCTTACCTAATGAGTAGGGGTGTCAATTCGGGTCGATGGGTCGGGTTCGGGTCGAACCCGAGTTGACCCGGATCTAAACGGGCCAACCCGAACCCGAACCCGTTTTTGCAAACGGGTCAGACATTTCAACCCGGACCCAACTCGGCCGGGTTGCCGGGTTGACCCGACCCGACCCGTGACCTGGCAGCGGGCGACAGTGCAAGGGTTCGGCAGCGAGCGCAACGACAGCAGATTCGACACGGCGGCAGCTCGGTACGCGGGTTCTGCAGCGGGCACGGCACGCGGGTTCGGCAGCGGGCATGGCACGCAGGCGCGGCACGCTGGTTCGACAGCGGACAACGGTGCGCGCGCGGCAGCGCGGCAGTGGGCGCGCGGGGCAGCAGTGCGGGGCGCACGTGGTAGGAGGGCAGCGGGCAGTGCGGGCTGGGGCAGCGGGCGGAAATCCAAAATTTTTAAATTAAACGGGTTTTCGGTTTGACCCAGCAACCCGCCGGGTCAACCCGAACCCGACCCGTTTTTCAAACGGCTCGGATCGACAAACCCAAACCCGACCCGTCTTTCAAACGGGTCGGGTTTTCGTGTCGTGTCAAATATTGACACCCATACTAATGAGTACAATAAAGTACTTAGATATGATCTCAAGCACCAGATCAAGCTCTACGCCAAATTTTATAATTTATAAGCACATAAATATGATCTTAATATGTTAGGAAAAGATGTAAACTTTAAGGTTCAACATAGGCGTGATCATAAAGATCGCGAAATATAAAAAAAATTAAGTCCACTAAGTCATCCACTAAATATGTACAATTATGTCACAAACAACCATAATAATTTAACATATACATACAAGATAAATGCTATAATGATCTTATATAGAATAAAATGAGCTATATAATCACATTGACTGAATGAATAATATGATCTAGTGCATGAGACTAATGTCCTAAATTACCTTGAGTGTTTATTTTAAAGATCTTGACATTTTAAATCCAAATCACATAGGAATTTACTAATTATAATTAATTTAGAATATATGATAATTAGATTAAATCTATAATTATTTTTATATATTTACATGCACACGTATAGATACCTGATTCACACACAATGCAAATTATGATCTATGCACGTGTACAATCCTATATTTATGAAATCAGCAAGCAAAGCAGTCTTAAAATTCATTTTTCAATATACACAACTATATATCTTTTTTAACTTTAAATATACTAATTTTACTTATCTACATTAATTTCATAATCTAAAATTAAGAAATAATTCATTATAATACAAAATATAGACTCATATTTCTCCTACAAATTCTAAGCGATACCAAAAAAATCATATAAGTTAATTCATATTATTTATTATTTGATATAATCAAAATAAGGCTTATAAAATTATAATTTAAAATAAAATAAAATAAAATCATGAAATTCTTTTATAAAATGGAGCATAATTTTAAAAAAAAATTACAATTTATTTCATCTCATTCAAAGTTAAAATGAAAGAAACATAATTTTTCAAAATTAGATCATTAAATTTAAATTTGAATTTTATTCATAAAAATATAGTATATATTAAATAAATATCTAATATTCAATAATAATTATGAAATTCATTTTACAAACATACAACATTATTGTAAGGAAATATGGTCATCTTTTTCTATAATTCAAAGCTAAAAAAAGAAATTTATAAATTATAAAGTCAATTAATATAATTAATTAACCATTAAATGAAAAATAAGTACTTAATTTAAAGTTTATTTAAAAAAATAGAGAATATATTTCATAATTAATTTTGTTAATAACTAACAGCATACAAAATTATCTTCTACTTAAAAAAAATCAAAGATAACACTACATAATACATATGCATTTTTAGATATTCAATGTGAGATATTTTGACTACTTAAAATAAAATAAAATAAATAAATAAGACTTCATATTCACCTCAAAACGAAGTTAAATATACTTTAATAATTTCAAAATAGCATAATAATATTTTTAAAATTATCACATAATATTTTTAGGACTCATTATTAATTTAATAAAAATATAAATATTAAACATCAAAAAATTATAATAAATACATTACTAATTCATAAATTTGTTAAAATAAATATGATTTATATTTATGAACATAAAACAATTTATTTCATTCTACTTGGACTCCAAACGAGTGAGATCCCATTTTTATAGTTATGATTGCTTGTTTGATCTTACTAAACTTTTTAATATTATAATAATATTAAGATTATTTTGAAGACTAAAAAGACGTCAGATAAGTGGAGTGTGTTGATTCCTATTTTTAAGAATAAAGGTGATGCACATGAATGTGCGAATTGTAGAAGGATTAAGTTAACGTGCTATACTTTAAAACTATAGGAGAGAGTAATTGAGTACAGGTTATGATGAGATACTAACATTTCTCAAACTTAGTTTGGATTCATGATGGGTAGGTCTACTATGGAAGCTATACATTTACTAAGAAGTTTGATGAAGAAGTATAGAGAGAGTAAGTAGGATCTACATATAGTATTTATTGATTTAGAGAAAGAATATAATAAAGTTTCAAGAGAAGTGCTCTAGAGAGATCTAGAAAAGAAAAGAGTTAATAATGCTTACATTAAAGTCATTAAGAATATGTATAAAGGAGCTATTATTTATGTTCAAACACAAAGTGGTTTGACTAAGTATTTTATTATTTCAGTTGGATTACATCACAGATCAACTTTAAGCCCATATCTTTCTTATTTAGTCATGAAGGTTCTTACTAAACATTTATTTGCAAGAGGATGTGCCTTGGTGTATGTTTTTTTGCTAATGATATTCTTTTTGTTGATAAGACTAGAGAGTAGAGAGGGAGTTGAAAGAAAACTTGAATTATGGAGGTCAACCTAGAGTCAAAAGGTTTTTTTCTGAATAGATATAAAACCAAGTACATAGAGTGCAATTTTTAGTAGTGATAGATTTCGTGGGGGGATTGTGACTTTGGGCGATCAAGTTATTAAATAGAGTACACTTTTAAATATCTCAAGTCTATTATTCAAACCGATGGTGAAATACATAGGGATATTATTAGTAGAATTTAAGTTGGATGGTTGAAGTGGAGAAATGCATCGCCTGTTGTGTGATAGAAAAGTATCCCTCAAATTTAAAGAAATATTCTATAAGATGGTGGTGAGACTTGCAATGCTTTATGACATAGGCTGTTGGCCATTAAAAGAGAAGCATAAAGTTAAGTATTGCAGAGATGATGATGTTCAGATGGATGAATGGCTTTAAACTTAGAGATAGCGAATGAAAACAAACATATTTATGAAAAGGTTAGAGTTGCTCCACTGGCAGATAAAATTAGAGAGTCACCTTAGATAGTTTGGTCACATATAACGTCAGTCTTCTGATGTCCCGGTTAGAAGAGTAGATGTATTAGATCTGAAATATGTTAAGAAGAATAGAGGTTGACATAAAAAGACTTGGTTATAAATGTTTAGAAATGATCTTCTTTTATTAGATTTAAATGAGAATTCGGCTCTTAATAAGACGTAATGAAAGAAAAGGATTCATTTAGTTGATCCCTAAACTTGTTGTTGACTGTTTATCTGAAATCTTGGTCTTCTACTTAACCTACTTAGTAGCAGATTTCCAAGGTCCTATCCTGTTTAGTGAATTCTGGTTGGCTAGAAGATATATGTGTTGCCCCAAATCTTGCTACAACAAGCTAGATAAAGGATTATGAATCCAGATTGCAGCCATTGAATCTTTAAAATATGATCTAACGTCTTTTGTTTGTCCTCCTTCCTTCAACCCATCTAACCTTGGGAATAAGCTCATAAAAGCCAAAGGGCGATGAAGATGGCATAAAATGGGAGGTGACAATCAAGATTGTAGCCAACGAGCAATAGCCACCAATGAGCGGCACTCACTGGCGTCGAGGGCGATGCCTGTAGGTGGTGGTGGTGGAAACTACCCCAATAATTTTTTTTTTTTTTTTTTTTTTTTTTTTTTTTTTTTTTTTTTTTTTTTTTTTTTTTTTTTTTTTTCAGGGAGCAATGGATCTAGGCTTTGGGAGATAGGAATAGCTTTTCAGCTTAGAGGCAATCTTAAGGATCAAACCAACAAAACCTTAAATCGCTACATCAAAACTTAGTGGGCTTTAAAAAGATGTAGAGGTGGAAAAGGGAGGGAGGTTATATCTTCGTATGGTTGTAAATGAGATAGCCTGGAGTAAGTTAGATTTCACTCCTCTCTTTTTTTGAAGTTGCAACTGAATGAAAAATTTCAAGAAGAGAAGAGGCGTTGGAGAGAAGAACCACCATTTTTTCTTCTCCTCCCATTTTTTTGGCCGCAGAAAGAGTGAGACCATTGGGGATTTTACCCAAGCTTATTGGCTACCAAGAAAGGCGATTTCCATCTATTGTGGAGAAAGGAGGTGGCATTAAGCACTATAGAGAAAGAAAAAGACAATGCTTCGATAAAAAAATTTCATGTAAGAGAAAATTTCATGTATGAAAATCTCGCGCATATAAATTTCTCATAAATCTTTCATGATTTCAAAATCTCGCTCATTACACGCAGAATCATTTATGAGAATGAATGCGGTGCAACTCAAAAAACGCAAATTTGATTATGTGAGGGAATGTGAAGCATCATTTAGTAATGCATGATAATATGCGACACACAACTCGATTGACTAGATATTACTTAGGAACAACCAAGATAAAGCCCAAGTCTACCAGGTAAAGATTTGTTTAATGGGTCATTGACTTGGACAACAAAAAACAAGTAAATGTAGCACCGATAGTGATGCCAACACATGCCACTTGATATGGATTGTGCTATGGAGAAACAATCATGCCACAAGAACTAGAAGATTATATAAAAAGTGTGATAGGAAATACTCGAGTTGCAAGTAACCCTAACCAAAATTGGGGGGAAAACAACAAGAAATCTGCTGTTTTCAAGAAGAACCCAGCAGGAAACCAAGCAGAAATTCAGATTTTCGGAGAGAAAATAGGAGCAAACTCCTATTCAATCAAACAACGAGAAAGCAAAGAAAGATATAAGTTTATCCAATTCAAGGGGGAGTAATAGCCCTCCAAATCTCTAGCCGTAGTCTAGAGCCCACGCACAAACCCTAGATCTCAAATTCCCTTCAAATTCAAGAAAAGAAACCCTAATTCTCTCCAAAGCCTAATTAAACTCAAGAGGACTAAAGCAAAATCCCAAAACAGCCCCCCCCCCCCCCCCATGAAGTTGTTGCTTGTACACCTGGACCGGTCCAAGTTGGACCATGTTAAGTTTGGGCCGGTCCGGTTTTACACCAGGCGGGGCCTGGCTGGGCGGAAGCAGCATGGGCGGGCGAAGCCCCTGTGGGCCCCACTTGGGGTTAAATCCGTTTTGAGTTGGAGATTTTTGAATGAGGGGCTGTTTTCGGATATTTGTATTTTTCCTTTGTCTTTAATTAGGAGTTATGGAGAGAGATTTTGCCTCTCATCTTGAATTTGAATTTTATTTGAGATCTAGGTTTTGTTCTTGGGTTCTCAGCGTTGCCGGAGATTGTGGAGAGCCTCTCAAATTGAAGGAAAATTGTATCTTGCAAGTGCTTTTCGTCTACTAGTGGAATACAAGTATTTGCTTTGATTTCCTACAAAGTTCTCTTAAGTTTCTCTCAGATTTCCCACAGTTTGGGCTGTTTTCTCTCTGCAAACAGCAGTTTTATCTTTGTTTAGTACTAATTGTGGGTAGGTTTGCTTGCGAACTCAAGTATTACCTTAGGGTTACTTGCGAACTCAAGTATTTCCTATCAAATTGGCATCAGAGCATCGATTTGGGGACTGTCGGCGGCTGAAATTTTGAAATTTCAGCGGGAATTTTTTTTCTGGAAGAAGATCTTCGTGATTCTTGGGAAGAGAGATGGCCGGGAAGAAGGCAGAGGTTTTGGAAGGCGAGATTGGTCAACTGAAATCGGATTTGGAGGGAAAGTTCTTTGACTTTCAAACTCAAATCACCTCCAACAACAAAAGGATAGAAGGGAAATTCACGGTGATAGAAGAAATGCTGAAGAAACTGTTGGAGTTGAAGACCAATCCTACGACATCGGAAGTGAGAGAGACCACCGGAGGTCATGCTGTAGGAGGGAATCCGAACCCGTTTAGAGGGAGGAGAAATCCGGAAGTGGAGGCCATTGAAGGGGAGGACGACATGCCACCTCTAGAGCCACTTTCTAGAGAGGAGACGAGTTTGGGAAATGACCGGAGGGGGGGTGATTTCGTCGGGAGAAGGGAAGATTTTCATCGTCGGGGTGCTGATTTTGAAGGGAGAAGAGGGGAATATGATGAGGGGTTCTAGTATAATCATCGGAGGGAGGATCGTGACAGTGGGGAGAACCTCATCTTCGATGAATGGGAGGTTATGAAGGATTCAGGGGACACGGGGGGACCCACGGGTGAGAAAGCTGAAGATGCCCATCTTTGAGGGTGAAGATGGCCATGGTTGGATCTACAAAGTGGACAGAGGAAGAAAAGCTGACGGCGGCGGGATTGTGTTTGGAAGGAAAGGCCTTGGCCTAGTATCAGGAGGTAGCCAATCCAGAGCTGGAGAGAGTTCAAGGATTTCTTACTAGAGCGTTTCCGAACCGATGGGGGAGGAGACTTCTATGAGCAATTCTTTGCTCTAACTCAGGAGGGGACCGTGGCAGACTACCGGGACAAGTTCGAGTACTTGGCTAGCAGATTAGATCACATTTCAGAGTCATCCTTGGAAGGGAACTTCATGAAAGGGTTGAAACCGGATATTCAAACAGCAGTCAGGGTGTTAGAGCCGAGGAACCTAGGAAAAGCTATGGAGTTGGCGGAGTTAGTGGAAGATCAGAAGAAATCAGAAAGAGGAGCTCGAGGGAATTATTCTAGGGGCTCATACAAGATGACTACCACATTCTTACCAACAAAAGGGTGAGCGCCAGGGGGTCAGAAGGAAGCACCCAAAGAGAAGGCTGGAGGGGGAAATGGGGGACAGTTCAAAAGTTGACAGAAAAGGAGATGCAAGATAAGAGAGCAAAGGGGTTGTGCTTCAGGTGCGATGAGAAGTACATGCCGGGGCATAGGTGCAAGGACCAAACTCTTCAGGTTCTTCTTGTTTGTGAAGACGAGGAAGATGAGGAGGGAGGTGGGAGTAGATCTGAAGAGGAGGAGGAGAAGTTGCACCTGGATGTGACAGAAGTCTCTCTGAACTCTGTAGTGGGATTCACCCCGAGTCACACTATGAAAGTGAGAGGAGAGATAGCTGACCGCGAGGTGGTTGTGTTAATTGACAGTGGGGCAACCCACAATTTCATTTCCAACCAGATCGTTGAGCTGTTGGGAATGGAGTTAGTGGATACCGGAGGCTATGGGGTGATGATGGGTACTGGGAAAGTGGAAATGGGTAGAGTAGTTTGTAGAGGGGTGGTGCTGAAGATTCAGGGGATCCAGGTGAAGGAGGACTTCTTTCCTTTGGAATTGGGGATCACTGACGTCATCCTGGAAATGAAGTGGTTGCAGACATTGGGGGAGACCAAGATTAATTGGGGTACACTGAGGATGGAGCTGATGGTGGAGGGGAAGAGAAGGATGATCCAGGGTGATGCAGGGCTGACCAAGGCAGGGGTTTCTCTCAAATCCCTCATCAGAACCATTCAGGAGGAGGGAGGTGGCTACTTAGTGGAGTTGCACTGCCTGGAAGGGATCAGATTATAGGAAAAAGGCAATGTTCCACCTACCGTGCAGCCGCTCATACACCAGTTTAGCGAGGTCTTTCAACCTCCCCAAGGTTTACCTCCTCAGAGGGAGCTGGAGCATGCCATTACTTTGAAAGAAGGGGAGACACTGATCAACATCCGCCCTTACCGTTAACCACAGATTCAGAAAGATGAGATCGAGAAGATAATCTGGGAGATGTTAGAGGCGGGGACCATCGAGACCTCTAGTCCAGTTCTCCTGGTTAAGAAGAATGATGGGAGTTGGAGATTTTGTGTGGATTACATGGCTCTAAATAAGGGCAATGTACCAGACAAGTTCCCAATTACGGTGATTGATGAACTGTCGGACGAGCTGCATGGGGCAATGATGTTTTCCAAGCTGGACTTAAAATCGGGATACCACCAGATCAGAATGAGGGAGGCGGATGTTCCAAAGACAGCATTCATGACACATGAAGGGTATTATGAATTCCTAGTAATGCCCTTTGGGTTGACCAACGCTCCTGTTACGTTCCAGTCCCTGATGAATAAGGTGTTCAAGTAGTACCTCAGGAAGTTTGTCCTGGTTTTTTTTTTATGACATTCTGGTATACAGCAAGACTGAGGAGGAGCACTTGGAACAATTGAGGATGATCTTAGAAGTACTGCAAGAGCATCAACTAAGGGCCAACCTCAAGAAATGCAGTTTTGCTCAGTCTAGTGTGGAATATTTGGGACATGTGGTATCCGAAGAGAGAGTGGCGGCAGACCAAGCCAAAATTGGGGCAATGCAGAAATGACCACTACCTAAGAACCTAAGAGAGTTGAGGGGATTCCTAGGATTGACTGGCTATTACAGGAAGTTCGTGAAAGGGTATGATACTATTGCATGGCCTTTGACTAAGTAGCTGAAGAAAGACAACTTCTCCTGGGGTGATGCAGCGACCCAGACCTTTGAGAGGTTGAAGGAAGTCATGACCACTGTTCTGATTCTAGCCCTTCCAGATTTCAGCCAGGCCTTTATTGTAGAGACCGATGCGTCAGGATATGGGTTGGCAGCAGTATTGATACAGAACCACAGGCTTGTAGCATACTTCAGTCAAGTGCTATCAACCAAGGCAAGACTGAAGTCAGTGTACGAGAGGGAGCTGATGGCGATTGTCTTGGCCATTCAGAAGTGGCGCCCCTACCTTTTGGGTCGACACTTCATTGTCCGGACTGATCAGAGAAGTTTAAAGTACCTCTTGCAGCAAAGAATGGTGACTAAGGAGCATCAGCGGTGGCTATCCAAACTGTTGGGCTATGACTTCGAGATTCAGTACAAGCCTGGTTTGGAAAATAAAGCAGCGGACGCCCTATCCAGATGTGTGGGGGAGCTCCAGGAGTTAGCTCTGTCTGTACCATTGATGGTCGACTGGGGGGCCCATCAAGGAAGAGAGCATGCTAGATGAAGAATTGAGGAAGATTAGGGAAGATCTGAGGAAAGACAAGAGTAGTCATCCTGGTTATAGCATTGAGGGGGATAGATTATTGTATAAAGGGATGTTCGTGATGCCATGAACTTCTATACATATTCCCCACTTGTTGCAAGAGTTCCATGACAATGCAGTCAGGGGCCATTCAGGAGTACAGAAGATTTACAGGAGGTTAGCAGCTGAGCTCTACTGGAAATGGATGCATAAAGATGTGGAGGAGATGATGACATGGTGTGAGGTGTGTCAGAGAAATAAATACATGGCAATGGCACCAGGAGGGTTACTCCAACCATTGACACTTCCAAACAAAGTATGGGAGGAAGTGTCCATGGATTTCATCGATGGCCTACCCCGCTCAGAGGGATTCATATTCATTTTGGTAGTGGTGGACCGACTCAGTAAGTATGCACATTTCATCCTTCTACGACATTCGTACACCACAGTATCAGTCGCAGCAGCTTTTATCAGAGAAATGGTTAGATTACATGGAATGCCGAAATCTATTGTGTCCGATAAAAACAAAGTGTTCCTTAGTCAGTTTTGGAAAAAACTATTCAGAATGCAGGACACTATTCTCAAGAGAAGTACCGCCTACCATCCTCAGACAGAATGAGGTAGTAAACCAAAGCTTGGAGACATACTTGAGGTGTTTTGCTTCAAAAACACCACGGAAGTGGGCTAAATGGTTACCTTGGGCAGAGTATTGATATAACACTTCGTACCATTTCGCAACTCAAATGACCCCTTTCAAAGTGCTCTACGGGAGAGACCCCCCACACTTAGTGCATTATGGGAGGGGAAACACACCGATCTCTTCAATTGAGTAGTACCTAGAGGAAATGGACCAGGTGCTAGAGGAGTTAAAGAAACATCTGGGAATGGCACAACAAACCATGAAGGAGTGAACTGATACACACAAGAGAGATATACAGTATGAAGTGGGGGAGAAGGTGTACTTGAAACTAAGGCCCTACAGGCAAAAATCAGTGGTTAACAGGAGGAATGAAAAATTGGCCCAGAGGTACTTTGGCCCCTATGAGATCTTGGGGAAGATTGGAGCAGTGGCGTAGCTTCTGAAGTTACCCTCCTCCGCTACCATACACCCGGTGTTTCATGTGTCACAGCTGAGGAGAGCACTTGGAGAGCATGCAGCTAGTGTGAAATTGCCAGCATCACTGACAGAGGATTTGGAGGTGGTCATGGAATCCGTGGAGCTGGAAGGGGTAAGGTTGGATAAAAAGGGAAACAAAGAGGTGTTGATCAAATGGAAGGATCTCCCCAACTACGAGGCCACTTGGGAGCCCTATGAGATGGTGAAGCAGCTGTTCTCGTACTTTCAACTTGAGGAGAAGGTGAATCTTTGGGAGGGGAGCACTGTTACGTTTGGACTGGTCCCAACTGGACCGGTCCGATTTTACACCAGGCGGGGCCTGGCTGGGCGGAAGCAGCAGGGGGTGGAAGCCACTATGGGCCCCACTTGGGGTTAAATTTGTTTTGAGAGAGAGATTTTTGAATGAGGGGCTGTTTTAGGATATTTGTATTTTTCCTTTGTCTTTAATTAGGAGTTATGGAGAGATTTTTCCTCTCATCTTGAATTTGAATTTTATTTGAGATCTAGGTTTTGCTCTTGGGCTCTCAGCATTGCCGGAGATGTAGAGAGTATTTCCTTCCTCTCGAATTGAAGGAAAATTGTATCTTGCAAGTGCTTTTCGTCTACTAGTGGAATACAAGTGTTTGCTTTGATTTCCTACGAAGTTCTCTTAAGTTTCTCTCAAATTTCTCACTGTTTGGGCTATTTTCTCTCTGCGAACAGCACTTTTCCTCTTTGTTTAGTACTAATTGTGGGTAGGTTTGCTTGCGAACTCAAGTATTACCTTAGGGTTACTTGCGAACTCAAGTATTTCCTATCAGACCGGTTCAGCCGACCCAAGGGCTGGCCTAACAAAGTGTCACCATGTGAATCAAGAGCATTGCAAAATGCATGACACCACAGTAATCTACTAGCCCGAGAATCAACATATATATTTTAAATCGTTGAAGAGTAACAAATAACACTTCCATAAAATATTGAGCTTGCAACCCACAAAGCACTATCTAACTTGAAGCCTGTTCAACATGAGAATTAGAACATCAAACTGAAATTTGATATCATATAAGTTATTAAAAAATGGGAGAGTAAAAAAAAAAATCAGATTTGTAATAGAACACATCTCCTTTTATCTCCAGGGCATGCACAAAATATAAAATAAAAGTCCAAGTTAAAGACAAATTTCCAAGTCCTGCATTTCACTAGAGAATGCCACCAGATTGATCGAATTGATGAAAAATCCCATGCACGATGCACAAACAATGCAAATGAAATTCTATTATGACTAGCCATTGATATCGACGACCATATTGTGGAAACTTTTACCGATGCATACAAATGTGGCGATCTACTTTTGAGCCTTCATATGTATTTGATGAGGACATCGTCAGCATTTTCGACACGTGTACCATCAGGAGATCGACGGCTACGATCATGAGTTTATTTCGAGTCATTTTATGTAGTTGTTTATTTGATTTTGTGCTTTTTCTGTTTTTGCCCTTATGGGTGATTAGTTGCTATTGTAGCCCAAGGGGCATTTTAGTCTTTCGTTTTTATTTGTCATTGTGAGGCCTATTTATATGGCCCTTCTCTTGTAATAGTTTTTTAGTTTTTGATGAATAAAAAAATATTTGTCACTTATGATCTCTTTGTGAGTTCACCCTCCTCGATCTCTTAGTGAGTTCGTAGGAGAAGCTAGATCTCTTTGTGAGTTCTAGATCTCCTTGTTCTACCATTTTCTTCCTTATTTCTTGTGATCGATTTGTCGTCGTGGAGATCCGGTTGAAGTACTTGTGGGAAATTGGAATTTGCTCCTTGAATTCCTATATTTTCCCTACCTCTTCCCCTCCCTTGCTCATTGCCGCCGCCCCCTCTGGATTACCCAGCCGCCGGCCTGCAGCTCCCATCCGCCGGCCAGCAGCCACCGGCCAGCCCAACCCGCCTGCCAGCAGTCGCCGGCCAGCCCGCCAGCTCCCCTTGCTGCCGGCCACCTTGAGCCCTTGCCGCCGGCCTCCCTTTAGCCCTCCTTGCAATTTGAATTTCCCTCCCTTAATGACCTTCCTAATTGAGTCCCTTAAAATAGGGAATTAATTAAGAGGAGTTACAATTTTTGAAATTCAAATTCCCTCTTATTTTAAATTGTGGGAAGTTACTTAAGCCACAATTAAATCTGAAATTAAAATTCAGATTTAATTGAATTTCTTACTTAAACTTGGGCCCCACTCTCATAACTCCTAAATCTCTCTCTCTCCTCCTTATTGGGTCGGCCACTCTTAGTGGGCCTCTTTCTCCTTCCAAATGACATATGAACACCACGAATTCAGCCCAAAGCTTCTCCCCATTGCCGCCCCTCTCTCCCTCGGATTAATTTGAAATTCAAATTAAATCCCTCTCCTAAACCACTAAAATCTGAACTTTATTTCAAATTTCCTGCATTTGCCTCTTAGCCCCCACCATAGCCGTCAAGGAAGAAGGATATGAGGTTGGATGCTCACTAGTCATCCCATGGACTATCCGCCACCGGCCACCGCTCCAACGGACTACGCTTTTGTGCGCCAGTTGTCTCCTAGTGGCATCGCTCGGTTGCTCTCAATCTTCCTCCATTAAAAGTGCCACCAACAAGAGTGTGAGTGAGAGACCCAAGGTGAAAAGTTCTATTTGTTAATTGTGGATTATTGTTTCTACCCATAGCAATACTCTTTAATTCTATGTTGTCAATTTGATATTGTCCCGTTAATCTAGTTATAACTGCATGCCTTACTTAATCTCGAATGGATAATTCTAAAAACCTAACTTGGATAAGCATTAATTCTATAACTAGCAACGCTTTAAAATCTTATATTAAAATCCCCAAGCAGTTCTTGTTTCCATCGCATGACGTTTTACATCAGTATTTGTTTTATTTATTTGCTTTAAGTATTTGTTTTAGTAGCTTTTCCCGTTTTACCCTTAAGGGATTTGTCATATGTACGCCCTAGGGGCAATGTCGTCTTTTATTTCTCTATCATTATAGGAGGCTATATATAAGCCCCATATGTTTCTTTTGAGATGAAGGAATAAATTATAATGAAA
This sequence comes from Dendrobium huoshanense, assembly GCA_016618105.1. Taxonomy (NCBI): domain Eukaryota; kingdom Viridiplantae; phylum Streptophyta; class Magnoliopsida; order Asparagales; family Orchidaceae; genus Dendrobium; species Dendrobium huoshanense. Next base: position 15,837,870 of record CM028348.1, read on the forward strand.
TTTCAACATATTGAGTTCTTGTGAGAGCTTGGAGAGTTGTTGGAGAGAAATCCCTTGGAGAGGGAAACGGATCACCCACCAACCTTGGAAGAGTCCTGGTTCGTGGCTTTCTTGTTATTCTCTTTCCTTTATTTCATCCTCCTCGTCCCCCTTGCCGTTGGCTTAGGGTTTCCCAAACCCAAGACCGTCGGCCTCCACTTCAAGGCCCAAGCCCCACCACTGGCCAACACTCCTTCCCCTTCCCACCTATCCAAGGAGGTTCACCCCTTGATCGGTTGATCCACTTAGTTCCCACCATCATGCCTTCAAAACCACAAAACCCTAACCCTAATCCTAGCCCTAACCGCCGGCCACCCATCTCCCTCTTTGCCTCCCAAAATTTGAATCTCCCCATTACTTCTTCCTTTTTCCTACAAATCACTTTGGGAAAGTTTTCAACCCAATCAACAAATCAAATTTTAAAATTCAAATTATTTCCTAAAATATAGTTCAATTTTAGGAAATTTCTCTAATCAAATCCAAATCAAATTTGAATTAGATTGGAATTAATTTCCCCTCCTTGTTTGGAATTCCCAAAGAGGCAAGCCATAAAAACTTTCCCCAATCCCCTTGCCCCTTCTTGAAGCCGCCGGCCCCATCTCTTTACCCGCCCTCTCCTCTCTCTCCAATCCCCTTGATTTGTTTCCAAAGGAGAAACCTAATTCTTGGAAACTTTCAATCCCTTCTCCCTTCAAATTAATCCCCTTCCGTATTTGACCTTCTGTATTTTGGAAAGTCGCATAAATTAAGCCCAAATCAAATTTAGTTTGAACTGGATTTAATTTCTCTTTCCCAATTAAAGGGTCTTGATTTGGTAAGCCATAATTCCTCATCCCCCAAGCCACCCAAAACCAAATAGTCGCCGGCCCACTTTCCCTCTCACCTTCAATTGGATTGGTTCAAATTCAAATTGATTTTCCTTAATTAAACCACCAATCCAGCTCTCTCAACAGCTGCCGCCCTTCTCTCCCTCCTAATGCCGACGGCCTACCTCCTCTCCCCCTGAAACTGTTCCATCAAAACCTTATTTCCCTGAGCTGATTGCTGTCCATAATTTCTAGACTGTTTCTGGCGGTTACCTTGTCACCCGGAGATCATCGTGTGCTGTCTAAAAGCCTCAGTTTGCTGTTTAGAGAAACCAATCAAAGGGAACTTGCTTCCCACCCGCCAAAGATCATCAAATTGCTGTCCTAAGGCAACTAGGGGTTGTGTTTTGCTATCCACTCTTTCCCCAACACCAAAGTGATTTTGCCGGAGCTCTGTATTTTTCTTTCCCTTGGTAAACTTTTCTTCCTACTCTTATATCTTCCTAATTCACCTTTAAATTGTGGTTATAGTTTGATTCACAAAAATTCTTGTTGATCCCTCCGCTAAAGCGTAGTAATTTAGGGAGTTGAGTGAGGAATCCTTGCATAGTGACTAATCATATTGTTAGCGTACATATTTTGTTGAAAACCTTCCATGTATGCAACATTAGATTAATTGACTATTTTATGTTCTTAACTTCTACTCATGTAATTTAGCCAAATCTTATTTTATCACCTAGTGTTCTAGAGAGGGAGTTGAAAGTAATTTGAATAATGGAGGTCAACATTAGAGACTAAAGGTTTTCGCTTGAGTAGATCTATAATGGAATATATGGAGTGTAATTTTAGTAGTAATAGACCTAGTGAGGGGATTGTGACTTTGTGCAATCAAATCATTAATAAGAGTACACGTTTTAGATATCTTGGATCTATTGTTCAGATTGATGGTGAAATAGATGGGGATATTATCAGCAAAATTCAAGTTGGATGGTTGAAGTGGAGGAATGCATCGGGCTTGTTGTGTGATAGAAAAGTACCCCTCAAACTTAAGGGAAAATTCTATAAGATGGTAGTGAGGCCTGCAATGCTTTATGGTGCTGAATGTTGGCCATTAAAAGAGAAGCATAATACTAAGTTAAGTGTGGCAGAGATGAGTATGCTCAGGTGGATGAGTGGCTTTACCCTTAGAGATAGGATACGAAATGAGCATATACGTGAAAAGGTTGGAGTAGCTCCAGTAGAAGATAATATTAGAGAGACTCGCCTTGGATGGTTTGGTCACATAAAATGGCGGCCTTCCAATGACCCCGTTAGGAGAGTAGAGGTATTAGATTTGACTTATGTTAAGAAAGGTAGAGGCAGACCTAAAAAGACTTGGTTAGAAAATATTAGGAATGACCTTTCTTTATTAGATTTAAACGAGAATTTGACCTTTAATATGACACAATGGAGAAAAAGGATTCATGTAGCCGACCCCACGTAGTGGAATAAAGGCTTGATGTTGTTGTTGTGTTCTATCTTATCGTTTAAATCAATATAATATTTTGGCTTATTATTATTCTCTAAAATTTAAGCGTGCAAATTTCTTAATTAAATCATATTCTTGGCATTTATGTCCCGCATCAGATGCCCTATAGAGTTGCCCCAATAGTAGCAATCTTATTCATCTTCCTTCATTAGAACAAAATGTATTTATTTTTTTATTGTCATCCTTTGTTTACTCTCTTAAAAAAATTTTACATTTCATGACTTTAAGATATAAACAATATTCATTAGGAGATAAATTTGAAAGAAAAATTCCTCATACTAAATTTTTAGCACAAATGGAGGGCTTCATTTTAAAATGAGGCCCTCTCCTTCATTATTTATAGGAAGGAAATGTGCTCTTCCTTTTGAAAAGTTTTCCACCTAAAAAAAAAGAAGCATGAAAGAACTTAAGCCATTTAATTTGTAAACAAGGAGAGACATCCATTGAGCCCTCTCAAATTTCAATATATTTCTTTAAATGATTTCAATTAAATATTTTTGAACTAATTTTATAGATTAATTGGTCTACTATTTATACAAAACTAATTACTAAATACCATATGTTTCAAAATGCATGGCTTTTAATTTGTACATAGTAAGAGACTAAGAAAAACTTCCTCTTAAATAATTTCTAAAATAAGGAGAAAACCCCAATTCAAAATGGAACAGTCCTCTTCATGTTTTTATTGGAGCAAAATTCAAAATGCTATATGCTTTTTAGTTCTAAAACTTTTTTCTTTCCTTGTTAAAGCCACCCTCCAAAAAGGTAAAAGAAACAAAAAATAAGATAATAAAAATTATAAAATTAAACTTGAAATAAAAGGAGAAGCCCATTGCAAAATAGAACACACTTTAATTTTGAGATTTATTTTTTTTTTAATAAAATGTGCTCAATTATAGATTTTTTGATCTACAATATTAATGTATCTCTAAAAAGCATTTGACTCGGGATTAATCTTAGTCATTTAACTAAGAATTATGCTTCCATGATAGTCGTGCACAATAATAAGGAGCACATTGTCGCCCTTCTAGCACCCAAACCATTTTTCAATGTCCATATAAGAGAAATTATAGAAGGTCCTACAAGATCCATGCATCAATCACACCCAAGCCTATCCAAAACATTGCTTTTATAACGTTTGCTTGGGAATGTAAAACAAAGAGGACAAGTCTAGATGATGCAACCTTGATGCATTCATATTTTGGTTATTTATGTTTTGATGTAATTTGAACAATATTTAGTTATGTTTTATGTTTTTTTTTTTTATTTACTATCCAATGATGGAAAGCATCCAATGATCATGGTAGGAAGTGCTTTGGCATGACATGGCTTGAGTTTGCTAGCATTTTGGGTCCTTTGTTCTTTGGGTTGCTTGTTGTTTCACGGTTTGGGCCATGGTCGCTCTCGGGTTGGGCTTTGGCTGCTCTGTTTGTGAGCTGATATCTTGAGAACTTCTTAGTGCTAGCTCATTAATGCTTGAGCTGAAGTTTAACTCATTATTGGAGGAGTAATTGCACTTCCTAGCTCATAAATTTGAAAATGTATGTGGAGAGGAGCTTGTTTCTTCCCCTTGTCTCCTCGGGTTCTTCTTTGTGTTGTTCCCGTGATATGCCTGCTGGGTGCTTGTGTGGGCTTTTCGGTTTCTCCCCCTGGCTGTTTTCCAGAGTCCTCTCCAGCCCATTTCTTGTGCTGTCTCTTCAGGTCCCTCCCTGGCTGTGTTCCCGTGGCTTCTCCTTCCTGTTTTCTGTGCAATTTTTTGGGAGTTGTTTGTGGTGTCTTTTGCCCTTCTTCTTCCCCTTACCTGATTGGTTTGGTTGGAGGTTGATGTTGGTTGTTTGGCTCCCCTTTTGTGCCTATATATATGAGAAGATTTTGTCTTGGAAAGATTGTTGATTAACCTGAAAGAAGTTACTTAAAACCTGGAGGTTTTTTCTCTTGGAAAAGCTTGAGAGCTTGCTCCACCTCTTCCTCTTTATTTCGTCTTGGCTTCTAACATCTTCTTCTCTACACAAGTTCCACTCCACTTGAATCCTTCTTCTTGAGCTTTTGGAAGATATTTGTTGGCTGATTTGGAGACATTTGCCGGAGGAGTTTGGTTGGACGTTGGACCCTTTTGCTGTGGTGGACCCTCAGTTTGCAAGCCTAAGCACTTTATCATATATTTCCTACTTCTCGTTGCATGTGAGGAAACCGCTTGTCGGATATTCTGAGGATAGTAATTTTATGATATAATTTTGTTTCGTTTGTTTCGACTTTTAGTTGGCTTAGATGTTTTGTTTTGGATGTTTGCTAACTAGATTGAATGGAGTTTGGTTTTTAATTTGTCCTAGTGTTCTCTTACTTGTCTCTTCTTTCTAGTTTGCCTGCATCAAACCTTTAAGACAAAAACTTAAGCTTATAGGTGTGAGTCAAACTTATGACATACCTACTACAAATAGTTTTAATTATCTACTGTAAAACAAAAACCAATCCTGTTAGGGGCTTCCAAAAATATGTATGTAGATAAGAATTTTAAGCTCAAAATATTTAGGGGCTGTTTGGTGGCACCAAAGATTTCATTTAAGTAGGATTTTGTAAATCCTCTAAATACGGATTAATGAAATTCGGGGTGGGGGTTAAATCATAAAGACTGTTTGGTAACATTTATGATAAATCTTGTGTGATTGTTTGGCTATTCAATAAAAAATTTAAAGTGGTTAAGAGACTTGGTATGCATTTCTTGGATAATTAAAGCACTAAGATGATTGATCTAACGGTTGGTAGCCGCTCTCGCCGTTCTCTGTTGGTCGTAAATTCCTAGCCTGGGAATAACAGTGCTCATCAAGCTTCGGATAGCTCTAATGGAGTTGGCACTGGAGGTCAGCTTCAGTTTAAGTCAAGAGAGGATGTTGAGAAATTGCTTGCTGAAGAGTTAAATCCCAAAAACAAAAATAATGAGAATGTATTAGCTCTTGTTTATTTCGATTTTAATCTTGATATATTATTTTATGATTCACAATTTTTTATTGATTACAGGTATTAGCTCTTTAGGTTGAATATACTGAATTTTTTTAGACTGCTATAAAGGTATGATACCACCCTATATTATTCTATTTACAAAAAAAATTCAGTATATTTAACCTAAAGAGCTAATATCAGTAATCAATAAAAAAAAGTGAATCATAAAACAAGATATCAATATTAAAACCGAAAAAAAAAGAGCTAATGCCTTCTTATTGTTTCTATTCTTGGGATTTAGCTCTTCAACAAGCAATTTCTCCACATCCTCTCTTGACTTAAACTCGAGCTGGCCTCAAGTGCCAAGTCCATTAGAGCTATCCGAAACTTGCTTAGCACCGTTATTCTAGGCTGAGAATTTATGACTGATAGAGGAGGGCGGGAGCGACTCCCTACGGTTTGCTTTTCCCATGTATTTCTTCGTTGTTGCTTTTCTTTGGCTCCTTTGTTGTTATTCAACTTCGCACCTCGAAGACGTTCCCTTCTTGTTGGATCAGAAGTTACACCATTTTGATCAGAAGCAATGACGGTAGCTCGCTCGATGTGAAGGTAACTTTCTCCCTTTCGCGCGCTTCTTAGGCCAGGTCCCGTAAATCCGCCGAATTAGAGGATTTCGGAAATCCGAGATCTACCACTTTCATTTACCGTGAGATTTGGTTTTGCATTTTAGGTCGTTTGACTAAATTTCGCTCAAATCCAACATAAATCCTGCTACCAAACAGCCCTTAAGAGCTTCTCCAGCCAAACTTCAAACGGTTATATAGCATCGCTCGATTACTCCAATGGAACGCCAAATAAAATGTTAATAAGATGCGGGTGAACAGTGCAACGCCAATGTCATTTTTTTAAAAATCCAAAAAACAGGTTAAAATAAAGTATGAGAAAGAATATACTAAGAATATTCTTTTTTGGCGTTAGAAAATGGAGTTTGGTTGGAGACAAGTTACTACATTTTGATGTATTATTGTATTTTGGAGTAAAAATTGAGTTTCTTCGGTTGGAGATGCCCTAAGATGTAGAACAAAGCTTCAGAACATGAAGAGCTCAAGGAAAAGGAACTGAAGTTAACAGGAACCTTACAGAATCAATCAAACAAAACCCTAAGGCGGGCGAACAAAGCTTTTCTACTTAACCGGCTTTGCAGCTCTCACCATTTGCTGCTCGCCAAAACAATATCATAACCAAAACCCCTGGTTATGAACATCAAGAGATATACATATGAGAGGGTAAAAGCGAAATCACAGAGAGTGGAAGAGGGTTTGCGAAAGAAAAAATACATCAAACTGCATAACCTGCGCCAATAACTGACAACTATAGAATCACCCATCGGGTTCTCTAATTGGACTTCTCCAAAAAAAAACAATAGATTCCGAAATCAAGGGTCGATCGATTCTGCCCTAAAAATCTCTCAGAAAACGCAAGAAGCCGATCAAATTCGAAGCAAACAAGAAACTGAGCAGAGAATGAGAATAACCAGGTAACCAAATCTCAGAATTCCGTAAATTTGTGCGATCAAAAGAATGGCTTCGGCAGTGTATTTGACTCCAAAAGAGCAGACAAAAGACAGACAGTAAAACCGGAAAATGCATAAAAAAAAAAAGCCTTGAAAAATCAAGCTTTTTAAGATAACTAACGGCAAGAATCAAACCTTTACACAATATTCTTGCGAGACTCTACACGTAGCATCCAATCAGAGGCAAGCATTGGGGACGATCGTACATGTAGATAGAAGGCAAAGGGAGTCGCTTTCTGGCCGGAGCTCTCAACTACATCGGAAATGGAAGCTATTCGTGACGGCCGCTAACGGCATCTTGCCCAAAATATTCTGTTATCTGGGTCCTTTTTTTTTCTTAAACAATTTACGGGCCGTAGACTGAAATCGGATTAAATTGTGAAAGGTTCGGAAAATAGAGCTTCTGAAAGCAACAACTATCTATTTTTTTAGTGCAGTCCCTCTTTTAATAGATTAACCTTTTTTCCTTCTATATTGGTCTATTAATTCAAAATTTAATCTATCTTAATAGATTTTAGATTCTAATTTTATATATATAATGTGTGGATGAGTCTGTTTTAATTGATCTAAATATTCTCAAAAAAAAATTTCTTCCTGCATTATCTACTTCTTGCTACACCGAATTTAGCTCAAGGGATTTTTTCTTTTTTAAGAAAATTTAGGGCTTAGCCCTCAACATTAAAGAAAAGAATTACAATGCTCAAAAAAAGTAAAAATAACTGTCAGAAGTTAAAAGTAAGAGATCTAAAGAAAAACAAAAAGAGACATAGAAAGAATTGAGGTTATTGAACTCAGATATAGGCGAACCAACTCAGAAAAGAACCCATAGCACAAAAAATCAGTAGAGCAGCCAGCAAATCAAAAGGCACAAACTTGGTTGCCACAAGGAAAAAATATTCTGTTCGGGCAACGTACCGAGCGGTACCGCTGTCGGTAACGAGTGCGGTACCAAGCGTCCAGTGATGTGGCGCTTTTTTATATGTCTCTAGACATATTCGGTGTCCGGACACAATAATCTCTCTGCTACCAGAGCCTTCCGTAAAACGAATAGGTTGCCAAAGCGCCATCCGAGGAGCTCGCAAAAAAAATTCAGATTGATGAATCTTTAACTGCGTCCCCTGCGCTAAAAAATGCCTACCGACATTTCAGTCTTCCCCCTAATTTACTATACATGACTAGAACGAAATGCTAGAAGGTTTGGAAATGAGGCACTCACCGATATTTCCTCGCAAGATTTTAAGAAGGCTATTTAGTCAAATTAAAGGCCTGGAAAAATATATGAAGAGGTTAAGCTTAACCTTCTCTTTGACTAATTTCAGCGGAACTCATTTCCAATTTTGTCTCTGCTTGATGAGCCTATGGCTTCATCGTGAGTTTCGATTTTGCTGGACAACAATGATGAACGGTTTCTTACCCACATAGTATTTATTGTAACACTGAATGGCCTTCGTCCTTCCAAAGCCAACCATGGCGCTGTAAATTCCAACAATTGGCTAAATGATCAAATTTTGGGAATGTTTTCACGCATTCTGAGTTAAATTTTTTGTCATAGCCTGCATAAATTTTTCGTATTACGTTTTCTTTGATTTCGGCAGTTTGAAAATTTCAGCAACTTTCTTAGGCTTTGGTAATGAACTTTTTATAGAAATTAATGACTCTGGCAAATAATTAAGAGATAATACATCATTATATGGACTCATTTAGTTGCTTCAAGTTAGAAATCATGATTAGAAAAGAGATGAAATTTGTTAAATCTACTATTTAGTTGGATGAAGTTAGATATTAATATTGATTTTTCAAACACCAAATTCTCATAACTCTTTAAAATATAATAACTATTTTCCCCACTCAAAATGACTGAAAATGAAATCATTAATTTCAAAAATATTAGATATATAAGTGTTATTTAAATAAGTGAAGGTCTAATGGCGGCAGTGGACAGGCGATGTTCGAGTGAAGATCTGACTATTGTTAGCCAGCAATATTCAGACACATATAATATGGCGAAAAACTGAGGATAACAATACAGAGGTCCAACGGTAAGGGTTAGCTAGCTATTATGCTTGGTTAAAGATTTAGGATTGTTCTCAGAGCTCTCTTCCCTCTTTAGCAAGGGTCTAAACTCCCTCATTCATGTACGGAAGAAATTCCTATATTAAACATGCCAAAATTTAATATATCCAATTTTTCTCCTGTCTAAAACCTCTAAAATTTTAAAAGCCATGTGTATCATATTCTGAGTGATTTAATTTCTGTAAATGAAAGTACTGGAACTAAATGGCAAATTATTGCATTTGGTCACCGGATGCGGAGATAGGTCTAGATATTAATAAAATATTATTTTAAATTAAGCGTGTCAAAAGCGCAGGTAAACCGCAATCAAAGCGCAGTCAAAAGCACAGGTGACGTGACATGTTTTTATTGGGTGTCCGAACCTATTCTGCACGTCCGATGACCGGATGCAATAATTTGCCGAACTAAACAACCCTTTGAAAGTACATCAAGGAGTCAACATCAGATAGAGAGAGAAAATAGATCCAGATGAAGAGAGAAAAAAGATGTGGAGGGGGTTGACCCGGCATTTTGTGGGTGAGCAACCTGCCCGCGCATCACGCGCTCAACGGGCGTTGAGTTCTTTAATCCAAATTAACCCCCGTTCGCCCACACGTGAGCCCCTGAATCTACTGTCTGCTTCTATTATAAATGCACCCCGTCCACACATTACACTTAATAAGAATATTCTAGCTTTGATATACGAATTAGTATCGTTATCATATCGTTCGTAATTTGAGCCACAATTGGAGAAGGCAGCGAAAAGCGGAGGTGAAAGTGGAAGGGGACATGGGCCGGATTCCGTGCTGTGAAAAGGACAACGTGAAGAGAGGACAGTGGACCCTGGAGGAAGACAACAAGCTCTCCTCCTACATCGCTCAGCACGGAACCCGCAATTGGCGCCTTATACCCAAGAATGCCGGTATCCATAATAATTTAATTAGTTTTTTAGTCTCAAACTGCGCATAATAAAAATTACCAACATGACCCGATAGGACTGCAGAGATGCGGAAAGAGCTGCCGGCTGCGCTGGACTAACTATCTCCGCCCGGACCTCAAGCACGGCGAGTTTTCGGAGACCGAGGAGCAGACTATAATTAAACTCCATTCCGTAGTCGGCAACAGGCACGTAATAGATTTGAAGATGAGTAATTGCTTATAGGAATTGCTTTCGCTAAGATATATAAAATCTTACTTGATAGATGGTCACTCATAGCTGCACAACTACCAGGGAGGACGGACAACGATGTAAAGAATCACTGGAACACAAAGCTGAAGAAGAAGCTCTCGGGGATGGGAATCGACCCCGTGACACACAAGCCTTTCTCCCACCTCATGGCAGAGATCGCCACCACCCTCGCTCCACCTCAGGTCGCCCACCTTGCAGAGGCCGCCCTGGGTTGCTTCAAGGACGAGATGCTTCATCTGCTTACAAAGAAGCGCATTGATTTCTCCTCCAGCTACAGTGTAGGAGGCTACCCTAGTACTACAGTTCCGCCACCCCAGCCATCCGTAGAGCCCACCGTGGTTGAGGAGTTTAATGGAGAGGAAACCATTCACAAAATCAAAATGGGCCTCTCGCGAGCCATCATGCGGGAACCTAGCCCAGTCAAGGGGTGGGGGCCCATGACTAATGGGGAACCTGAGGACAATAGTTTGATGTGTGAAATGTACCCAATGACCATCGACCAGGGGTACAGGTACGGAGACCCATCAGTATACGCGAATGACGGCGAAGGTTCCACGTGGAGCACATGCACTGGTGGCGGCGGAGGTAGTGGTGCGGTGGAGGAGCATCACCTCTTGAAGTGCAAGGAGGACGAATCGGAGGAGTCTGAGAGTGTTAAGGGTGGGAACAAGGAGGATGAAGCTGGCGTGTTTGGTTCGGAGTGTGTGCTTTGGGATTTATCGGATGAACTCATGAATCATATTGTTTAAATGTCAAAGCTAGCTAGTACGATCACTGAAATCTGAAAGGATAACTGTAGCTAAGATGCATCTGGTGCTGTTGAATAGCATGAATGCTTGCTTATTATTGTCTTTCTATTTCCTTCGGTAACAAATGTTTATGAATAAATAATTATGGTACAGAGATACAGAATTGGTCTCCTCTACGCAAAATATGAAGACGACGATGATGTGTCCGCTAGAACCTGCAGCCATGTATGCATTTTAAGTTATTAACAGGAATATATTCTAAACTGAAGAATCTTATTAGGAAGGAAGGAGCTTGCCTCCAGTTGTTCTTCGTTAAATGAATCCTTTTGAATGCTCCAGGTATCCGCATGAGTTCGCCTAAACTCTGCAACTGCTTTTGTAACTGTAGATTTAATGGGAGAGGGCTCTGTGATGAATCGGGCCAGCAAAGTTACGTGATCTGGCAGCCAGCTGCAAAGAGTCGAAGTACATTAATCAAGCATGCCAAATAAAACTGGACCCGGGAATGAATTTTCAGAACACAATTTGTTGAACTTTCCAGATTCTCAATAGGTAAAAAAAAGTTATTTAGAAAGTTCAAATAGGCAAGAAAAATATCTGAAAAGCATATGGTGGGAGCTGCTTCAAATGATACCAGAAATGCGAAGAATGATTGAAACCAGAAAGCTAAAAATATATGAGAACTCAAAGAGCCTTCTACGAAAAAATGAATTATAATAATCCTATCTGAATTGAGAAGAAAAATAAAAACAGATTACAGGTTTTCGAACTACGTCCAAGCATACCTGGGCATGTCATATAGACTCGATAGCACAGAAGCAGATAGTGCGAGAACGGCGCCATGTATAGAAGCGGTAGATTGACCAGATCCCGATTTTCTGCAATTGAAGAAGGTAATTTATGTCTTGCATGACAAAAGGAGGCATGTAAACCGAGAATACTTCTCTGCCTCTAATTTTCAGAGAACAAATAGATGCAGAGTGAAAAGACGATAGAAAAAATTATTTTTGGTATTTTATTTGATGTAAACTTCTTGCACTTATTTTCAATAAAGTTACTTTTAAGGCTAATTCCTTCACAAACTATCGCATACAAATACAGTCAATCTGGCCACACCATGGGATTTGAATTACTTCGAACCTGCATGACTTGAAACAAAACAACCAAAAATAAAAACCGATTTTTGGGCTCGACTATCATCTACATCCGTTGTTTCAAGTTTTTTAACTCTTGCGTTCCGATAAATTCCCAGCATCCAAACTAAGCAACAAATACAGATCATCCTGCAATCGAAATGAAGGCATAATCTGAGTAGATTCTTAACCTTTGCTTCCTTTTTCTGATGATCGACTGTGCTTCTGAAAAGGCCCGATCTCGAAAAACCGCTGAAAGCTCTTCATCTCCAGCCTTCATTAAGCTTGCCAGAACCCCCGCGGCATGTTCCCTCACCTGGAATTCAGAAAAGATTATTTGTAAAAATAGTAAATTACAGTAAACTAAAATAGTAGAGGAAAATATTTGTTCCTACGGCAAGAAGAGAAGAAATAGAAAATAAACCATATATTGTAGGACTTGAAAAAGAAGTTAAGATATGATGCATGACAATCACTCAAAAAGTAAATTCAGACTTATAAATGAAATTAAGATATAATACATAAATTTAAAGAAAGAAGTGGGTGCTAACAATTCCAAATATATCACAAAGTTCATGGTATAAAGATTGATCATGATGAAATTTCTTCAATCAAGGAGTTTCTAGGAAAAATCCAGCGATGTTTGTAGATTAGATCCAATTCATAGAGATTGACTTACCTCTACTTGGTTATCAACAAGGAGTTTCTCAATGCTGTTCCAGATTTGAACTTTCTCTGAAACAGAAAGTAAGAATGTGTGCCTGTTAAAACAAAACAAACATGGTCAGAAACATCAAGTTGGAGTCATTCTATTAAAATGTTTCATGGCGTCTCAAAAGAGACAAAAAAGAATTTACCTGTTGATTTAACAAAACGGCTTGCAAGAAGACTAGATAAATTGCACTTAAAGAGAAATCGTATGCAATGTTTCAACTAATTTTCGCAAAAAAAATGTGTACAACTTGCGGATGATGCAAGCATTATTCTTTTCCCATAATCAGCATTTGAACTATAACCTAATCGTCATTTAAGCTATTCTCGCACCGGAAATTGTCATATTTGAATTCCATATCTTCGTCTCATTAAAGAAGAGGTCTGAAGCATTAAATAGAAACTCCCTATCCTCTCTCAATAGAGCACACATATTTCTGTGGAACTAAGCATTATTATTTTCCTTCTATTAAGGCTGTTTTGGAGCCACCACGGATCTCCCTTATTGTTGTGCGGCCATGCCTGCACTGACGATGCCTAGAAAGCAGACCCACTTGGCTGCTGCTTATCAGGAAAATAGTGCCAAACTTTTATGTGGATGTATTAAATATGAGAGATTATAATGAACCACAAAACAAACACAAAAGAGAATAACATCAAGATTTCCATAATTTAGATTAAGTCTACATCCATAGTGTCCAATCAACTAACTACAGAAGCTTAAAATGAGGTGCAAAACAAAAATACTCGCCAATCCTCTAATCTAAGCACACCTGCTCTCAACATAAAAGAGAAGTCCAATGTCTCTAAAGATAAATAAAAGAGACGTAACTCAGAAAGAAGATCAAATAAATACCAGAAAGTATTCACTTGAAGGTTTCTCAAAAGGGTATTTTTATCCCCTCCGTGGATTCAACTCTAAATTTCTAGCACAATGATACTTCAAAATCATTGAAATTACATTCTGATTTTCTCATTCTTCTTCACTCTTATACCATAATACTCAGTTTTCTGACTCTCCTAGCATCTCTTACTCCTCGTACCAAAACCACCATATGCCACTATCGCACGATTCAGAACATGCAAATCAACGCACATAGATACTCCTAGATAGATATTTCTAATGAGGTTTCAAATCTAAATCTAGTTCAAATTTTGATATAAAAATTATGAAAAAATAATAAATTATCCAAACAAATTTTGAAATTAGATTTTATCATTAAAAAATAATTTATTACAATCATAGCAAACCTCTTATTTAAAATTGAGTAAAAAAATTAAGATATATTTCTTGATTACTGTGGGCTTCGAAATTTTGCGCCCCGGCCTTACTGTGAAAGTTTTCTGTGAAAGTTTTGAAGTTTCAGATAAAATTTTTAGAAAACATATTGGATTGTAAATAAGAAACTACTGAGAGATTTTAATCTCATTTTGTGAGGAAAATATGCAACTTAGCAACATGAAACCAAAAACTGAAGAACACCCATAGTTGAAAATTACTAAGCTAAATGGTAACCTCATGAAAATTATGTAGCGCAAAAAGTTAGGCAAGCAGAAATACCAACCTGTACATGAAGGTACGGAGATATGAGAGGGATGCCGATCTAGTCCGCCAATTGGGATCATTGATAGAAGAAAGGATCTTAGAGACAGCATTTTCAAGAAACGGACGAGGTAAAATCTTCCACTTCAGCAATTCAAAACATGCCTTTGCCAACGTCGATAAATCTTTATCAGATGTTTCCTGCATACAAGTGGCGTGAAGGAGATAGTCTATAATACACAAGTTAAAACGATGCATCAAATCAGCTAAAAACATATGGCAGAAAGACAGTGAAGCATTTTGCTACAGGTCATTAGTTTTCCTAATTTAAGGTGAAGTCACACTAGAGACCTAAGAAGAAACAACATTTTACTTTTAGTTACCATGTACTTTTTACAGACAATTTATCAACTGGCTTTAGATCATCAATCAAGGTGGCCTTATAGTGATCAAGTCCCTTCGTTTGAGAAAGTCAAAACAATTGTCTGGCCTTTCTTGATGATCTCAAATACTGCGTTTCCACATAGGCAGTTCACACAGAACAAGAATCCACTCTGTTTATGTTGACTCAGCAATCAGTTAACTAAAAATTCTATTTTATACAGATACACTTTTTTCATTCACCATTAGCAAACCATTATCATAGCACTTCACCTGGGTTTTAATGCTCGGCTCACTCAGAAAAGACCATCCATTTCAAATCAGCTGAACTATCAGACGATCAGAATTCAACCTCATTCAGACACTTATCTTTGTCACCGTGTCTATACCATTTAAACTAGCACACCGTCCCCCAAGCCTTGAAAACAGAAAGACCCCAACATGATCAAATCGCATCAACAGCAATAAAATCTGATTTGGAAAGTCAGAAAAACTATAAAAGGTGATTTGCTACCTTCTTTCTTGCCTGCTTAACCCCTATCACCCATTTCTTTCTACTCATAACCAAGCCCTTAAGTTCAAGCTTCTGGAAAAAAAAAATTACAAAACTCCTCATATTAAAGGTAATTAACCAATTCTATTTAGTTCATTTCGTTTAAGATCTTTCTTATTTCCTTCGTCAGTAACCACCATAGCTATAGTGCACATAGCACCAGCATTCAATGGCAGGTAGGTGGCTGATTTAGCTAAGGGATAAGATCAAGACTTAAGTGTTGGTGTTGGATGTCAAGAAAAACAGTAGAACCACATTTCATTAATCTCAAGGAATAAGCTCATCACAATCATGATTTAATGTATCCGTATTTGCCATGCCCTCATTACAGAAGAAATGGAAAATTTGACGAATCACAAGGTTGTTAAAGCATGCAAACATTAGTCCCTGGTGTATGTAAATACCAGTGCAGAAGCTTGCATAATTTTTTACTAGCAAAGTTTATATGAATGCTCCGCAGATCACAAATGACAGTGCAACAAGAGCAATGCAAACTAATGACAGACTATTTTCCTCCCCGGCCATATGGAGAACCATGTATGGAAAGATATTGAAGATAAAACAATTATGTTTTAAAGTGTCAGATTGCGAACAGCAACCTTTATTTGTATAGTTCAACTAACATTACATGATCTTCCACGAATCAGCAGAGCAATAGGATTTTGCCAGTCAGATTCAACATGCATTACACCTAAGAAAGAAACCATTTGGTATTTTCACCTGCAAAAGGCCAGGCTTTCATGCAATAAGGGTCCATGGATGATAATGATGGTAACTGGTAAATATTTTATTTTTTTGGCCTCACAGGGGCAAATGGTAGCTTTTCTAAGGGTGTTGAACACATCACTTTTAACCATATGTCTTAACACTGATGATAAATAATCAAATTTAAACACATAAATACAGATTAACAGATCTAATGTGTTATATTAGTATAGCAAAGTGATCTCAGAATGAAGCAAAGGAACAAGCCAAAAGCAACTGCCTGGTTAAAATATCACCATACGAGTGCTACCATAGTAGTTATTTACAAAGTCAAATGAACGTTACTGGATTCTTAAACTAAAGTTGTGATAAGCATGCTTCTAAAGTACCTGCAAGGAAATAACAGAATACAGGAGTCCAACAATTACGTCCAGTAAATATGAAGATCTTCCAGACTTAAGAGATGAGATAATGAAATGGAACAGCTGCACGGATTAGAACGAAACAGTTAGTCCATGATTAAAAAATTACTCAGAGGCTTCACTAGGAAAAATAACAGAAAAATCACAACCATTTCCATTCTCCTAATATCAGTCTTAGATTCATTGGTTTTGAAGCCATTTTCATATAGATCAGATGAAGTCTCCATGCTTTCTAACTGGCTGGAATTCTGTATATTTATTGCAGATTCAGAGGCTCTTTCTGTTAAAAGTTTAGCCCAATCTTCGGTTTGCAATGATTTGATCATGACATTGTCTTCGCCCCTTTTTGGATCCTTACTATAGAAAGTTGTAGAGAGTCTTAAGTTCGAGCATAGGATAGAAAGAGTAACACCAATTGCTTCCCTCACCTGAAATCAATTCATCCAAATTTCACTAGACGATCACAGAAAAGGCATAATAAACTTGGGGGGAAGTATAATTCATCAACAAAATTCATGGAAAAAAGAAAGAAAAGACAACAATATAAATTTATTTATTGAAACCAGATTAAAGAAAGATTGGCTGGCCTGGACAAGAAAAATATGGTTAACAAATCCAAGCATGGAGATGCTAATCTTCTCATTTAAATATAACTGGAACAACCTAATATTAAAGGTTTAAAACTGAATATCAACTCTTGTGAAACATATACCATACCTAATTAACAGTGTGAAACTCAAACAGGCAGACCATTGCATAAGGAAAAGATAGACATGATCATATCTAGGGATTAGCATCATTATCGTATAGAGAATAATACAGAAAATGTAACGTTTAATTCTCTAATATATTAAAAGTTTCAAAGGCCTAACGTAACAACTACAATTACATGTACAAACCAAAAACATAGTAATGAACAACCTAGACATATTTCATATTTCCCTGAAATCGCACTAATATTGGCATAAACTGCTACACAAATACAACTATTGCAACTCACAACAGGAATAAATAAGTATACGCTTCATCAGACCTGATAAAACATGGCATATGCTGACCGGTTGCATCATGCATAAGGTGTTGAGGACCATAATAAACAAATTGATATGAGTGATTTATATTTAAATAACAATTAGCATTAATTGTAATTAGATAAAGTAATTCATTACACTTAATTATTAAGGTTTGATTTAATAGTTAACTCACTTGATTTTTTCATATATATAGCTTTTGTTTTAAAGCTAACTTGAACATAGAAAGAAAATGAGGCATTTGAGATGGAATCAAGAGAGAGAATTCGGGCAGTCAAACGTGAAAGGTTTCTCATTTTGGCAAAATTAGGACGGGGGTTACCGCAAGAATTCGTATAAGCTTTTGAAAGAGGTTCGCCACAAGGAGCAATCATTGGCATGAATCAAAAGTTAGGTATTGCTCGGTTTTTCTTCATCCTTTCCTCGACATCCTCCGCATGATGGCCGTTTGCCAAATCAAAGGTATATTTCTACTCTTAACTGATTAAGGGGCTTGAAGATGTCTGAATATGTGGTTCTTGGATTCACTATTCCTAGAATAGTTGTCCGTCTTTCTTTTTCAAATTCTACTTGCCGGTCAAGTTTATATCAAAATTGGAAACTGAATTCTCTAATCATTTGTATATATTTTCATTGATTAATAAAGAGATTGCGAGAGAGGTTGCACTGTAAAAATAGAGTTCACTCAACTCGAACCACGTAATTTGATTTATTCTTCTGATTGATTCCTGTATTATTGGTGGCTGTGAAATCAGTGATTGGTTTGAACATAGATTCTTCCTATTTACATTTCTAAATGGCTGTGAAATTAGTGAAGTTGCTATTTACATTTTTTTATACATCCTTGTGGTTTGGAATATAGATACTTTGCATAACCACTGTAATGTGAGACTGAGGTAGGATTACTAGTACTACTACAACAACATCAAGCATTTATCCCACTTGAGGAAGGATTATTACTGATAAACAATTTTTTTCTCTAATCAAACAATTGTTTGCAGGCATATGAAGCAATTCAATTGATAAGTGCAGAAATTCACAAGTGGCGTTCGCTGTTTGAAAGAGGAGAAAATCTTCTCAAAATGTTTACTGTTTTTTGATATTGGTGATATCTCATTTAGTGTTCTTGCTTAAGGTTTTATATGAACAAAAGTGTTACTGTTTTTGTACATTTTAATTAACTTTTGTGCAAATGATCTTGATCTTGGAAGATAAAGTGCAATTTAAATTGAATCACAACACAAGTTTAAGTTTGGTATCATAATCAAAGAGAAAATGATCAAAATGTTACCTTATTTAGACGTGCATATGCTAGCATCATGATCAATTAAGTAATAATATAGTCTTTTATAATTTCTATCAAAGTAGATAGGTAAGACCAATTTGATTCAAATTTGGTAAGTTAAGAGACTAAATTAAGTTGAGAGATAAGATTGAACACTTTAAAAAATTTTGAAACAAAAATAGGCACGGCGCACCTAAAAATTGAAGGATCATTTTGATTATTTACTCCCCAAAAACAACAAAAACTTCAAGAGCTTAGAAACACTTAAAAACTAATAGAACTGGTACTCGATAAATATAAACACTGAAAGATAAATAAAAATATTGGACTGTCCAAAAGTAATGGTGAGTGGAGATTTACTTGGGCAGATGAGTGGCTCATGTTATCGAGCAATTCTGCCAGAAGTTTTTCAAGAAACTCCAATTCTTCAGCAGGCATTCTTTGTGGAGATATTTCAACTAGTGCAACTGAAAGGAAAGAATATCTCTTGGCCACAACATTGCTTGTCACCGTCTGTGGTAAATCTCTTGCTAAACAGTCTAAAATTCTTTGCCTAAGAAGAGGAACCCGTGTACCATACTTCCCTTTCCCAGTAACAGCATAACGAACACAAGCTGCCCACTCAGGTATTGATTCCACGGCTGGTGCTATGATAAGCTTCTCCAGCTGAAGCGTTATCCAACTATCCCATGCTTCTGGAAGACCGTCAATATCAGAATGAAGTATACCAGCGAGAGCTTCAGCAGCAACACTCTGCTTTGCCCTTTCTTTTGAACCTGAAAACTCTTCTAGGGCATTCTGAATTGCATGCAAAACTGGTGTACCACATTCTTGGGCCAATCGTTTAAAAATCTTTGCAAAGCTGGAATAGAATGTATGACCCCCAACTGACGACATCCAGTTGGGAGTGCGTGGCCAAGATGCTGAGAAGTCAAAATAAAAAAAAGTTATCGCTTTGTCTGTCACACTCTGAAAAGATGACGCGCCATGACTTCCTTTGGATGCGAAACTGTCATTGTCAGAAATAATATGGACATGGGAGAGACAGTTAAGTGTCTCATTGAAAAAATTCTCCTCCTCAAGTATTTCACCCAATATTCCAATAGATGAGTTCATATTTTCTCTTCCATTAACGATGGGATGCCGAAGTTCTTGACTATTGACTTTGTAAGGAGCACCCTGCAATAAAGAGTTTAATGCAGAAATTGCAAGCATCCTTGACTGAGGAAGTTGACTTCTTAAATTTCGTAAAAAATGTCCTGAAATGGGATAAATAGGATATTAGAAATTGAAATAGGCTGCAAATCAAATTTTGCAAATAATCAGCTAAGCAGCCGCCTGAAATTAATAAAAACCTAAATATTTTTAATCATGATATCATTTCAACAATCTTGAAATAACTGACCCGCAGTTTGGCTGAGAAGTTTTTCAGACACACTTGAACAATTTCGATATGACAAGATCAACAAAAGTAGTACTCTATTTGCCATCAGATTATACCTGAATTCCATTTATATCATGCATCACCAATTAGTAAAATGACTTGCAGAAAAATATAAACCAAGGATGGCAGCTTGCTAAAAAACTGTGCCTTGTTAGATTTAGTTGTAAAAAGAAAAGCAGCACTAAAATGATAGATGAATATCACAGGCAAGATGTTTCATTTAGAGGGAAGAGATGCACATAGAATCAGTACCGCCAGTGCATGCTAGTAGCGTCAAAGCTCAATGAAGTAATTTTAGAAACCAAATCTTCAAATCCTGCTGCATCCCCAAGATTTTCTGAGTTCTTGAAGAAGCCCCTTGATATACCAGAGAAGTGGATATTGTACTTAACAAATAACTGAGAACCCCACCAACACCAATTAATAGATGACAAATAAAAGGGAAGCTAACTAAAAGAAAACAGGAATGGCTTCTTCGAATCAGCTAAAAAAAGATACCTCAGTGATAGCTTTCTGAGCTTTCAGCGATTCATGATGGGAGCTTCAGAAAATTCCCCATGAAGTGAGGTTAATGTTCCAAAATAATTTAAAAAAAGGCTATGAAAGAGAGCAATTGATAAAGAGTAAAATGTTTACCTAGCCAGAAGACCCGTGACAAATGAAGATAAGGATGTTGCATCCTAAACAGTGTGACAACTATTATATAAGCAATTATCCTATGAATATACTTAAAATGCAAATCAATGTTTGAGTCTTACCGTTGTCATATGCCCGAGAACAGTTTTCATGGAAAGAACTGCACAAGAGCCTAACACCACATGTTCTGAAGTTTTTGGATTAGAAAGATACTGAGTCATTATGAGAACAGATTTGGCAATAAATGGTGGCCAGCGCTTGAACATCTTTGCTAAAGATCTCGCAGCATGCCTAAAAGTCAAATTGACAAATTCAATTAGAGGAAATTGAAACTTAAATACAATCTATTTTTTATCCTTTTTCTCTCTTTTTTTGCGAATGCTCTTCTGACGGGAATTAACTGTGTGTGCGTGGGATGCAGACTGGATTGTAGAGAAGAGGGGGAGGGGCTAAATCAACAGTATCTATAAGCAAATTATTAAAAAAAACAAATATTGCCGGTGAAAAGTATGGAAAAAGCAAGTCGCAAAATTTTAAAAAAAAAAATCTCATATTTTGTTGAAGAGAACAAGGATGATTCTATCATGGGCGTGGGGCTGAATCCACAGTATCTATAAGTAAATTACTAAGGATTAAGAGGAGGGGGGGGGGGGATCGAGTTTGGAATTCCTAAATCCACAATATATATATATATAACCAACTTATTCAGGGAACAAATACTGTTGATGAAAAGTATGGATAGAACAGGGAAAAAAAATTCATAATTTAGTGAAGAGAACAAGGATGATTCTATAACATTCCAATGGTTACCATGGATTGAAAGAAACTAATAGTATCAGATTTCATACATATAAAAGCACACGACAAAATAAAATAAAAGCTTCATGTGCAGCATAAGCAAATCCATTTGAATTTTATTATTGAGAGTATTTATGCACTTGATTCATCAAGGAAACTTGTTGAAGTTCACCAAAGTGATGACCACTGGAGAAAAATAATATCATGAATGGTTATACATAGTAGGCTCGTACTTAAAGCCACTTACGAACGAACAGTCTCATAGTTGTGCAAAGAGAGTTCCAAGAGATCATCCATCAGAGGAACCATGTGTTCTGATGGAGCCAAACTAGTATCAGCACGAAATTTATGATACGAGGACTGTGATGATCTCCATGTATTATGCATGTATGCCTTGTCAATAAGCGCCCACCTGGGTCTGGAAAACAGAATACACTTTCAAAAAACTGTGTCCATCGATATTAAATAAACAATATATCGGAAAAGAAGAAAAAATAGAGAACAACGTTTCGACAAACATTTTTTACCTTCTCTTTCCAAGCGCATGGGAAGAAGTAATGAAATTACATGGAGGTTCAATTATTGAAGCAGATTCCAATTTCCAAGCCTGAATATGATTTAACCAATCTTCATACTCCAAGCTTCCTGTAATAAAAAACAACCATAATTTTTCATCATATAAGACCATCCTAGACAGAAGTTAACCATATACTTCACATTGTGCATTCATACCATAATTAGCTAATGCATGAATTATGCGAATAATAAGTATCAACAGAATGCTATCATCTGATCTCTCTTTTAGCAAGTATCTGCAAAAAGCTCAAAAGGAAGGCACTTAGCATAGCAAATATGACTGCTGAATACTTAATTTAATCCCACAAACCTGCAAGCCACATGTACTTGTTGAGCAGCTTTTTCCCTCATTTCTGAATTACCAACTGGAGAGCCAACTGCCCCAGCAATTAAAAAGAAATTGTAATCCTGATCTGTAATACTTGTGCTTCTGAGAGATGGACGCATCTCAGGCAAGCATGACATAACACCCTGCAATGATGAGTATATACGCAACAGTGTCACTTTCAAGAGTTCCTTCTCATTCCCTGCAAAAGGAATAAGAACATTAATTAATACATAATATGCACCGTCTTAAATTCAGAAAGGGAAATGGTGACAACTATTATAGTGATGAACTAGATAAGTAAAGGGCAAATGCATTCTGCACTTCTTAAGGTTCCCTAAAACTCTGTTTTGGTCCTCAAGTTTCAAATAAGGGTATGTAGGCTTCATTTCAAAATACTTGTCAGCTGCTTTGCTTTCCCAAAAAATAATCACGAAGATACGCTCAAGTTGTGCAGGATAAATGCAACAAGAAGCATTACTGCCCATATTCCCCATTCATGGCTTCAAAGCCATCGGTGACGCACTTGCATAACAACTTGTCACCTCTGCCAAAGTAGCAATGACCTTATTTTATAATGAGCATCACAACAATGCAACAAACATCATCAAATGTCAAATACCGTCCCAGCCATCCTAGCCGTCCCTTGGCTCTTGATCCTATGGCCAGAATGGGGATCCAGGTGAGGCCACCTGGATCACGCCGATCTCATTCCATAATCAGATGGCTGATTCATGAAGGATTATATTAGGACAATTATGCATTCTTCTATAATTATTTGTTTATTTATTAAGATATCCTGTATAAATCTATAAATAGTGATAGTTTTGTATGATAAAATTAAGCTTTTTTTCCTCTCTAAATCTCTGAATTTAATATAGTATCAGAGCTTTCATTGTCTTGACCAGAATTCTGAGTTTTTTTACAGCCGGACTTTCTGAAATGAAGGGGACCAGGTTCTTGGCTTGTTCGCTCCTACATATGTCCAACCGAGAGGAGGGAGACGGCTTCATCCTGCGGTCTCTGCATTCGATCGAGAGAGATGAAAGTCTCATGAACTACTCTTGCATGCGTGCGACCAAACAGGAAGAAAGAGGCGTGCAGCCAGAAGATTCTACACTTGTGTCCGGGCGGAACCAAGCAAGATCGTGCGTCCCTAAAGCTTGTTGCACGTGGTAGCCTCCTCTCGTGTGTGTTTGGGGTGGAACCGAGAGGATTCAAGCAAGAGCTTGAGGTGCATGCGTCTGGACAACTTTTGTCAAGTTCCTCTGCCCCCAAATTTTCTTCCATCCTCTGCATCTATATCAAATCCTGCCAGCAAGCACACCGCCATAGGTTTCCACCATCGATCATCATTACCAGAATTATGAGGAATACAGGTTCCTACCACGACCTTTTTTATCGGAATTTTGAGGAATAATGGTCCTTCCACCGACTTTCATTGTCGAATACTGGTCCTTCTGCTTCATTCGTGTGCCCAAGATCGAGAGATGGAGCGGGAGGGCTCCTCTTGCATGCATTTGGGGCGAATATACATTTTTACTTGAAAACTGATCAACCAAGATAGTTCTAGGATCTTTGAACAGAGCTTCTAGACCCGCTTAGTAAACCCCACACTCAATGGCACGTATGAAATCCTGTACATGCTCAAAGAAAACCCTCATCCCCCAAATCTTTTAAAAGATGCTTGTGTTTCCCTCTTACACAGATATTGAAAGCTATTGAACAAGATTACCAGACTGCAAATCACACATCATGCTTACCTGCATCAACATGAACTTTTGTCTGGCATATTTCAAGAAGATCATCTAAAGCTGCTTGAAAATGATAAACCAACAGCTCATTTGCAAATGAAAGCTCTTCTTTTCCAGGGATGTGCCACTTTGGGAGCGAGCTGTTATTTTCATTCTTTGAGCAACCCCATTCTTCTAAAATGGAAGCTCCATCCTTCTCTGGCAATGACCTAAGCATGCAGAAAAATTGCAATATGTCAACAAAATTCACAACTTGGACAATCAATTTGTTCTCCTTTAGAAAGAAATATAATTGAATGAATAATTATACTTGTATTGCTCAATTGGATAATAGAGAACCAAACTTCCAAGGAGAGAACGAAGAACATGATCACCAGCTCCATTCACCTGTCGGTTAATCAAAGATTGAGGTTACCATTGATAAAAAAAATAACATATTTGAATACAGAAAGGAAAACAAATCCAGGACAAAAACATGCAGCATCGACAAACTAAAGAATTAATTGATTCAAGACATGGTACCGTATGCCCACTAACTAACCTTCCATGAAGGAGCCCGGAATGCAGAGGCAATTGCTTCTTTCAGCTCATCTTTGTGATGAAGTAGCTGAGGGCCTGCATAACTGATGGCAATAGCTAGCACTTTTAAATGGTACTCAATTGCTATTTCAAGAGCTGGGGAAAGTGTAGCCTGCAATTAGGACAAATTAAATAAGAGAGATACTGATACTTGAGAATCAACAACAGAATGATCAAATAAAGACCTTGGTTGATGAAGATGAATCCTCTCTACCAAATTCGTAAGTAGGTGTCCCTTGTAAAGAAGAGGTTACAGACTGCAGCAGTGGTTTGATAAGGTTGGCAGCCGAGTCTTCTGGGTTAGAATGTACACAAGCACAACAAAGAAGCCCAACTTCTGCAGTAGCACCAGGAAGAATATTTGAATTCACAAATCTGGAAATTTTCTTCAATACCTGGAACATATAAGGAGACGGATAGTAGATGAAAAATATTTATACGATCCACATGCTATGATCCAAATCAAGATGGAGCAAATTGAATAACTTCGTGGCAGTATTTGACAATACTGAAAGCTTACCAACCTGATTGAATAATGGTTTCGAAAGTTTCCCTAGCAGAACTTCTAACATGCAAAAGTAATAAGGGGTGTCCTCAACAAGAAAAGTTCCTGAAGTGATGGAAGTCTGCACACCATCATTCCTACAGGTCTCAAAGTAAAAGGGCATGTATATGTTAACAAATTTACAAATAAGCAATAAATGCAGCTAAATTTCAAAATAAAAAAATGACAAGTCGCTTGGTGTAACTACGTACATGACATTTGTTGGTTCTAAATGCTGAAGGAGAGAAAATAAGCGGCAAAAAAACTCATCTAGCCATTCTGATAATGCAAGGTTTTGGAGGAATAGGGGGGCATCATCATTATCACCCACTACAATTAACTGCCGTGAGAGAGGAATACAAAATTTAGATATTATCATCCATTTTACGCATCATATACAATTAAAAACTAAAATACTTACATTGGAAAATATGGAACCAATTAATTGCATAGTTGCTAAGGTCTTTGGAGGATCATTTGCATCCATTCCAAGCAATGCATTAGATAGTGATATTGCAACAACATCCATGAAAGAATCACTAGAATTTAAATCCTCCTTTTGGGGAGAGGGCAACAAAGAAGCAAGAAAGAGAGCACGGCCAACATACGCCAATGAGGTAACAGCAGTTTTCAACTGGTGGGTAGCAGTCATCTATTTGGAGACAGAAAAAGGAGTATAGACAAAAAAATAAGATGTTGTCGTGCTTCACCATATTAGATGCTTACTAAGAACAATAAAATAAGGAATAAAAAGGGCTTTTGACAGCCTACAAAAGAGAATCGATGGTTGTTCAGAATAAAGTAAACAAGTCCAGTAAATGAAAAAAAAAAAATCCAGCTATACTCACTGTCTCCAGGGCCAACTGGAAGCGAGAAGCAATGAAAGGAAGGACCAAAGAAGGATCCACATATGCTAAAACTGAAGTTGCAACAGCAACTGTTTCTGAAAGAGTTTCGGTTTTGCTGTATTGACCACGATCAATTAATTTCAGGGTCACTTTAACAAAAGAAGATCTTTCTAATGCTCCCAAAGACAAGACAGCCTGTTTGTCATCCTTGGCATAACTGCATCAATATATCGATGATAAGAACAAACATCTCAACAAGGTAAATCTAATTATTGTAACCATCATCAAAAGAGACTTCTTACAATTGTTCATGCCGAAGGCGCTTTTGAAAGCTAATTACTAAGTATCTCAATAAGCGCTCCAAGGAATAAGTCCAACGGCCTCCATTTGAAGGATGGTAATATCTAGGAAAATGAGGTTGTTGTAAATCAATTGAATGCGGAAATATAACCAAAAGTTGTTTGCTAAAAACAAAATAAGCCGGGAAAGTGAGGAATTAACTGCTCCAGAAGGCACACCAATCTCTCAAAGTGCTCATGCGCCAAACTACCAGGTTTTAAGAGAAAAACCTAGAGTGACATACAGAAATATTTGATAAGCCAACAAAACTTATGCGCAAACTATTGAAGAAATTGCAAATATATGGAAATACATCACAATTAGGAAACAACGTTGATCAGTTCTCCAAATTAACTTAAAAAAAAAACCTTACTATTGATTTTGCTATAGCTTTGGCAGGCGTGCCTGTTTTGCTGGAAAACAGAAATCTTGTGTTTCTAGGAACCTCAAGAGGGAAAGGATACGCTCCATTTCCAGTTGACACGGGAATCTGGAAAGAAAAATCATTATATAGCATAGCAGGAATTACTTGGAATAAACACAACAAAAAGTGATTGGTTCTTTTCAAAGTGAACCTACTGAATGGAAATGAACGCATAGAAGAGTTAAACTAACATCACAAAAGACACTGAGACATCGGGACTAGATTATGTAAAAGCTGTCAAACTAAAAATTAAAGAGTGTAGTGGGATTTGGAAAATTCATGATTCTATTTCGAATAAAGCAAATATTAGATAAATTGAATAATTAATAATAGGTCATTAATTGCATGCATAGTCAATAAAATTATCATCATTGTTAATAAAAAGTAAATAAGTCACTAGTACAATAAAATGATTAAGTAAAGAATGTATTACTAATCATGCCATTAGGCTATGTTTGGTAAAAGGTCCAGAATTAGATTTTAAATTTCAGTTCCTCAAACCAATCCCTGTTGTGGATTAGTATGACATAAGGTGTAATGAACCGAATGGGTGGCAGGTTTAACCGAACCGACCAACCTTTTTGAATAGCCGCGACTCCAACAGGAGTTGGAACGAAATCGCGAACAGAAGAAGGCGAACAGTCGAGGGCTTCATGCGAGAGCGAGGTAAGTTCCGTTTTTCCAATTTTAGCAAATGATTTCCTTCGATGATAAGAATTAACCATTCCTTTTCATTCTTATCGTTCAGGAAGTGCTAAATTGGGAGGAATTCAACGAACGAGAGGAACGGCTGAGAGGAAGAAAGAGAAGAAGGTTTGTTTTTTATGTAAGCACAAGTATAAGAAAACTGAAACAAAGAGAACAATGGATAAAACTCAAACCAGACTTGATGAGGTCATCGACAGACATTTTAGGCAAGTTTATCGGCGAAAGAATCGTAGATCGACGGCTACGATCGGGAGTTTATATTTTTGATGTTGTCATGTCATTTTTATGTTATTTTATTTTATGTATCTTTAATTTCATGCACTAGTGACGATTTCGCCCTTATGAAGGCGTAGTGTTTGTTGTAGCCCAATGGGCATGTGAGTCTTTTTCTTTTCATGCTTTGAGACCTTTATAAAGGGATCTCCTCCTATTGTATGAGTTTAATGTTTGATTAATAAAATTTCTGAGATTTTTCTTTGTCTTCATGCTTGAGAGCTTGAGAGAAAGAGAGGAGGCCTAGGAGAGGCTCCATCCGAAATACCCAACAGCCACCTTGGTGAGCTCTTGGCTTTTTTTTTTTTTTTTTTTGCTGTTTTCTTCTTTCCCCACCACCTCCCCATTCACCCGTCCCCTCCCCATGCAGCCGGTCCAGCAAATTTCTACCCAGAACCGCCGATCCCCCCCCCCCCCCCCTCCTCCCTCCTTGCCGCCGGCTAAGCCAGCCGCCGGCCTACCCAGATCCCGCCGTCCAACCCAAGCCCAGCCCTCTGTCCAGGAAATCCCGCCGCCCAGTCCAAGGAAATTTGAATTCCATGTGTTAATTCCCTCATTAATCCTTTCCTAAAATAACACCTTATATTTAGGAAGAGTTTAAATGAGATTCCATCAGTTTTAAAATTCAAAATTTGAATCTCTTTAATTGATTAAAACCTGAAATTTAAATTAGGTTTTAATCAATCCCATGGGCCCCACTAATTACTCAAAACCCTTCTCTCCCTCCCTTGCTTGGCCGGCCATCTATCTCTCTTATTCTCTCTCTACTTGCCACATAAGCACCCACTAATTCCCCTATTAATTCTCCCCTAATAACCGCCCCTCTTGAATTCAAAATTAGGGAGGTTTCTATTGCAATTAATCTCTCCCTCCAGCCCAAAAAAATCTGAAATTCAAATTCAGATTTCCTCTTGGTCTTCCCCTAGCTCACGGCTCCACTCTCCTTCCCTTGTCTTCTTCCCGCCCTCCCTCAATGTTGAATGGCGAATCCGGAGCTTGAATGGGGATTAGTATTCCGCGCCGACGGGAGCATTGATATCCTACGATCTCCGTGCTTTGACGTAGGATTTGAAGACGACGCCACAATTGAAGAGTACTTGGAGCGAGTCGTCCCGATTCTCGCAAGCATCTTCGACCTACAGTTTCGTGACTACACTTGGACGATCATCGGAAGCCATCCACCACCACCTCCTCCGGCGATTACCTCTCCGGTAACGAAGTCTTTCGTCTCTTTATTCATAGTGGTGCTCTCCATCTTCGTGTGGTTCTTTCTTCTCCGTTAAAGCCCAAGAGTGAACGAGAGAGAGAGGGTACTCAAGGTGAAATTCTTCATTATTAATTGTGGGATATTTGTTATGAGCAATTAAGTAGATCTTTTATTTTGGAGTGTTATGAATTGTTTGGTTATCTCAAAGCAAATCTTCGCCTAAGCAAGTTAATTACCTAGAATAATTTAACCCTTCATTTTGTTGGTAATAAAATTTGTTTTGACAATGCTTTAAATAACTTTCATTTTATTTTCCAAATGCAATTCCTACATTGATTCACATCAAGACTCTATTAAAATAGTAGTAATCAACTAAAACACTCAAAATCCAACAAGAAAACACGAAGAGATTTTTAAGAAATAAAGAAAATAAAAACAATGCTATCTTAAGACAACCGTCAGAGCGGGTTCCTCACATGCATAGAATTGTAGGTTAAATAAGATAAGTGCATAGTTCTAGCAAACCGATGGTTCACCACTGCAAGATCGTCCAATTCTTCCAACAGATGCTTCCAAGTCAACCAACAATCACTACCAAAGCTCAAGAAGAATGATACATATGGAGTGGAACTTGCGGAGAGACGAAAGAGGTTAGAAGCCAAGACGAAGGGTGGAAAGAGCTCGCAAGAAACAAGCTCGCAAGCTTTTCCAATAACCCACGGGTCAATAGCAAATTTGCTAAAAATAATCAACTCCCTCTCTTCACAAAAACTTCTCATATTTATAGGCAAGATAGGGGAATATCAATAGTCACATTCATTAATTTCCACAAGAACCCAAGCACCAAGTCATGGTTTTCCCTAATGCTTTTCATGGGAAAGAACAACCCAGTTGAAAAGCCGAGGAGGCAGCCACGGGACCAAAGAAACCGCACGGAACCAAGGCGCCAAATGCCACGGGAAAACCCCCTAGCTCGGGAAATCCAACAGCCACCGTGAGAACCAAGAAGACAAGGTACAGAATTCAGCCAGCCGAGAATCCAAGGAGCCAACGCACAAAAAACAGTAAGCATAGCCACGGTTTCCCAAGGGACAAGAAAAAAGGGGAAGGAGAAGGGACAAGTCCACTCCAAAATTGAATCCTTCTTAATGAGCTACCTTTAGAACATTAATGAGCTACTCAACTTCAGCTCAAGCAACTAAGAGAATGAGCTCAACCCCAACCTTCTCCATTCATCACCAAAGGCCCCAACAACTAACCCGTGAACCAGCAGCAGCCAAAGGACCAATTGAGCCAGCAAAGCAAAGGTCTACCAAGCCCCATGCACAACCTACCATGTTCATTGGATGCTTTCCCATCATTAGATAGCTAAAAAAAAGAATAGAACATAAAATATACTATTGTTCAACTAAAAAAAAAATTTACAGAAATATTTGATAGCATCAGTTTTTAATTCTTTATTTATGCATAAATCCTTTCCAAATTATTCATCTAAACAATCATTTAAACAATGAGGGTGTTTCATTAAGGGCAAATGAAGAGATTTGAAGAATTCAGGAAAGGAAGGAGAAGGATTTTGAGTTGGAATAATCCTCTTTTTGTAAGTGATTTTCTTATAATATGTCTTCTGTTAAACTTTGTAGAATAAATCCTTAAAATTTATTTTATGACAATTTTAGAAGGAAAGGAAGAAATCAAAAAAAAATTTGAGGGAGTCTGACTCAACAAATAAGAAAGGTCCTTCGAGGTAAAAAACACGAGTTAAGAATTTTATATCTTATCTATTTTGGAAAAATTCTTAATGTTAATATTGATGGATTAGAAAGAATTTTGGCTAACCTTGTGTGTTATGTGAAGAATCGACGCTAATAAGAGAATTTTCGGGAAAGTTTGTCGCAAGAGTTAAAAGTTGGAAAGTATTGAAGCCAGAACATTCAAGTGGGTAATTATAATTATGAAATTCAATATTTTGTATTATTCTTTCAAATAATATATAATGTTTTGTATTATACTATTACTTTCAAGGCTTTATTTTTTAAAGGCTATCATGTGTGAAATGTTGAAAGTTTAAATGCATAAATAAATGTAAATATTATTACAACAGAAAACAAAAAGATCTAATAACATGAATGAAATTATGTATATGAATGAAAAAGAATGTTATATAATACATGTATGTATTAAGGAAATATGCAAACAAAGAAATAACATATGAAAATGAATAAAAATGTTCAAAATAAATGGAAAAGAAAGGAAAATGATATGTATGAAAACTACAGGAGTTCACCCCCTTATGAAAACTACTGGAGTTCACCCCCTTATCTACAATGTTTAAAATTGCGTATTCAGGTATTGAGGCATTTTTCATTCGTGAGACGAGGCGTAAGCCTCAAGGCATTTTGAGGCGTAAACCTCAAAATCAAAAGATTGCGTAAACATAAAATGAAAAAAAAATTATATACTAATGAGTGTATAATATAAAATATAAAACAGCATAAGATATGAAGTGAAATCAAAATATCCCAATACTAAGACAACATGAAATATAGTTCAACTCAAAATTCTATCTTTCCCAAATCCCAATAATCTTTTCATTAACATATAATTCCAATTTCTAAAAATAAATAGCAATGATATATCACATAAGAACTCATAAGTCATCAACACTGTCATCACTAAGGGGTTCTTCATTTGAATCATCATTATGATGAACTTTTCTCTCCCCTTCCTCCTCTCCTATAGAGTCTAATCTCGGGCATTTACTTCAAGATTTATGTAAGTTTTAATATATATAGCGCGAGACGTAAGCCTCATGACAATGAGGCGAGGCGGGCCTCAACCAAGTTGAGGCACAAGCCTTATGGAAAAAACTCAAGGCGTAAGCATCGAGGCATTTTTTACTAGAATTGCACAAAGGCGAGCCTCATATTGTGCAATTTTAAACCATGGTGTAGAAGGAGGGTGGTTGTTTTGAGGTCCTAGACTCTGCCACCATCGACATCAAGACTTCTCAACTCTCAACCAACTCTAGCGGCTATACAGGATTGGAAACCCACAGTTTCCTGTAAGAGAAGGACTAGACAAATTTTAGACAAGAATTTTGGAATGCAATGGTTAAAGATTACTTGATCTGGAAAACTGCTTGATTTGGAAATAGAGAAGCATCCTTTCATAAAATAATTTCATTTAAATAGAAAATAATACATTATCTTGAAGGACAAAAATTTATTCACTATATACTCGATAGAAAAAATTATATTTTATTATTATATGCCCGAAGATTTTCCCTTCACATGTAAGATGAATGAAGTTTATTTTACCATGGGTGCAAGTTTCCTGCAAGGGCAAACCACTATAATCAATTACATCACAAGGATATTTAGCCCTTGAAAAAACTTTTGACTAAAATAATAGCTTATATTTTTATCAAAATATTGGTTAACATTAATTTCAAAGATTTGGCCTTTGAAATTTCAAGAATGATTGGATCATCTTAGAATTAATTTTAAATAGAAACTAAAGTAGGAGGATAAGAGTACTTTACTCTGAGAAATGCAGAGGTACTATAAAGTATCATATATTGGACTTTATATTCTAAGATTGAATTTATATTTAAGTTGATTATTTTCATTTAGAAAGTTAAGACTTATATTCCACCAAGACATGATTCTAAAAATGTCCAAGAAAATGAGGACTTAAGACATAACTAAAAAGAACATCAGCCTTGAACTCTAAATTTAAGGTGAGAACTACCGAAAGTTAGTAAATCAAATCTAAATCTACCAAAATCCATGAGACTTACAAAATTAAAACTTTACCAGAGGTTAATTCAACTCGACCTCTAATATTACAATTCTGCCTGAAAAGAATGGTTAGCTAAACCCACCTAAACGCTTTTAAAATCATACAATTCCAAGCCCAATGCATATGCAAGATAGGCTTGACTATTTTAATTTTAAAAAAGAAAACTTATAATTTAATCACTTAAGCTACAATGTTTGACTATGATGGTATACATATGTTGACACCTAATGCGCTTTTTATTATCTAGTTGTTAATATGAGAGCTTTTATTTTTGCATGTGATTCATAACACTACATATATGATATTCATCATTTAAACACATGATTTTATGCTGATTTGAAAAGCACCCTTATGAATAATGAATCAGTCAAATGTTGAAATGCATATTAAGATCCATAAGGAAGCTTTACATTTCATTTTAGTTTTAAAAAAAATTAGCATATTATTGGATAAAATATATAAGTATACTTTTAAAAAAATATTATTATCATATGATTGATTTTAAAATTACTAATATTTTTAATAAGTAAAAAACTTAACTTTTTAAAAGCCTACAACATAAAATGTTTAGGCCACTTCAAGTAAGAAATAAAAGAAACCTAGGAAAAAGCACATATTTTTAATTTGCACTTACAATAAGCAAACAATCAATCACAATAATTGGTCACAAAATAACATATCAGTATTTTTATAACCAGGAAAATAAAAAGAATGGGGAAATTGTTTATCTTATACAACCTAATTAAATTTATAAACTCAACATGTGTGTCTTCAAGATAACGGAATTTTGATACATCCAAAGCTTCACTGTGAAGTTTATGAGTTTATCCTTCTAATTCATCGTTCATTTTGCTATATCCCACAAGTGCATGACTTCCTAAAACTATGAATGAATTACATTTGTAAAAAGAAAAGAAAAGCCTCTTTCATGCAAAATAAAGAATTAGAAAATATATAATATATATTAACCCAACACACCATAGATTGCCTAGCACTTATAATTATAAGTTAAATTTTTAACCTATTGACCATGCCTACTCAAGGCTTTAGCATATAAGCAGTATCTACAAGAAAATATAGTTAAATAATAAATTCTTAATTTGTTCGCTCTTATTGAACATAGCCGCGCAATAAATTCTCTATCCTAATACTTAAGAAGTTAAGAGCAAGTAACCACAAAAAAGAGAATCCATCAAACACTCATTTCACACCAAACATCACAATCACATTGTATAAAAAAATCCTAATCCCAAGTTGCCAAAAGAGATGCATCTAGTCTGTTCATGCTCCTGTGGTTGTCACATTATTATTTGATGTGTTATTATATTGCGGAAAAGAAAGATATTTAATTTTAATTCATGAGTGATTTTACTTAAAATAATTTGTGACTCAAAGTTTTTATTTAAGTTTTAAATGTATTTTATAAAGTATTATGAAGAATCCATGAAATGACCACTGTATGTTTTGAGGTAAGCCGGTCATTCACAAGATATATAATGACATATATAATCCAACTTTTGGAATGAAATGACATAACATTGTGTCAAAAGAGACCGAACTATTTTTTAGGGATTTTAGTTATTCTTGTAAGATTTTAACAAGAGTAAGCAGTTTGTTTAATTGAATAAAATAAACTTATTTAAGTATTCACTTAGGATTTGATGAAATTCATCTAATCGGATAAAGTGACTATAAAATAGAAGGTTTTTAAAGAGTCCTAAAAGTTTAGTTTAACAAAATTATGATAACGAGATAGTTCATTTATTTTGCCTAAATGAAGCAATTTAGAGTTTTGTTCTAGACATGAAAATTAACCTACTTGAATTGGTCAAGTTGATGGGTTTTAGCTTTGAGGCCAAAGGAGAAAAAAGCTCTTATTTCATTTGAGTCAAATATTAGAAACTAAGCTTATGAGTCAACAGCTAATGTATTTTTCTCTTGATTGGGCCAAGTAAATTAAAGTCATGATATGAACCAACAGCTTTGGGTATGAGACAAATGGGGCAACCATAACTTGGAGATAACAACAAAAATTCATGTGATTTTATGTCACATAGCAAGACTAGGCTATTTGTTTGAATTGGGTTCAAACCAACGCAACAAGGCTAAACATTTTGGCTTCAAATTTGAGAGTTATAATCATGGAGAGTACTACAAAACTTCAGAGTTTAAGGATGAGTGCCATATATTTAATCCTATAGAATAAATTGGAACAAATTATTCACTTTGAGGTCACATAAATGAGAGAATTTTAGATTTTGTATCTTAACAAGATAATTCTATTCAAGAATCCTTCAAAGGCAATTTAGGAAACTCTTATGTATGATTTAGAAAGAGTATTAGGGATATGAATATAAATTGGAGAGGTTTGTATTGACTTTACTCAATCCAAACCAAGGCAAACCTAAGGCTTGTCTAAGGTTGCTTGGCTCCTATAAGGGTCCAAAACAAATACTAGGGCCCTTTAAAATTCATAAAAGATATAAGGGGATCATTAAATGAATTCATAAAGAACACTAATTAAGATGAATATGTTGGAAGAGTTCAAATTTGGGTTTGAGCTCTACAACTCATGCCACATTGAAATTGGTTTAAAGGTGAGAAAAAATTCCAAATGAATTTGAGAAGATGGAATGTTGCTTGGTTAATAATTTACATTTATCAAGTTAAAAAAAAAAGCAAGAAATATTCATGAGAGGAAGCTTTAAAAGAAGTGACCCTTTCCTATTTTAGAGTGATCCTCTTTTTTGATCTTAAAGGCTAGAAGTGACCCTCTTAAAAGCAATTAATTTTGTCATAATCTACGACTTTAAAAGCATATTAAATATGATTTGCTTTGAGAGTGACCCTTTCCTGCTTTAAGAGGGTACAAAATGTTACTTAAGATTAACTTTGTCATAATCTACGACTTTAAAAGCATATTAAATATGATTTGCATATTTAGGAACCTTTTGTACTTAGTAATGAATTTTCTAAATTAAAAGCAATTAATCATTTCATTTGGAAAACTTATGAATAAGTCTAAATATTTCCAAAAACAATATGGGATTTAAACCATGAACCATCGAGGGTCCAAAGTTTATCTCAAATTAATTTTAAATATTTTGGAATTAAATGAACTTATTTAGCAACACATCAATGTAAAAGAAAATTTCATATATCTTTAGATAGAAATGAAATACAACTTGATTAAATTGAACAAATGTGTAATCAATAGATAAAGATCAAATGGCCACTAGAAAACCTAAAGTTTGATACAGAGGGAAGGCTAAGTCCAACATAGGGCTTGATGTAGGTGGAAGGCTAAGTCCAACATGAATGCAATTTTGACCCGATGCCTTGTCGTCCTCATATTTGAAATCTTAAATGAAAACCATCCATAAGAAATCACCGGATTTCCATGGACAAATAAAGAGGACAATGGGTTTGGGTCAGATAATCATAAACTAAGGGAAATCTAAAGGAGCTAGTGTTAATTATGATCGTCATACACATCAACAAAGGCCAAGAGATACAAATTTTCTAAGTATTAAGGAATTTTTTTGCACTAAAGCGATGTTCAGCAATTGCTAATTGCAGAACCGTCATCTAGTAGACAAAGACAATTAATGCAAGAAATGTTGCTTACAAATAGCAAGGGG
The DNA here is from genome assembly GCA_016618105.1 of Dendrobium huoshanense. NCBI lineage: Eukaryota > Viridiplantae > Streptophyta > Magnoliopsida > Asparagales > Orchidaceae > Dendrobium > Dendrobium huoshanense. The sequence continues at coordinate 15,874,407 of CM028348.1, forward strand.
CGTCACTGTCACAGACTACAACTCACTGGAATATGGTTGTCGATGGCAATGATACTTTTATTGGTTATCGAACCTCAGAAAATATAAAGAGAATTGCAAAACTCTTCAAGCCCAGGTGAAGCTACTAAAAAGATCAATCCTCCACTACAGGTCACAGATGTTTGATCCTTCTCGAAGTTAAAGGCCGCCAACCAATAAGAAGGTAAGTAGAGCTTGGAAGCTTGAGCACTCAGAACGCCAACCCTCCTTCCTTTTCTCTAAAAACCAAAAGAACAAAAAGCACTACCTCCCTTTGATTCTGCTAATCGCATATAGACGAAAACTTCCTATGCAATTGAGTTTGCTTGCGAATTCAAACCCTTAGGAAATGTGTGAAATGCCCATCTTGCCTTCAATTTGCTATGGATGAACAGTTGTAAGTAATTCCCCTTTTACCCTTGATATCTAGCTATGTCAGTAGGAACCAGTTTGTCAAAAAAGGGGTTGGGACCATCATGCTTGCCGCTCTTCACTTTTCTGCATTTCCAGATGTTCGATTAGTTTTAGACATATTTTTTAAAAGGTTTAAGAAACTATTTGATGGTTGGATTGGATTATGGCTGAGCCAGACAAATCAATCAAGTCAAACCAAGTCGATAGTTTAATTTAGTTGAATTGACAATGATTTAGTTCACTTTGACTCAAGACGCTTTAATTTGACTCAGTTAAGTTCAATTTTACTAGATTATATTCAATTCTCCTTGATTCAACTCGATTAAGTTGATTTGATGCAATTTGATTCGACTTGATTTGTATTAATGAAATTATAGTTAAATCAAAGAAAATAAATCGATTAAAATGAATAGATTGATTCTATTTAATCGATTCACACTGACTAGAGCATTAAATCATATCGTCTCGGGTCAAAAATTAAGTTAAATTTTAATTTTAAGATTCAAAAAATTGAGTCAACACCTAGTTGATGTTTTTTCAGGATTTTTTATTTCATTTTGTGTATTAAAAATAAATTCCTTTGAACTGATCTTAACAGCTTGGTTATATATATTTATTTTTTAAAGTTGTTATTGATTTAACATGCCACTGCTAGTCAAAATCAATAGCATAACTATTTATTGTCTACATTTATTTATTATTGGACAAGTTATGGTTTGTATTTTCTACTCATTCATTGTTTTCTTGATTCCTAAGGAGGTCATTATGTTGTCATAATTTCCTTCTAAAAATAAACAGTGTCATAGTTAGCATCATATGAAAAAGTAAACTAGTTGCAGTAATTTATAGGAATAGAAAGCAAATTTTGAAAATTGCAAAGTGATGCCACATTAGGACAAGGTCAGGGGAAAATTAAGAAACCTATAAAAATATTGAGTGCATAACATTAGCATATGAAATTATTTCTTTTGAGAGAACTAGAAATCCACCTACAAAAGTACTTAATAACAAGAAGGAACGCGCTATATGAACAATTTGATGCACGAAGCAACTTATTCTGATTAATAATTTGGTAAGCCACATAACTGAGGAGTTAAAAATCAACTTTTTCATCACTCATATATAATTACACAAAAAAAATCAATTAAATTGATCACACAAGAAAAACCCAACTGCTCTTTGAATTTGGGGAGTCATTTTATATGAGATAAATTACATTTAGTTTAATCAAAAAAAATTTGGTATTTAGACCACGATTTATTTAGATCTAAGGTTAAGAATTCTTATAAGCAGAAGGCCCCATATAGTTAACAATCTCTCCTACTTGCAAGAGAGTACTCTCAATTATGTATATGATTTCTTACGCTTGATTTTCGATTCGATTTTAATACTCAAGTTTGAGTTGAATTGAAGGGGGATGATTGGTGGAATGGAAATAGATCGTATTAATATCTTACAGTTACATCCCCCCTAAGCATACCAATAGACACAGTCTACCAACATTTGAAAGAGATAAGTCATAACGTCCAGTGAATCTAATTAGTAACTTTGATTTACATCCTTTTAGACAACCAGAGCATATCATGATGAATGTACAAGAGATTTTCAATGGTAGATTTGATTTTGGTTAGTAGGTTTATTAGCATGGGAGCTACCCTAAGTATAGGCTGAGTTCGAGTTTATATCTATGGAAAGGCCCAAATTTTAAGTGAGATGGGGTCATATCCCTTCGAAGGTCCAAGTTATGATTTAGTGGGTTTATTGGTTTTATGTTAACTAGAACTAATTACTGGAAACAAGTATTTAATTAGAATGGTGCTTTCATCCCTTAGAAGACCTACGTTTTATTGGGATAGAACTTATATCCATTAGAAAAGTCGAGTTTTTTATTTAAAATTTGAGGCTTATTTCCCTATTTGTGAGTAGCCTTAAAATACCACAAGCAACGAGAACTTTTTTCCCTGAACTTAGATCAAAGATTAATGGAGAGACAAAATTCAAGATGGGCCAAAGATTGAACAGATGAAAAGGTCTTTAAACTCCATCTATATCAAATATTAATAGATGCAGAGGTGGTACACTAGCTAGATCAAAGATACGACGGATTCATAAGGTGATTTTCTTCCCAGTTGAGTCAAAAATACAACAAACAAGGCATCTTCAAATTCCAAAGGCTAGATGAAAGATGAAAGACACAATGGAAGAAATGGGTAATTTTTCTTCCTAGTTAGATCAAAGTCATGATCAACATAGGGTCTTCAAATTCCAACCGAATCAAAGATTCATGGACATGAAGATAAAACATTGGTCGAATCAAATATATGACAAACATGTAGTCTTCAAACTTTTTTTCTTATTATTGCATTTGTGTGCCTAGGTGTAGTTGTGAGAAAATAAGACCTAATTTATGCATGTGCTTAAACACAATGAAGTCATTAGACTCAGATGGTTGGATAATGGGAGGAAGTAAACAAAGTGAGCTACAGGTTGTTGGGATCGGGATTTGATGTGTGCAAGTCGTAAAAGAGTTGAGAGTAGAGGGTGTTAGATCATACCAAAGAGCAGTGAGCGCCTACTGGATTAGCAAATTCCTATTATGAGAGAAAAACATAAGCATATGTAATGTTGAGTTAATAATGGTTGCATGCAAGGAGTGACCTATGATTGGTGTGGTTGAGGGGAGTCAGGAGATAGAAGGGTTGACAGTCTCTATCTATCTTAAGTCAAGATAGTTTAAAAGGCCGACACTAAGGTTTGTAGAAGCATTGATTGTGTGCTTAAAAATGTTGACAATGAAACAAGAGATGGACTACTTGGAGTTTAGAGATCGCATAAGAATGGGATTTTACAAAGAAATAAAGCAGAAGCAAAATGAACAAAGAGGAGATGGGATTTGCAAGAGTTCAAGAGCTTCGAAAGAGACAATTTAGGGTAGTAGCAGGAGATAATGAGAGAGTTTTGGATGGAAATGTGGGCGAATGAGATTAGCATGCGCTAGGCCTAATTTACTCACACCATAGTGGTTGAAGGGTGCAATGAGGGTGGCAAACATGGCTTTGTGGCATGGACGACACGGTGCACTTGGGATTAGGTATTATTATTATTATTATTTTCTTTTATTTTCTTTTTTGGTGATCAATATTACTCAGTCAGGTTTCTGCCTAGATCTGTTCTATCAAAATTAATGCCTGAAGAACTTCACATTAAAAGGTAATAATACATTCAAGAAAATGGCATTTAACATGGGTATTCTAATTGATAAGCTAAACCGAATGATGCCTAACAAATAATTCTTTGCATACCTCAAACATATTTAGGTACCGGGTAAAAAGTGCTGGCAAAAAGCATTCCCAATCAATTGACTTGCAATTCTTTATACAACGTGCAAGAATGGAAGCCCACTGAATATCCCAAAATTGGCAATTTGGGATGGAGTTCCAAAGGTCAAGGAACTCTCTTATCCGTTCACTGCAAAACCAAAAATATTAGATCATTCAAAAAACAAAATGTGGGAAAAAATGATTTACTCTCCAAAAGGCTACCATTATATTTACCTTGTGTAAAAATCTGCATTCTCTATGTTCGTTGTTAGAAAGAGCCTCAAAAAACCAGAACCTTCAAAAGAGGAATTATGCCATGGATTTTCCATAAAAGGCCTACAAATTTGTTACAAATCCAACAATATTAAAACAAATTTCAGTAAAAGAAAAGTAGAAAGAAAAGAAGTCAATTTTTGGCTTTTCTAAGACAACAATGATGCAATACTAGAAATCTAATTCAATCCTTAACCATCGGTCATCGTGTTAATTAATTTAGCGGTGTATTTTAATGTGTCAGGCTTATGACATCATCCTTTTTTATCTTTTTGTTATTTGTTAGCAGTAAAATAGCCTATTTTCATTGTCAACATGCATGTCATTTTTTCATTGTTGTAGGGGTTTACATTGTCCAAGAAAGTTAATGCTTTTATCATAAATAGTTAGAGAAGAGTTATGTAGGATGCTTAATGTTCTGAGTTGGCTAATGCAACCAATGATAGGATGCTCAAAAAGCCACAATTTGCAGGTTATCAACTTTTAATTTTAGCAAAAATTAGCAAACTTTAACGCAACAATGATAAATAAGCTTATTTCATTCCAAACAAAAATATGATAGTCATAAAAAATCTAAATCTCATAAGAAAAAAGTAAGAACATATTAAATTTTAATAATGATCAAGATTTACATTTCAAAAAGAATTCAATGCATATCACACTTAACAAAACTTTAATCACGCACATCAAAATGTTTCACTCAATAAAATCATACTTTTAATGCAAACACAAAAAATGTGCTTCTTTCATCTCAAGCACTAACATAATAGTTGTCAAAGTTTGGAATCTTATAAAAAATTTTGAGAATAAATATAAAATTTCAACAAAGATGAAGATTCCAACACAAAAGGAATTTAGCATATATTACATTTGATAAATTTTGAATCAAACACCAATAACAAAAGAAAAGAGAGAAAGAGGATTAAAATCACTAAAGTTTCAAACTAAGTCTCACATTGATACAAAAAGACTCCCTCAGAAGTAAATTCAAGAATGTCAATATGCATCATAAGAGATAGTGATATCTTATTTAATTCGTGGGGCCTAATGAACTACTCATCATCGTCAACAACATCACAATAGATATCATATTGCATTACACAATTAAAATTTTAAAAAAAATATTTCTCCTTTTGAATTTGTTTAGTTCATTTACGTCTTTTCATCATTTAGGACTTATTTGTTGCCATTCCAAAACAATACAACATTAAAACAACAACATCAAGTCTTTATCCCACAGGGTCAGCTACATGAATCATTTTTCTACATTGTGTCCTATTAAAAGTCAAATTTTCATTTAAATCTAATAAAGAAATGTCATTTCTAATATTTTCTAACCAAATATTTGAAGGTATACTTCTATCTAATTTAACAAAATACAAATCTAATATATCTACTCTCCTAATCTGGTCATTGGAAAGCCGCCATTTTATGTGACCAAACCATCTAAGGCGACTCTCTCTAATCATATCTTCCAATGGAGCTACTTCATCCTTTTCATGTGTATGCTCGTTTCATATCATATCTCTAAGAGTAAAGCCACTCATCCACCTGAGCATCCTCATCTCTACAACACTTAGCTTAATAATATGCTTCTCTTTTAATGGCCAATATTTTGCGCCATAAAACATTGCAGATCTCACCATCATCTTTAGAATTTTCCCTTAAGTTTGAGAGGGGCTTTCTATCACACAACAAGCCCAAAGCATTCCTACACTTCAAACATCAAACTTGAATTCTACTAATAATATCCCCATCTATTTTGCCATCACTCTGAACAATAGATTCAATATATCTAAAATATATACTCTTATTAATAACTAGATTGCCCAAAGTCACAATCCCCCAATAGATCTATTACTACTAAAATTATAGTCCATATATTCGATTTAAGATCTAGTCAAACAAAAACCTTTAAACTCTAAGGTTGGCCAAATTGAACTTAAATAATAGTCCAATCCATACTATTCTTATAGCAGCCCATGTAAGGATCATTATCTAATTATTATGATTTATGCAATATATCTCCCTTCACTTGAAGAATTAAAGCACTAACGAAGCAATTCTTCTCAATCTATTTTCTTAATATGTGACCCTATGGTTTTCCTTCAACAACAGCATCAAGCCTTTATCCCACTATGTAGGGTCGGCTACATGAATATTTTTTCTCCATTGTGTGTTAAGAGTCAAATTCTCATTTAAATCTAAAAAAGAAATGTTATTTCTAATATTTTCTGACCAAGCCTTTTTAGGTCTACTTATACCTTTCTTAATATAGGCCAAATCTCATACATCAACTCTCTTAACAAGGTTATCGGAAGGCCACTGTTTTACATGACCAAACCATCTAAGGCGACTCTCTCTAATCTTATCTGTCACTGGAGCCACTCCAACTTTTTCACAGATATGCTCGTTTTGTAACCTGCCGCTAAGAGTAAAACACCTCATCCACCTGAGCATCCTCATCTCAGCAACACTTAACTTGATATTATGCTTCTCTTTTAATGGCCAACATTATGCGCCATAAAGCATTCCAGGTCTCACCACCATCTTATAAAATTTTCCTTAAGTTTGAGTGGTACTTTTCTATTACACAACAAAAACTGAAGCATTCCTCAACTTCAACCATCCAACTTTAATTCTACTAATAATGTCACCATATATTTCACTATCACTCTAAACAATAGACCCAAGATATCTAAAATGAGTACACTTATTAACGACTTGATCGCTCAAAGTCACAAACCCCCCACAATATTTTTCCTTCAAATCAAATTATTTTCATCTCACACTATTATGCTATTTGGGTGTTTGGGGGTGCAATTTTGTAGCAGAGTTTTGTTGGTTTTGTATTTGAATTGACCTTTCTATGTTCAATGTTGGCCCTAGGGTAAATAATTGATGTTCCTTATATAGTTTCGCAACTCGAGCAATTTATTGTGTTATTTATAAAGTTCTATAGTGAGTTGCAATCTATTGCTTTAGTTTCTGCAGCTTATTTTTTTGTTTTTGCAATTATTGCATTGAGATTTATGCATCTTTAAGGATTATGAATCGAACCGACTTTGATGTTGTCAACCTTCAGTAGTTAGAGGATTATATATATTATATTTAAGGCATGTATTAGAGAACTTGTGGCTCGATAAAACAGTGTATGGAATTCAATCTTATGTGCCTAGATGCATGTTGATCTGTTCAAGCAATGTAAAAGCAACCAATAATTTTCAAGAGAGGTCATCTCCTTGTGGTACTGCGAGTCCAAGATTTATGTATTGATGATCTCTTATCTTGTTCTTTTTTCTTTTGCATAATTTGATGCTGGTTTGCAAGTGTGACTAATTTAAATCCAATTAGCTCCATCCAATCAATTAATTGCAGTATGAATTCCAATCAAATTACACTTTAGAGGCTGTTAATTTTCACTGATCTTCTTTTATTTAAACAATCCTTAAATAATCGTTTGGCGCAAATTTCTCATGTTTTCTTGTTTAAACCAAAAAGATTCATTAACACTAAAGATTTGAGTCCTTATGCACATGTCCATTCTCCTGTAGATGGTTGTAATAAACATCATGCTCCTAAAAACCATGTTCTACTACTTATATTTACAATACCTGCTTATGAAAAATAATATTATTTTGAAGTTAGTTTTTAATTTAACAAGTCCCTATGGGACGGGTCCATTTTAAGATTTATTTACTTGATAAATTTTAATTTAAAAGCCATATGTGAAAATATATTCAATTCATATTATGAAGAGACTCATAAAAAGCATAGCATGGTTTGTGGTTTTGTAAATGCTTCTACAAACTAATTGACTCAAAACTCAAAGGAGTTTCACATATGAAACAACTCAATTCGGGTTCCAAACTTCAGGATCTTCTTTTAGGTTCTAGGTCCCAAGGTTTTAGCATAGAGAAGAATATTATGGTTCTAGCAACACCTCTTTAATGCAGTCTAGCTTGTCTCTAGTCCTAAACTACAACTGACTCAATTACAATTAGATGGCAATTTCTAGATATGCATCAATCCTCAAAATTAAAGTCAGTCAATGGTACATTAAACAAATCCAAAGATTATTCAAATAAAAATATTCTATTGAGGTGTCGAGTGTTTGGATAAGTTGGATATAATAAAAACTAAATAAAATGGATGCAAGTGTCCAAAAAAAATACCTGAACTCTGTCCATATGTCAAAATTTGACCCAGCATGAAAGAACTTCCGGCAAGAACGAACGAGCGATGTAACAGTCTCAAAATGTCGTTGTCTCAATCGCCAACCCTCTGGGCCTGTATTTCTATTCAACATATTCAGTTAGAAAAATAAGAGGCTATTAAAATTCATAAAAAACTAAACAAATAAATAAATTATTTATGTCAATCAAGTTAAAAAAACCATCAAATCCAGCAAATTACAACAAATAATAGATCTGCAAAGTAGATTATTTTCTATACAACTATTAAGGAGATGCATACTTATTAGGGTTCCAATTTCAGTAGTCAAAAAAACTTCCTAAGAATTTTCATATTGAACACATTAAATATAATTTTGTTTTCAAGTAACTTTTTGCTATAGGCATGGATGTTCTTACTAGATATTTGCAAGAGGATGTACCTTGGTTTATGCTTTTTGATAATGGTATTCTTCTTGTTAATAAGAATAAAGAGCGAGTTGAAGAAAAATATGAATTATACAGGTCAACCTTAGAGTCTAAGGGTTTTCGTTTGAGTTGATCTAAAACTGAATACATGAGTTATAATTTTAGTAGTAATAGATTTATTGAGGGGATTGTGACTATGGGCGATCAAGTTATTAAAAAAAGTGTACGTTTTATAAATATCTTGGGTCTATTGTTTAAAACGATGGTGAAATAGATGGGGATATTACTAGTAGAATTCAAGTTGGATGGTTGAAGTGGAGGAATGCATCGGGCCTATTATGTGATAGAATATCCCTCCAACTTAAGGGAAAATTCTATAAGATGGTGGTGAGACCTACAATGCTTTATGGTGCATAATGTTAGCCAATAAAAGAAAAGTAAAAAATTAAGTTAGGTGTTGCAGAGATGAGGATGCTCATGTGGATGAATGGATTTACCATACCTGTTAACGGCGAATGGCGCACCATGGCGCAAAGGTCCATTTGGAGCCATGGCGCATAGCGCACGGCGCGGCGCGCGCTATTTTGAACATGGCGCAAGATATATAAAAAAATATAAAATAATAAGCATGAATATGAAATATTATTAAAAATGAAAGACAAGCTATCATAATAATAAAAGACAACAATGACATATATAAGTTCGACTAAGTAACATCCAAATATCACATAATTCAAATATTACAATATTTTTTAAAAAGATCAAATATGAATTTAATCTACTCTTCTTGGGAATCATCATCATCAGCAAATGTTAAAAAAGCTTCATTATCTTCTTCAACATTGTCTCCTACTTCATAATCCTCTTCATCACCCTCCTCATCATCATTCTCAATAGCAACATCATGCCTAATTGAAGATTCTTTCTCTTTCCCTTTAGATCTTTTCCTAATATTATAGCTTTTATCATAAACACCAGTAGCTTTAGCAACACTTGTCCAAGTTAAATCTTCCTCTCCAGCAATAAAGTCATTTTCTTCATCAGACTCATCATCTAATTTTCCTGTTAGCCATTCATTTGCATCATCTATCTCAGTCAAAGAAATAGGATCAATGACATCACGATGATTGAATCTCCGAATCAGTGCTCTATTATATTTCACATAAACTAAATCCTTTAAGCGACCATGATCCAATTTGCTTCTTCGTTTACTATGAAGCTGCAATTAAAATATTATTACATTACTATATTATGAACATATATAAAAAATCAACACATACATTGTAAAATACTTACATGTTCAAAAATACTCCAATTGCGTTCGCATCCAGATGAACTACATGTTAAACTTAGGACTTTGATAGCAAAGCTTTGTAAATTGGGAGCTCCTTGTCCATATGCCAACCATCAATGAGCTGGAAGAAATGATTTTTTTTTCAATATTATATAACAAATCAGTCTTAATTTTTTTGTAAATAATGATACCTGGAGATCGAGTAGTTCTTTGTCTTACAGCTGGAGGAATACCAAAAAGTCCTTCACCCCTAATGTATAAACTTAATTCATTACTGATTTTATCTTCTTCAGCTACATCTTGAGATAATCTTCCAATACATTGATAAAGACCATCAGCTATTTCCTTATCCTTGGCAATATCAGGGTTATTGAAGAAATATTCAGGATTTAAAAAATGTCCCGCTGCATGTAGAGGCCGATGTAATTGCACTTCCCATCTTCTATCAATCATTTTAAAAATTTGATCATACTTATCACTGTTATTGAAGCTTGCAGCAATTGCCTCTTTTGCTCTATCCATTGCTTCATATATGTAAGCCATTGGGGGCTTCTTCTCTCCATCAACCAATCTAAGAACCTTTAATAAAGGACCAGCTATTTTTAAGGCATACACTATAGTATTCCAAAATGATTGCTGTAAGATTGTATGTTGAGATTGTTTTGCTTTAGCCTCTTTCGCATAAGGACCCAAGATAAATTCCTCACAAGTGAACATTTTCTTCAAGTTCAGTTGTTGTTGATGAAAACGTTGTAAAGTTAAGAAAGCTGTTGCAAAGCGAGTCTTTGCGGTTTTGACTAGTGCTCTTTGATTTGTGCACCTTCTCATTAACTCAAGTAAGCGAGGCCTAGAATATATAAAACTGTGTACTGCCACTGCTTTCTCAAAGCATCGTCTTAGCTTTTGAATTTTAAAAATGTCCTCCATTAATAAATCCAAACAGTGAGCAGCACAAGGAGTCCAATAAATGTGAGGATATTTGTCCATCAATAATTTTCCTGTTATGTCATTATAATTTAAGTTAAGATGTATACAAATTCTTCATGAAATAACATAACTTTAGAATAAAAGTTGTGACAAACCTGCAAGAACATTTTCGGATGCATTATCAGTGACTACTTGGATCACATTATGTGGTCCAATAACCTCGATATACTTGCAAAAAAGTTCAAACATTTTCACAGCATTCTTGGAGAAAGAACTAGCATCAATTGATTCTATGAATGCACTACCTCTTGGACAATTAACAAGAAAATTGATTAAGCTTTTCCCATTCCTTGACGTCCATCCATCTGCCATTAGAGAACAACCATATCGTACACAATCTTCTTGATGGCGTCGCAATAGCTCATGTGTATGTCCAACCTCTTTCTTCAAACAAGTAACTCGTACCTCATGATAACTAGGAGGTTTCATTCCAGGTCCAAACTGCCCAAGTGCCTCCACCATAGCAGGAAAACTATCATAGTTCACAGCATTAAATGGAATTCCAGCATCATACATCCATCTACTGAACACTTGAACAGCCCTTCCCCTCATTTCCTTTTTAGCTGCATCCATTTCTTTGTTAAACTGACATTTTCTATGTTTTACTACATCTTCCGGATTTGGTGTAAGGAAAGTATCTAATGGACCTTTAGGTCGTGATGTTTTGAAGATAGATGTAGATGTTGATCCTTGACTAGATGTGTTAGATTTATTTGTCCGCAACATTTTAGATGGTTTAGCAACTAAAATATCATCTGTCATCACATCAAAGTCTTCTTCTTCTTCTTCAGCAAGGTTGACATTTGATATGTCATTAAACTGTTCCTTTAAATCTTTTTTTTTCAACATGGAAGCCTTAATTTCAGACTTCACATGCTCGGGACAGTTAGAGCAAGACCTTGCATTCCTAAAACCCCCAACGAGGTGTTGTTTGTGGCGTGTAATTCCTCCTTTTGTTATTTTACCACAAAAAATGCATGTCACACTGTTGTTGTCGGATTCATTTGTTAGTATAGCATATTTCCATGTTGTATCTTTTTTTAAAGATTGAACTGAATCTGACATTTTATGATCACCTAAAACAAACAAATTTAGATAAAAGAAATATAATATTGTCCAAGAAACATAATATGGGGGCTGCCGGGGGTCCAAGGGGGCGCTGCCCCCTGGCGGGGTTCGACCTGTAATTTTGAAATTCTGCTCAATACCGAGCGTGTACCGAGCATGTACTACTCGGTACCGAGCGGTACAGAGCATGTAACTAGTTGTACTGAGCTGTACCGAGCAGTACCGAGCATTTACATAGCAATACCGAGCGGTATCATGCATGTACTTAGCAATACCGAGTGTGTACCGAGCGTGTACCTAGTTGTACCGAGCTGGTACCTAGTTGTACCGAGCTTGTACCTAGTTGTACCGAGCTGGTACCTAGTTGTACCGAGCTGGTACCTAGTTGTACCAAGCTTGTACCTAGTTGTACCGAGCTTGTACCTAGTTGTACCGAGCTTGTACCTAGTTGTACCGAGCTTGTACCTAGTTGTACCGAGCTTGTACCTAGTTGTACCGAGCTAGTACCTAGTTGTACCGAACAAGTAACTAGCGGTACCGAGCGGTATCTAGCATATACATAGCTGTACCGAGCATTTACTTAGCGGTACCGAGTATACCTGTTAAGTTGTAAATTCTTGTAAGAAATAGCCGTGCAAAACAACAGAGCTGTGCGAAATAGTTGGAGGTTGCAAATCAGAGTCAGCTGGTAAGATTTTTTATTGGAACAGACGAAGGAGGGGGCGGATTTGGCAGAAGCACTGCTCTGCGGGACGATTCGGCGGAAACAACGACTTCAACTTCTGGACAGATTCGGCTGGATTCGACGGAAGTAGCGAATGCAGCAAATAAAAAACAAAAAACCTTCGACTTCGGGATAGATTCAGCGACCTCGACTTAGGAACTGTGGGATGTGTTCGGCGGATGCAGCAAACAGAAAATCTTTTGTGAAATTAGGGCAATGAATAGTCGTTTATCTTAAAATATATATATATTTTTAAATATAAAAAACATTCATAAGTATACGGAAATTTAAAAACAATTTGGCGCGCTATTTTGCGCCGTGCGCAATGCGCCATGGCTCACATGTGGCGCAAATAGCGCGCGCTATTTTAAACACATGCGCCTCGCCATGAACATGGCGCCGTAGGTGCGCCGCGCAGCGCCATGCGCCATGGCGCGCGCTATTTTGCGCCATTGACAGGTATGGGATTTACTCTCAATGACAAAATACGAAATAAGTATATACGTGAAAATGTTGAAGTAGCTCCAATGATAGATAAGATTAAAGAGAGTCGCCTTAGATAGTTTGGTCACATAAAACATCTACCTTCCAATGACTTGGTTATGAGAGTAAATATATTAGATATAACATATTAAGACAATTAGAGCTAAACCTAAAAAGACTTGGTTAGAAATTATTAGAAATGACATTTCTTTATTAAATTTAAATGAGAATTTGACTCTTAGCAGGACATGATAGAGACAAATGATTCATGTAACCGACCCCAAAGGCTTGATATTGTTGTTGTTGTTGTTGCATTCAAGAAACTTTAATCATTCACTCATATTGATTAAATTGTTGGAACCTAATATTGAAAGAGACTGAATGCCCTCATATAATTAGTCTATGATAATCTCTACCACTCAACTACAGCCAAATTGAAGACAATTTGAAGCCTGATCGCTCTAAAATTGATTTCTCACGCTTCTTCCTAAAATAAAATACATCAAAATATATTAAATTGACAGTATTAAGCATATTACATCTTTGAAGATTTGGAGTTAGTTGAGGAGTAGTGGCTAGGTGTAAATTACAAAATAGACAATTTACAATTTAAATGCAGGGCTAAGCCTTGTTATATCAATTCCTCTAGACACTGGATTGACCTAGCCTCATCTAATAGCCTCGCTCTAGTTTTATCATATTAGATTTTCAATCAGAGATCTTCTTCGCAAGACATTGTGCATTAATAACTAACGATGAGATTACCATGCAAGCAACATAGAGTATGAATCGAAAAAAGAGGCAGCGAGTACTCAATAACAGTGTAGCAAAAGAGCTTTGTACGAGATTAAGGGAATCATACAAACAATATTGTCGGATTAAGAAGCTCCACAGCAAAGGAATGATAACATTATAACATTTCCATACTGCTTGCTCGACACCACCAAATAAAAACGATATGAAACCAACCTTTTAAAGTGCGTCCTCATCAAAGTATCATACAAAGGCTTCCAGTAGATTCTAAGTGATAACTTCTTGCCATGCTTCTTTAAGAGCTTGACTAACATACTTCCCCATCTAACCTAATCACCATATAGAATACCCTGCGTCATAAAAAACTCACGTACGGAAATACAGAAATATAACTACCGTTGCAGCCAACTCAGGTAGAATTATCAACTGGATAGAAAATAATGTCAGCATCTGCATTATCCTTACTTGGGCGTAGAGTTTGTTCTGCGACGCGTTAAAAATCTCCAAACCAGATTCAACCAGCTCCTTTACATCTTCCAAAGAAACTTCACTCTTCGCTTTTATAAAGCTACAAGAAGAAAATAACCAAGAGTTAAAGACACGCAGAATCCGCAAATCAGGAAAGCAGCCCCAAAAATGGGGAAAGCTCATGCCGAACTAGGGACATCAAAAGATTAAAACGTTGGTTGTAAACTTCAACAAACTAAGAAAACTAGAAAGTGAAACGATGAAGGGATCAAGAAAGGAGCAAAGTAGACTCTGGTTTCCTAATAAAAAAGGCACATAAGAACCGAATTCGGATAAAAAAGGGATTAGAAGAAGGAAGAAGCGATATGATTACAGGTCAAGGACGGAGATCCACTTCAGAGTGGAGTAAACAGATTCAGGATCCTCCGGCCGCCAAGCCTCCTTTATGGATCTCAAGACGACAGCAAACGACTCCGACTCCCTCTTCGTCTCCTCGGCTACTTGCGGCGGAAGCCATGCGTTGTAGAGATGCATCTCTCCTTTCTCCTCGGTTATCTCCTTCGCTCCCTTCTTCCCTATTTATACCTACCTCCGTGACTGCCTACACCTGCTTCTTCTCCAAGACTAGGAAGCAAGCGCACAAGGCAACGAGTTGAGCATAAAAAGGGAGAACGACGGTTCGAAGGAAATATGAAATGGTCCGGTTCGGCTTATGGTAACACTAACACTGAACCGTCTCGGGTCGGTTAAAAGCGCGAATGGGGTCCGCGGATATTCCAAATCTTCCTACGTCAGCTGTGGGAAATTTGCAACAGTACGGTTCGGGTTTGGTTTGATTTAAAAACGGGTCGGATTTGCGCGAACCCACCCATTACGTGGGTTGGCACGGGCTCACGGGACTTGTATGAACGGTCTCGTCGTTGTCCTGATTTGATTGAAAATCGGGGAATAAAAATATTTGCAAAAAATATTTTTTGCGGGTGGAGAATGCAAAAGAGCTTCGGCACTCTGTCATGCGCTACCACTTGTTGCAAACGATAATCCTATGCACCAAGCACTAATAGGAAAATTTAAAAAGGAGCACTCAAAATCTCATAATTAGAAGAAGGAACGTAAATCCTTGATAAAGAAATAAGTCATCAAGTTTGAAGATGACTGGGCAGAACTAAAGTAATAAGGGCGTCATGTAAGTAAATTTTGCTTTGTTGGTTTGTATCAGGATTGATATATCATCCAAAAAACAAAATGTTGATCGAGCACGAATCTTGATGCAAAATCAAGTTGGAAACTTCCAAATTTAAGATTGGGAACATCCGAACTCCTATTTCAGCAAACTTACAGTCAAACTGAGCGTCTCGGAAATACGAACCCAATGACACCAAATTTGACTTAATCCGAGTCCAAATAAGTCCAAATCAAGAACCCAAATGCTGTTGAAAGCTTCATACCACTGTTTGAGTTACCAAACGGTTTCCAAATATGACAAGCTTATAGTCGAATCGAGCGACTCGACGGATTCCCAAGATCACTGAATTCCAAAATCATTAAGGCTTTCAAATGTCTGACGGATGGTCCATGATCAAGGGATTCAATATCGGCCGTCCATCCAACCACTCCCCATTTATCCTTGATCTCTCACCTATTTATGGGTCATGTCACTCCATAAATCTATAAATAGACTCTTATTTCTCTTGAAAAGGGATCCAAGCAAGAAGAGATGAGAAGCAAGAAGAGAAAAAGAGAAGAGAAGGAAGAAGGAAGAGAAGGAAGAAGCTCCTCCTCGACCACCGACGAAGTTTCGTCGGAACACTGCCGGTCCACCGTCGAGTCTCGTCGGACCACCGTCGGAGGCCCTCACCTTCACTAGACCACCGCCGGAGGCCCTCATCTTCGCTAGATCATCACTTAAGAGCTTGAGTTCTACCAGACCACCATCTAAGACCAGAAGTTCTGTCAAACCCTCACATGATACTCGAACTTCTATCATACAAGTATTACTTGTAATCTAATCGCCCTTGGAGGAGAGTCAGCCCATTGTAACCGACTCAAATTCTAGTGAAATCATTTTCAACTGGGCTAGGCTCCGTGATTTTTTTCCTTTCAAGGGTTTTCCACGTAAAAAATCTTTTGTTCTCTGTATGTGAGATGGATATTCATGCAACATTAAGACGTAAAATTATAACTCTATCGCCGCGTATATTCTAGCCCGCAACAAGGATGAACATAGATAACTTCATCGTACATAAAGTTATAAGCACTAATCAGAGCACAACTTTAGAGCTATTTAAATCTATTATGACCTAAATTATGTTAGAATTTTTATATGCGAATTTTTTTTATTCTTTTTACCATATTTTAAAGCCATTCATTCATAGATCATAATGTCACCTTTTTTTTGTAAAATATTACATTTTTATATCCTAAATTTAAATTTTATAAAAAAAGTGTGTGATGGGTTTAACCTATCTTTCTTTATATATATATATATATATATATATATATATATATATATATATATATATATATATATATATATATATATATATATATATATATATATATATATATATATATGTGTGTGTGTGAGAGAGAGAGAGAGAGTGTGAAAATATGTTAAGAAATCATTTCACTTGTTATCAACTTTTGTTTTCGATAAATGAGTTATGTATTATGCTCGGGTATTTTCCTTTAGTGTTGATATATATAAGAAAAAATTGCATGACCATCACAAAAATCTCGAAATCTGAATTGAAAATTTTCACAAATAAATTCAAGATCATCTGCACACCAATTTTAATAAAATTATAGTCGAATTGAACGACTTAATAAGACAATTCCAACGATATCAAAAATTGATTCAATCCGAGCTTGAATTAGTCCAAATCTAGCACTAAATTATGCATAACTGAAAACTTCAAATATTAATTTCGTGACAAGAAGACCTCCAAATTTAGCATGATTATGAAAATGCTTTATGATTAAACGAATCAATATGGATCAAAATACTCATCTTAAAAGTCCATAAATAAAGCCTCGTTTTCTATACATAAGGGGGTCTAAGAGTTAGAGAGCTAAAGAACTCTGTAGCATTTTCTGAATATCATCGTTGACGACCAAAATGGTTTTGCTATTGATTATCATTATCAGCCATCATCACCACCAACAACCACCACCAACAATCATCTACATCATCCCCATATTCTTATCAAGATCAAACCCTATCGTTGGGTTTCAATTGTCCAATCTGGACACCAAACTTATATAATCTCTACATAAGAAAAATAAAATATTTCATATTTTTTTTTCAGGTAAATAAAATGCTGCGAAAATCATGCAAAACACAAAAATTAAGAGCAATATTTTTTTCTATTTTATAAATAATTAAGGTAAATAAAATTTATGCGTTGATGGCTTTTTTTTTGTTTTGTTTCAACCCATACACTCTACCTTAATTAATAACATGCTAGTTTTTCCAGCTTGAATACTCGCCGAGCATTTTAATAATGTAGGCAATATTAATTGCCTGAACAATCAGCTGCGAGAATTATGATGCATGATTTGTAAGTCTTGCATGAATATTTTATTATTCAAAGTTCTTGAATTTTGAGATTAAAGAATATTTCTCAATTTTCATAACACCTATAAATTTATGGGTTCAGTAATTTATTTTAAATATTTAGTGTTTGATTTTATAAGTAAAAGATTTTTAGTAGTGTAAATATGCAGCTCAGCTTGGTCTCTTAGTTGAAAAAAATTATTACGTGCGGAGTCCGGACTCCAATCACGTGAAGACACTTTGATTTTTTTCTCTTTTTTGTACAGAGGGTGTGTATAAGTGGGGTAAAATTCAGATGTCTTCATGTGATTGGAGTCCAGACAAAAAGTTGTATATATGGACTCCGTACCTAATAATCCCTCTTTGGTTGGGGGCTTTGGCTATTAATCAAGATGCATTGAATTTGAAACATGCAACTGTCACCCAAAAAATGGAAATTTTATTACGTGCGTTGTTTGGATGCGTTCGGAGGTCAATCCAGAAGCACCATGTCATCCAATGCACAGTGCATGGGATGGCGGGCGTGTCTGAATTGACTTCCGGACACATTCAAATACCTCACAGAATAATATCTCAAAAAAATGATGTGGATAGCTTATTAATATTAATATTAATAGGCTATATAAAGCTTCTTATAAAAATGATTGCTCAAATCAATGTGTCCAAAAAACCTTAAGAAAATATCTTTATGAGTGGGCTAAAATGCAACCGTGAAGAAATTACCCATTAATTATAAAAATATTCTGAAAACCATAGCGCATCCCCATCAGCCATCCATCAAAATGACACCACAAAAAAACAATAAAGAAAAGTCACTATCACCATCAAAGGAATGATAAATTATTATGTGCGGACACCGGACGCCGTCCGATAATCAATCTGAATGCGTCATATCATTTTTTTGTTCGGTATCGGTACTGGGTACCACTCTGGCTACCGGGTGACATGACGTCATTTTGATTGGCCTCCGAACTGTTTGATGTCCGCACATAATTAGTTTTCGAAGCGGAAAACTTAATCATCCAAGAGGAATTGGATACAATGCTCCTATTTGGAGACATCCGAATTCTCTTGCTCCCATATCATAGAAATAAGAATCCCAAAACTCATTCAACCAATCGATCTGTTGCTCGGGAGCTTAAACTATCAATCAAGAGATCTTGACTTTGAAACTTCTACATGTAATATTCATGAATTTGCATTTAATTCACTCAATAATCTCAAAAGAAAATCTGAAAACACACAGTCACAAATAATTATAGGGATAATCATTATTATTATTTTTTTTTTTTTGGGACATTTAGGCCATTTAAGGCAAACTCACACACACAACGCATACACATGGACTCGAACCCTGGACCTCTTAGTTGGAAGCCTAAGCTCTCAACCAATAGACCAAGGGGAGTTGTGTATCATTATTTATTTTCAAAGTTAAATAACGTTAACATTTAATTATTATTAATAAAAATTCATTGTCAAATCTTATTATGTAGAATTTATTTCAAACAATTTTGTCATTGTTTCAATTTTCAGACCGCAATCAATGCTAAATAATATCTATAGCAGCTTAAAAAAAATTACTTTCTCCACAAAAACTTAAAAAAAAAAATCACTTTTATAAATGCTGCAGCCATCCTAAACAAACTTTTAAGGGCATCTCCAACCGAAAATCTCATTTTTCACTCCAAAATGCAGTGAAACCAAAAAATGCCGTGATTCATCTCCAATGGAACGCCATTTTGCCCCGTAAACCGTCGTTCTCTTCATTCGCGCCTTTTTCCCAAAGTTCGGTAGAGATAAAAGAATGGTGCAGATGAAAATGGCGTAAAAAATGAGGGTTTAGGGAGATGCCCTAATTAGGGTTTAGCTTCTTATAGGTTGGAGCAAAGCAAGATTCAGTTGGAGATGCCCTAATTAGATCATCATAACATATGATATATTGTAATGAGAATTCAAATTCAATTCTTTTTAGATCATTTGCATAACTTCAGATGAATAATAATTCAAAACACTCCATAAACTTAAAGTTCCAAGTAAAAAGTGAAGGAGAAGAAGTATGCATTTTTATGCTAAATCAAAGCTAACCTACAAAAAAATACATATACACAGCTAGCCTACGACATAAATGCGACGAACCAGTTCGGCGAATTCAGAGCTTTCAACCACGAAAAAAGATTTATTGATGCAGAGGAATCCACTCCAATTCAAGCTCCAGTTCTCCGCTTTCAACGTTTTGAAGCTTCAGATGGATCTCTTGCTTAATTTTTCCACCGATGATGTTGATGGTGCTATCTTTCATCAACGCATTGTCACTCGACTTGAGCCATTTCCCCACCTGCATATCATCAGGCAGTTCTTCGTCGCTAAATACCGTTGCCGCTGCAATGAACGGTTGGAGATCAACCTCAGCTTCACCCATAATGTCGTCGGCGGAGAAGGTGTCGTAGTCGTAGACTTGCTGTTTTGAAGAGGAAGAAATTAGCATTCAGTAGCTGGATAGCTTGTGCTAAATACATCCAGTTCAGGCAAAGTATTTCTTGAGCAGTCTTTAAAAAACTATAGTTTTATATGCAGATTATAGTAGTACACAACCTGAGTATTCGCTGTGTACTATAATAAGATGAGATTTATAGTGATTTCCATATCAATACAAAACTTTGTATTCCAATTAAATGAAGTCACACAATGAGCATAAAGTTGTGTGCTTCAATACTTCTTATGTAGAGTTATCTACTTAGGCTTCGTTTGAGATGACTTTCTTACTGCTTCTTAAAGCAGCTTTTTAGTATAAAATTTAAATTTTTGTAGTAAGAAGTTGTTTTAAGAAGCACTAACAAAACCGTCTCAAATGAATCCTAGAAAAGAAGTTGTTTTAAGAAGCAGTAAGAAAGTCGTCCCAAACAAATCCTACAAAAGAAGTTGTTTTAAGAAGCAGTAAAAAATCCGTCCCAAACGAAGCAGTTTCATTTGGGACAACTTTCTTACTGCTTCTTAAAATAACTTCTTAGTACAAAAATTTAAATTTTTATATTAGGTAGCTGCTTTAAGTAGTAAGAAAGGTGTCCCAAACGAAGCATTAATCTATATGTAATAATTTCTGCTCAAGAAGGTGGCCTATGGAATTTACAGATAACATAATGGTGCTTCTATTTTGTTGAGGATGCTTCATTATCACAGAAAATAACTTCTTCTTTTTTCTATCTCTCAGCTTCTATCTCTTCTTTAATAAACCACATCTCTATTTTACATACAAAAGCTTTCGCTTGTAGCACTTCTCAAGTTATCCATTACAAAAGAATCCATGCACGCCAATTTTGCACATCTCCCTATATTATCCCCTTAGTTGAATCCTATTTACATGACTTAAAATAGGAGGCGATTTTAAATTCAAATCAATCTTAATTTTGGATTATCCCAACTAAAGAATTATCCTAGCAAAATTTCAAACCCAATTTTATTCTAAAAATACAGAGAAATTTGTTATTATTTTAACAAGTCAGGAAAGAGAAGCCCCAAATCTTTCAAATTAAATTAAAAAGAAAACAACTTGGAATAGAAAATAAAAAACAGAGGTTTAAACTAATACCAAAAATTACTCAAATAAAAAGTTCCTCAAAAAGATATCTTCCCATATGTCTATGGAATCGGCACAAAATTTCTAACTCATCTAAGCTACTCACTCCTCAAGATGATACTCCACTGTAAAAAAAAAATCTCCTTCATGTCGTCTTTCTCAAACCACTCTCTCTTCTCTAATAAACTCCTCTGCTTTAAATAAAAAAGTTTTCACCTGCAATCCTTCTCAAGCCGTCTGTCACCAAGGATCCACACTTTTGCTCCCAAACTATCCAAAAATTATACACACTCGAAAACCATAAAAAAAACTTCCCAAACTCGATTTTATCATAAATATAAATAAAATTTTATGTATATCCTAACAAATTATTGAATCGAAACAATAATACATTTAACACATCAATTAGAATAATTACTACTACAACAAGTCTTTATCCCACTACGTGAGGTCGGCTATCCATTAAGATAATTACGAACAAGAAAAAACTAGATATCAAGTGAAGGAAACACTTGCATGAGATTCAACAGTAAACAAATGAGCATTTTTAAAACTTGAATAAGAAATATAAAACTATTCTCAAAGCAACCAAATAAAATATCATACTAGAAATATAGAAAATCAGGTGATTACTCATAAAGGTAGAAGAGGCTTTTCAAGTGAAGAAGCAATTCTTATTAATGTAAATGATTACCAGTTTCAGTGCTCCATAACGTTGAGGAACAGTTAACTTTAGCTCCTCATTCCAAACTGGATTCAAATTACTTTGTTTTACTGAAGTCTTAACCTTCTGCACAGTCCAAGCAAAACCACGAAAAAAACATCATAAAAAGATAAAATTATTAAACAACGCCTATGAAAACCTAATCCTTTACCTCTAGAAATAAATCTAATCTTTATCTTTACATTCAATAATGAAGACAAACAGCTAACCTGCTGCCCAAGTGCCAAAATAACATAAGGATCACTAGATCTGAAATCTCTAATAGCCAAATTTATTCCTCTAACCACTTTGACCTTCAAAGTTCCAATAGATATTGATGCATCTGTCTGCATTTATTAAAAGATCTTCTGATTATTGGAGTTTAAATATCATGAAATTCAAATCTGACAAACAATTTACATTACTAACAGCATTTCTTGAAGTGGCTAGGCTGTAAAATGAATCGGAATCTACACCAGAAGCACAAGTCTTGAAGGAGCTCTTGGAAGAGATCATCCGCAAGCTTGGTTTCAAAAATTCCTGGAATTCGTACTTAGACCTATTGATAAAAATAGTATCTTGAACATCCATCACAAGAAATTATTACTAAAGAAATTTACATATTGCACCTGATAAACTTTGTGCGCTCCTCAATGCTTGCATTTGGTTTAGGTTTTGAAATTCCTTTAGGAATATAAGCCTCATAGATTGCATTGGCAGAAGAGTTTCCACCAACCTCAACCATCGACTCAATGTCTTCCTCAGACCACTCATCCAAAGTTACAGACAAGACCTGAATGAGATCAATTACAGTGAAAGAAAGTTGAGCTGAACTCTGAAGTTGCAATATTTACAGATCCAGAGTATTTTACCTGGGAAAGCGAAAAAAAAGTCCAAAAAAAGATTACCATGTTATATTGCACCACAAAAGTAAAAAACTGAAGCAAGTGAGAAAACATTTAACACTACCTTCGAAATATCAGAGCTAAGATTTCTGTGAACACTGCAGCATTTTAAGCATAAAAATACCCCAATATTAGCTGATCTGCAAAGATTCAAAATCTACATTCAGATATACAAATATTTTGATGCAGTATGAGTTTTCTATCTCAATCCTTAGTCATTTTACTTTTCAGTATCATTTGATGTGTCAAATTTATAACATTGTCCTTCTTTGTCTTTAAGATGATTATTAGCGAGTAAATGTCATTTATCATTCAGAACTAGGAAGATATTTGTTTTTTATTTGTTCAAGTGTGATTGTCATTTTATCAATAGCGTTTAAGGCCATACAATTCAGATGGTTGACTGCGAAATAAATAAAAAACTTTCTTTTGGCATCCCCATTGGGGATTGATTCCTCCCTCTTACTCCTAGCTTAGAGGCGCTTCTTCATTTCTTACTACCTCTAGCCTCCATCGACTTGAGGCATTCATCTCTTCTTCTCTTTATCTTCCCTACTCTTCATCTAAGCCAGATCCTTCCCTTCAAGAATCAAATATTGAAGCCCCTGACAATATTGGTTTTTTCTGCCTTGCTAACCATTTTGGCACAAAGGTTTTTGCAATGTATAATAAACACAAGTCGGTTTGATTATCAGCATGACAAAAAATCATACAGGTGAAAAGTATAAGAGAATACGACTGGGAGCATCGTAGGGAATTAAGATTTTCCTCCATGTGCCCACCTGAATTTGTTAATGCCATCACAGTTAGATATTGTACAAGATGAGACAAAAATGGAAGTAGACACTAAAGTTATAGAAGGCAAGGATCCTAGTTAAGTGTAAGAAAAAAAAAATCAGTAAGCAATGCTACTGGACAACAATCCGACTGATAATAAGAAGTTTATAGAAGATCAAAAAGAAACTCACTGTAGTCCTTGAGGGTAACATGGTAGGAAAAAAAGGGTAATGTGGGCAAGAACATAGCAGGAAACTGATCAGTTAATCTGGAGATGAATCATGTGGGTTGCTTCGTTTTAAAAAATATATCTTGGAAGCTGAAGGAAGAATTCTACAGAACTTTGTTAGGAAATACTTGATTTCAAGTATTCCCTAATCACTTTAGCAACAAATCTCAAGGCGAGCTGCTGTCCACAGCAGGAAATCAGCCAAAAACAGTAGAAAAAACGAGGAAAACTGTTGGAGACTAGGAGAAAACACCGGTATTTTACTAGTAGATGATGAAAATAGCAAAGATACAATTTGTTCTTCGATTCGAGAGGAAGAACGTACTCTCCAAAGTCTCCGGCGAAGCCAAGAGCCCAAAACAAAACCTAGATCTCAAAGAGAAAACTCAAATTCAAGATGATCCGCTAATTCCCCCCCAAACTCCTAATTATACAAAATTAATCATAAAGGACAATCATAAACTTCCTAAAACAGCCTTTTACGTTCAAAATTTCCCTCCTAAACTCCACGGCTCACGGCAGAGCCGTTTCCGCCGTTCGGCTCTCTCGCGTGCGTCTCGCGTAGACGCGGACCGGTCCCTGCTGAACCGGTCCATGGGCCGGTCTAACATTACCGCCCTCCCAAAGAATCACCTTGTCCTCAAGGTGAAAATCTGGAAACTGCTGTTTCGCCATCTCGTATGGCTCCCACGTGGCCTCGTAGTCAGGAAGGTTCTTCCACTGGATCAACACTTCCTTAGTTTCATCTTCTTTCTGGCGAACACCCTTCAGCTCCCAGGGTTCCAGGATCACCTCTAACTCCTCCGTAAGTGTCGGCGGTAGCTCGGGAATGGCGATGTGATCACCAATGACCCTTCTCAGCTGTGAGACATGAAAAACTGGGTGTATAGTCGCCGATGGGGGTAATTTCAGTCGATATGCTACTGCCCCGATCTTCTCTATCACTTCATAAGGACCAAAGTACCTTGGAGCTAGCTTTTCATTCCTCCTATTGGCGACTGTCTTCTGCCTGTATGGGCGGAGCTTCAAGAACACCTTATCCCCTGCCTCAAAATGAATATCTTTTCTATGTCCATCTGCTTGTTTCTTCATGATTTGTTGCGCCCTCAGTAAGTGCCTTTTTAACTCCTCTAACACTCGGTCCCTCTCCTCCAAATACTCCTCTACTGATGAAACAGGAGTATTACTGCTCCCAAAGTGTACCAAGTGTGGGGGATCCCGTCCGTACAACACTTTGAATGGGGTCATTTGTGAAGCCGAGTGAAATGACGTGTTGTACCAGTACTCAGCCCAAGATAACCACTTCGCCCATAGCTTTGGTGTCTCTGAAACAAAGCATCTGAGGTACGTTTCCAAACTCCTGTTGACTACTTCCGTCTGTCCATCCGTCTGTGGGTGGTAGGCTGTACTTCTCTTGAGCACTGTTCCCTGCAATCTGAATAGCTCCTTCCAGAAATGACTGAGGAACACCTTGTCCCTATCTGATACGATCGCCTCTGGCACCCCGTGTAATCTGACCACTTCTCTGATAAAGGCTGATGCTACTGTTATTGCGGTGTAGGGATGTCGGAGGGGAATGAAATGTGCATACTTGCTCAACCTGTCCACCACTACTAAGATCACTGTGAACCCCTCTGAACGGGGCAGCCCATCTATGAAATCCATAGAGATTTCCTCCCATACTCTACCCGGCAAGGCTAAAGGTTGTAGTAATCCTCCTGGTGACATAGCTAGGTACTTACTCCTTTGACAGACCTCACATCTGGCTACCATCTCCTCTACATTTTTATGCATCCCCTTCCAGTATAACTCTCCAGCTAGCCTCCTGTATGTCTTTTGTACGCCTGAATGACCCCCTATTGCACTCCCATGAAACTCATGGAGTAGGTTTGGGATGTGGATCGACGTTCGGGGCATCACAAATCTCCCCTGATACAACAGCTTGTCTCCCTCCAAGGAGTATCCTGGGTGGCTACCTGGTTCCTTCAGCAACTCAGTTCTGATCTTTCCCAAACTCTCATCTCTGGCGCTCTCTTCTCTGATGGCCTCCCAATCCAGCATCCAGGGCACGGACAGAGCGACTGTCTGTAATTCCTCCATGCACCTAGATAAAGCATCTGCCGCCTTGTTCTCCACTCCTGGCCTGTACTGAATCTCAAAGTCGTACCCTAGTAGCTTGGATAGCCACCTCTGATGCTCTTCAGTCACCATCCGTTGTTCCAGAAGAAATTTCAGGCTCCGCTGATCGGTCCTGACCACGAAGTGTCTTCCAAGTAGGTAAGGTCGCCATTTCTGGATAGCCAACACGATGGCCATTAATTCCCTCTCATATACTGATTTCATCCTTGCCCGAGCAGTCAATACCTGGCTGAAATAAGCGATGGGCCTCCTATTCTGCATCAGTACTGCACCCAGTCCGTACCCCGATGCATCTGTCTCCACAATGAATGTCTGAGTAAAATCTGGCAAAGCCAGTACTGGCACTGTAGTCATTGCCTTCTTCAGGCTCTCGAAAGCAGAGGTGGCTGCTTCTCCCCACAGGAAGCCATCCTTCTTCAGCTGCTCTGTAAGTGGCCAGGCTATGGTGCTATACCCCTTCACAAATCTTCTGTAATAACCTGTCAATCCCAGAAATCCCCTCAGCGCCTTCAGACTTTTCGGTAGTGGCCGCCTTAGCATCGCCTCAATTTTGAATTGATCAGCTGCCACTCCTTCTTTTGATACCACATGGCCCAAGTATTCTACACTGGCTTGAGCGAAGCAGCATTTCTTCAAGTTTGCCTTCAACTGATGCTCCTGCAGAACCTCTAGCACCGTTCTTAAATGTTCCCAATGTTCGACCTCTGTCCTGCTGTATATCAGGATGTCGTCAAAGAATACTAACACAAACCGTCTGAGATAAGGTTTGAAAACCTTGTTCATCAGGGCCTGGAAAGTAGCAGGTGCATTGGTGAGGCCAAAGGGCATCACCAAGAACTCATAATGGCCTTCATGAGTTCTAAAAGCTGTTTTGGGAACATCTTCCTTCCTCATTCGAATCTGGTGGTAGCCCGATTTCAAATCTATCTTGCTGAAGATCATGGTCCCACTTAATTCATCTAAGAGCTCATCGATAACGGGTATAGGAAACTTATCAGATACAGTCTCCTTATTGAGGGCTCTGTAGTCTACACAAAAACGCCAGCTGCCATCCTTCTTTTTTACCAACAGAACGGGACTAGAGAAAGGGCTGATGCTGGGTCTGATGATCTCTGCCTCCAGCATCTCTCTAATCAACCGTTCAATTTCATCCTTCTGGAACTGAGGGTAACGGTAAGGACGTACACTGATGGGTGATACTCCTTCCCTCAACACAATAGCATGCTCATGCTCCCTCTGCGGTGGTAATCCCTGAGGCGGCTGAAACACCTCTTGGAACTGTTGAATCAACGGCTGAACGGAGAGGGGTATAGCTCCTCCCTCATCCACTCCTCCCCCCTCCAAACTATGCAATTCCACCAGGTAGCCTCCTCCCTCCTGCTGAATGGTTCGGATTAGGGATTTGAGAGAAACCCCCGCCTTGGTCAACCCAGCGTCTCCTTGAATCGTTCTCCTTCTCTCCCCTATCACAAGTTCCATCCTCAAAGTCCCCCAATTAATCTTCGTCTCCCCCAATGTACGCATCCACTTCATCCCTAAGATGACGTCCGTACTCCCCAATTCCAAAGGAAGGAAATCTTCCTTCACCTGGATTCCCTGAATCATCAGCACCACCTCTCTACAAACTCCCCTTCCCATTTCCACCTTTCCCGTGCCCATCATCACCCCATAGCCACCTGTGTCCACTAACTCCATCCCCAGCGATTCCACTATCTGGGTGGAAATGAAGTTATGGGTTGCCCCACTATCAATCAACACCACCACCTCACGGTCAGCTATCTCTCCTCTCACCTTCATAGTGTGACTCGGAGTGAATCCCACTACAGAGTTCAGGGAGACTTCTGCTACATCTAGATGCAACTTCTCATCCTCCTCCACTTCGGGGTCATTCCCACCTCTCTCTTCGTCTTCCTCATCTTCACAAACGAGGAGAACCTGAAGAGAACGGTCCTTGCACCTGTGCCCCGGCATGTACTTCTCATCGCATCTGAAGCACAACCCTTTTGCTCTTTTGTCCTGCATTTCTTTTTCTGTCAACCTTTTGAACTGTCCCCCATTACCTCCTCCAGTCTTTTCCTTGGGTGCTTCCTTCTGACCCCCCGGCGCTACCCCTTTGGAGGGTAATACCGCAGTAGTCATCTTGTACGATCCCCCTGAGTAGTTGCCTCGAGCTCATCTTTCTGACTTCTTTTGATCTTCCACCAGTTGTGCAAGCTCCATCGCCTTGCCTAAATTCCTTGGCTCCAGCACTCTGACCACTGTTCTTATCTCAGGTTTGAGCCCCTTATGAAATTTCCCTCCAGGGCTGATTCAGAGATATGATCCAAACGGCTCGCTAAGTACTCGAATCTGTCTCGGTAGTCGGCCACGGTCCCTTCCTGAGTCAGAGCAAAGAACTGCTCATAGAAGTCTCCTCCCCCATCGGCTCGGAAACGTTCTAATAAACAATCCTTAAACTCTCTCCAAGTCCTGATAGGCTCTCTCCTGTCTCGCCATTGATACCATGCCAACGCCTTCCCTTCCAGACACAATCCTGCCGCCGTCAGCTTCTCATCATCTGTCAACCCGTTGACAGCAAAGTAACGCTCCACCTTGTAGATCCAACCATGGCCATCTTCGCCCTCAAAGATGGGCATCTTCAACTTCCTCACCTTCGGATCCCTTCCGTTACCCCGGAACTCTCCATAACCTCCCGTTCCTCGAAGAGGAGGTGCTCCCCAAGTGTCCCGATCCTCCCTCCGACGTTGGTAACCGAATTCTTCGTCATAATCTCCTCTTCCCCTTTCAAAATCAGCACCTCGACGCTGAAATTCAGCACCTCGACGCTGATATTCTTCTCTCCTTTCTCCAAAATCTGCACTACCTTCATATTCCCCCCGCCTGCCTCCAAAATCCACACCTCGACGCTGAAAATCAGCACCTCGACGCTGAAAATCAGCACCTCGACGTTGAAAATCAGCACCTCGGCGGTCATTCCCCATGCTCATCTCCTCTCTAGAGAGTGGCTCTAGAGGTGACATGTCGTCATCACCTTCAAGAATCTCCACTTCCGGATTCCTCCTCCCCCGGATTGGGTTCGGATTTCCTCCTACGCCATGGCCGTCAGTGGTCTCTCTCACTTCCGATGTGTCTGGATGGGTTTTCATCTCCAATAATTTCTTAATCATTTCCTCCATCGCCGCGAACCTCCCTTCCAACCTCTCATTGTTGGTAGAGATCTCCAAGAATTTCCCCTCCAGATCTGTCTTCAGTTGACCAAACTCGCCTTCTAAAACTTCCACCTTCTTCCCGGCCATCTTTCTTTTAACGGATCCACAAAAAACTTTTTCCGGAGACGACGATCTTGCTGAAATTTCAGAATTTCAGCCGCCGGTGGTCCCGAATCGGTGCTCTGATACCAATTTGTTAGGAAATACTTGATTTCAAGTATTCCCTAATCACTTTAGCAACAAATCTCAAGGCGAGCTGCTGTCCACAGCAGGAAATCAGCCAAAAACAGTTGAAAAAACGAGGAAAACTGTTGGAGACTAGGAGAAAACACCGGTATTTTACTAGTAGATGATGAAAATAGCAAAGATACAATTTGTTCTTCGATTCGAGAGGAAGAACGTACTCTCCAAAGTCTCCGGCGAAGCCAAGAGCCCAAAACAAAACCTAGATCTCAAAGAGAAAACTCAAATTCAAGATGATCCGCTAATTCCCCCCCAAACTCCTAATTATACAAAATTAATCATAAAGGACAATCATAAACTTTCTAAAACAGCCTTTTACGTTCAAAATTTCCCTCCTAAACTCCACGGCTCACGGCAGAGCCGTTTCCGCCGTTCGGCTCTCTCGCGTGCGTCTCGCGTAGACGCGGACCGGTCCCTGCTGGACCGGTCCAACCGGCCCATCCTGGGCCGGTCTAACAAACTTCAACAAGACCATGTAATGAAAGATCAGAACGTTGAAAAATAAAGATAGCACAAATGAGTAGAATGTTAGTAAAAATGAGAATTTTGACATAGATTGTTGTGGGACTACACGGATAAAATATAAAATAGCTTTTTGAAGAAGTGTCGGGCTAACTTCTATCATAGATTATATATATGTCAGGAATTAACAATTGACCACAACTCCACAAGAGAGCAATTAAAAAATCAGCATCTTTTTCATGGAATAGGATAACGATGTGCAGCCGGTTCACAAGGAACCAGCAGCCGGTTCAGTTCTGCAGGAGGCGG
Source organism: Dendrobium huoshanense (assembly GCA_016618105.1). NCBI lineage: Eukaryota > Viridiplantae > Streptophyta > Magnoliopsida > Asparagales > Orchidaceae > Dendrobium > Dendrobium huoshanense. The sequence continues at coordinate 15,904,916 of CM028348.1, forward strand.
ACAGACCATCTTTTGGCCCGCCCACATGGGGGCCCCACTTGATCCAAATTTCAATTTGGGTTGGGCGGCTAGGCTTAGGGAGGGAAAATCAATTAGGAAATTTTTTGTATTAAGTAAGAGGAGGGAGATTAGGAGGGATTAGGTTTTGATTGATTGGAATTAGGATTTTCTTGTTGGCTTGGGCTCTAGAACGAATTCTAGAGATTGGGAGAGTGCAATCCTCCTCTCGAATAGAGGATCATTGTATCTTTGCTATTTTTCTTGCATCTACTAGTAAAATACAAGTTGTTTCTCCAAATTTCTCTCAGATTTTCCCTGTTTTTCCACTGTTTTGCTGTTTTTCCTGCTGCGAACAGCAGTTTGCATCGAGATTTGCTATAGAAGTGATTTGGAAATACTTGAAATCAAGTATTTCTTATCAGATAAATATGTTGCACCATTGTGTAAAGCTTTCAGCTTTCAAATTATCTGAATGGTTAAAGAAAATAAATAGATTTATTCAGGAAAAAAAGATGTTGGTCACAAATAACAAACAAGAATTGAATGGTGAACGAGGCTGACCAGGTAAGGATAATAATGATCATGACTATGAAATGTACTATACGTAGCCATAGCTCAATGTATCCAATATAAATGGGATAGCTCAGAAAAAGAGTCCATGTGCTCCAAAAAAGGTTATAGAACTTACGCCCATTTAGGATCTGGAGCATCACAGTCAGCGCACACCTGGTTATCACTTTTAAGTAGTAGCTCTTTGATTTTTCTAGAACTTCCTGTTTTGAAACAGAAGAAACTTAGCTATAAGTTATTGCAAATTTTAATCAAAATAAGTTAGTAGAAAATAGAATTAGTAAAGACATCATGAATCATAAAGATCTTAGATTTGTACAAGGAAGAAAAAACAAATAATTAAATACATCATAAGGACAAGTATCAATTTCGTGATGTGCTTTTAGGTATATTTGTTGAATATCGATTCAACTTTACAAGTAAAAGCTGGATAGAAAATAACAAGAAATAAAAAATCTCCTTGTACATTTTCCCAAAGGCATAAAATCCCTGTCATGTGGCTAATTGTAATGGCAGTAAAAGCAAGAAGTCGCATTCCTTTTGGCAACATTGTAAAAAATTCCCTAGAAAGTAATTTGACTACAGCACACATCGGTCTTTAGAATGACTACAATTGCTATATGGTGGTTAGCATGAGCACATACTCGGCCACTTCTTGAGAAGTAACAAATAATAGCTAGTATAAACAAAAATTGAAAAATCACTTGTACATTTTGCCAAAGAATAATTATCTTAGGGGCTGTTTGGTCGTAAGTTTTGAGGGTGTAAAGTATTCCAAATGTAGGGGTTTTGAAAACTTTGATATTTGGCTGAATGAAAACGTAATGAAAAGTAAATGTAGTGTAAACCATTTTAACTTATTTTTGAGGTAAATTAAACTCGCTTAGTTTTGAGCAAGAATCGTTTACACCGCAAGCAAGCTCGCTTGACCGCCACCGGCCAAGATAATTCTAATTATGAAATATGAGCATACATCTTTGTATGCATTAACAAGCAACTACATATTCATATGCAGAATTGCAAGTGGAGATAAGATAAAGCATGTTTGTTTAAAGCTTTGCTCAGTTGGTAACATTTGAAAAAGAAGTATAATTCTTTAAATATTATATGCATATTCTTTTTATGCAACTAGTATAATAGATTTGTTGCTATGAAGGTAGGTAATCATATAAACAAGTATGAGTTACAAATATGTGAAATCTACTTAATATTAAATTAGTAAAGTTTGGTTATAACATGATATGTTACCTGCAATTTTAAGTCGGGCAAAAGGGACTCCTAAAGAGATAAAAGGGACATTTGTGTAGTTCAAGGCTAATAATGCAATGTTTACCTGGACGTCATTGAACATCCATATGAAATTTTAGACAAATCTTTAAAAGACTAATATTGATATTCAATATAGACTTCAAAAGAAGTAAAAATTAATGCTAAATATGAGTTTATGTTGTTTTATAAATAATGACAGGTTTGATTCATTCATGATTTCAATGTTGTAAGTTTTATAATCATGTAATTTAATTGTTATCTAATTTGCATAACTTATGGAGTCTCATTGCTCGCGAGTTATTTTATATTGGTTATTGTTACAGGAAAAGGAAAGAAAACTGGAAGCATAATAGGTTCAAGTTCATTTCACTTTATGTTCTTCTATTTAGCATTGTTTGTGAGTCTATATTTGAGGTATATAGACTGTTCAATGTTGTACTACTTTAGATTCTCTTAGTGGCTATGTACATATTTATATGATGAAATTTAAATTAAATAGATGCTTCTGTGTATTTAGTAAATGTAATTGTTGGTGGTTGTTTTATTCAACTATGACATTAATGAGAAATGATAAAAGTAAAGAATGAATGTGATGTTTTTGTATATGACACTCTACATTACTAGTAAGGGGTATTATGGGGTGTTACATCTAGTGTACTTCAAGCCTCGTCCCACTTGTCTCTTGGTCGCATAGAGCATCAACAATCATTCCTAGATAAATTTATGATAATTTAAAGAGAAGAAACGAAAAGTAATAAAGACAATTTAAGAGACTTTCGTTGTCTCCAACCACACACTTAAGTATGTAATGCAGTTTAACTTTAATCTTCTCATATATCAAATTTTAAAGAGCTAAAAATTTTCTGGTTTTAAATTTTAACAAATTATATAATGATTATAAAATATGAAGGTAGCTCTATTAAATTTTTTTTAAAAAAAGTGTTTATTAAATTTCTAATTTAATAGGATATCTTATTGTATAAATAATTATATTTTGTACAATGAAACAAAGTTCTAAATGACTTGTTTAAGTTATTTATACATAAGTTATAATAAAATTCTTAGACTACTTGCATTCACAAAATGTATAAATTGACATGCATAAATCATCTACACTTTTATGCATTTGAAAGCTCAAAGAATTTGTATCGATGTTTAATGTATTGTCTTATGAACACATATACTCATGAGATAATGCATCAGCATAATATCGCCAAGTGTCAACTATGAATATACAATTAGCAATCTGATCTAATTATGTGATGCTATGCAATACGAAACTTGCAGGTATGGCTTTGTACTTGTTTCTTCTTTATTATGTTTATACTCTAGGCTTGTGCAGCTTATAAATGTAATGCAAATGTTCAAACAATTTAAATTAGCAGCTATAAGATGGTGTGATCGAAGTCATATTTTATTGTTCACTCACATTAGTTTTGCAGGAAGACCCTAGGATAGCAAGCATTAGAGACATGAAAAATAGGGCCTTATACACTCATATGTAGGCTTTTCTTTATTCACACTAAGTTCATCACTTGGTATTGGTAAATTTGTGGCAACCTCATACTGCCTGGGTTAGTGTTCATAGAGACTATTAGCATTCTAGGTATACACTTCACTTACTAGTAGGTTAGCCCACTCAAAGTATAAAATCCACATAGTCTAAAATTTCAGAGGGAGCAATGATTGAGCGTAATGGGCTTGTCACACTGGACATAAACACCTAACTTAGATACATACTTGGTCAGCATCTAGTGATGAGGTCATCGATAGGAGATTTCGGCGCGCTTATCAGAGACGACCACGAAGATCGACGGCCGAGATTGCTAGCCTTTATTTTTGATCTCATTTGTATTTTTCAGTTTTCATTTTATGATTGTATTTTCGTAGTTTCCATTTTTACCCCTGAGGGTAATAGTTGCTTGTGTAGCCCCAAGGGGCATTTTAGACTTTGCGCATTATTTTTCTGTTGGGCCTATTTATATGGCCGTTGTACCTTGTATTGGATTATTGCTTAATGAATGAAAATTTCCCCCATATTGTTCTCTTGGTGAGTGCAAGAAAGATCTCTTGGTGAGTTCTTCCCCTTGAGATCTCTTAGTGAGTTCTCTAATTATCTTGTTTTATTTATTTGTTTTCCATATGATATTTTCCCCACTAGAGAATTCCCCACAAGTCTCTCTCCCTTTGCTCTTGCATCCGGCCCAAGGAAGTTTCCCCACCGCCGGCCTAGCCCCATCCCGCCACCCACCACCTTGCCGGCCAAACCCCTCATACGCCTCATCCTATAGGCATCACACCTCAATTTCCCCAACCTCAAGTTTGAGATTTGAAATTTCAAAATTTGAATTATTTCCTAATTTGGAAATCCAAATTTGGAAACTATTCAAGAGAAAATTATTTCAAATCTAATTAACTTGGAGTTTTATTTGCTTTGCCACGTCATCAAATTTTGCATTAAACCCCCCTCCTTCCCACGGTTTTCCCCTCTCTCCCCAAGCAAGCCGCCGGCCTCCCTATGGGGAAAACTAATTAATGCTCCATTAACCCCCTTTAATCCTATTTGAAATTCAAATTAGGATTAAAATCTTCCCTCCACTTCTCTAAAACTGAAAATAATTTCAGTTTTCTAGCCTAGAATCTCTCCCTAATTGAAATTTTCAATTAATGCCTTAATGACATTAATTGGAAATTCAAACCCCTAATTCCCTCCCTCCTAATTTCACTAAAACTGAGATCTAATTTCAGATTGATCTCACATAACCAGCCCCCTCCATTGCTCTACCGCCGGCTCCCCTCCCTCCTTGCCAAGCCGCCGACCCACCTTCCCTCCTTGGAAGATTTTGCTTGCGGCGACCATCCGGATCCAATCCAAGGATGCATGGACGAGCAAGAGTGGAACTACGGTTTTGAGTACGACGACAACGGAAGGGTCGACATCCTCCGTTCCCAATTTTTCGACGTTGGATTTGATTTCGACGATACCGTCGAAGATTATCTAGCCCGCATCGTACCGACACTCATTGAATCAATTGACGAACATTTCTCCGTCTATACTTGGCGGATCAAAGGTCGATCTACCGTGCCTCCTCCACCTCCGAGATCTTCTTCCATGGCGACGTTCGTTGGCGCTTCCATCTTAGTGGCAACCTCCTTGCTCGCTTGGACAATCTTCCGCCGCTCAACTTAGTCTTCGTAGGAAGAGAGTGCTAACGGTCCCAAAGTGTGAACAACTTGGTATTAATCTTGGGAATCTTATTTACTAGCTTTGGTTTTATGTTTTCTTTTGCAATTGCTTAAAAGATTTGGCTATCTTATTGTCGTTTCTTTGCCTAGCATGTTGAACACCATGATTTACTTATAATTGACTTAACTTTGATGCAAGATTGAGTAATTTGTAAAGCTGAATTTTAATTTTCTTTAACAATCCTTGTGTAACTCACTTTGCATCACATCATTTTGGTATCAGAGCATGGTTTACCATGCTTGACATGCGTAGAAAGCATCCTAGGGTTTAGTTCCTTGCAATAGTTCATAAACTTCATGCATACCATTGATTAGGTAAGTTATTTTCACTGTTTTGTTACTGTTTTGTGCATTTCCAGCAAACATCTATTTGAATTAGAACATTCTAGCTCGCATCTTAGTGTCGGTCTTGTGTTTGGTAGATTCCTAAGTGCCTAGAACAATTTCGACTTGAATTACCCCTGCTGTCCTTACATTTCTGCAGCCTACATTCACTGATTAGGGAGTTTAGACACGTGTTTTGCTGCTGCCATTAATCCCTGCAGTCTCTACAAGTCCTCTGTGCTGGCCACACGTTAGAATTCACTTGGATTAATGTTCCCTGGTTAGTCACTGCTGCTGTCCACTTAAAACCTGCACGTTTTATAGACCTAATTTTGTCCAGAAAGCTATCTTAGTTGCTGTCCACACTTAGCTTCCCACCGAACACTTCCTAGACACAAACCTCCTTGTGTTAGTTTGCTGCCTTTGTTTTTCCTGCAGCAGTTAGGAGCCTTTGGGACCTCCTCCCTGAGCTTATCCTTGCTGCCCTCCTACACATCTCTTCCTCGGGAAACCCCTAAACTTTCCCCATGGACCCGCAACATCTCCAAGCTACCCTTGACCTTATTTTGGGACAATTGGGCACCGTTACTCAGCAAATCCGCAACACCCAAACCGATCTAGCCGACTTTAGGCGCCACACGAGTGACCGACTAGATAATATCGAGCGTAATGGGAATCCTGCGATCTATACTCCCTCGAGACCTCACTCACCTTATGGTGACGGCAACCGACCCGATCGTGAACAACCTCGCGATCCCGGACACTTCCAAGACCCTTATCATCATAATCTGAGGCCCCATCAAGAGCCTATAGGAGACAATAACGTATGGAGGGACAACGACGCTCAATTGTTGAAAAACATTAGAATTGATGCTCCCACATACGACGGGACCCTTGATCCTCAAGTTTTCCTCGATTGGCTCAAGTCGATGGATAGTTACTTTAAATGGTACAATATCTCTGAGGCGAAGAAAGTCAGATTCGCTGAGATGAAGCTTACCGGACGAGCCAACCTTTATTGGACCAATCTGGAGAACATGCGCGAATCTCGAGGAGAACACCCGATAGGCGATTGGAGAACCATGAAGCAGGAACTTAGGAGGAAATACCTACCACCGTCCTACTACCCTAAGCTTTTGGACAAGTGGAATCGGCTAACTCAGGGGAGCAAGTCCGTTAAAGATTATATCTCCGCCTTCGACGACTTCTTGATTCGTTGTAACGGCGAGGAATCTGCTACCCCAACCCAAATCCTGTCGATGTTTAGAGCTGGCCTTCGGGAAGATCTTCGCACCGAACTGTTTGCTAGAGGGGTAGACACTCTAGAGGCTGCTTGCAGCCTGGTACTTGACCTAGAGGAATCCAAAACCCATTCCCACACTAGGCAGTTCGACTCCCGACCCAACCCATATCGCTCCTCCACCAACCAGCCTCAAAACCGACCCTCAAACTCGACCAGTAGTCGACCCACTACTAACCCAGCCCCTCAGCGTTCTGACCTTAAGGGTAAAGCACCTGAACGAGACACCCAAAAACCCAATTCTGGAACCAAATGTTATAGGTGTCATGGGTATGGACACATTGCCTCACAATGTTCCAGCCCCTATAAGGTCACCATAATTGAAGAAGTCGACGATGACGAGGAGGAACCCGATACTGACATAGTTCACCAGGTGGATGAAGAGGAAGATTCTTTTACGGAGGATGAACCCGTCACTCTGCAAGTCGTTAGGTGTGCGCTGTCCCAACCCAAGCTGAGTGATGATTGGAGAAGAACAGCCATTTTCCATACCTTTACCAAGATCGGGGATAAGAACTGTAAGGTTATTGTCGATAGTGGGAGCTGTATCAACGCTGTCTCATCAGCGATGATTTCTAAGCTCAACCTTAAGGCCACACCTCACCCAAACCCGTATAAGGTCGCTTGGATTAACTCAACTTCTATGGAAATTAAAGATAGGAGCCTTATACCACTCGAATTCAATGGATATCAGGAGAAAATTTGGTGTGATGTGTTGACTATGGATGTGGGTCAGATTATTCTTGGCCGCCCTTGGCTGTTTGACAATGATGTCCACATTTATGGGAGGACGAACACCTGCGTGTTCGAACACAACGGGAAGAAAATCAAGTTGATCCCCTCACAGCCCCGACCCGATAAGAGCGAAGCTAAGGTTATTCCACCTAAGCCTAACAAGAGCCTACACTTCTTAACTGCCAAAGAAGTGGACATTGAGATTCACCACGGAACACCCATGTATGCCCTGGTAGCTAGGGAAGTGGATGATGAACCTGAGGGGCAAGTGCCTGAAAAGGTAAGACCCCTGTTAGAGCAATTCGCTGATGTCTTCCCCGAGGAGTTACCTGACCAACTTCCTCCCCTCAGAGACATTCAACATGTCATAGACTTGGTGCCTGGAGCATCCCTGCCTAACCTCCCTCACTACCGGATGAATCCAACGGAGCACGCTGAGCTAAAAAGGCAAGTAGAGGAACTTCTACAACGAGGATTTATTAAAGAAAGCCTTAGCCCATGTGCCGTTCCTGCCCTCCTAACTCCAAAGAAAGATGGCTCCTGGAGGATGTGTGTTGATAGCCGCGTTATCAACAAGATTACCGTTAAGTATCGCTTTCCTATTCCCCGACTAGACGACATGCTCGATATGATGACTGGAGCAACACTGTTCTCCAAAGTGGATCTGAAGAGTGGATATCATCAGATTAGGATGCGCCCAGGGGATGAATGGAAAACAGCATTCAAGACCAAAGATGGATTGTATGAATGGATGGTCATGCCTTTTGGTCTTAGTAACGCCCCTAGCACTTTCATGAGGATTATGACCCAAGTCCTGCGACCTTTCCTTGGAAAATTCGTAGTCGTTTACTTTGATGATATCCTAATCTATAGCAAGACTGTAGACCAACATTTGGGACACCTGAAACAAGTATGTGAGATCTTGAGAAAAGAGCAGTTATATGCGAACCCTCAGAAGTGTGTATTTCTCACCGATAGTGTCACCTTTCTCGGATTTATAATCTCATCTCGAGGAATCTCAGCTGACCCCGAGAAAGTTAGAGCAATCAACGAGTGGCCTGAACCAAAAACCATAAGAGATGTTCGGAGTTTTCATGGATTGGCCACATTCTATCGGAGGTTCATCAGGAATTTTAGTACCATCGTGGCACCCATAACTGACTGCCTAAAGAAAGGCGAATTTCATTGGACACCTGCTGCCACTAAAGCCTTCGAGGACATTAAAAGGAAAATGGTGGAAGCCCCTGTGATGCGTCTCCCGGATTTTTCTAAAGTATTCGAAGTCACCTGCGACGCGTCAGGGATCGGTATTGGAGGAGTTTTATCTCAAGAAGGACACCCCGTCGCGTATTTTAGCGAAAAGTTAAATGACATCCGTCAGCGGTATTTGACCTATGATAAAGAATTTTATGCGGTCATCCAGTCTCTTAGGTACTGGAGGCATTACTTGCTGCCCCTAGAATTTGTGATCTTCTCTGATCACGAAGCCTTGAGATATATAAACTCGCAAAAGAAACTCAATGCCCGCCATGGCCGTTGGGTCGAGTTTTTGCAGGAGTACACATATACGATTAGACACAAAGCGGGAAGTGAAAATAAAGCTGCAGATGCCCTTAGTAGGAGACTGATGACGACCCAAGAGATGAGGAATGAAGTTATCGGATTTGAACGCCTTAAGGAAGACTATAAGGACTGCCCGGACTTTAAGGATACCTATTCCCTTTTAACCTCAGGATATGAGCACTCGACGGACGATTTTATAGTAGAGAATGGGTACCTATTCAAGGCCCAGAGACTCTGCATTCCCCAAACCTCCCTTCGTGAATATCTTGTTTGGGAATTACATGCAGGAGGTTTAGCAGGCCACTTCGGGCAGGCGAAAACTATTGCTGCGCTAGAAAACCGTTTTTACTGGCCCAGTCTCAAACGCGATGTCGGACGACTATTAAGGCGATGTCACATTTGCCAACTAGCCAAGCAGCGGAAACAGAACACTGGACTCTACTCCCCTTTACCAGTACCGAGTCGCCCTTGGCAAGATGTGAGTATGGACTTTGTCCTTGGTTTACCCAAAACCGCTAGAAAACATGACTCTGTCTTTGTAGTAGTAGATCGATTTTCTAAAATGGCGCATTTCCTCCCATGCTCCAAAACTTTCGATGCTTCCCGAATCGCTAAGCTTTATTTTGAGGAAATTGTCAGACTCCATGGCCTTCCTAAAACAATCGTGTCCGATAGGGATGTTAAGTTTACCAGTTATTTCTGGAAAACCCTTTGGCACAAATTGGGGACTAAGCTCCAATTTTCCACTGCTTTTCACCCCCAAACCGACGGCCAAACTGAGGTAGTTAATAGAAGTCTAGGCAATCTTCTAAGAACTTTGGTAGGAGAAAACCTTAGGGATTGGGACTCAAAACTTCCTATAGCCGAGTTTGCTTACAACAACTCTATCAATCGAACCACTGGCCTTAGCCCTGCAGAGATCGTGTATGGATATCAGCCGAGTCAGCCCATTGACCTAGTTCCCATGAGTCCTAGGACTAGAACATCTGAGTCTGCATTTGCATTTGCATCCCATTTGCATGAGTTACACAATGAAATTAAAAGAAAAATTGAACAAAGCAATACAGATTATAAAATTCATGCTGATAAGAAAAGGAGATTTAAAGAATTCAAGGTGGGAGATTATGTGATGGTGCGGATCCGCCCGGAGCGTTTTCCTCCTGGGTCCGTAAAGAAATTACATGCGAGAAGTGCCGGGCCTTTTAAAATACTTGCGAAGGTTAACGATAATGCTTATGTGCTAGAACTCCCGGAAGGGTTTAATATGAATCCCACTTTTAATATTGAGGATATAGTAGCCTTTGAGGGTCCTGATTTAAACCCCAACAATCCACTTCATAATGAGCCTTGTGTGACCCCACCTGGTGAGATCCCTAGCCTTCCTCCACTCCCCAACTTACCCCACTTACCTAGAGCGGAAAAGATTGAAACCATTCTGGATGATGAGATTATTTCCACAAAAGATGGAGGTCGCCAACGGTACTTAGTCCATTGGAAAGGAACTCCGGAGACAGAGGACACATGGATCGATCGAGAGGAGCTACTGAGACTGGACCCAGACCTGCTGGAGTTATATGAGAGCTTTCGTAGCACACACTCGACGGGGTCGAGTTCTCTCCCACCCGGGGAGAATGATGAGGTCATCGATAGGAGATTTCGGCGCGCTTATCAGAGACGACCACGAAGATCGACGGCCGAGATTGCTAGCCTTTATTTTTGATCTCATTTGTATTTTTCAGTTTTCATTTTATGATTGTATTTTCGTAGTTTCCATTTTTACCCCTGAGGGTAATAGTTGCTTGTGTAGCCCCAAGGGGCATTTTAGACTTTGCGCATTATTTTTCTGTTGGGCCTATTTATATGGCCGTTGTACCTTGTATTGGATTATTGCTTAATGAATGAAAATTTCCCCCATATTGTTCTCTTGGTGAGTGCAAGAAAGATCTCTTGGTGAGTTCTTCCCCTTGAGATCTCTTAGTGAGTTCTCTAATTATCTTGTTTTATTTATTTGTTTTCCATATGATATTTTCCCCACTAGAGAATTCCCCACAAGTCTCTCTCCCTTTGCTCTTGCATCCGGCCCAAGGAAGTTTCCCCACCGCCGGCCTAGCCCCATCCCGCCACCCACCACCTTGCCGGCCAAACCCCTCATACGCCTCATCCTATAGGCATCACACCTCAATTTCCCCAACCTCAAGTTTGAGATTTGAAATTTCAAAATTTGAATTATTTCCTAATTTGGAAATCCAAATTTGGAAACTATTCAAGAGAAAATTATTTCAAATCTAATTAACTTGGAGTTTTATTTGCTTTGCCACGTCATCAAATTTTGCATTAAACCCCCCCTCCTTCCCACGGTTTTCCCCTCTCTCCCCAAGCAAGCCGCCGGCCTCCCTATGGGGAAAACTAATTAATGCTCCATTAACCCCCTTTAATCCTATTTGAAATTCAAATTAGGATTAAAATCTTCCCTCCACTTCTCTAAAACTGAAAATAATTTCAGTTTTCTAGCCTAGAATCTCTCCCTAATTGAAATTTTCAATTAATGCCTTAATGACATTAATTGGAAATTCAAACCCCTAATTCCCTCCCTCCTAATTTCACTAAAACTGAGATCTAATTTCAGATTGATCTCACATAACCAGCCCCCTCCATTGCTCTACCGCCGGCTCCCCTCCCTCCTTGCCAAGCCGCCGACCCACCTTCCCTCCTTGGAAGATTTTGCTTGCGGCGACCATCCGGATCCAATCCAAGGATGCATGGACGAGCAAGAGTGGAACTACGGTTTTGAGTACGACGACAACGGAAGGGTCGACATCCTCCGTTCCCAATTTTTCGACGTTGGATTTGATTTCGACGATACCGTCGAAGATTATCTAGCCCGCATCGTACCGACACTCATTGAATCAATTGACGAACATTTCTCCGTCTATACTTGGCGGATCAAAGGTCGATCTACCGTGCCTCCTCCACCTCCGAGATCTTCTTCCATGGCGACGTTCGTTGGCGCTTCCATCTTAGTGGCAACCTCCTTGCTCGCTTGGACAATCTTCCGCCGCTCAACTTAGTCTTCGTAGGAAGAGAGTGCTAACGGTCCCAAAGTGTGAACAACTTGGTATTAATCTTGGGAATCTTATTTACTAGCTTTGGTTTTATGTTTTCTTTTGCAATTGCTTAAAAGATTTGGCTATCTTATTGTCGTTTCTTTGCCTAGCATGTTGAACACCATGATTTACTTATAATTGACTTAACTTTGATGCAAGATTGAGTAATTTGTAAAGCTGAATTTTAATTTTCTTTAACAATCCTTGTGTAACTCACTTTGCATCACATCATCTAGCCTTTGCTAATGCTCAGCATGTCATCCCCTTAGTGAGGATCTATATATCTTAGGATAGGAAACCAAGATATAGAAATTACACACCCATAGATACCTTCTTCATCTAGTTCGTCTAGGATGTATCTATCTTCCTTAGGAATGATATAAATTATCTATTAACATGTGATTAAGTGAATCGGTAGGCATTCCTGGTCCAAGCTGGATGTAATTCCAGGCTACTAGCTTCTCTATCGCATTGGAAAGATGGTTGGGTTGGGTCACATGCGACAAAGTTATAAGTCTCATTTTTTACATCATCTCTACCATATCGAGGAAAGTCTAGTCTTGCTTGATTTCACACAATCAAGCTATAAGTCTCATCCTACATATATCTTTCCATTGTTCACATTGAGGGCATACTCAGGGTTTTCATTACATCTTTGATATCTTCTCAATGTGGTTGACAAGAGTCAAGACATCTTGCCTTCGTGGTCACACACGATCAAATTGTAAGTCCCATTTTGACATCTCCTCTACCAAAATTGATATGTTCAATATCTCATTCTTTGTTAGTCATCTCTACGATATTATGAAGATATTCATGTATATACTATATTCTCTACCACACTAAGAAGATGTTCACATTTTTTTATATCCGTCCTATGTTCTCTACCACATTAAGGAGATATTCGGGCATTCTCAATCTCACGCGATTGAGTTATAAGCCCAATCTAGAGTACCATCACTACATGGAAAAAATACCTTCCTTAGCCTTATAGCCTAGGTAGCCTTGCCAACCTTGATAGGTAGCACCATATAGTACTATGAGTCTTTATTTGAGACAACTTTTTTACTGCTTTCTAAAATAGCTTTCTAGTACAAAAAATCTCAACTTCAAATAATTTTTATACTAAAGAAAGCAGAAACAATATTATCCCAAACAAAGCCTAAGTCTAGTCATGGTTTCTCTCTCATACGGAAGTGAAGTGTAATTCCTATCAACCTAGGGCTAGGTGCACACTCTTAGTCTACGAGGTCTCATTAGATGAGGTAACCTATGGTTTCTAATAAAAATCTTCGGGTCGCCACTTGACTAAGTAGATTAAATATACAGACAAATCTGGAATGATAAAACCATGAGATCTTAGACAAGGGCGTAATACCCACTTGTTAGGATAGTTTTCACTTTCATACCATGCATTCATTTTGACTTTCACCTTATTAGAACTACATCAATCATTACTAATTTAAACACAAATAGACTCCTTAATCTAGAATATTTTCATACACACCCGAGATGTAATTAACCTTAGGAGCTTACTTTTTTGTAAAACCTCGAACCCCTGAATTAAAATAAATAATATTTGGAGCTATATTTTTGGGAGAGAAAATTTTTAGGATATAGAAATTTAATCTGCCTTCTATTGATACCTATGGGCCTATAGATTGTATTGATCAAATACAATCAGTCATCTACTACAACGCCGCAAGGTGTCTTTTGAAACCCACACACTTATTTAGCGGTGACATACAAGGTCTTTTGAGAAGAATATATTAGTGAATGTATGGCCAATTAATAAGAGACCACTTGAGATGGAGCGGTTAGAGATAGAAGTAAAAAAAAAAAAAGAAACACACAGGTGCATAAAAGCATGCAACAACAGGATCTATTGTCTGTACCTGAGGTCGACTTGTTGTAGTCATAGTAGCGATTACTCTTCCCTCCACCTTGCAAACCTTCAAAATCAAGAGAAGCAAATTCAACAAATTTCTATTTTCTAAGAAGTCATTAAAAGTTAAGAGGCATGCTATTCATAATACAATGTAAAGAAGGTGATGAGGCTGGCTTACTGTATTCATGATAACGATTGCCTGAGTTGGATTTACTGTACTCATATTGACGATTGCTCATATTTTCAAGTTTTGGACCTTGATCATCAAAAGAAGTTATCTGCATCACCCAATAATATGAGCATGAATATTGATAGCTCTGATATATTCGAACCACAAGAAATATTGTAAGGACTAAGGAAAAGATATAAATAAAAAATATCTGAGAATGAAATGAGCATACTCATCTTCATGAGGAATCAAAACATACAGATTCACCTAACAAAATAATTTGAGGCCATTGAAACTTTATAAAGAAAAACTTGTCTGCAACACCCTATATGGCTATATTGATTGAGTAGAAACTCTAAAGCATTTGGATAGTAAATAGTGCCACAATTGAAGAACGACTGAAACACTTTTTCATGCTATCAGACCTGTACAAGCTCTTTGACTATCTGATGATCGAAACCATGGTATGATTATTGTACATTTTGCATGCCATTAAGTTCCATTGCACTCTAAAAACATGTTCGTTATGCACTAGCAAGTGGAAAGTTACATGTTTGGAATTCCAGAAGACCAATTTAAAGCAAAAAAGGGAAAAAAAAAATTAGACGGTGGCAGCCCCCAAGCAAATTTTCTGATTTTCTATAATTCTCAAAGTGTTGTAGCATTAACCAGTTCTTAACTTATAAATGAATTAGGCCTGACTACAAGAAGAAACAGGACAAACAATATCATGGCAAACGTGCACACAGGAGACTTACAAATATGTCAACCTTCACCTAATTCCAAATGTTGGGTTTGCTTTTTGTTCAAGTATGAATGATAAAAGTCTGACTGTTAATACTTCGCTGGGAAGATGATTAGGTAGAATGGCGGATAATACATTAATACTTTGCTGTGTGGAACAAAGCCTCGCACAGTTCAAAAAGCACTAGAAGTTTTTGGGTACAGCGGTCCATCACAAGCATTTGAAATTCATGAAGTTGAAGAGGATTGGAAAACAACAAAAAACTTGTTTTATGCTTTCAATGTGTAAGCAGTGAAGAAAGAGTCCAATAATAGGCATGGACAAATATCTCATGTATGGGACAAGACAAAGCTCTCAGTAATTATCCTCTCGTTAATTAGAAATAGTAAAAGTATAAGGATGGCCGTTAAAAAAGAGCTTCCTGGATGTTGGAACAAAGAATGTTATGAAAATATAGTTTTATTTGGTAATGTTTACTAGTATTTTATTTTACTTACGTTGGAACACTTTCTTCACATAAATCAATCAAACACAAAAATAATAATAATAATAATAATAATAATAAAAGATGAAGTTGAGGAAATATCAAATTATAATATTGTTACTTATAATTTAGAATAATTATTCGTTTGGGGCGATGCAATTATATGTGAAAATAGTTGTAAAATTATTATAGGAAAAATAAATTTTCAAAAGTTATTGTCAGGATTATAATTTTTTTTATTTTAAGAAGTCAATAATTTTTTTTAGCGCACTCTAAAAGAACTTGTTAACTTTTAACATGACTTAATGACGAAAAAGTATTCATGTAGCCGACCCCACATAATGGGACAAAGGCTCGATATTGTTGTTGTTATACTCTAAAAGAACTTGTTCTAAGAAGAAGTTTCTCATCACAGAAATTTTTGAAAAACGAAAAGAGAGGTGTAGCCAAACATAATGTGGCAACTATCCTGAAATCAAAACTGTAAATAAGCTGCCGCAAACAAACTCTAAATGGAGCATCTAAAAATTGGGAACTCGGTGTTTTCTTAATCTAACTCCTGTTTAAGTCAGCAAGAATACTTGGTTCTGTTAGGTAGAACAAGACATCATGCCAGCTAAAATGTATTACTTGAAGGGATATAAAAGAAAGAAGAAAGAAACCTGGGAAATTTCAGATTAAAATAAACACTAATCAACTTAAACTCAAAAACTATAAAATTTAACATCAGCAGGTTTGTTCAATAGTCCAAATCTTAAACAAACATAGCATGAACACCGATCAGGTCCAAACCATTCAATCTAGGAAACAAAACATTTATGTTCATCTGAAGTTTCTGTCAAATAAACTCTTCCATGGGAAGGCCGCGTGACCACATGAGCAAATTAGAGAGCATTCGTTGAAATAGCCAACCATTCGTCAACAAAAGATAAGAAACATCAAGGTAATTAAGCACTCCAACGCAGGAAATTAATAAATAACCAATGCTCCCTGCATTAAATCCCAACCGGTAACAGAAAACAAGTCTTGCGTTGACCTGTCCTCGAATAAAACAAGCTGCGGACATTTTTGAAAAAAATTGCCGGAAAAATTGTGCCGCAAGACGGCGAAATCCCTTAACAATCCGTAAACCCAAAATGAGCAAAAGAACCAATCTTTGTGAAACAAAAAGAACAACCTAAACGTGAATAGAAATAAAAACTATTCAAGCAGAAACGATGAACAATTAAGATGATATAACGCGAACGATATGAAGAGATTTCGACCTGGACGGGAATTCAATCGGAATTATCTGCTTTATCGTGATTGGGATTGGACTATTGAAAGAGAAATGGATTCCCTTTGCGCGCTTCGTAGCCAAATCCGGCTTTGGAATGCGAGAGAGGGAGGAGAAAACGGGAAGGAATTTGTATGCGTTGGGTGGCCCAAGAGGCGGTGAAGGCATTGAGTTTTCCTTAACAGATTCGGGTTAGTATCCGATTACCCGTTAGTCAACGGTCGTATTGGAGAAATTCGAATCCGGAGTATCCGGAAGGCAGGCGACGTCCGACCGACATTAGGGTTACATATCACATGCGAGCATTGAATTTTCAGTAATTTAGAATAAATAGATTCATTAGGATATGTTAGGTTCTTCTTAGTTGAAATCTTGAGACAATTTTTGTGTTTCTTCTGGCAGGATTTAGTTCATATATGCATGAGATTGTTAAGTATGTATGGTCATCTTCAAGTGGATGAATTATTTTGTGCGGACACCGAATGTTGTTCGTAGGCTAATCAGAATGCTTCACGTTACTTTTTTGCTCGGTATCGATGTTGGGTACCGCTGCGTACCAGGTGGCGTGGTGCATTCTGATTGGCCTTCGGATTGTCCAATGTTCGCATAGAATAATTTATCCTCCAAGTGAACGATAACCCAGCATTTGTCAACTGTGAACTGCTCCACCCGAACACAAAAGCACTATTCGCGGTCACAAAAGTCATTTTTTATATTGAAAAAATAATATAATCATAATTTACATTTTTTGAATTATGAAATGGAATTTGGTTAAATAAGTATTATTATATATTAGAGTGAATATGATTGGATGCACTGTACAACTAATTGTAAGGGATTGGATGCACTGTACAACTAATCCTATCATAATCCATGCTAGCTGTAGTTAATTAATTCTAAGTAAAGTAATCTTAGATAGTTCACTGCATAATTGTAAATATATTTTCTAATGATAAGATCATTAAATGTTCTTGCATAATATTTTAAGATAAAATTAGTCATTTTCTTTAATGTTTTGCATCACATTTAATTTTCTTGGTTGTGACTCATTGCGTTTGTTGTCAAGAAAAACAATTAACATCTTAAAAAAAAAGCAAATTTATACGCATTATTTAACACAAAATTTAGAAATTATTTTAATCAGAAAACTTAAATGAAAGTGTGGACATCATTGCACTTAAACATGTAATGAACTTTATCTGAGGCTTTGTTTGACATAACTTTTTAGTACAAAAATATATACTTCAAATTTTATTTTTTTACTAAAAACTGCTTTACGAAGTCTTAGGTTTCGTTTGGGACGGTTTTTTTATTGTTTTCTAAAACAGAGTTTTAGTACAAATTTTTTAATTTTTATATTAAAACTCTATTTTAGAAAGCGGTAAAAAAGTCGTCCCAAACGAAACCTTAATCTATATGTTGAAGACCTTTTAGAGTATGGTATCAAAAAGTTTTTTGTTACAAAGATTTTTGAAAAATAGTGAAAATTTTTTATCCAAAAGTTATCTCAAGTATTCTTTTGAAGATGGGGTTTAAATTTTGAGAATTTATTTAATTAAAAGATTAAAGTTGTATATTAGCATAGTCATAAGTCTTTAATCTTTCTACGTAGGGTGTTTTTTATGCATCATTTTCACTATTGTGTCCTATTAATTATCAAATTCTAATTTAAATATAAACAAATGACATTTTAAATATTTTTTTAACAAATTTTTTAAGTCTATCTATAACTTCCTTAACATAAATTAGATGTAACACATCTGCTCTCCTAGTCATTGGAAAGATAATGTTTTATATGACCAAAATATCTAAGACGACTCCTAACTTTATTTGTAAGGGGAGCTTTTTTAACTTTTTAAGATATAAGCTTATTTAGTAGTGTATCTCTAAGTGTAAAGTCACTCATTAACTTGAGCATCTTCATCTATGAAACATTTAAATTGGATATATCATCAAAAATTATTCTAAAATTGCATGAATCTCGAGACAAATTATAATTGGAAACTTTCAAAATTAAATCTGAAGCTGACCGTGCTCCAATTTCAGCAAACTTATAGTCGAATTGATTGCCTATAAGAGGTGAACCCAACAACATCAAAATCAGTCCAGGCCGAACCCAAATGAGACCAAATTGAGGGCCCCGAGGTATATTTTGAAGGTTCAAAGTATAATTTTTTTTACATCTGAGTTCCATCATATTTGATCCACTATGAATATTCTATTGCTTTAAGGCGTGAAACACCTGAAGAGAGGAAACAGGATCTTGAATCGCAAGATCAGAAGAGTGCAGAGAACACGATGAACAGAGAGGAAAAAGGAAAAAGGAATTCTTTATTATGTCTCAGCGATGTACAGTGATTAGACTATATATAGAGTTTGTACAACCGAGCTTATTAGAATAGCTAACCGAAAATACAGCTCAGCATTTATTTATTTACAGTATTTATTTTATCTACTAATATTCCCCCGCAAACTGATGGGTTATCCATAACTGTCAGTTTGAGTCGAAGAGTATGAAATCTAGGTGTTGATAGCGGTTTTGTGAAAATATCCGCTACTTGATCGATGGTGTTGATTGGGAAGATGCAAATGTTTTTATGCTGAATGTGATCCCGAACAAATCGTTGATCGATTTCGATGTGCTTGGTACGAGCGTGAAAGACGGGATTGTTGGCAAGTGAGATTGCCGATATGTTGTCACAATAGATTGCTGTGGGTTCGTTTTGAGGTACATCGAACTCGGCGAGAAGTTTGCGAAGCCAAATCACGTCCGCCGTTAGAGCAGCGAGAGACCTGTATTCAGATTCTGTGGAAGAGCGCGACACAGTGTTTTGCTTTTTGACTGTCCATGAGATGAGTGTGTCGCCTAAAAATGAGCAATAGCCAGAGGTAGATTTCCGCGAGATAGGGTCGCCTGCCCAGTCGGCATCTGAAAAGGAGGTAATGTGCAAGTTAGTTTTTGTAATGGGAATGCCGAAAGTAAGTGTACCTTTTATGTATCGGAGAAGTCGTTTGAGAAGGAAGACATGCTGAGGTAACGGGTTATGCATGTGTTGGGACATAATGTTGACACTATATGCTATGTCAGGCCGTGTTAGGGTAAGATATTGTAGCGAGCCTGTAATTTTCCTGTATAAGGATGAGTCAGATAGCACGGTGTCCGGCTGGAGATCTTGCGGCAGCTTAGTGCAGGTGGGATTGCTGATAGGATTGCATTGCGTGAGATGTGCCAGGTCCAGAATTGAGGATGCGTATTTAGATTGTGAAAGGAAGTATTTATTTTGTGTCCGCTCGATCTGGATACCCAGGAAGTTGTGAACATCACCCAATTGTTTCATTGCGAATTGAGAATGTAACCTGGCAAGAATTTGATTAATCATTTTCGGATTGTTACCTGTAAAAAGAATATCATCCACGTAAATAAGGAGAAATAGTCGGATGTTAGATTTGCGAAATGTGAAAAGAGAAGGGTCAGAGGCACTGTTTGTAAACCCGAGGGAGAGTAAGAACGACGTGAAAGTGTTGTACCATTGGCGTGGGGCTTGCTTAAGACCGTATAAGGCTTTCCGAAGAAGACATACATGGTTTGGGTAGATAGGATCTTCGAATCCCTTAGGTTGTTTCATATAGACAGTCTCATTTAGATTACCGTGGAGAAATGCGTTTGCGACATCCAACTGATGTACCTGCCAATTATGATACAGAGCAATAGTAAGAAGTATACGAATTGTGGGGAGTTTAGCTACCGGGCTGAACGTTTCGTTGTAGTCTAGTCCGTATTCTTGGTTGTTTCCAAGTGCAACCAAACGAGCTTTGTATTTTGCGATTGAACCGTCAGCATGTAGTTTAGTACGATATGTCCACTTACACCCTAACACAGGAGAGGTGGTTTGAGGTACAAGCGTCCAGGTGCCCTGTTTTTGAAGTGCAAGAAATTCATCGGCCATGGCTTTCCGCCATTTCGTATGTTTGACTGCCTCGGTGTAAGAGGTGGGATCGGAGTTTGGATCTGGCGTGGTCTGCTGATGAAGAAGATTAAGCCTTTCGGTAGGCTTCAAATGACCTGTGCGAGCCCGAGTTAGCATGGGATGTCTGATTATGTTATGCGCAGAGGAGTCAGTATCTGTGGTATGCAATATGGGTTCAGGTGACTGCTGTTGCTGATAGAGATTTTGTTGAGTTAGTTGCGGGCTGGTAGGTTGGGATGACCGAATGGACTGGGAATTGTTTGGCCGAGAGACGAGTTGAGAAGCAGGTGTTAGCAAATATGGAGAAGCCTGGGACAGATTGGACTTATTCGGGGTAGTGGGAGTAGAGAAAGGAAATTCTTGCTCATTGAATTTAACATGCCTTGAAATAGTTATTTTGTTGGATTCTAAATGTAGGCATTTATATCCTTTATGAGCATCAGAGTAACCAAGGAATACGCATCGAAAAGATTTCGGCAGAAATTTATGGCGAGTATGAGGAGGGGTTAGCGGATAACATGCACAACCGAAGGTGCGAAGATGGGTATAGTTAGGCTTTGTGTGATGCAGGAGTTCAAAAGGAGAAGTGCGGTTGGTATTGGGTGATGGCATACGGTTAATAAGGTACACCGCGGTTAGGACGGCTTCGGGCCAATGACTGTAAGGTACGCTGGCAAGGTGAAGAAGAGATCTAGTGGTCTCGATGATGTGGCGATGTTTTCTTTCTGCGACACCGTTCTGCTCCGGAGTGTACGGGCACGAGACTTGATGACTGATTCCCTGCATTCTGAGAAAATTGGTAAATGTGTGGCTGAGGTATTCACCGCCACCATCAGTTCTCAAGCATTTAATTTGCTTGGAGGTATATTTTTCAATCTGAGCTTTAAAAGTAAAGAAAATATTTGCCATATCAGATTTATATCGCATGGGAAAAATCCAAGTAAAACGAGTAAAGTCGTCTACAAAAATGACGTAGTATTGAAAACCTTGTTTGGACACAACGGGCGAGGGCCCCCAGATATCAGAGTGTATTAGATCTAATACAGCATTTTTGCGTGAAAACGAATGATCAAAAGACAACTTATGAGCTTTAGAAACATCACATGAAGAACAAGAATTCTTAGTACTATTTATATGTAGATGAGGGTTAGACAAAGACACAGACTGTAATATGCTATGATTGGGATGTCCCAATCTATTATGCCAAGAGAACGAAGCAGTATTGACGGCGGAATATGCATGATGAGCAGATGATGGTCTGTTAGTCCGAATGGAATACAGGCCGTTCTTGCATGGTCCGAGAAGAAGAACGTCGTGCGTCTTCAGATCCTTCAAACAGAATCCATTAGAATCAAACGTGATGGAGATGTTATTGTCTTTGATGAGTTGAGAGATGGACAGTAAATTATAATGAAGCTTGGGAGTATGAAATAGTTGAGAGAGAGTGAGCTTACGATCCGGTGTGGGAAGCAAACCTGTTCCGGAGTGAGCGATGCTTACCGAACTGCCGTCTCCTACGGTAATGGCGTCCTGACCGTGGTAAGGAGATGCAACAGATAAATTTTCGAGTGAGTTTGTGAGGTGGGCAGAGGCCCCTGAATCCAGGAACCAGTCCGTGGAATTTGATGTTGGTGTAGCTGCGAGTGCTGTGTTGACGTTGTTGGAGGTTTGAGGAACATATTGCAGATTTGACCTGTGCCAGCATGAAGAAGCTCCATGTCCTTTCTTGAAGCAGATTTGACAGACGAGGGATGCGTTAGGATTGGGTCTTGTTGAGTTGGAAGAAGTTTGAGAGTTTCTTCCTCTGTAGCGACGGCCACGACCTCGATAGGTCATGAGAGCGATGTTGGGATCAGGAACGGTCGCAATCTTGGATGCATCTGTCGCAATATTCACTTCTTCACTGAGAAGAAGTGCATAAAGATTGTCTAGGCTTATGGGATTTTGCATTGTTCTTATTGCAGTTTTAAAAGCCTGATACGAAGGTGGAAGCCCATTAAGAATATATAAGATGATGTCTTCCGTGTCAACCTGAGAGCCGGCCGATGCAATGTTATCGACAAGAGTTTTTATATCGGCTAGATATTGAGTCATTGAGGAGTTCTTGAGAGCGATGTGGTGGAGATCGTTCTTCAATTGAATCACCTTCGAGCGGTTAGTAGATTGGAAACGTGTAGCCAGGGTAGTCCAGATTTCGGACGTTGAATCTAGATGGATTATGTATGGGAGGACAGGGGCGGAAATTGTTGAGCAGATTGCTGCGGACAAATTTTGGTCCATAAGCGTCCATTTGGAGAAATCTGGGTTAAGCGTTTTGGATCCGTCTTCTTTGGTAAGAAATTGGGTTGGTTTGGTGTTAGCAGAATCAAGAAAAGAATCAAAACCGTTTGCTCTAAAGACTTTGGTGATTTGAGATCTCCAAATGGTGTAATTTTCTGGGGTGAGAAGAATTTGAACAATGGATTTTAGATTTGAGACAACGAATTTTAGGGTGGAAGAAAGAACCGGCACTTCTTGAATCGCCTGTTCGGTTCGCCCATCATTCTGAGATGTCTCTGAGTTCGTAGAAGATTGTGTGTTCGCCATTAACGCTCTTCTGGATCTCCTGCTCTGATACCATGAAGAGAGGAAACAGGATCTTGAATCGCAAGATCAGAAGAGTGCAGAGAACACGATGAACAGAGAGGAAAAAGGAAAAAGGAATTCTTTATTATGTCTCAGCGATGTACAGTGATTAGACTATATATAGAGTTTGTACAACCGAGCTTATTAGAATAGCTAACCGAAAATACAGCTCAACATTTATTTATTTACAGTATTTATTTTATCTACTAATAACACCTCTAGTTTCAACGCCAGCTCCTTTACTTCTCTGCTGTAGACTTCGCCCGTAGAAATGATTGCGCTGCCTATTCAATACAAAGCCAACAAAATAGAATATTCAAATTAAAGTATGAAGAAAATGATTTCCTTATAAAATATTTTAGTTCAAACCGGTTGGGGAGATAACGGTGCAATAAAGTAGAAGAAAATTAACGTGGAATCAACGGCTTCTCGTCTGTTCAGTAAAGTCCGGCATAACTGTTAGGCTTATGGAATCAAAATAAGATTTAATAGTCAAGCAAACCTCCTATGCTTTTTAAGGCAAAAAAATTTATTAAGACTCCATTTGGAATATTTTTTAAAAGTTTTGTGAAGCTGCTATGATTGTTATATAAATAGTAAAATAATGAAATATTCAAAATGAAGCCTAAAGTTTCATTATGGATGATTTTTTACTGTTTCTTGAAACAACTTTTTAGTACAATTTTGAACTAAAAAGCTGTTGAAAAAGCAATAAGAAAACCGTCTCAAACGAAACCTAAATCCAGACTTCTTATGAAATCTAAATCATATTTATTAGTCAACCAAATCCCATATATTGAAGCTGATAAACACTATTGTTTTGTTTCCTATGTTCTTGTGTGTATGTGTTACTTGGTATGCTTAGAGCTTGATCTGAATGTTTTTGCTAGTATTTCAATTGTGTTGTAGACAGGGGCGGAATCACTGTAGCAGCAGGGCTGTTAGGCAATTGCCCCCTGAAAAAATGTAAAATCTCTTTTAAGTGTAAGGGCTGTTAGGTAATTTGTCCTTCAATAGGTTAAAATTTGCCCTAATTTCAGATTTTTCTGCACGTTTGCCCCGCCGAACGAAAAAACAACGCGAACCGAACGAACGCGCTCCGCCGTCTGCTCTGAACGAACGCGATTCCGCCCCTGGCTCGGAACGAACGCGATCGCCCTCTCCATCTCCATCTCCGGCTGTTTTGATTTTTGGTTCTTGAAGCTTGAATCGGAGGAGGCGACCGGAAAGGACTTCATTTTCTGGTAAGTTTTCTTCGACATTTTTTTCGTTCTTCCGCCCATTTGGTTGATTCTTTGGCTGATTACGCGATCTCCATCTCCATCTCCATCTCCATCTCCAGGCTCCAGCTGTTTTGATTTTTGGTTCTTGAAGCTTGAATCGGAGGAGGCGACCGGAATTCTGAAAGGACTTCATTTTCTGGTCAGTTTTCTTCGACAATTTTTTCGTTCTTCCGCCCATTTGTTTGTTTCTTTCGCTGATTTCGCGCTTCTTCGGCCAAAATTTTTTGATTCTACATAACCTAGAAACAACTAAACAAGAGTATCTCACATATTATAGAACGCTAAAAAGAAATGGAATCCAAACGGTATTTTTTTCTCAGTTATGTATCAGAAGCAAAAAAAACTGTGAATTACACTTTAATGGTTAAATTTTCTCATCTATATTGTGTCTAGCTATAGAGAAATCATTGGGTTGTATGTCTAATTTTAGAGGTTCAAATTTAAATATGCCTGAGATTCATGCGTAACCGAGGTGATTTTTTTATGACTTATCAACATGTATGTCTTAAATTGTTCATGAAGGAATAAAATCTATTCAATTTTTAATAAATTATCATGGGTTGAAGCAGGGGCGGATCCAGCTTCTTTTTTCAGGGTGGGCAAAAAAAAATTTTTTTTTTGAAGATGGGCAAAGACTCTTAGGATTGATAAAATTATGGCAAAAATTTTTTTTAAGAGAAGGCAAAATACCCAAAATATACCCTCTAAAATTAAAAAAAAAAAAAAAATTTGAGGGTGGCCATTTCCCCCCCACCCCCCCCCCCCCAATCCAATGGGGATCCGCCCTTAAATATTGCGGATGGAACAAATTAATTCGTCTTAACATGCTAAGTTCCAATATTTCGCATACAATTTCATTAAATAAACCTCAAAAGTAAGAAGTTGTTGATTATGAACTCGACACTAGCTTGAACTACCTACAAGTCAGAACCAGCAAAGCCTGCGTTGCCTAAGGCCTCGAGTTGCACAAAATCAAATCTCTAACTAGGCCCTCAACAATCAACATTAAGTTATTAAACTCATTTGAGAAACTCACGATGTCACCTATCAGTGAAGGTCATTAGCCGAAAAGAACTCATCAACTAGCTCAAAGTGCTCGCTAGCTGATTAGGGGTTTGTGTTAGAAGAACTCATTAAGAAAGCTCTCATTCAATTCAAAACCGCCCAAAATTCCCTTGACTGGTTGTCGACTACAGCCTAACTCATCCGCTGCTTAGCTAGCTACATCAACATAGACTTCACATCTCTACGTAATTTTGTTACATACCAAGTATGGAATAAATATATCGGTCCTCCATTGGTTGAGTGCAAGCAAAGGGAAAAACATAATGAATCACATGAAATTTGAGAAATTCAATAGAAATCTAAGAAAATATTGCACTTTGAATTGCTACTTGATAACTTAGTTTGACTATCCCTTCTTTGTTCAGATGGATTTCATATCGTAGACCAATTTTTCTAAGAGATTTATCTAAACCTAGTCTCTGCCTCGCTCTTTCTCTGGCTCATTAAGCTTGATACATGTCTTGGAAAATCTTGGTATTTTCCACAGCAAACTTTGAACCTTAGACAATATAACGCATTTTACATACTTCTCATTACAATTTGGAATGTCTCAACCCAACATCGTATCAATAAGTTCCGAAACTTCCAATAACAAGAAAAACGCATCAGCAAAATTTGTTAGGTTAAGTGGACCGCGATGTCCAAGACCTTCAATGAAGCCTGGAATCCAATCTAGCCGATACGCGGCTGATCCGGCTGCTAGAAGGGACAGCTCTGCAGCAATGGTCACTGTGGCTGCTCGTCTAGCAGACGTAAGGAAGATAGATGAAGCTTACCTCAATGCCTTGATCTGCCAAGTCTGTCGCCGGACGCCGAGGATGAGCAACCAAACGCTTGTCGCAGGCAGATGCAGAACAAAGTCAAAAATCTAGAAAGAAGATCGATGGATCGGGACGCTTAGTATAACTTTGACTTCCAAAATTTTAGGGCTTCTTATATCGGAGCTTGAATCCCTTGATTTACTGCAGGTGGAAAGAAGATCATTAAGTGCGAACAGTTCAACTCATAATTTTTCCTATGCTAATTTATTTTACTTGGTACTATGAGGCAAGTTGCCACCTTTTTTTAGTTTTTTGACTTCTCAATTTGGTGGCTGCTATAATTTTTTTTTTTTTTTTTACATTTAGATCAATTAAAGCAGATTCTTAAACACATATATATACAAGATTCGAACTCAATATCTCATAATCGATAGTCTAAGCTCTCAACCAAAAGATTAAAATAAGCTCTATGCGACTGCTGTATGTTCAAATCATGAATTTAGGTTATCGTGGTTAAGAATTCATGATCCATGATAACGATAACCTAAATTCATGATTTGAACATACAGCAGTCGCATAGAGCTTATTTTAATCTTTTGGTTGAGAGCTTAGACTATCGATTATGAGATATTGAGTTCGAATCTTGTATATATATGTGTTTAAGAATATGCTTTAATTGATCTAAATGTAAAAAAAAAAAAAAAAATTATAGCAGCCACCAAATTGAGAAGTCAAAAAACTAAAAAAAGGTGGCAACTTGCCTCATAGTACCAAGTAAAATAAATTAGCATAGGAAAAATTATGAGTTGAACTGTTCGCACTTAATGATCTTCTTTCCACCTGCAGTAAATCAAGGGATTCAAGCTCCGATATAAGAAGCCCTAAAATTTTGGAAGTCAAAGTTATACTAAGCGTCCTGATCCATCGATCTTCTTTCTAGATTTTTGACTTTGTTCTGCATCTGCCTGCGGCAAGCGTTTGGTTGCTCATCCTCGGCGTCCGGCGACAGACTTGGCAGATCAAGGCATTGAGGTAAGCTTCATCTATCTTCCTTACCGTCTGCTAGACGAGCAGCCACAGTGACCATTGCTGCAGAGCTGTCCCTTCTAGCAGCCGGATCAGCCGCGTATCGGCTAGATTGGATTCCAGGCTTCATTGAAGGTCTTGGACATCGCGGTCCACTTAACCTAACAAATTTTGCTGATGCGTTTTTCTTGTTATTGGAAGTTTCGGAACTTATTGATACGATGTTGGGTTGAGACATTCCAAATTGTAATGAGAAGTATGTAAAATGCGTTATATTGTCTAAGGTTCAAAGTTTGCTGTGGAAAATACCAAGATTTTCCAAGACATGTATCAAGCTTAATGAGCCAGAGAAAGAGCGAGGCAGAGACTAGGTTTAGATAAATCTCTTAGAAAAATTGGTCTACGATATGAAATCCATCTGAACAAAGAAGGGATAGTCAAACTAAGTTATCAAGTAGCAATTCAAAGTGCAATATTTTCTTAGATTTCTATTGAATTTCTCAAATTTCATGTGATTCATTATGTTTTTCCCTTTGCTTGCACTCAACCAATGGAGGACCGATATATTTATTCCATACTTGGTATGTAACAAAATTACGTAGAGATGTGAAGTCTATGTTGATGTAGCTAGCTAAGCAGCGGATGAGTTAGGCTGTAGTCGACAACCAGTCAAGGGAATTTTGGGCGGTTTTGAATTGAATGAGAGCTTTCTTAATGAGTTCTTCTAACACAAACCCCTAATCAGCTAGCGAGCACTTTGAGCTAGTTGATGAGTTCTTTTCGGCTAATGACCTTCACTGATAGGTGACATCGTGAGTTTCTCAAATGAGTTTAATAACTTAATGTTGATTGTTGAGGGCCTAGTTAGAGATTTGATTTTGTGCAACTCGAGGCCTTAGGCAACGCAGGCTTTGCTGGTTCTGACTTGTAGGTAGTTCAAGCTAGTGTCGAGTTCATAATCAACAACTTCTTACTTTTGAGGTTTATTTAATGAAATTGTATGCGAAATATTGGAACTTAGCATGTTAAGACGAATTAATTTGTTCCATCCGCAATATTTAAGGGCGGATCCCCATTGGATTGGGGGGGGGGGGGTGGGGGGGAAATGGCCACCCTCAAATTTTTTTTTTTTTTTAAATTTTAGAGGGTATATTTTGGGTATTTTGCCCTCTCTTAAAAAAATTTTTTGCCATAATTTTATCAATCCTAAGAGTCTTTGCCCATCTTCAAAAAAAAAATTTTTTTTTGCCCACCCTGAAAAAAGAAGCTGGATCCGCCCCTGGCAATATTAATAAAATTTTGTAGTTTTATCACTTATTCTTACATTTTGATTATGTTAGGCAAATATACATGCATGTTGGGGTTTTAAAGTATTTTGAAGCTCCACCAGTATGATGAAACTTTGGCTTTGGCATGCAATTGTTTCTTTTCATATTCTAAAGTATTGAGAGTGCATTGGGTGAACATGAAAACATTTATTTGTTGAGGGTGTTTCTTTAAATGCCAATCTCTTGGCCAATTATCAAATTGCACTTATACGTTGTCTTTTTGCTATGCATGCTATTTATGGCTTTTGACATTACCAAAGAAACACTTAGTAGTGTGAATAATTTGATTTTCTCATTAATTGGGATAGATCATGTCATTTTAGCATGTATGCATTTATGTAAAACATCATCCACAGCCTCTTGTCAAAAAGGTTAAAGGTGCCTTTTAATGAATATTGCTTTTAACCTGCATAAAGGGGGTGCCTAAAGTATATGAAAAACCACTGATATTAACTATAACCTAGAGTTTGGCGCATTTGTCAAATTTTAACTGGTTACTAATTTAAGCTTCCAATAGCTATATATTAGCTTTTTATGCTAATTCATTTTAGAACCACAGGTAGTTCTTTACATTTATTATAATTCAAATTCCTTTTATTATGCTAATCTAACAATGGTATTTAGTTGTTGCTTGCATCCATGGAGGTTCTTCAACTTTTTAGTTTTCAAGTTGCTAATGAGAGGATCTCATTGGGGCACTATCTTTCTTCATCTACATTAAAAGCTCTTTCTTTGAGAAGTTCAGGGCTGGATGAAAGGTTTATTCGTAGCCTTAAGATACCTATGACTATTAAGGCAAAGGTATTCCCTAACTCTGGTAGTTTCTTCTTTGAAAAACATATATTTTTGATAATTAGGACCTAATATTTTGAATATGATGTCAATTGATTGTGTTATAGATAACTAATTTTGATTGATTTGTCATGATTTTATTTTTTTAATTAAAAATTTTCTTTTGTTGATCATTTCTTTGAGATCCACCCGCAAATTAATTGACGAGCTTCAACTTCTTAGAAATTATGAAGCATGTGTATTTATCCATTTTATTATTATTATTATTATTATTATTATTGTTGTTGTTGTTGTTGTTATTATTATTATTATTATTATTATTTTTATAGAAGAAGCTTATCATCATTGTTATCATGATTGGTCTTATCCCAACTATTTGAGATTGGTTTTTGTGCCACTGTATTACCCTATAGAAGATTTAGTCTGCTAATATGGATAGAAAGTGAAAATATGGATGGAAGGGCTTTTGTTGAATGATATCAAGCTTTTATCATATTCTATATTGTTAAATTTTTACTAGATTCCTCAACTTTCATGCTTTTTTTCAAAATCTGTGACTAAGCCCAACTCTACACCGCTCTTGCCACCTCCCAACATCTCTCTCCCTCAACCTCTTCTCTTTCTTTACTCTATCCATATGCACCTCTTGTCTGTTTATGATTCAACAAGAAGTGTTGATGGAGTTTACCGCCCCACTCCGGTGGTCTCATTTCATCACCTCCATCTCCCCAATCCACAACTTTCCCTTGCTATAGTTGTATAAGGCCTCCAAACTCAACTCCATGTTCCTCTTTCTTGTTCTCTCTCTCTCTCTTCATCTTTCCCAAAATTTCCTTCTCTCCTTCTCTTCTTCTTATTTTACTTGGATGATATAATTGAAGGTGGGTGGTGAAGAGCAGTGCCTCCTCTCTTCTCTCTCTCTATCTCACACACACACAAATTGCTCTATTTTCTCCCAACTAGTGAGATTTTCTCCTCTTTTATCCAAGATCTGTTGTATAATAACGTGATAATAATGCAAACCCTTTTGTTTGTTTTGCTGTTTTTCTTTCTATCCTTTTCCTAATCTTTTCCACACACATTCTCTCCCTTTCTCCCCTTGTCTCTATCATCTCTATTGTCCCTCTCTCACCTTCCTGCTTCCATCCTTTTATTTCGTACCATTAGGGTATTATGGACTCGTGATGTGAAACGAATTACTTTAAAGAATTTGCACACGTAATATTCCTGGAACAAAAAAAATTATATCTTAATGTTGAATTTGAACGACACAATAAAACCCTAAGAGTGGTAAAAGGAGCTTAGGCCGAATCACGTGCATAAAAGTTAAGATCAGAAAACAGTCAATTTAGTCTAACATTGCCTACATGAATGGTTCAACGTGAATCCCTAAATTAACAATGAGATTAGGCACTATGCATGAGTTCCCTCACTCAACTCTTCTAATTTCTAGGTGTTAGCGGAGAAGTATTAACATTATCTTCATGACTCCACAATAACCACAACTAATGGGTAAACTAGGAAAATAAGAGACTATGAGGGAGAGTCTACCCAAAGAAAGAAGTTCTACGAAGCTCTGGTGGTAGTCTGCAGGTTTGAGAGGAAGTAGACGATAACGGGCGGCTTCTTGGGCAGCGGGACAGCAACAAATCCTTGCTGTAGTCTTTGGACAGCAAGCAGGTGGCCTGGAGCAGATTTCGGACAGCAGCTTTTGGTTCTCAAGGATGCTTGACAGCAGTTTTCTTGACTCCAAAATTCTGGACAGCAAATTACACCAACTTGAAATGCTGGACAGCAACTGGACAGCAACTGAACAGCAGCTTGTAAGGCTAGGAACCCTTTGGACGGATCACAGGACCTGCCCAGAAACCTGAGCAATAGCTTGGCGGGGGAAAATCTCAGATTTCCAAGGATTCCTACTATGAATGGCATTAGGAATGACCTTGTGATTCACATTAATTCTAAAGGCTAGAAGAGGGAGATTAATTTCAAAACTGAAATTGATTTCAGATTTTGAATACTTTTGGAGGGAGTTAATTTGAAATTTGATTTCAAATCAATGGATGATTAATGCATTGATTGAAGTGTTAATGGATCCTTATTCGGAGCCATGATTTAAGCTCCTAATTAAGGGAAAAGTAATGGGCGGCTGGCCATAGAGAGAGAGAGGAGGTTATGAAATTTGAAATCCAAATCAATGGCAATTAATACATTGAATTAGCATTAATTGGATTCCACCCATTCATGGCCGGCGGCATCAAGGAGAGGGAGGGGATTGTGGAGGGAATTTAGGGAATTTCCCAAGGAGGAAAAAGGAATTAGGAAGGCTGTTAGTAAATCCAATCTATTTTGAAATTAGATTGGGATCATGCATAATACCTTCCTAATTAGGAAATCCAAAATAGGAAAGAATTCAAAATTCAAAATTTGAATTATTTCCCCCCTAATTTCTCATAGGGTGAATATGGAAAGTCATTAACGTATTGAATTCACCATCATGTGGGGAATTGAAGGAGGGGCCCGGCGGCATGAGCTTGTGGTTGGGGGTGGTGCCGGGTTGGGTGGGAGATGAGGTAGAGAATTAACGGGTTGGCTTGGTAGGAAAGACGTTGTGGTGGTTTAGTTGGGAGATGGCCGGTGGTGGGGGATGTGGAGGTTGGCGGGTGTGGGAAGAATTGGACAAGATGTGGGAAAAGAAAATAAGAAGATAAAAACAAACCACGAGTCGAGGACGCTTCCAACGACTGGTGGGTAATGCACTCGCTCCCCTTGAGCCCAATCACCCTTCTCTAGCTCTCATGCAAGAAGAAGAAGCAAAAACTATATTTCATTCAAATATTTATCATCCCAAAATACAAAACAACTAGCCTATAAATAGGCCTCATGAAAAGAAAAGAAATAAAAGACTAAAATGCCCTTCGGGCTACAATACTACATGACCACCCGTAAGGGTATAAAGGGAAAAATAATAATATGAAATAAACTAGTACATATAAATAACTCAAGATCGTAGCCGTTGATCTTCGATGTCCTCATCAACTCGCCTGCTCTTTTTGCACAAACTAGATTGTGGTTGATTTTGGCATTGTAATGTTAGGAACCCAAAAGGTCTTATCTTAACTCTCTTGTCCTATTTTTATCCTTCAATCCTCTCACCTTATTTTAAATGCCTTTCTTACTATCTTCCCACCCTCCCTCCCTTTCTATCTTTTACTTTCCCATCCTGCTCAGGACATGTGCTTTATACAACAATCTTCCAAGTGACTTATGTGTGCAAGGAACCTATCAAACTATTTTTGAATTGGGATATGAGATGCAAGAAGGGGGACAGAGGATGGAGCAAAGTTGCTTAAGTGCTTGTGTGAAGAATCAAGATCACACATATGATAGGAATATAAGTGGGAGGTGGGTAGAAAGGCAAATGAAGCTTTCCTTGGCCACATGTGTTTGAGGAAATAGTGGTGCCTAAGTTCAATGTAAGTTGTACGAAGATAGCTTTTATTATCACCATTGCTTCAAATATGCTAGTAAATATTTTATTCTCTACATCGAATTAAGTTATAGGAGGAAATGGGATACACTCAAACTCTGCTGCAATCCCATCCATCAAACTCGCACCTCTTACTCAATCATAGCTCTTGCTAAACTTCTATGTAACTAACCAAGAATCAACTTAGAATATATATCACTTCGTTGTAATCGGGTTAATACAATGAGAATTAATACTGCTACTTTCTCTTTCTCTTTTTTGGTAATTTACTGCTGCACTCCAAGTTAATAAAACTTTTGATGGTATTAGGATTGCCTTGCCTCAGCCTTAATTTTAGTCATATATACCTATAATAAACCAATTTGGAGAACCTTACCTCTCCATTATGGATCATTCCTTACAAATTCCAGCACAAGTCAACAAAATGCCATTACTCTTTCCTTTGAGTTGGGAAACATTCCTATTATAGTACAGTTAAAATTCTTAATGTCCAACGTTAAGCCTATCATCAACACCCAACTCACTCTAGAAAATCATCCCATACCATATGATGCTCACAAGTGCTAAAGATATTTTGTGTCAATGACTTCATTGGATATCTTGATGGCTCAATCCTATTTCCAATAAAAAAATCTTCCAAAATGATTTTTCAATTATTCCCAACTCAAACTAACACCTAGATATTCATAGACAAAAACCTTGTAACCATCTTATACTCCGTCGTCTCTCCCTCATTACTTCCATATGTCATATCACTCGATACATGCTCCGAAACCTTGATGACCATTGCACAATGGTTGCAGTCAACAATTGTTCCAAAATCATCTAACTAAAGAATAAGCTATATCACACAACCATGATGGATCAATCCATGACCAAATACCTTTCCACTATCAAATCCAAAATTGATACTCTTGTTACACCTGGATCATCTATTGATGTTAAAAACATAATTCACCACACCTTGAATGGTCTCCCACCCTCCTTTCAAGCCTTTAAAGCAACCATATGAACCCACCTTTAACCCATGAGTTTGGATGACTTGTTCTTCTTCTTTTTTGTGTAGTGAAGAAAGTAACTAGCAAGTGAAGCTGCTTCGGAGCTTCAACACCTCCTTTCATCCACCCCTAGAGCTGCCCTCATAGTCATGAGGGACTGCCGCAGCCGTGTTCATATTTTTCCCATCTCATTTAGTTGTGAACGTTCAACACTCCACGTATGTAAATATGGTCGAACAAACTCCACTAGATATCGAGTAAGAAAATCCACCCCCACCCCCAGTTTATTTTCAAATATATGGGAATACCAGGACACACTGTGATGAATTATTGGCTTCATAATAATCCAACATATAATGATACCTCGTCGATTGTTCTAGCCCTATTGGCTAAAGTCTCATTCGTCTCCACCATTTCATCGCCAATATCTAAATGGATATTGGATACCAAGGCAACATCCCATCTTACAATAAATAACACTTCTTAATGCAAATCCTGTCATGGCTTGCAACTTGTGGTGCTTGGGGGATAGTCACTCCTTGCCCATACAAAACACTTGTCTGCCATCCCTCCATTCCCAATGAGTAAGCTTATTCTCTTCAAAATACCTTATGTACCCAATCTTTCCCATTACTTGCTCTCAATTCACAACCTAACAAATGACAACCCATGCTCTATTACATTTGATGCCAATTACTATTTCATTTTAGACTTGAAGATTAACATACCACTCCTTGAAGGACCACCTCATAATTGCTTTTACTCTATCTTGCCGATACACCACTCCACCTCATCAACAACTCCTTTCGTTTTGCTATCCACTTAAATCATCAGTGGCCTATGGGGTCATCTCGAACACTCATTTATCTCGATTCTTTGTTTTAGCTAAACACAATTCTACAATGTGCACCACTTCATCTAATCACTCATATAATGCTTGTTATTTTACAAAGAGTCATCATTTACCCTTCATTTCTATGCAATCTCATAGCTATCCACTTAAATCATCAGTGGCCTATGGGGTCATCTCAAACACTCGTGTATCTCGATTCTTTGTTTTAGCTAAACACAATTCTACAATGTGCACCACTTCATCTAATCACTCATATAATGCTTGTTATTTTACAAAGAGTCATCATTTACCCTTCATTTCTATGCAATCTCATAGACATATCTCTCTTGAGTTAATTCACTCTTAACGTTTGGGGTCCTTCCCCAGCCACCTCTTTTGCATGGCTATCACTACTACTTTTTTGCATGTGGATGATCACTCGCATAATATCTTGTTCTTTCCCTATATACTAAGTTTGAAACTACTCATGCCATTGCCCAATTTAAAATATGGTGGAATGCCAATTCTCCACACAAATCAAAATCATACGAACTAATGGAGATGGGGAATATCTTAACCATACTCGCAAACAATTGTTGTCTATCAAGGGCGCCTGTTATCAATTCAGTTGGCTCTACACACCCGAACAAATTGAGGCAACGGAGTGGAAATGTTGCCATCTACTTGAAACCATAAACACCTTACCACTCAACATAGGATTACTTCATATATTTTTGGCCAATGTCTTGCTCATCTCAAGGTACCTTATAAATCGCTTGCCCTCTCTAACAACAAACAAATACCACACACACCAAATTTTACACAACTAATCACCTAACTAGATACACCTCAAAATCATTGATTGTCAGTGATTTCTCTAGCTCCATTTGTATTCATATGACAAACTTTTATCTCGCTCACTTAGTTGCATATTATAGCCCTCTACATAAGGGATATACGTTTTATGATCCCATTTATATTAAATCATTTATTTTTTGTCATGTTTTATTTCAGAAAGACATCTTTCTTGTTAGCTTTCAAATACTAAAACCAACAACCCATCTCAAATCTGCCACTTGTACCCCTTGTCTTATTACATCTACTTCCACAAACTCTACAATCTCAATCCTCCAAAACACACTCCAATCCCAACACAACACCACTACAACCCATTTCTATTCCTCCAAGTTCACCGCCAACCCATGTTGAGCCATCCATTGCCTCACCCAATATACTTCAGCCCACATCACCTACAATACCACCTACATCGATTTTCATAACCTACCAAGCACTTCTCAGTGATTCAATGATAACAAGATCGAAACCCGACAACCTTAAACCCAAACAACCACGTAGTCTCACTCACACCACCATTAAGCCAAAGCCCGCATGCTAGCCATCCAAGAACTCCACTGGCGATAGCCAATGCGTTGGTTTTATTTTTCTTCAACAACTGGGTTCCTTGGAATTAGTACCCCCATTACTTAGCCATAACCTATTGGCAAATTGGACATACATAACTAAATACAACTTAGATAAAAGGAAATGATTGCACACTATGGAGCTGCCATAAATGTACGACATTGACTTACTAAAACTGTCAGTTTTTTTTTCAAAAATACTGCCATTATGGTCCTTCTTACTATTGATACATTTAAAAATTGGATGTCTCAAATGCATTCATACGTGGTAAACTGAACAAATCCGTCTATATAGTTCATGCATTGGATTTTTCATTTTAGAGACACTCAATTCCTGAATCAAGTTTGCCTCCTTAAGATGCTATATATGGACTTAAACAATCACCTAGACAATAATTTGTCACACTCACTGGAAAGCTACACTAGAAAGACAAATCCTTCTCTAATGCCATACAAAATCCAGCACCATCTGCATCTATATTCAAATTTATGTTGATGATTTACTTATCGTTGGTGCTGATGCTACAACAATTACAACTCTCATCCAAACTGAATAAACCCTCAAAATGCGTGACTTAGGAACATTATCTAACTTCCTTGGCATCCAAGCTATCCTAAAATGCTACAAGTTGCAACTCAGCTATTGCCAATATCTTATGGATATACTTTTAGGAGCTAGAATGGACTCTTGCAAGTCTATCTCAAACCACCAAAAATGGCTCCATGAATTCATCTCGTATTGCATGCTTAGATTCCAACACCTATTGTCACCTAATTGAATCACTCCAGCATTTAAGAATCACATGTCTAAACATATTATGTGTGATGAATCAACTCTGTCAACAAATGCACAATCTTGATTTTATAAATCTTAAACATCTTTTCAAGTACCCCAATGGCACCTGCACCTTGTTCATCTTCTCCTAAAAGCATAAGTTAAATGCTTGTGATGATTTTGACTGGGCGGGAGACAAGATGATCGTAAATTAATCACGATTTATTGTGTGCCTTTCTCGACTTCAATCTAATTTTCTAATGTGTCAAGAAGTTACCTACAATAGTGAGATCTTCCACAGAGGCTGGATATACGTCTATTGCAACTGCAACAACTGAGATCATCTGGCTACACTGACTACTAGAGGAATTCAGTATTTCTTGTACTTCATCCACTCCATTGCACTGTGACAATATTTCAGCAATCAGCTTAGCCATCAATCCAGCACTTCATGCCCACACCAAACACATCGAAGTAAACTTTTACTGCATCTGGACAAAAGCGATCTCCATCCATCATATGGCGATTCAAGGCAACTTGCCTATCTATTTACAAAGGCTCTACCTACAACAAAGTTTACATTTCTTCCAGACAAGCTAATGCCAAGTTGATCATTAGCTTGAGGGGGGATGTTGTCACCATTTCTCCAAATGTACCAGCAAATACTTTATCTTCTACACCGAACTAGGCTACATACAGAAATGGGACTTTCTGCACTGAATCATACTCAGACTTTGTTGCAATTCCATCCATCAAACCGTAACCTCCTACTCAATCACAGCCCTTTCTACTTTGCTTTGTGACTAAACAAGGATCAACTTAGAGTATATATATTTCTCTATAATCGGATTAAGACAATGAGAATGAATACGACTGCTTTTTCCTTCTCTGCTTCATTAGCTTACTGTTGTATACGTACAGCTTAATACGAGCTTTCATCTTTTAGAGAAAGAAGAGGGAGAAGGGAGGGGGGTTTTTCTTTAGGTGCTTTTGTTTGAGGAATTATGCACCAATGCTAGAAATGAGAAATGTGAACGATGAGAAGGGAGCCAGAGAGGGCAAGGAAACAACCCGATGGGAACATCAGATTTCGACACGTGTACCATCGCCGGAGGCGCCGATCGACGGCCATGATTCAGAGTCTTTATTTTTGATGTTTTATTTTATTCATGTCATTTATATTTCATATTTTTCCTTTTGTACCCCTATGAGGGAATTAGTGCGTTGTGTAGCCCAAGGGCTTTGTCGTCTTTATGCATTTTATTTCCAGTTAGCCTATATAAAGGCTTTGTCATTGTATTAGAGAGAATTATTGAGGAATGAATGACATTTCTTGTTTGTTCTCTTTGTGAGTGCATGGAGATCTCTTTGTGAGTTCTTCGATTGGGATCTCTTAGTGAGTTCTCTACGTTTTCTTTTATTTTAATTATTTTCTTTTTTCCCGCAAGAAGAGCTCCACATACATCTCCCTCTAGTGTTGCCGCCGACCCCTCCCTTGGGGTTTCTCGCCGCCGGCCACGACGCCCACCTCCGACCGCCACCCTTGCCGCCCCATCACCACTCGCCTCCTTTCATCTCATGACGATTTGAAATCTGAAATTTAGGCTCCAAAATTCTTCCCAAATTCAGAAATTCTATATTTGGAAAGTTTGTAAGTGAATCCAAATTGAAATTAAAATCAATTTGGATTTCATTAAAACTCATCCTAGTCATCATACCATGGTTGGAAATCTTTCACCCTCTCTTCTCTCCCCACAGCCGGCTCCCCATTGGCTTCACCGAAAATTTTTTAAATTAATGCCTTAATTGCATTAATTAGGAATTTCAAATTCCATTGTTATTTCCCTCCTAAATTCATAAAACTGAAATCAAATTCAGCTTTCTAAATTTCACTTCTCCCCTCACCCTAACCCCACCGCCGGCCTCCCCTCTTCTCTCCAACCCGCCGACCAACCATCTCCTCCCTTGGAGAATTCTTCGCGGCGTCCTTTCTATATCGCCTCAATGATGCATGGAGGAACCCGAGTGGAACTTCGGGTTTGAATACGACAACCAAGGGAGGGTTAATATCCTCCGATCGCCGTTCTTCGACGTCGGCTTTGACTTCGATGATACCGTCGAAGAATACTTGGATCGGATCCTACCAGCGCTAATGGATTCCATCGACGACCACTTCTCCGTCTACACGTGGATCATCAAAGGTCGTCGTCACGTGTCTCCTCCACATCCGGCACCGTCCTCTTCTTCCATACGGATCTACGGCACCGTCGCCCTTGGAGTGGCCTCATCACTTGCATGGTTATTCTTCTTCCGACGGACCTATAAATAGGAGAATGAGCGTAGCCTCAAGGTGAGACAATCGCTTTGTTAACCGCCGGATTCTAGTTGGCCATTCATTTTCATTGCTTATTATTGAAGTTGTTATTTTATAAATCTTGCAAATTTAGTTCTAGTAAATTACCTAGACTTTGTTGACTTCTAAGACCTCTATTGAATTGTCAACTTTGGGAAGCCTTGAATTGTATTTTCATTACGCAAACAAAATCTTATTAATTTCTGTAAAACAATTCCTGATTTCACATCACAACCTTCCCTATTTTTGTGTTTAGGAATCAGTTGCTAAAAAACAAACGGTTGGAGCTTGTGCTAGAAATTGGTGGTATGAAGCAAAGATTTAATGAGGTGGGCTGGTTGGTTTGGGGTGAGGGAGAGGGATGGAATAAGGAAGGGAAAGGAAAATTTGTGTGCTGCAGATGGGCTAACTTTGATAGGGCATATTTTTATTTAGAACGTGATATTTGCTAGGAATGAAATTCTTGACCATTGACAAGCTAGGAGCCGTTGGCTGGTGTGCCTACTTTGACAATCAACAAAGTTACATGTTTGCCCTTCCTTGTAAGAAATTCAGTTTTCTAATCACCATTTTTTTTTTTTGAAGTCATGTTCCTATTCCTAAATCTCAAGGATGGGGAAATATTTGTATTTTTTTATACATATTTTACCTTGCAGTAAAAAACATTATGATAGGAAGTGCTCGTAGAAATTCAATACTCCTTGGTTGGAATTAAATTTCAGTGGCCCAAATGCAACCCACAAGAAGAATTACAATGAATAACCAGAGAAAAACATTTTTAATTGATGAAATTACGAAGAAAACACACAAGATACAATGGATCTTCTATTCGTGGGCGGGGGAGAAGATCCGGCTCTCTCAAATCCCTAGCCATCGGCTAGAGCCCAATCACCTCAAGAGCAATCTAATTTCAGCAGCAAAATATAAATATATAAAAAAACTTAATCCTAGGATAAACAATCTATTTAGAGCATACAAAACATAGTCAAGGTCAAAACAACCCTTCCCTTTTTCTTTTCCCTCTTAACCGGCCCTCCCACCCCTTAGAATTTTTCTTCCAAAACAGGCGGATGCTTGTTCCGCTCAACAAGGTAGACGCTTGTTTTGCTCAATTAGTCAGAATTGTGTTTCACCTCAAACAGGTGGATGTCTGTCCGTGAGCACCGGCTAGACCGATAACACATTCATGCCTATCACATATTGCTTGCAATCTAGAAACTAAGTATCAACATGAGAAAAAAAAAAAAAAGTATCAACATGAGAAGCTATTGCGAAGCAAATGTTATTTCTGCAAATAAAATGTAAATCCCATGAGAAGCAACAACTCATATTTTGGGATTCAATGCACTATCCATTTTTTTTCAGCTGAAAACTTCAACTAATAGGTAAAGACCAACTGCATGTATAGCAAAACCCATCTTATTGTTCAATCATTTAAATGTGGGAGTGCTCATTTTCTCACGCTTCTTGTCAATTTCCTTGTTACGATAATGCCTTGTCTAGTCACTAGATTAGAAAGCTTTTATTTCCATTTGTATAAACTGTGTCATGTATCAAACATTGAATCTTCCATTTTTTTTTTTGGGGGGGGGGGATCCGGGTCTCCCAAATCCCTAGCCGCCGGCTAGAGCCCAATCACCCCAAGAGCAATATAATTTCAGCAAAACATAAATATATAAAAAAACCTAATCCAAGGGTAAACAATCTATTTAAAGCATACAAAACATAGTCAAGGTTAAAACAACCCTCCCCTTTTTCTTTTCCCTCATAACCGGCACTCCCACCCCTTAGAATTTTTCTTCCAAAACAGGCAGATGCTTGTTTCACTCAACAAGGCATACGCTTGTTTTGCTCAATTAGGCAGAATTTTGTTTCACCTCAAACAGGTGGAAGCCTTTCCGTGAGAATCGGCTAGACCAGTCTAACATATTCATGCCTATCACATTTTGCTTGCAATCAAGAAACTAAGTATCAACATGATAAGCTATTGTGAAGCAAATGTTATTTCTGTAAATAAAATGTAAGTCCCATGAGAAGCAGCAACTCATATTTTGGGATTCAATGCACTGTCCAAATTTATTCAGCTGAAAACTTCAACTAATAGGTAAAGACTAAAGACCAACTGCATGTATAGCAAAATCCAGCTTATTGTTCAATCATTTAAATGTGGGAGTGCTCATTTTCTCTCGCTTCTTGTCAATTTCCTTGTTACGATAATGTCTTGTCTAGTCACTAGATTAGAAAGCTTTTATTTCCATTTGTATCAACTGTGTCATGTATCAGACATTGAATCTTCCATTTGGGAGCTAGTATACAAGTCAGCCAAATTTTGAACTAACCTTGATCATACAGAGCCCAACCATGTGGGATGGATCGCTCAAAATTATAAGCAAACTAACATATATGAACAATTAACTATAATGGCCTTTGTTTTAGTACAAATAACTAATTTCTTAGGTTGTACCCAATGAAAGGGGTTTGATACCAATTCTACCTAGGAATTAGGCCAATGAATGCCATGTATATCAAGGCCCTTCTCATTTTTCAATGAGATTAGTTCACCTGCTTTCGGGTTTGTCTGAACACTATCAAGCATTAAAGATCATGAGCATTGTCTAGCTAATTTTTTTTGCTTGAAACAAGAAATGAAAAAAAAAAAAAAATACATTACTTTTTTCTTTTGAAACTCATATAAACATATTAGCTTGATAATTAAATTTCTTTGTTTTCAGACATTTGTTTCTATGCGCCTTAATGGAAGCAGCAGAAGAACTCCAGGTTACGAGGACAATACTCATTCAGAGAAATTTGTGGATGATGCCATAAAGTCACATTCGACTCTAAAACAGAGTGATGAGAAAATAGGAGCAGATCTGTATGCACATCAAGAGCGTGCTATTGAACAAAAAGGATATGCAAAACTACATGATTTTTGCTTGGGAATCCCCTATGGTGAGTGTTTATCTACTACATGTATTATGTTTTTCTGATTCTCTCCCATGGTGATAGTATTTGTATCTTTCTTTCAGTCTATCCAATCATCTTGGTTTGGAATTTTGGATGGATGAACTGAAATTAGAGAATTTGGCATTAAATCACATTATTTTTTTCTTGCGAATGTAATTTTTATAACTATTGTTGATCTTGTTAGAGTCATGTTTGCTTTCTTGAAGGTTCACTAGTCATTATTTTTTTATGTACTGAAGACCAAAGTTGGGTCTGCTACACTTGTTATCAAACTCATTTTCAATCTAAAACTTAAACTTAGGAGTGAGACTAACCACATGGTATCTCTATATTAATATTTATTTTCAAATATATGATATGAACTAAACACAATGTTTTCATATGTCCTAACAATCTCTTGCTGAAAAGAGAGCTCTCCACATCAATCATAGCTCTCTCATAAGTAGAATTTTTTCAACACCATCAAATATCATAACGCTAAGTAGAATGGAGGAGGTCATGGTTGGGTGGAGTCATGGGGTCCAAATCAGCCAAGGGAGGAAGGGAGAGATTGACACCTCATTACATAGGAGGAACTAATGGAGGGAGAAGCCATTGGGTATGGATTCGAAATCGAGAAAATTGAGGATGCCAGTGTTTGAAGGGGAAGATGCTCAGGGTTGGGTGTATTTGGTAGAGCGTTACTTTGCGATTAACGTCCTAACAAATGCGAAAAAACTCATGGCGGTAGGGCTATGTTTGGAGGGAAAAGCCCTTGTTTGATTTCAGTGGAGGGAGGCTCGATATCCAGTCTATTCTTGAAATTTAAGGAGTGTTTGTTGGAGTGTTTCCAAGCCATTCATGAAGGATACCTCCATGAATAGATCCTATGCCCTAACTCAAGAGGGGACAATCATGGAAGTATTGGGAGAAGTTTGAGCTGATGTTAGGGAGACTGAGAGGAATTTTCGAGAAAGGGTTGGAAGGGAATTTCATGAAGGGACTTAGGGAGGACATATGAGCAGAGCTTAGGTGCTGAGACCTAGAGGGCTTAGAGAGATGATTGTGCTTGCTCATAGAGTGGAGGAAAAAATATCGGAGGGAGAAGGCCAGCAAGATCAACATCATGGGAGGGGCTTACGAGAGTACCTCTATCACCCTGGCACCAAGAACCAGACGATGTCATTTCCAAGGGAAGCACCGAAGGAGAAGGGCATTGGAGTTCGCCCTGGAGACAACTTAAAGTGCCTTACAGAAATGGAGGTGCAAGATAGGCGACAAAAATGTTATGTTTTAGTTGTGATGATAGGTGTAAACCGGGGCATAGCTGTAAGGATCAAGCTTTTCAGGTTCTCACAGTCTGTGATGACGAGGAAGCGAAGGAGTGATGTGGGAGTGAAGCATCGATGGAGGGGAGAAAACTACTTTTAGACGTGGAGGTCTCCTTGAACTCAGTGGTGGGATTCACTCTGAATCGCATCGTGAAAGTAAGAGGAGAAATAGTAGATAGAGAGGTAGTGGTGTTGTTAGACAGTGCGGCTACCCAAAACTTCATCTCTAACTAGATCGTAGACCAATTTGGTGTGAACTGGTGGACACAGGGTGCTATGGGGTGATGATGTGTTAGACAGGTAGAGGAGTGTGTAGTGGGGTAGTTTTGACCATACAAGGAGTCCAGGTGAGGAAGGACTTTCTCCCATTAGAGTTAGGGAGCATTGATGTCATCCTGGGAATGAAATGTAGAAGTTGGGAAAGACCAAGATTGATTGGCAGACGCTAACGATGGAGTTCAAGGTTGAAGGGAGAAAAGTGGTTATTAGAGGGGATCATAGCTTGTCTAAAACTATGGTTTCACTCAAAA
This sequence comes from Dendrobium huoshanense, assembly GCA_016618105.1. Classification (NCBI taxonomy): domain Eukaryota; kingdom Viridiplantae; phylum Streptophyta; class Magnoliopsida; order Asparagales; family Orchidaceae; genus Dendrobium; species Dendrobium huoshanense. The sequence continues at coordinate 15,949,113 of CM028348.1, forward strand.
CTTTGGTCAAGGCGATACAAGGAGCAGAGTTTGTGCTATTTGGTGGAGTTGCGGAGCCTGGAGGAGGTTTGAGATTTGGGGTTGGGCAGGTGCATCCTCTAGAGATAAGGTGTTCATCAACCAATTTTCATCCTTCCACCTTGAGGACAAGGTGCTTTTTTGGGAGGGTATGCATTAAGTATGTGATTTTCCTAGGGTTAGGGATATGCGTTTTTTGCTGAATTTAGATTGTTCTTAGGGTGTTTGTGCTCTATCTGGCGGCTAGAGATTTTGGAGAGCAGAATATTCTCTCCAATTGAAGATCCACTTGTATCTTGTCTTTCTTTCATAAAACTTTCAATAAAAAAAGTGTAATTCATGATTTTCTTGTCGTTGGTTTTCTAAAATTGGTGAAATCAGATTTCAGCTAAGACTTTTCCTAAATTTATGCTAGCATTTCCTATCCAGTCCCCTTCTTGGTTTCATACTTGTTGAGAAAATAATTTATACCCTTTCGCTATTTATAATGATGGATTTTGAATAGCTTGGATGAATGCCGGTGTTTCCTTACTGTTTGATCCTCGTGGAATTTTCATGATTGGTTGTTTCTTGTGGCCGATTGAAGATCAAGATAGACATACTTCTTTCATCTGTACCTTCTGCCATGTAATCATCCGTTTAAAAAGAAATGGAAGTTTTATTATTAGTCAGTCGTTTATTTATAAATTTTTTCATAATGTGCCAGGAAGAATCTTTTTCTAACTACATGATTTCTTGGGAAAAAAAGACAACTTTCTTTAAATGTTCGGATTCTATTAATTGCCACTGAATAAGGGATTGGTCTTGGAAATTATTTGTTCTATTTGTAGTGACAAATCTGGACCATTCTTGTCCACTTTTGCAAGCTTCACTGTTGTTTTGGCTGTACTAGTTTCTAATTAAATTGATTCCCTCGATAAAGATTTACATATTTGTTTTGATTATAAATTACTGCAACTTGTTTCTAAACATTTTTTTTCTCTCGTGTATATTTCAGTACGCCCTAGGGGGTGGCCTTATTCCTTTTTTTTTAAGAACTCTACTTAACCAACGGATAAATCTGTAATTAACATCTTAATTACATATAATTCAGGTGGTTTTTTGTTTGCTGGAGGACTTTTTGGTTTCCTTTTTTCAAGAAACCCAGTAAGTTTAACTACAAGCTTGCTAGGGGCTGGTATATTGGTCTTGGCGGCCATTAGCCTGAAGGTCTGGAGAAAAGGTCTCAGCAGCTCACCATTCATGTTGGGACAAGCAGGTAGCAAAATATAATCATCACTTATTATCCAAATTAAAATAAATATATCCAAATTAAGCTGCCATTCCGATTTTTTTGTTTTCAATCAAAATTATCCTTCACAAGTGCCACTGTGATGGATATTTGCCTACATTTGGAACAAATGCTAGTTTTAAATGATATTCTTCGCTGTTTCATCTATGATTTTCGTTAATAAACTTCTAGATAGGTTTGGTAATGCAGAAATTCTATGAAGTGGTTATTTGAATCTCAATAATTTATCTTCTAATTGCTTTAGCTTTGGTTGTACTACAGCCATTGCTGCTACTCTCCTCGTGAAACATTTCCAGTCTTATTCCTTGGTAAGTGATACTAAGCCTTTGTCTTCTATCTTGTTTTATCTGGTTTCTGTTGTTAATATAATTCGCTCTCTTTAACAGACAAAGAACCTCTTTCCTTCTGGGCTTTATGTCTTCATGAGGTAATCCTTCCCCAAATTCCCCAATTCATGTTATTATCATGAAATTTATTTACTTCAAATTCTAGTAGATAACTAGTAGTTTCTTTTGAAAATTGCAGTGTTGCAATGCTTTGCTTCTACTTTTATGTGCTATTCTCCGGTGGTAACCCGCCTCCAAAGAAGAAGCTTGCTGCTACCCAGTCCCCTTAGTCCCAAATTCTTCATCTTCATGGTTTTTTATCATAGAGCAATCATTAGTAGTTTCTTTTTGATATATCATTACAGGGAGACGCCATTTAGTACAATAAATTTGTAACAAAACTTACCTGATTGTTACTAACGATGGAAATGTATAAAGGAAATTAAGAAAAAGGGTTTTAGTTTATTCAAATTACACTATTGCTACCATCACCATTTATATTTAAACATCAAATCTTTTGTACTAAATTTTGTAGATGAATAATTTGTGAAGATCTGCATTCAACCAAGCTCAACTCTGAAGTTTGCCATTCTCATAGAATGGCATATTCATTTAATTATCTGTTAGTATTATGAAGCTATGGCTGAGTTTAGGGTTCAGTGAACTGCATTTTTTATGTTCATGCTGCGCTTTTACTGTTGATAGAGACAAAATCGGACGGTTCTTTCCCTCCGGTGTTTGTACAAAATAATCTCTTGTCAAGTTGTGAGTATAGAAATTGCTAGCGTCGAGCATCAATGTCAAGATAATGTTAGACTTTGATGTTTGTATGGTGTTGAATTGTTGATATTGTAATGACAGCAGACGCTAATGTTGAAATGATATCAAATATTGCTATGAAATCAAAGTCATGACCTGTCAAAGAAAAATAAAAATGAGAATATTTGATGAATGTGATAGTGATTGTGGACGAATGATTTAGTGTTGTGGATATAAAATAAGAAATTTAGTTTTTATGTTTTAAACAAATAAAAATTTAAAATAAAGAAATTTATATCAATTGTTTTTGTAAATATATAAGTTGCGTATGTTGAACATGCATGTTGAAGATACAAGTCGGCAACTAAACTGAGTCAAACACGTGCGTGCAGTGTGAACAAGGCTTCCATGCCAAAGCGAAATAACTTGGTAACGAAGATATAGACTCTGACGTTAGCAATCAGGATATTATTATTTTTATAGAGTTTTGAAACCGTAGTAGTGCCCATTATTAAAAATATCTCTTTTCCTCTCTCTCCTTACCACCGCATACAAAGGAGAGTTATCTGCTAAAGTTATATAACATAACATAAACAGAGCAGAAGCAGCCTGAAGCCGAGAGCCATGAAGACTGAAGGATTAGAGGCCGAAAGCGCCAACGGAGGAGAAGCTCTCTACTACGTGATCGTTGCTTGGCTCTCCATCATCTCTTGGGTCATATTCAGCTTCGGCGGCAGCGACAAGAAATCTTCCCGTCATGACCGCCGGAGAAAGAGGTCGCCGGCGTTCATCTCTTAAGGAGTTTGTTGAACTTCTGTTAATTTCTTGTTAAAAGATGTTAAGACTGTTTTTGTGTTGATGATGCTATCTATGTAAATAGGATAATTTTAAATGTTATGTATGTAAATATAAAATATCCCTTTCTGGTGCTGAATTTTTTGTTTTTTTGGATAGTCTTCTCTGTATGAGTGGAATAAAAGAGCATGTCTATGAATTTGCTATCACTAATGTGTATTATTTAGCTGAGATTTATGATGTTTTAGCAGAGAGCATGGCCTATCCGATCTGATTAGCTAATATTCTCCTGATTCAGAAGAAGAATGGATAAAATCAAATTTATATTTATTTTCGTTGCTGCAACGGTACTTGTTGATAGTAGAGACTTTTCTAATTAAAAATTCATTGCAAGGATAATCTAACTAAAAATAGATTTCATGTAAAAAAAATATTTTTAGTTCAAAAAATTTGATATGTAAAAAAGTTATTTCAAACAAAGACTTAATATCTTGACAGTTTAGTTTTGGAATAAAGAACTTGAGTACAACACATAATTACATGAAATTTCTAAGCTTCTTCTAACATTTTCTCTATTTTAGCATGAGGAGAAATTATTCTGTGGAGATATCAGATATAAATGTGTCTGAAGGCGAATTAGAGCCTGTCACGTCACCTGCTATACAATGAATATACAACTATGGTACACAACAAGATATCGGGGTACATAGTTGCGATACACAGTAAAAAAAAATGACGTGACATACTCTGATTTGTCTCCAAACAATATTTGATGTCCATGAGTACATCAAAAAAATTTTCATAGGTTACAGGCATTTCTGATTTACATAGTCATAAACTCCCTGCTTTACATATTCTATACAAATATTCTAATATAAAATGCACACAAAAATAATCATTTTTTTTTTTTGGGACATTTAGGCCATTTAAGGTAAACTCACACACACAACGCATACACAAAGACTCGAACCCTGAACCTTTTAGTTGGAAGCCTAAGCTCTCAACCAATAGGCCAAGGAGAGTTGTGTACAAAAATAATCATAACAGTACTAGTACACTAGACCTGCTCCTAGTAAGACTATTTAATGCCCTACAAATTGCAATCTAAAAACTCTCTGTTTTGTTGGAAATTCCCTTCACTAACATAATTTGACAAAATCAGTTTGAAGCAGTTCTGTTGAACAAGATTGAATTATTGGCTGTTTAATATATATTTAATTAAATGTTGGACAATGATGTTCTCATTATCTGATAGGTGGCTGCAACAGCTTTAACAATCCGAATTTTTTTTCAGAGAGGCTTTAATATGTTCCTATCCATCTAAGGGTTAGCTGGAGGGCAAACCTTCACTGTCTTGGTTGCTAGGCTTGAATTGTAACAAGTGTCTGCCAAGGATTTTCATATTTATTAATGTTTTCATTCTATTGATTTGTAATGAAAATTTGTGTTTGTTTGGTGTCTTGATATATTTGATTGCTCAACCATTGTTGTCATGCACATCATGTTTGAATTGTCTTGAGATGGTCAATGGCTGGCGCCAGGTGGCGATGGTAGCAGTTAGGCATGGATTCAGCCTTTTTTTTAGGGTGAACAAACTCAGTATATATATATATATATGGAGTTGCTCGAGTTGGCTTTTAGTGCCATTACCTTACACGCTATTTAAAATTCTTCATAAAAATTTATAGATTTTTTTAAATGTGGAAGGGAGGCCCCAATGAATCATAAAAATTATACTTCAATTCATCACACCAGAGGTACATTTGATTATGTTCACTTAGATTCGTTGGGGCCATCCAATGTGCTTTATAATGGAGGTAATGGATAATTATTGTCCATTATCGATGATTATTCAGAGATGCTTGAGTTGATGGGCGAGCATAGTTGGGAATCATCCTTTCCGGGTTCGAATCCCCTCTACTACGGCCTCTCCTCTTTAATGAGGCAAAGTAAGAGTCTTGTTAGGTTCTGTCAAGGGATTAATTACGCCTCCAAATGCTCCTTTTAGAGCGAAGCTGGTAAATACCCCGTTCAAAAAAAAAAAGAAAAAAAAAGCTGAAGAAGCTCACAATAGGTAATTGGTTAAATTTTCTTCTAACGAGTTGTTTCATGAATTATGCACGAGGCTTTGTTAAATATCTAAATTATTATGGCAAGAAATTATCAACATAATGGATTAGTGGAAACTGAACTTCAATTTTCTTGAGCTATGAAGTGTATTTTCTCGTGCTATCAATTTGTAGTGATGTAACATTGAAGGAAGATCTACTAACTTCAAAACTCACCAACTAAGTATTTATTTGAGGTGGCTTTCTGGCTGTTTTGTTTTTCATTCAACAAATACAATGTCATTTTGTTACCGCTTTCTTATTTGTTTGTTTGTTTTTTTGTTTCTCACTATTCTTCAAAAAATTTCACAGTGAATAGTTGATTTCTACGGTCATAATAGCGAAGTTGACAAGAGGAAATAGTTTACATGACTCAACTTGAAGGTTTTGAAGTTCAGTTCCCATCTAATTAACGTGCTTGTTGAAGAGGTCATTAAATTAAAACAGTCAAATAAGCAATGATACAAAGGTTTTGATTATTCTTTTTTTTTTTTTTTTCATAAAAATGAAGTTCACACGACAGTCATTGGTCTTGTTGATGAAGGTAGGGGTCAAGATTATTGATAAATGTTGATATAGTTTTTTATTGGAGACAACATGCGTGAATATTATTGTGATGTTGCGCATCAAACTTATTAGCGACGAGAAGCATTAGTGTTGATATCGATTGCAGGTGACAACAATATTTGTGATGCCAAATGGCGAACATGAGCATTGTCATTGACAATGAATGGGCCTTGTAGATAGGGGTGCAACCAAGTTAAGCCGGCTTGTAAGCTGACTCGGGCTCGACTCGTTAACATGCTCAATGAGTTGAGCTTATTGAGCTCGTGAGTTGAGCTCAAACACGATTTTGAGCTCGACGGCTAAACGAGCTTGAGTTCGAACACCCCACTTCTCGACTCGTGAGCTTGTCGAGCAGCTTGCGTAACTGCGACGAGAAAATTGAAACTGCGGGATTTCTGTCGGTGGGAAAATGAAAACATGCTGCTGCATACGAACACGGACGACACAGCAGAGGGCGCTGACCCGCGGACGATGCAAGCAGACGCTACCACTGGCGGACGACGAAGGTGGTGGTGGTCGACTACGAATGTGGACGACGCAGCCGCGGGGCTGACGCAGGCGGACAACGTAGATGCTAACCAGTTGACGAATGCGGACGACGACGCAAGCGTGGGGCTCGTTAAAGGCTCAAACTGTGGCTCGACGAGTTTATTTTCCCTTGTTGAGTCGAGAACGAGCTCGACTTTTGAGCTCGAGCTCTATTTTTGGCAATCAAGCTCGACTCCAACACTCCGAACACTCCGTGGCTCGAGTTTGACTCGACTTATTTGCACTCCTACTTGTTGACAATGATGGATGTCTATTAATGACCAGCGACGTCTAATGCTAGTAGGTAGAGCCTTATGAAGATGTGGTTCGTCCAAATACTGATACTTGGATAGAACAAGCAACCTTCTTACAATCTTTGTAGTAGTAAATATAGCATTTTTTTTTCTGCTTTTAGTCCAGAATTAAATAAATTTAATATTTTATTCTCCCGTCTTTTCTTAGCAATGAAGTATGCAAACTATACAAATACTACTGCAATAGAAATAATTGTCACATGCACAGTTAGATTATTTATTTATTCATAATGAAATATTTAGCCGTGGTCGATAATAGACCTCTTAGTTGATAAGATATTATCTCATTTAAAAAAAATTACGATAAAGATCAGTTTCGTTTTTATTCAAATATGTGAAAGTTCTTCTTTATTTTAATAATCAATAGGCTGAATCTTTTTATTTTATTGGTTGTTGATAAGGTATGTTGAGCCTTCTGAACTGAGTCAAAACCGATCCTGAGCATATGTATATATATATATATATATCCCATCCTAACCTTTATCATGATTTTTTTTTTTGGACTTTTTGGCCAATTAATGCAAATTCATATGCTCATTATATACACACCTGAAACTCAAAACCTCTTAGTTGATAGCGGAAAGAGTTGAGCTGTGTTCGAGTCACCTTTGGCTTGAGCTTGAGCTTGATTAATTAATTGAGTTCGAGTTCGAGTTTAAGCTAATTGGGCTTTGTTCTGCGAGTTTATGCCGGCTCATGAGTAGCTCCGTTATTATGAAAGAGAGAAAAATTATTATGATTTAAGCAAATATTATAATAAAATGATAAAGAAATGTGCAATTATAAGAAAATAATTAATATAGAATTACTTTATGAATTTGGAATATAATGTTTAAATATTTTAACAACTTTGTAATTAAAATCTTGAATCTTAATATTTTTTAAGTGTATTTTATATTAATATATTTTAAACAAGTTGGCTTATGAGCTAATGAGTCGAGTTAGGGCTAGTTCAAACCTTTTCTGGTTAGCTCATCGAGCTCAGCTCACTAGTCGGCTTGACTCAGTTACACCCCTACAGATATTAATGTACGCTGCATTGATTTGTGAATCTATCTATTTTATAAAAGAGTCACTTACTCAAACAATTGTACATTTCATCTTATACTAATTAATGCTATTTGTGAATTGTTTATAGAAAACTAAGGAACTTTTAGCTATTTTTTATTAATATTGATGAATAATTCATTTATAATATTTCTAATGGGTTTGTCTGTCACCTAACTTTATAAAAGTCATTAAATTTTGAAACTTGAACCATTAATCCATAACTAATTTGCTTAACCTAACAGATTTGAAAATTCATCACATGGTTAATAAGACAACGTCAACTTAAGCAGCATATAGTTAATTGTTTTCCTTCATCAGCTTCATCAGCTTAGATAATAATTAAGCACTTTGAACATATTTGCGTTTGGTTGGAATAGAATAGCTTTATCGTTGTTTAGATTTTCAGACGGACTATAATTTTGTTTGACTGCAACTTTTTTGGTTACTTTTCAAAAAAGTGGTGATGAAAAGCTGTTTTTTATAACTAAAATAATTAATTTTTTTTTTCTTCATATCAAATTTATAAAGAGATTTATATAAATTGCTCTAAATCCTTTGAAGTGAATTAAATTTAGATTATTAAATTATAATGGAAATATATCTCAAAATAATTAAAGTTTGATGTATCATAAAAAAATTATCTTGATCGGACACGAATATCGAGGCAAAATCAAGTCGAAACTTTCGAAATTAAAATTGGGACCGTATGAACTCCAATTCAAGCAAACTTACAATAGAACTGAATGTATCGAAAATAAGAATCCAACGATACCAAACTCGAATCGATCTGAGTCCAAATCAGGGACCCAAAGCTAGCGTCGTAGGAAAATTCAAACCAAATTTAGATTATTAAACAGTTTCCAAACGTGACATGCTTATAATCGAATCGAGTGGCTTGACGAGACAAATCCAACGAGCCTAAGATCAATGAATTATGAAATTACTAAGAAGCTCAAATGTCAAATGAACAATCCACGATCAAAGGAATCAACATCGGCCGTCCATGCAAACCACTCACAACTTACCCTTCATCTTCCTTATAATTACTACCATGCCACTATAAGAAATCTATAAATAAATCCCTCATTTGTCATGAAAGGAGACCCCAAGCAAGAAAGTAAGAAGAGAGATCGGAAATTGCTCTTGCCACCAAGCTCCTCCTCGACCACCGCTCAGACTTTCGCAAGACCACGACTCGACGTCGGACTTCTGTCGGACTACTGCCCGAGGCCAAACTTCAGTTGAACACCGCAAGATGCTGGACTTCCATTGGACCACCAACTTACACTCAAACTTCCCATGGATCACCAACTGACGCCCGGGCTTCCGCCGGACCATTGCCTGACGTATGGACGTCTACCAGATAACCAACTGACATCAGACTTCCGCCGAACTACCGATTTGACATTTGGACTTCTGCCGGACCGTCGTCTGAAGTCAGATTTTCCCCGGACCACTAAATGACGCCAAATTTCCACTCGACTAAGCATCGTCAGACCTGCGTGTGACCTCCATTTGTCATTAGATTATTTCAAACCAGACGGTTGATTATTGTAATCTAATTGTCCTCAAGGATGATTCAATTAACTATAATCTATTCAAACACTAGTGGAATCGTTTCAACTGGGTCTGACCCCATGGTTTTTTCCCCTTTTTAAGATTTTTTCCGTAAAAAAAAAAATCTTGTGTTCTCTATTTGTATGCTGGATATTCGTGCAACATTGACACGTGAAATTCTGACTCTCGCGTTGTATATATTCTAGTCCGCAACAAAATTATTTTCAAAATAAAAAATATCTCCACATTACATTGTCAAAAAAGCTAGATAAATTATAAGGACCTGCTTTGGAACAATATAATTGATCAATGATGTGGAGCTAGTGTATTGAAAAACAAACCTAAACCCTAAACGACAAAGTTATTTTCATTAATTATGAAAATTAACTAAGCAAATCACATTAACCAAATTTATTTTCATTAATTATTGTAATTTTACTAATTAATTAATCCAAATCTTTAGCTTATTAGAAACTATAAGAAAATATATTATACTCTCATTTTTGATTCATTGATTCTATCATGGAAACATTAATTAATCTTTGGTAGAATTTTTCTTTTTTTCTGCAGCGCTTTTGTAAAACCGCTGCTAAAACCTTTGTAGTGAAAGCAAATACAGCGGATGTGCAGCGATTTTTAAACCGCTGCAAATAAATTAGTAGGTGTTTAAACCGCTGTCGTAGGTAATAAAAAATGCTGCGAAAGCCAAATTTTTTAGTAGTGCTGGTAATTATAAAGAAGTTCCATGGCAGCTCATAATATCCAAAAAGTAAGAAAACTACAACTCTCTTGTATAACATGTAGGCCACCATTTTTCTGAAAATTGCATTTCTGAATAACATCGTAACTTAAAAAACATTTCTACACATCTTACAGAATATGACAAACCCATTTGCAGATTACATGGGACAAAATAGTACCAGGAACAAAGTCTCAGACAGAAGGGTCTTCGCAGGGAGAAAAATTCACATCTCCAAAGCACCCAGAGAGAGAGAGAGAGAAAGAGAGAGTTGCAGATAAATCTTCCATCTGCTCAACAGGAAGAATTACTGAGATGATCAAAAAGAAAGATAGGATCCATCACTGCATCCATGGCTTGAACTCTTCCCCGATCTGCTCATCAGAAAGAATTAATTACTGAGATGATCAAAAAGAAAGATAGGATCCATCACTGCATCCATGGCTTGAACTCTTCCTCGAATGCTTATTCGAACTCCTCGGATGATCGATGCAGGAGAAGATGATCATGGAAATGATAGAGAGCCACATGATAATCACACAGAACATGACCTCACCTCCTCCATGAACTTCAAAACTTTCTACTGCCATTTTTATCTGTGCTCTTTGATGGACTCTTCAACTGTCAGCTAAAAGACTTTTCTATTCTCCTCTTCATCTATTCGATCTGCGTTGTATTTATAGGCTCTTTTAGCGTATTTCTGCCGTTAAGTATTTGTTTTAAAAAATAATTTACAGGTTTTTTTTTATATATATTTGCTGTAGATGCATGGAAGTTGCTTTGTACTTTAGGACTTGATAGATGGAGTCAAGTGTGTTTTGTTGAAAGAGAGCGGCAATTCAAACAAACATAAATGCTTGAAGAAGTTATACAATTTTTCTCACGACTTGAAGAAAGGTGATAGTGTCGTGGTGATCCTTTCATTATTTGCTATAGGGCACAGATATATTATATTTTTATGAGCAAGAAGGAAAGTCTATGTGCGGCCCAAAGAAGCCTTATCCTGATCCCCAAAGCCTAGCTAGTAGATACTAATTAATATCAACTAGCTATAAAAAATTAACTATGATGCTTCCTATGGTGCTCAACAGTGTCAATGCACACAACTCTTTTTGATCTATTGGTTGAGAGCTTAGGCTTCCAACTAAGAGGTTCAAGGTTCGAGTCTATGTGTATGCGTTGTGTGTGTGAGTTTGCCTTTATTGGCCTAAATATCCCAAAAAAACAGTGTCAATGCTTTTTTGTTTAGGATAATTTTTTTTGTTGTTTTTTAAAGCAAATTTTTAATATAAAAAATTTGTTTCTACGGATAATCATACCCCATACTATACTTGATTGCTAAGAAAAGTTAGGTGATTAAAAATTTAAATTAAATTTATTTATTGTCGGGATAAAAAGTCAAGTCAAATGCTATATTTTTATATATTATATATAAGAGGCAGCTTCGCGGATGGTTCGTCCAAGTACTTAATGAATAGCTTATAGCTGTGCTTGCACGGGCATCAAGATTCGAGTTGATCGAGCAATAATAAGCATTTATTAATCAACGTTTTTATATATATATAAAATGTATATATCATTATTTTTTAATAATATATGTTTTTTCCAATTAAAAAGTTTTTATATATATAAAAAAAGAAATTTAAAAGACTATATTTCGGTTCTATTTACTTATTTAGGACCACGGCGGTTTTTTTTTTGGTAAAAATAGTTTTTGATATATTTAAAGATAAATATAAAATAAATTATATATGTATTGTATTTATCTTAAAGCAAATTCAATATATTTTTTTTCTCAACTAAACAGTATAGTTATTGGCTTTAGCTAATTTTGCAATACATTGTTAGGAAGGCCTTACAGCTGTTAAATATAATTTGAGATAATTACAATAAAAATTATTATGTATTATATTCATTTCAAAGCATATTCAAATGCGTTAAAAATCCATTTTAACTATTTTTTAATTAGGTTATCCTAATATATATTATGTCTTACGCACCTTCTTTCTTAATATCTTAGCTTAAAAGACTTAGTTTAATTATGATAATATGAAATAGTTACAATATCTATAATTAACTTAAATTAAAAAAATAATTGTAGTTAGATTAATTAGGCCTCAATTAGAATTTGGGTTAATAAAATTAATTTTGTATATTTGTATGATTATTAAATTATGATTGTTGCATGCTAGAACATTCGCAATGGTAGAAATATATAGGGTTTAGAGTCCTAACTTAGAGCACTTTACATAGATGGAGATAAAAAATTCAATGACATGAGAATTGTTCTTAAGAGGACATTGACATGTTCATGTGGTCGGTAGGACCATTATAGGCGGGTGATAGTGGTCAAAGGGACCGTAGTCGGTGGACAAAGATTGTTGAAGGGACCGTAGTCAGCGAGTGATGGTGGTTGGAGAGACCCTAATTGGCGCGTAACAGTGCTCAAAGGGACCCTAGTTGGTGGGTCTGTCGTTGAAGAGAGATTCTGTTTAGAGGGACAGCAGTGGGCGAGCGACTAAGGTCGGAGAGACTGTTGTTGGCGGGTGATTGTTGTCGAAGGGACCTAGTCTGCGGGCGACAGAGATCAGAGGGAACATGGTCGACAGGCGACAGTAGTAGGAGGGACTGTAGTCAACGGTGGTCAAATGGATCATGTTAGGTGGACGATAGTGGTCAGAGGGACCTTAGTTAGCGATGGTAGGAGAAACGGTGGTCGGCGGACAACGGAGGTTGGAGGAACAATAGTCGACAGGCGACAGGAGTTGGAAGGACTGTAGTCGACTGGCAATTATGGTTGTAGGAACCGTAGTAGGCGAGCGACAAAGGTTGGAGGGATTGTGGTCGACGGGCGGCAAAGGTTATATTCCTAGTGATGGTTGTTAGATGGAGGTCCGACGACGATGGTCGGGCAAAGGTCCAGCAGTGGCAGCCTGATGGTGACTATTCTCCAGTGGTGGTGCCATGGTGGTGTTCCTAGATGATGTAAGCCTTAGAGGTCTCTTGAGTCTCTAGTTTGGGGTCTAAACCTTCCAAAGTCCAAGCTCTCTTCATGTGGAAAGATGGAGTCTATTTATAGATTTTGAGAGTGATATGCTCTGTAAAATATGGAGAAAATATGAGGCAAATTCTTAGTGTTCCATCGGATGACCCATACTGATTCTTTGATCATGGAGCGCTTGTCAAGTATTTAAGTGTCTTAATGATGTCATAATTAAACAAGTTTGGGCTTATTGCATTCGTATTGTCGAGCAGCCCAATTCGTTTATAAGCATCTCTTATTTAGAGATCATTTTGTAATCCAATTAATTCTTTGAACCTTCCAAATATGCTTCGATCACTTGATTTGGAGCCAATTTTGATGTCGTTCTATTTTTCTCTTTGATACATTTAATTTTACTATAAGTTTCTTGAAGTCAAAGTTTGGATGGTCCAAAATTTAATTTTTGAAGTTTTAAATTCAAGTATGCTTTGAGCTTCGTTCCTGATCAAGTTGATTTTTGGTGACGTATGAATGATAATAAAGTATTAGTTCATTAATTAATCAAGTACTAATTGCTCATAATAAAAACTTGTTATGATTAATATTATTCTTAATTAAGATGATTATGATACTTAAATTTGAGATGAATAATTACTATTTAAAACTTAGCCATGATTAATTAGATGTTTAATTCAGACATAAAATTATAATACTTACATATGAGATATATAGTTAATCATTTAATTACTCATAATTATAGAATTAATTATGATTAATAAATTTTTTTACTAAGATGGTTATAGTATATTTTACTGAGTTTAAGATAAATTTAAAATAATATTATTCAGAACTATTTATAAATTATGACATTATTTAAACTAAGCAAATAAGATTAAGTCAAAATACAAATATAATTCTCACCAACTAATTAGCTTAGCTCCTCTTTATATGTATGGCTTGGTCAAGTCTTCTCTCCTTTCTTTCTGACATTTAGGCGTGTATAATTCTATACGAAGAGAAAGAAGAAGCACTTGTGCCTATTGCTGTTATTGCAATGTAATTTCCTGCAAATATTTCAAATGTGCACGGAACGGTATGAATCAAAATCTACGGGCCACGAGAACCAACTAAATACACATAGTAGAATAAAACAAAACTAAATAAACCAACAATCGGAGCACCAAAGCAACTGGCAATCGATCGAGCAAAAATGCTCCTTCTGCAGCAACAGTAGCACCAAAACAATCCTAACACACTATCACAAAATCCCAGAAGCAAAAGCAGAACTCAACATTATATAAGAACCTGCAAAAAAAAAAAACAATGCAACTTCCCAAAAGGAAAGTAAACACACAACACATAGCACAAGAGAAGGCAATCACAAAAAAGAAACCCCCAATCCAAGCATCTGAACACAAAAATCCACCCATCAAAACCGGCCAATCACAGAAACCCCACAACCCAAACCAAAGAGGAAGAGAAAACTAATTCCTATTAGTCTTCCTTCTCCTACGATTTCCTCCACCCCGGTTGAAAGCTTTGTCATAAATACAGTTTTACATTCAAATTGCACATAGCTTGAACATCCTCATCAGAAGCAAAAAACACTTTCCCAACACACCTACGTGGTGAGGAATCAAACTCCTCAAGCCAGTCATTTTGATCAGAATTAATAGCTAAATGAGCCTTAAGCTTAGCATGTTGATCCAAAATGAAACTTAAATAACGATTTCTTCATGAAAAGTTTTATAAACTTTAAATTAGTTTAATGATGAATTAATTATAAATCTTGTTTTTTAAAAAAATATATTCTTATAAATTTTAAATGAAAAGAAATATCTGAAATAGTGGATACATGCCATGTTGAGTGTTGTATAAACATTACAAACTAGTTCTAATTTGCTAAGGAGCTATATAGTTTGAAGAAAAATGAGTGGAAGGTATTTAGCTTATACAAAAATTTCCTAAAAAGTGTGAGAAAACAAAGGTTAAAAAAATTGTGTTTAACGCCACAAAAGTAAATCAGAAAGAAAGCAGTCTCAAATGAAACCTAAGACTTTATTTGTGACAATTTTTTTATATTTTTTTTAATTTTTTTTTTTTTATAAAAATTTAAAGTTAAAAAATTTTTATACTAAAAAATTACAAAATGCAAAAGAGCTATATGATTGTGATTTCTAATGCTAATTGTTGCTGACAATGGTGGTTGTCGGCGACAATAACTGCTGCTGGTCATCCATATGTGACGATGGCTGAAAAATGCAATAGTGCTCTCTCTATTATTCTTATCTCCCTCATGTGAAGAATGAAGGCATATTTATCGACTTTTGGAGTGGCAAGCTACATAAATATGAAGAAGGTCTAGAGCAAATTCTGAGTGCTGCATGAGACGGTTTGCATTAACTCCATTGATCATAGAGTATTTTCCAAGCATTCAAGTGTCTTAATGATGTTAGAATTAAGTGAGATTGAGCTCGTTGGATTCGTCTCTTCGAGCTACTTGATTCAACTATAAGTTTCTAATTCAAAGATCATTTGATCATCTAATTAGTGCTCTAAAACTTGTAAGTAGCCTTTAATCCCTTGATTTGAGCCCATTTGGGCTCGGATTGGATCAATTTTGATGTTGTTGGGTTTGTCTTGTCGAGACGTTCAGTTTGACTATTAGAGTTCAAATGATAACAAATTTAATATTGAAAACTTCAAGTTCAAATATGCCTTGATATTCGTGCTTGATCATGGTAATTTTTGTTGACATATCACTTGCAATGGCTCATGAGATCAACAAATTAATTCTTTCTCCATAAACTGACTTTTGTAATGATCCTTGATTGAGCTTTTGCTTTAACATCTTCTTTGGCTCTTGTAATTGGACTTTTAGTCTCATATTTTTAATCGAATTATTTTGCTACATCATTTATAATATAAACCAAATATGAATGTGTAGCATAACAATTTCATCTATAACATGTCTATTTTTAATATGTCTAATATTATAACTCAAAAGAATTATATTCATAGTTTGATAACTTTATGCTAAACTACAAATAAAATACATATGGCCGGATTTACATACATACCGCTTTATTTTATATTAGTTACATATCTAACACCTTCATAGATCAAATATGGGTGCATGAAATGAAATATTAAAATTTATAGAATGGTATGAGTTGTAACAATGAAATATAAGAGTGATATATCTGATATTAAAATTTTATATGAGTGGTAGAAATATAATTTTTAAGTTTTGGGTATTAGATACGTAAATAACATGAAATAAAGTGTTATGTATGCAAATTCCTCTAAAATAAAATAACTTTAAGTTTTCAATAAATGAGATAATAACAATGCTTTAGTGTTATAAATAAAATATGCTTACAATAAAATATGCTTACAATAATAAAGTGTTATGTTGAATTTTTTTTTTTAACATTTAGGTCAATTAAAACTGACTCATATACATATCACATACACAAGATTCAAACTCAAAACCTCTTAGTTGGACTGCCAACGAACAAATCACGATGAGTTGTGCTGCTATGAATTGTCAACTCATAGATTTTCAGATTTGAAACTCGTACATGTAATATTCTTAAATTTGTAATTTAATTCACGCAAAATAATTAGATAAAAAATGTCATCAAACGTGATTTTTGAAGCAAAACATGAATTTTATATAGGCTATAATTAAATGATTTTGGGACATATTAATACTTCATACAAGAAAGAGAAACATGCATGAAAATTATGATACAACACCACCTGCTACACATAAAACACATTAATGAAGACATAGAAGCAATGCCGTCTTCAAACAAAACAATATAAAAAAAGCCCATAACTTTATTTGTCCAGCAATGCTTACAATTAATGACTTCTGAGATCAACAAACTAATCCCTTCACCGCCACCGCCTCACCCGCATCCACCGCTGCCACCGCCGGCAACAATTGCAGCTAAGATAGGACCAGTACTGGAATAACGACTACCACCGTTGCTTTTACCAGCTGCTTTCTGCCGGCTGTTGCGACCTCCACCGCCGCCGGCGCCGCCATAGTAAACGACGTTCTGACTCTGTTTCGGCTTCTTTCTAAATCCTGCGCAGGCGAAGACTATGAAGGCTATAATTGCTGCCGCGATGCAAAGCATGAAAAGAGCTCCGGATATTGTAGAGCCGCACCACTCTTTGCTTGCGTTGGCGAATTCCTTCAATATTCGTGCCATGTTGTTGGATCGAATAAAACTGGAAGCAGGCGATTTTATAGGCTTTTCGTTACAGATTTGAAAACTTCACGAAAGTAATTCTAAGGAGTTTAATATAAGACTTCTTTAGAGACGATTTTTTTTACTGTTTCTTAAAATAATTTTTTATTATAAATAATTGAATTTTTTAACTAAAAAATTATCTTAAGAAGCAGAAAGAAAGCCGTCCCAAATGAAGTCTAATCATTGGTCGATTTTGACGGGTCTGGGGACCAAGTCAGTCAACCTTATCTTGCTTTGCTTGCTTAGTTGATAAGCGATCGGTTGGTTGACTTTGAATGTTACATTGGCAAAGAAAAAAAAATGGTATTCCCATTTGAATATAAATGAAATATATAAATTCTCTAATTAATGGGTGCAAGGTGGATGGTTGCTTGGAATAAGCAAACCAGCGAGGTGGGGTACCCAATGACTAATCAATTTGATCTATAAATAAATAAATTCGGGTTGGCCTCACCAAATTTAATAAATAGGTTATATTTTGGTTAGGTTTTTTGATCCATTTGGGTTGATCGGTGAACTCATTTTTTTAAATAAAAAATGTCCGGCTTAAATTTTTTTCTTTAATTTATATATATATATTTTATCATCTCTTCCATCTCCGATCATTAGTTGGGTACTCCGAGGTCTGACACCCTTAATGTAGAAGATTGAATTAAGCCGGTTGAAGAAGTAGGATTCTCATTTATAAAGCAAGATAACATGAAACCAAAGTTTTAGGGGGTGTTCGTTTAGAAGCAGGTTGAGTTGAATCTTGCCAAACGTTTATAAAATAAAAAATAAAAATAAAAAAAACTGATAAAATCTAATGATAAGTTAAATCCACATTTCACAGAGTTTTTGATATTTTCGCCCAAAATATGATATTTAGTAAATCGTTTGTTTGACGTATTTATGAGATTTAGTCAAAAGAAGCGTGCGAAATAGGAGAAAAATTGTTAGCTTCAAGATGAGCTCCCCTCATGACTTTCAATCCAACAAGAAAAACATTGTCAAAGGAGGTGAAGCAGCTTCCTTTAGCGACTCTTTCAAAACTCTACTTCACACTGAAGCACATGAAGCCGAAGCAACAACCAAAACATGGAGATGAGGAAAACAAGCCAAACATCAAAGAAAAGAGAAATTATAGAAATATACCAGCAATAGCAAAGAAGAATACCACTATTCCTTTTGTGAATCGGTTTTAGCTCATATCAACTTTTCTTATTTTTGCTTATCTTTGAGATTTCATGAATTTAATATTTAATTAATTAATAATTAGCTGTGATATTAATATAAAAATGATTAATTAAATAAATTTAGTTAAGATTGGAAAAATTTTAATTAGAAAGAGAATAAACAAAAATAAAGAGAAGAGAAATTATAGAAATAGACAAGTCATGATAGAAAAGAATAATAAATGTATAATATGTATAATTTAATTAATTTAATAAAAATTTTAAATTAGAAATTTTATTTGATTAGTTTAATAATTTATTAATCAATAATTAGTTGAGAATTAATATAAAAAATGCATGATTATGTATCCAACCAGCCTCTTAGAAAATTCATACACTACCTTCTCCCCCTACTCTTCCCCAATAACACATAAAGCTCTAATAACCTCTAAAAGAACATTATACTAAAATACTAATATAAAAGAAATGTAAAAATAATCTAATTGATGGGTCAAAGATAGGAACTTTTATTCTATCCAGTGAACGTACGCAGAGGAAGGTTCGGTTTTAGGCAAAAAAACGCATGTACCGAGTTTTTCGTGCCTGTACCGAGTTTTTTCACATGCGCTTTTTTGCCTAAAACTGAACCTTCCTCTGCGTACGTTCACTTGATAGAATAAAAGTTCCAAAGATAGAGATGGCTTGAGCACACCCCGGGATAAATGATTTTTTGTTTCTTTTTTTTTTTAATTATCTTATTAATTCATTATATTCATTAACCAACCATTAAAATTAGATCAATATCAACATCCATAGCTGAATATAGAATATATCATCAAAAAATTATCTTGATCATGCACGAATCCTGAAGTAAAATCAAATTGAAAACTTCAAAAATTAAATACATGACCATATGAACTTCGATTTCAGCAAACTTACAGTCGAACTGAACGTCTCGGAATTACGAACCCAACCACCCCAAATTCGACTCAATCTGAGCCCAAATAAATCCAAATCAAAGACTCGATGCACATTTTGAATATGAAAACCATAATTTGGATTACCAAACGGTTTCCAAACGTAACAGCTTATAGTCGAATGAGCGGTTTACTTTTTGAAGTTTAAATTTTTTTTTTTTGGAAAAAATTGTTCATAAATCATTCGAGGTTTGTGCCTGGTCAAGGCGATTTGTTGTGACATATAAATGATAATAAATTATTAGTTCATTAATTAGTCAACTAATTGCTAATAATAAAGACTTTTACGATTAATATTAATTTAATTAAGATAATTATGATACTTAAATTTGAGATTCATAATTAATCATTTAGAAATTAACCATGATTAATTAGATGTTTAATTCAGACATAAAATTAGAATATTTGTAAAAGAAAAAAAAGAATATTTGCATATATATGAGATATAAAGTTAATCATTTAATTACTCATGATTAATAAAATTTTTTACTAAGATGGTTATAGTATATTTGACTGAGTTTAAGATAAATTTAAAATAATATTATTGGTAACTTGTTGCGTCCTGGAATATTTGCGGCGGTAGAGAAATATATGGTTTAACGTTTTCGCATTGTACGAAGATCCATCACACAAGCATATAAGAGAGAGGATGAAACATTCATAAGAGACACCAGAGTTTTTACGTGGAAAATCCCAGAAAAGGGGAAAAAACCACGGGGCCTTGCCCAGTTTGAATGAATCCACTAATAATTTGCAGTCGATTACAAATGAGGCCATTCCTTTGGAGAAGGCTTTGTATTGATGTATCAAATATACATAATATATATTGCATTACACGGTAGGAGTTACATATACATGTTTGTTTGGTCAGAAGAATCGTAGTCGGCAGGAGACCGGGGTTAGAAAGATCGTTGTTTGTTAATGGAGGTTGGAAGGACCATAGTAGGCGACGGAGGTCAGAAGGACCGTAGTCGGCAGGAGACCAGGGTCAGAAAGACCGTTGTCTGTTGATGGAGGTCAGACGGACCATAGTAGGCGACGGAGGTCGGAAGGACCGTAGTCGGCAGGAGACCGGGGTCAGAAAGACCGTTGTCTGTTGATGGAGGTCGGACGGACCATAATAGGCGACGGAGGTCGGATGGATCGTAGTCGGCAGGAGACCAGGGTCAGAATGACTGTTGTTGGCTAGAGCCCAAGATCTGAAAGATCGTTTTTGGCAGGAGACCAGGGTCTAAAAGATTGTTGTTGGCAGGAGACTTGGATCTGAAAGACCATTGTCTTGTGATGGAGGTCGGAGTGACCGTAATAGGCGACGGAGGTCAGAGGACTGTAGTCGGCAGGAGACTGGGGTTAGAAAGACCGTTGTCCTGATATGGAGGTCGGAGTGACCGTAGGAGGCGACGGAGGTCGGGTGGACCGTAGTCGGCAGGAGACCGGGGTCAGAAAGACCGTTGTTTGTTGGTGGAGGTCGGAAGGACCATAGTAGGCGACGGAGGTCGGAAGGACCGTAGTCGGCAATATTCTGGGAGAAATGTGGACATCAGGTAGTGGCCTGGTGGAGCTCAAGGTCTCAAGTAGTGGTCCGGCGGAAGTCTAGGCTTCATGTGATGTTCTGGTGGAGCACATGGTCATTGATGATGATCTGGCGAAGACAAGGACCTCTGGTAATGGTGAGGGCCTCTGACGAAGGTGAGTGTCATTGTTAAAAGTGAGGGCCTTTGGCGAAGGTGAGGGCCTCAGATGAAGACATCAGGCCTGAAAGTCGGGCCTTGAGCAGTACGTTGGGCCTTCAGCAGAACGTCGGGACTTGGGCAGAATGTCGGGCCTGAACGTTGGGCCTTGAGGTGGTGGTCCGGCGAGGCTCCGGTGGTGATCCAGCGAGGCTCCGGCGGTGGTCCGACGAGGCTCCAGCGGTGGTCCGGCGAGGTTCCGGCGGTGGTCGAGGAGGAGCTTCTTCATTCTCTTCCTTCTCCTCTTCTCTTCTTGCTTCTTGCTTGGCCCCCCTCTTGTGAAGAATAAGGACTCTATTTTTAGATTTTCTGGAGTGACATAGCTCGTAAATAGGAGTAAGATCAGGGGTGAATAGGGAGTGGTCGAATGGACGGATGATATTGAATCCTACGATCGTACACCGTTCGTTGGACATTTGAAGGCCTTAATGATGTCGGAATTCTGTGGTCTTGAGCTCGTTGGATTCGTCTCGTCAAGTCGCTCGATTCGAGTATAAGCTCGTTAAAATCGGAGACCGTTTGGTAACTCAAATTGCGGTTTGAACCTTCCAACAGTGCTTCGGGTCCATGATTCGGACCCATTTGGGCTCGGATTGGGTTGAATTTGGTGTCGTTGGGTTTGTAATTCCGAGACGCTCCGTTCGACTATAAGTTTGCTGAAATTGGAGTTTGGATGGTCTTCGAATTAATTTTTGAAGTTTCCAATTTGATTTTGCATCGAGATTCGCGCCCGATTAACATAATTTTTTGAGAACGTATCATAACTATTTATAAATTATGACATTATTTATATTAAGAAAATAAGATTAAGTCAAAATATAAATAGAATATTTTAAATTTATTTTGGCTTACGAAAGTTTATTGTTTCACCAACTAATTAGCTTAGCTACTATTTATATTTATTGATCAAATGCGCACGAAACGGTATGAATCAGGTCAGTCTTTTAAGTCATTATTAAAAAATAAAAAAAAAATGTTTTTTGTTTTTGTTTTGAACAACGACAGGGCTAACGCGTTAATAAGGATAAAAATTACTAGATCTTAAAAGATCATAAGCTTACTAAAAGAACATAATTTGAATACAAACCTACGAGCTTTTGATCCAACTAAATATAGAAGATAAAAAGCCAGACAAAACAAAAGATAACAACAAGGATCAGCAAACTCTAGCGCACCAAAAACAACAACTCCCCAGCAAATGTCCATGAAGAGTAACCAAGCAACCATGATCGAAGTCTAGAAAAGGCAGAAACATCCACAATCAAAGACTAAAGGACCATCATGGTTGCAACCAAGCCTGGCCATCCATGAGGAAAGCAGAAGAACTATCTCCTAGATTTGCAATGACATCATTTTCCATGATGAGAGAAGGGGGACCCAAAGCCCTAGAGATATCCAAACCATACGAGCCTTGTAATGCCCCAACTTCATCCTCCAAATCATCATCCAAATCACATGAAGAATCAATCGAGTCATCCAACCAATCAATTTGTCTTAAACAGGACTCTCATGCTCGCGACAAAATCCTTGATTTAAAAATATTTGACAAAATAATCCCCACAGGAACATCAACCAAAGCATCACAATCACTCCCCGTAACGGAGGGAATCCTGACCAAAGCATCCAAATGTTCAACAAAAATATTGCTAGCAACCATCGCGGATCCCAAGAGGGGAGGAACAACGACCACCACACTAGGGACATCCACAACCCCAGGTGATCCAAGGCACCGATCCATCCGAATCACACCAACATCCGCCTCCACCTCCTCAACAATAGGAGCAACCAAGTCATACAAACCCTCAATAGACTCACCAGGAGCATTCAACACAACGTATTCACTCGGCTGAAGGACAGTAGTAGACGAAACTAAAACATCATCATAGTGCGGAACACCAACACCTAACTCTACAATATTCACAATAACATGATTCACCTCATTAACTAAAGGAGACACAACAACCATAGAATCATTGTCAAGAGTAATATCATTAATAGGTACCCCCTCATTAAGCACCACCTCAACCAAACCATTAACAGGATTATCAATGACCTTCATGATGGCCACCTCAGGAACAAAGGGACGCACATCCATATTAGGAAATAAAATAGGGCAAACCTCTTTAGAATGATCCAGCGTTTTACAATGAGAACAATACAATGGGATAACCTCTATTTCAATATTTTGGATGTATCCCATAGATTCAGAGCCGAGCCACACCTAAGAAGCATAGCATTTCGTGACATCTAGTTCACAAGAATTCGAGCAACATACAACTTAGTGTCGTTCGAAGTGGAATTGTCAACAAGCAAAGGCCTACCAAACATAGAGCCCAAATCATGAAGAATGTGAGGTGAAAAAAGGTGAGAATGCAAATTGGGAAAAGAGACACATACAGCCACAATAGGCGACTCAGCATTAACGTCAAAGAGGAAAGACCACTTAAACAACTTCATGAAACAGTTAGCGATGAAATACAATCAGTGAGAGAAAATCATGCAGTCTAGGTCATTAGCTAGCTTCATCAACACATTTTTAGGATTCAAGACAGTAACAAAAAATGCACCACCCAACTTGAGATTAAAGAAGAATTCCGAATCAAATCCAGAGGCGGGCGATGGCCCAAAAATTTTCCTACCAACGCAAAATCAAAAGGCGCGACAAGATATAATAATTCCTCATCCGAAATGATTAAAGTAGACAAACCACGATGATAAGAAATTTTGAGCGGTGGAAAACCAAGCGAATCACTAGATAAAGCATCATGAAACGATTCGACTTCGCCATGCCATCCAAAAACCTAGGATCTCCAAGCCGATTTGCAGCCATATGGAAGAAAATCACATGAAATCAAAGGTTAAGGAAAGAAAAAAATACCAAACACCACACACCACGCACAGAGCCAAGCAACCCTAGCTAGACATAAGGGCTGAAGGAGGCCTAGCTGACATCGAGAGGTTGGGTACGGCTGGAGTCAAACGAGGAGACCAGTAAGAAGCGGATGTTGGGCCAAGGCTTGAGGGAAGACGGTTGAGTATCTGCTTGAGATGAGAGTAAACCCCCTCATTTTGTAATGTGGCCGACGGTAGCTAGGTGAGGGAGACGTCGGGCCGGACAGCTACGAAACGGCCACGAAATGAGTCGGATGGGAGGCGGTGGTCGAGCTCGAGCAGGGGGTCGATTCGGCCTGGAGGTGAATGGTGTCGAGAAGAAGTGTCATAGTCGGTCGTCGGTGGAACTGGTTATAGTCCAGCCAACTGAGAGGGGAGCTGGGTGGGATCCATGTCGAAGCCAGGGCTCGACGGCGTGGCCATGAAACCGTAAATGATAAATTAGGACTAATGAAAAAAAAAAAAGTTAAGATTTTGTTTGGGATAATTTTTTTACTACTTTCTAGTAATATTTTAGTACACTTTTTTTTAACTAGAAACTTTTGTATTTAAAAGTTGTTTTAAAAAGCAACAAGGAAGCTATCCCAATTCCCAAATGAAGCTTAAATGACTATTTCTTCATGAAAAGTTTTATAATCTTTAAATTAGTTTAATTATGAATTAATTATAAATCTTTGTTTATTAAAAATATAATCTTATACATTTTGAATGAAAAGAAATATCTTAAATAGTGGAAACATGCCCAAGTTTAGTGTTGTATAAACATTACAAACTAGCTCTAATTTATTAAGGAGTTATTTAGTTTGAAGTAAAACACATAAAATGAGTGTAAAATATTTTAAATGAAGAGATTTAAAAAATATAAAAATAATAGATAAATTTTTAACTACATACCAAAGTAAGTTGTGTAACCCACCGATGCTTATAGCTCGGTTGGTGGGCGAGCACGAGTGGGTACCCCCCATACCGGGTTCGATCCCCTCGTGCAGCGCCCCTTTGGTGGGGGCTCAATAAGCATTGGCCACGAGTTCTAATAGACGTTTGTAGCTCGTTTAGGTCAGCCGGAGTTTACGAATCACCAAGCGCCCAAACAACATTATGGTGGCCGTCATTAAAGGTAATAATAATAATAAGTTGTGTATACTAGTCCATTTCTTTAAGGGTAATGAGAACCCTGCTATGAATTGTCAACTCATAGGTTTAATGATCGGAAATAAAGGCTGAATTATTTAAGAGTTCAACAGAAGATTGATTATGAGCTTAAGTATGATAGAAAAAAGTTTAAGTAGGATATAAAACAAAATAAAAATAAAAAAAAAATTAAAAAAAAAGAGTAGGCTAGTATTATGAAGGCTATAATTAAATTTTTTTTGGGAGCATATCAATACTTCATACAAGAAAATATATACGACAATAATACAATACCGCTGCTACACCTACACATAAAACAAATTAATTAAGGCATTGAACCTTTGCGATCTTCCAACACAACAGTAAAGCAGAGCTTATCTACTTGCCCCCAACTGGAAAAACAAAAAAGCCCACACCTTTACTTGTCCAGCAATGCTTGGCATGGCTCATGCGATCAACAAACTAATACCTTCACATCGCGCCTGACCCACCACCACCGCCGCCACCTCCACCACCACACCCGCCGCCACCACCGCCACTGACGCCACCACCAAATCCGCCGCCGCCTCCACCACCGCCAAACCCGCCGCCACCGCCGTTAACAACACACCCTCCGCCACCGCCGACACCAACACACCCGCCGCCACCGCCACCGCCACACCCACCACCATCACCGCCGTCTCCGCCACTCCAACCACCGTCACCGCCGCCGCCGCCGCCGCCTTCGAGGCCGTCACCTCGGCCTCCGCGGTCACCATGGTAAACGACGTTCTGATTCTGGTTCACCTTGTTTTTAAGTACTGCGTAAGCGAAGATTATGACTGTGAAGGCGGTACTGCCAAACATGAGAACAGCTACGAAAATGTAGAGCCACATCATATTCATTCTTGACTTGCGTTAGCGAATTCCTTCAGTATTGGTGCGATGTTATTGATTCCCATAAATCTGGAAGCAGGCGATTTTATAGGCTTTTCATTACAGTTTCAGAAATTTCACAGAAGTTCTTCGAGGAGTTTAATAAGGCCTGGTTTGGTTCCCGGCTCCTTTTTTTTTTTCCTTTTTAAATGTTAGTATCGCTATCGAAATGGGAAATGAAGAAATTTTTTCTTCTCAGATATGCAGAAATACGAAAGTTCGGAAAAAGATTCATCAAAACAATAATTTTTTTCTCCCGATTTACCGGAGACGGAGAGGCCTAAGAGCATCTCCAATGGAAAATCTCATTTTCCATTTCAAAATGTCCTGAAATTATAAAATACCGCGATTCATCTCCAATCGAACTTCACTTTTCACACTTTTGCAGATAACGGTCGTGTCTTTTTTCCTGCGGCAAGTTCGATAGAGAGGTAAAAATGGTGGGATGAGCAGTGCAACATCAATATTGGCGTCTCACTGTTCACCTGCAGTCAAATAGCAAAACATTTGCGGTTGTGCTGGAGCTGGAGATGCCCTAAGTGTATAAAGACATTGGTTTCCCGAAGAAAAAAAAAAGTCATTGGTCGATTTTGCCATTTTATTTTAGGGGATTTACATACATATCATTATGTATCATTTTTGTTTAATATTTAGGTTAATTAAGACAGGCTTACACACACATTATATATACAAGACTCGAACTCAAAACCTATTAATTGGTAGCTTAAGCTTCAAAATAACATACCAAAATGAGTTGTGTGTACCATTTTATTTTATTGCAGATTTTTGGGTCGTGGGACAGAGCAGAGTCAGCAAACCTTGTCCTTGGTTTGCTTATCTTAAACGATCAGTTGGCTTTGAATGCTTTGCAAAGAAAATAAAATGTTATTCCCACTTGAATGGGAATGGCTTAATGATTAAGTTAAATTTGAGTACTTTTTTATTAAGTCTTACATTTATTTGTTTTTTATATGTCACCCAAAATTGAATTGATCTGTCATGAATCTTGAGGTATATCTAAATTAAATCTGGGACCATCCAAACTTTAATTTCAACTTATAGTCAGTTTGAGCATCTCAATGAAACAAATCAAACTACACCAAAATCGATCTAATATGAGCCCAAATGGATCTAAATCAAGGGGTCAAAGCATACAGGGGAAGTTCAAAGCATTAATTGGATGACCAAGTGATCTCTAAATATGACATGCTTATATTCGAATCGAGTTGCTTGGCGAAAGGAAATGAAAGAACCAAAAATCGCTTTATTATGACATCATTAAATCACATAAATGCTTGAAAAGCACTCCATGATCAATAAAATCAATATGGGTCATCCGATGAAGCACTCTGACTACCTCAGATCTTCTCCATATTTATAGAGTATGCCACAAGCAAAAATCTATAAATAGATCTCCACTCTCAACATGGAAAAATTATTACATGTGGTGGTCGGATATTGCATTGGGTGATGTGGCGCGTTCGTATTGGTTTCCGGATGCATTCAAACTCTGCACAGAACAATCTCTACTCAACATAAGGGGGATATTTTGCTTGAGATTAGAGAGAGCACCCAAGCTTCAAAAATCTTAAATTTCTACCCAAGCACCATCATATGCGAACTTTCGACAGCCTCCGCCAGGCTTTCGACCGCCATCAGACCACTGTCTGCCCATCGTTCGCCGCTGGTGGTCGAAGGGACATTAGTCTGCATGCAACGGTGGTTGAAGGGGCCAGTAGTCAGCGGGCGACGATGGTCTGAATGACCCTAGTCGCCGCACAATAGTGGTCGGAGGGACCCTAATCGACGGGACTATCGCTGACGAGCAATGATGTTCATAGGGACTGTACTAGTAGGCGATGATATTCGGAGGGACTGTATTTGATGGGTGACGGTGTTCGAAGCGATGGTTGTCAGTGGAAAACGGTGTTCGAATGGACTGTAGTAGGTGGGAAATGGAGGTTGGAGGGATAATAGTCGGCGTGTGACATAGGCCAGAGGGATCGTTGTCGGCAAGTGACGGACCTCAAAGGGACTATTGCTGACGGGCGAAGGTGGTTAGAGGAACTATAGTCGATGGGCGACGGAGATCGAAGGGGCCTTAGTTGGGGGGCAACGGAGGTCACAAGAACCTTGGTCGTGTCACAACCCAACCCAATCAGGACATGTCCTATCTTGTTGAGCAGTGACATTCTAATCCCAATATCTAATTTTTGAATGTTTCATAATCTCTTTCAATATTCATTTAAAATAAACTACAAACTACATAACTATTAAAACATCTGAATACTGAAAATAAAATCATTCACAATATTTTTTTCATTTCATCAAAATATTTCTACATTATAGAATATGACTGCATGTAGAAGCTAATGAATTGAATAATAAACTAGTCATGATTATATGAAAATCAAAAAAGATAAATATATATGACCTCAGATCTTATCCTGAATTGCTAATCGATAGTCTCATTCCCTTTCTCATATCCTGAAAGTAAACTATAGTGAGGTATAATAACTCATTTGGTCACAAAAATCAATCTAAAATTTAAAATTCTTTTATTAAATTTGGTTGAATATTTAAAAGTAATTCAATTCAATCTACTATATTACTTTACTTAGAAATATAATAAGAGAATAACAGTTATTCGATTATTTAAATAACATTACTAAACTTGTAAATACATTATAATGCATATCATAGAGTAGTTTGTATCGAATTTTTCAGATCCAGACATAATCTCAAAGGATTCTGGCTGTTTATGACTCCCCTTTGTACATTTGCACTAGAACATACCTTATGGGCATCATAATATTCCCTGACATAGGTAAAATCACAAAGAATTATGGCCCCTTAAGACTCCAAGCAGATATAATTTAATCTTATATGCACATATATCAACATAGAATAGTAGTTAAAGAATAAATGGGCATGTGTCAAAATTGCACACCTTTTTTTTACGATAGGCAATAGGAGATCATGCTAGGAAAAAATGCATATTTTCATAAAGTAACAGAGTGACCAAGGATAGTGTAAAATAACTACAACACTATTTTTCAGAGTTTAGATAATTTTTTATTCAATAAAAATGCCACAAATTTGAAAACCCTTGTTGTCAAATTTTCTCAAAATATTCAAAATCTTAATTTTTATAATATATAAAAAGTTACATCATGAAAGTTTAACAATTGCAAAATTATTCCTATTTTTTGCTAAAGGAAATTTTTGGTAAAAATTGCATTCTTTTGAAAATTGAAATAGTGGATACATGCCAAGGTTGAGTGTTGTATAAACTTTACAAACTAGCTCTAATTTATTAAGGAGCTATTTAGTTTGTTGTAAAATGAGTGTAAAGTATTTCAAATGTAGAGATTTGAAGTATAGAAATAATAGAGAAATTTTGAACTATGTGACATTTATCAACTAATTCAATTTTGACATATTTAAAAATCATTGGATTTGACTGTTCCATATACGTTATAAATTCTATGTTAATATAACTGTGTCCCCACCGATTACTCATTGTTTTCATAGATTGTAAAATTGAAATTTATTGTTGATTGCTCATAAAATAAAATAAAAATAAAAATATTTTTTTTCCTATTATAATTATCTAATTAAAACATTAAATTAAGCCATAATAATATTATTAAATTCAGT
Source organism: Dendrobium huoshanense (assembly GCA_016618105.1). Lineage (NCBI taxonomy): Eukaryota > Viridiplantae > Streptophyta > Magnoliopsida > Asparagales > Orchidaceae > Dendrobium > Dendrobium huoshanense. The sequence continues at coordinate 15,978,875 of CM028348.1, forward strand.
TGATATATTTATGTCAGATGTTCAATTCTATTTAAATAATGGAAAAGGTACAATATCATTTGGTTTTCTTCTTAGCTGGGCCATCATAAGCCCAAACACTGACTTAACAATTGTCGTGGGCTTCATCTGTTGGTTGTTTGAAGCTAATAATAAATTTCAATTAAATTTTATAGAACCATCTTTAAATTTGATGTCGACAATGATTTTGAACTTTACAATATAAGAAGTACAAATCCTCTTAAATAGAGTAATTTTATTTTCGGACAACTTTTTATTATTTTTTAAAATAGTTTTTTAATTTAAAAATTTACATTTCAAAAATTTGTATACTAAAAAGTTGAAAAATGCAAAAGAGTTTTGATTGTGATTTTTTATGCTAATAGTTGGTGGCGATAATGGTTGTTGATGATAGATGGAAAATGCAAGAAAGCTCTCTCTATTGTTCCTCTCTCCCTCATTTGAAAAATGAGGACATATTTATATTATTTTAAGTGACATGCTATATAAATATTGAGAAGATTTAGTGCAAATTCAAAGTGCTCCATCAGACGGTTTGCATTAATTCTCTCAATCCTGAAGCATTTATCCCGAAGCATTTGTCAAGCATTTAAGTGTCTTAATGATGTTATAATTAATTGATATTGAGCTCGTTGGATTTGTCTCACTGTGCCGCTCGATTCAACGATAAACATGTCTAATTCGAAGATAATTTAATCATCCAATTAATGCTCTAAAACTTCTAAATATGCTTTAAGCCTTTAATTTGAGCCCATTTGGGCTTGGATTGGATAGATTTTGGTTTTGTTAGGTTTGTCTTGTCAAGGCGTTTAGTTTGACTATAAGTTTATTGAGATTGAAGTTCAAATAGTCATAAATTTAATATTGAAAGTTTCCAATTTAAATATGCCTCGATATTCATGCCTAATCAAGGTAATTTTCGTTTACGTATCACTTGCAATGGCTCATGAGATCAGCATATTAATTTTTTCTTCCTAAGTGGACTTTTGTAATGATCCTTGAGTGAGCTTTTGATTTAACATCTTATTTGGCTCTTTAATTAAACTTTTAGTTTCATATTTTTAATACAATTAATAACATAGATCAAGTATATAAACGTGTAGTATAACAGTATAATGTATAACATGTCTATTTTCAACCGATCTAATATTATAACTCAAAAGAGTTATTCATAGTCTCATTACTTTATGCTAAACTACAAATTAAATAAAATAACTTTACTATACAGTTCTCAATAAATGATATAATAACAATACTTTAGTCTTATAAATAAAATATGCTTACAATAATCATACATTACAAATAAGATCTCACTATATAATCAGATCATCAAAACAAATTAAATACAATATAAAATTATATACTAGTCCATTTCTTAAGGGTAACTTTGTGATGATCTCCATTTTTTAATAGAGAAAGTAAAAAAAAAAATTGAAAACCCTGCTATGAACTACTTATTTTTTTTAATTTGGACATTTTGGTCAATTAAGGTAGACACACACACATCGCATATACAAGATTCAAACTCAAGACCTCTTAGTTAGACTGTCAACTAAAATATCAAGATGAGTTGTGATGCTATGAATTAATTGTCAACTCATAGGTTTTCGGATTTGAAACAGGTAGATGTAATATGCTTAAATTTGTAATTTAATTCACTCAAAATAATTTTTAAAAAAATGTCATCAAATGTGTATTTTAAAGCAAAACATGAATTTTAAAGGAAGGAATAAACAGAAGATTGATTATAAAGTTAAATATGCTAGGATTCTCAATAGCTCCTTCATACAAGAAAGAGAAACATGCATGACAATTATGATACAATACCACCTGCTACACATCAAACAAATTAATTAAGACATTGAACCTTTGCCATCTTCAAACACAACAATATAAAAAAACCCAATCTTTATTTGTCCAGCAATGCTTGCAATGACTTCTGAGATCAACAAAATAATCCCTTCACCACCGCCTCACCCGCCACCACCGCCGCAACCGCCGCCGCCACCACACCCGCCGCTTCCACACCCTCCCCCACCGCCACACCCGCCGCCACCGCCACACCCACCGCCGCTACCAGCAACTGTATCTAAGACAACACCAGCCGCAAGACCAGTACCGACACCGGAAGCTAGTCCAATCCCACGGCTGCTTTTACCGGCTGCTTTCAGCCGGTTGTTGCGACCACCACCTCCGCCGCCATAGTAAACGACGTTCTGACTCTGCTTCGGCTTCTTTTTATGTCCTGCGCAGGCGAAGACGATGAAGGATATAATTGCTGCCGCGATGCAAAACATGAAAAGAGCTCCGGTTATTGTAGAGCCGCAGCACTCTTTGCTTGCGTTGGAAAATTCCTTCAATATTCGTGCCATGTTGTTGATTCGAATAAAACTGGAAGCAGGCTATTTTATAGGCTTTTCGTTACAGCTTCGAAAATTTCACAGAAGTTCTTCAAGGAGTCTAATAAGAGATTGAGTCAATGGCTGACTTCGCCAGTTTATGGTTTTTGGGTCGTGGGACAGATCGAGTCAGTCAACCTTATCTTGGTTTGCTTGCTTTCTTGAATAAGCGATCGGTTGGCAAAGGAAAAAAAAATTGTTTATCCCATTTGAATGTATTCCGCAACTAACTTAAATTTGAATAAATTTTATTAAATCTAACATTTATTTGTATTGATTATTTATTTCTACATTTATGTGGATTTATATACAGATGCATAATGAAATGTATTGTGAAAGATCGGAATTAGAAGTTTTTGATTTCTTGCACACAAATCAAAAATAAATTTTTATGTGTGGACACCGGATAAGAGAATCATCCTATTTTTGTAATTGTAAGCATTAGATGCTCAAAAATATCTATTGCTTACACTTACAAAAACCGGATGTAGCTTACGTACGGAGTCTGTACGTAATAATTTCTCGCTTTTTCGGCTCCCCCCCCCTAAATAATATGCTAAAATAGTAATATAAATGAAATATAGAAATTCTCTAATTAATGGGTGCTAGGTGGATAGGGGTTGGAAGAGGCAAACCAGTGAGGTGGGGTACCGAATGGCTTGCACCTGCATCAATTCCTTTTGAAGAAGGATGGCAATAAATGATATAATCAATTTAGGTTTGAAAAAATTAAATTCGGGTTGACCTAACCCTATTTAATAAATATGTCATTATTGTCATATTTGGGTTGGATTTTTTTTACCAGTTTGGATCGACCCGTGAACTCATTTTTTACTCATAAATGTCTCGTTAAATTTTTATTATTATTTATAGGCACAGCTTTTTTATTTTTTAAAAGTTCAGTTGTGGTTGAAAATAGAATATGTAATCAAACATGCATAGTTCTTAAAGCAATATGTAGATTTTGGATGAAGGAATAACCATAGGATTGATTAGCTCAATAGACAACATAATTTATTTATATTCGTTAAACTGATCACTACCTAACTATCCAGCTCGAATATGTCCAAACAAGTCAGTGTGATCAGCTTGGCACCTGTCACCTGTATAAGGGAGGAATGACTCTAATAGCTTAATCGTTTTTGCATTGTATTAATGCGCCTTTAACTATAGGGGAAAGAATGATAATTTTATAAAGTATTATAACCGTCCTAAATAAACTCTTAGTGTTGATAGTTTTATAAGCTTAAACAGTCTGATTGTATAGAGCTGAACACATTAATCAAAAGCCCATTCTTGGATTTGATTTCCTTAAGAACATAGCGTTGATGAATAAAAAATAAATTATAAATGGCTTTGAATGGATGGAAAATCAAACCCCACTTGGGCCTGAATTACGAATAGCGAAATGGGCTGGCTTTCAATTGTGATAGAAGAGTGGGCCTTCCAGCCAATTAAGGAAATGCAAAGAAAGAAATTATGTCGAAGTCATGAGATTTACTCTTAGAGGCTGTTTGGTTGCCTTAAAAGAAAATGCAGTGTAAAGTAAATATGTTTATGAAATGCACGTAAATAAATTATTTTACCCTCATAATTCTGCATACCAAACAGCCCCTAAATTTTATATACGAAAAAATTATATTAAACTAATTTTAAATTTAAGATTTTTTAATCTATTATGATATAATTTATATCAAGATATTCTTTTTTTTTTTTCGTAGGGTTTGACCTAAAAAGACTTGGTTAGAAAATATTAGGAATGACATTTCTTTATTAGATCTAAACGAGAATTTGACTTTTAATAGGACACAATGGAGAAAAAGGATTCATGTAGCCGACCCCATGTAGTGGGATAAAGGCTTGTTGTTCTATTATTATTTTTTCAATAAAAGATCAGGTGAATAACAACATTAGTGCGCGGAACATAAAAAATCATTTGATGCTTATCAATAAAACTATATTTTAAAATATAATAGATTTTTTTTAATTAAATTAGTTAACGCTGAATAAGAATTTGAAACCTAACGGCCTTCTCAATACCTAATAACTAACTCCCGAATAAATGGAATGAGCGGAAAAATCCGTAAGATTGCTATTGCCTAAAAAAATTATTAGAGAACCCCATTTTGAACCATTTTTTTCCTAAGTTGCAATTTAATAATTTCTACCATTTAGGTTTTATTTGGGACAACTTTTTTACTGCTTTGATATTCAAACCACAATGATAGTTTTAGACTTCGTTTGGGACGGCTTTCCTACCGCTTCTTAAAGCAGTTTTCTAGTACAAATTTTTTAAATTTTTGCTAAAAAAATGCTTTAAGAAGCAATAAGAAAGCAGCCCCAAATCAAGCCTTAGTTTGACCAACGCTTTTTCGCTGCTTTTACAAAAAAATTGTATTAAGAAACTATTTTCTATATCAGCTTTCAAGAAAGTTACTTTTTAACAATAATTTATAATCACCTTTATAAAAAATTTCAATCATCCCAAAGTGACACTTAGGCTTAGTCTGGGACGGCTTTTTTATTGCTTTCTAAAACAGAGTTTTAGTTCAAAATTAAAAAAATTTATACTAAAACTCCGTTTTAAAAAGCAATAAAAAAGCCGTCCCAAACGAAGCCTTAGTCTAAAAATTAAGGTTATTAAAATCAGTACGGATTGGCCGATTTAACCGGTTGAACAGTGAATTGTCTAGCTTGCTTGTTCAGTCCATATATAAAATCAGAATCGCATAAAATAGCCTAAGAACCACTCGAACAAGCAATCGAACAGTTGAACCATTGAGCCAACGCCCATTTTCCAAAACTAGAGTGTGTCGATATCAATTCATCAAGTTGAATTGTTCTAGGAGTTGCCATTCCAAAGCATTAATTAGTTTCCTATATTATTGTTTCATTTATGTTTAGACATCTATTATTTTGAAATCTCCATCTCAGACACTAGATTATTTTAAAATATACTTAATTAACTTGTGTATGTGATTGCAAAATTTTTAATGATTTTATTTAATTAATTCTATGAGAATGGAAGCACCTAGTATAGTCAGAGTGCAGCTTCCAGCTATAATGTTCATGAGAAAATAGAGATTGCTTGGAATTATTTCATTGAGATTAGAGGAGCTTATGGAAAGAAAGAGCTGAAAGGTCTTCATTGTGGTACTGCATACAAATGACGAGGAATAAATAGATGAAGTAATATTTATCAGAAGTTAAGGAGAGTATAATTGCCTACAAAATAGTTTCGCACGATGTTTGCTACTAAATAAATGAAAATTTGAAGGAAATTTCAAAAAGAAAATAAGGACATAAGAAGTTGGACAATACACTATTTTCAGTAGATGCTGAAGCAGAGGAAAGAATATTTTTGTTTTCTCTACCTAAATCACAATCCTCTGAAAACATTTATCGGAACTTGTTAAGGGAAAAAAGAAATATACTAATGTTGATACTTTCTTTGCTCCTAGAACTAAACATGGTTTCCAACTTTCAATTAAAGGTATCTTAATGCCTGAAAAGTAAAGCAGAAAGAAAGATGTCCAAAATGAAGTCTAAGACTTTGTTTGGGACAACTTTTTTAATCTTTTTCAAAACAATTTTTTGTATAAAAAATGATAGTTCAACAAATTTTATACTAAAAAAGCTTAAAAATGCAAAAAAGCTATGATTGTGATTTCTGATGCTAATTGTTGGTGAAAATGGTGGTTGTCGGCGACAAAAATGGTGATGGTCATCCATGACGATGTGTGTAAAATGCAAGAGAGCTCTCTCTATTAATTCTTCCTCTGTCCATCATATAAAGAATGAGAGCATATTTATAAATTTTTTGGAATAGCATGCTACATAAATATAGAGAAGATCTAGCGCAATTTTTGAGTGCTCCATCAAACGGTTTGCATTAACTCCCTCGACCATAGATCATTTGTCAAGCATTTAAGTACCTTAATGATTTTAGAATTAGCTGATATTAAGCTCGTTGGATTCATCTCATCGAGCCACTTGATTCAACTATAAGAATGTCTAATTAGTTGGTAGTCTGGGTTCCCAACCAACAGATCAAGATGAGCTGTGTTGCTATGAATTGTCAACTCATAGGTTTTCGGATTTGAAACTGGTAGATGTAATATGCTTAAATTTGTAATTTAATTCACTCAAAACAATTTTTAAAAAAATGTCATCAAATGTGTATTTTAAAGCAAAACATGAATTTTAAAGGAAGGAATAAACAGAAGATTGATTATAAAGTTAAATATGCTAGGATTCTCAATAGCTCCTTCATACAAGAAAGAGAAACATGCATGACAATTATGATACAATACCACCTGCTACACATCAAACAAATTAATTAAGACATTGAACCTTTGCCATCTTCAAACACAACAAAATAAAATAGAGCCATCCAATTGACACCAAACACGAGAATAAAAAAAAATCATAACTTTATTTACCCTCCTCACCCGCCACACCCTCCGCCACCGCCACACCCTCCGCCACCGCCACACCCACCGCCACCGCCACACCCGCCGCCGCTACCAGCAACTGCATCTAAGACAACACCAGCGGCAAGACCAGTACCGACACCGGAAGCTAGTCCAATCCCACGGCTGCTTTTACCAGCTGCTTTCAGCCGGCTGTTGCGACCGCCACCGCCGCCGCCATAGTAAACGACGTTCTGACTCTGCTTCGCCTTCTTTTTATGTCCTGCGCAGGCGAAGACAATGAAGGATATAATTGCTGCCGCGATGCAAAACATGAAAAGAGCTCCGGATAATGTAGAGCCGCAGCACTCTTTACTTGCGTTGGCGAATTCCTTCAATATTCGTGCCATGTTGTTGATTCGAATAAAACTGGAAGCAGGCAATTTTATAGGCTTTTCATTGCAGTTTCGAAAATTTGAAATTTCACAGAAGTTCTTCGAGGAGTCTAATAAAGGTATGAAGTCATTGGTCCATTCTGCTATTTTATTACAGGTTTTTAGGTCGTGGGAGAGAGTCGGTCAACTTATCTTGGTTGCTTGCTTTCTTGAATAAGCCATCGGTTGGCTTTGAATGTTCCGTTGGCAAAGAAAAAAAAAACAATTATTCCCATTTGAATGTATTTGGCAACTAACTTAAATTTGAATAAATTTTAGTAAATCTTACATTTATTTGTATTGGTTATTTATTTTTATATTTACGTGGATTTATATACAGGTACATAATGAAATGTAATGTGAAAAATTGGAATTATAGTTTTATAAGATAACATAAAGAAGTTTTAGAGTTAACGCACAACTACCAGAGAGAAATTATTGCGTGCATATTCCGGATGGGACAACCGTCCGAATTTTGTAAGTGAAAATGATAATTGACAAATTCCAGAGTTTTTGCTCAGTATTTACTGCTTACACTCACAAAATCGAACGCAGCTTAAGTTTGGATTCGCACGTAATAATTTCTCCCGTTTCCAACTCTTCCCCAATAAATCAAGTTATAAAACCATAGAAATTTTTTTTTTTGTTGCATAATAATTAACTAACTTAAATTTGAATATTTTTTTGTCAAATCTTACATTTATTTGAATTGATTATTTATTTTTATATTTATGTGGATTTATATTCAAATACATAATGAAATGTAATGTGAAATATTGGAATTAGAGTCTTATATATAAGATAACATAAAGAAGTTTTAGAGTTAATGCACAGCTACCAAAGAGAAATTTTTGCGTGTAGATTTCAGACGGGACAACTGTTCGAATTTTGTGAGTGAAAGCAATAATTGGCTAATTCCAGATATTTTGCTCAGTATTTACTGCTTGCACTCATAAAATCGAATGCAGTTAACGTTCACGTAATAATTTCTCCCGTTTCTGACTCTTTCCCAATAAATCAACTTATAAAACCATTAAAAAAAGTCCCCCCCCCCCAAAAAAAAAGCTAAAATAGTAATATAAATGAAATATAGAAATTATCTTATTAATGGTGCAAGGTGGATAGTGGCATGGAATAAGCAAACCAATGAGGTGGGGTACCCAATGGGTTGCACCTGCATAAATTCCTTTTGAAGAAGGGTGTCAATAAATGATCTAATCAATTTGATCAGAAACAATTAAATTCGGTTGACCCGACCCTATTTAATAAATAGGTCATATTTCAATTGGATTTTTAACCTGTTTGGATTGACCCGTCAACTGATTTTCCGCTTTGACGCATTAAAAAAAACCAATGCCCTATTTTTTAATCTATTAATTTACTTCCTTTTGTGTGTGGAAATAGAAAAATCTAAAATAATTAAAATTGATTTTTTTTTAATTGGGTCAATTTTCTGCATCAAAAAGATAATAAATTTTTTTTTTTAATATTTAGTAGTATTTGTAGTTCTTTCTTTTGCTCAAAAGTTGAAGCTCCTTAATGAAGAAAGTTGTATCAGGACTTTGAATGATGAGAATAGCCCATAAATTTGTTTACTTATGGCAGCTTTATGGCTGGCTATTTTGTCTTTCGAATAACAATTATAATTTTGTTCTTAACTTCTTCTTTTTAGAAATATCTATGATAAAAATTTATTTTTTGCAATGAAAATAGTGATGTTGCTTTCTCCAATTCAACTTTACAATCAACACTCTACCGGGCTTAACTTAGTTGGTGGGAAAGCGTGGTTGGAAACCCTCAAACCTATGTTTGGTTCCTCTTTTATATGGCTTAAGTATTTAAATGGGAGGAAAATAACTGTGGGGTTGATTGTCGGTAGGTCCACCGAGGAATTAGTTACGCCGCATGCTCTTCTTTTGAGAATGGCAGAGCGTAGATACTTCTGTTCCACAAAAGAAAAAAAATTACAACCGACTTTATAAAATATTATAGCCGTCCCAAATAAACTCTTAGTGCTAATAGTTTTATAAGCTTAAACAGTCTAATTGTATAGGGCTGAAGAAGTAAATCACAAACCTATTCTTGGATATGATTCTCTTTGGAACATAGCTTGAATGAATAAAGAATAAAAAATAAAAATGGGTTTGAATGGATGAAAAATCAAACTTCCGTTGGGCCTGAATTCCGAATAGCATAATGGGCCGGCTTTCAATTGTGAAAGAAGAGTGGGCCTTCCAGCCGGTTAAAGAAATGCGAAGGAAAAGAAATTAGGTCGAAGTTATGAGATTTAGTTTAAATTTTGTATACGAAAAAATTATACGAAACTAATTTTAAATTTTAGAATTTTTTAATTTATTATGAAATAATTTATATTAAGATATTCTAATATTTGTTTTTTTCATTGGAAGGCCTGGTGAATGAACTTTTATTTGGTCCGGTGACCGGACGTAGCTCTACGTCCGGTCACCACTGATATAGCGTCACGTAGCAGGCACAATACCGCGGACCCGACCTGACGAATAGTGGGTATGTCGCACGTGCATAATTTAAATCCATGACGACCCTGTATTGATAGGTATTGCTCAGTATTGCTAGGTATTGATCGATTTTGCTCGGCAATAACGAAAAATACCATTATGTGAAGACCAATACCGAGCAATACCGAGTTTTGCTAGGTATTGCGAGCAATACCGAGTTTTGCTAGGAATTGCTCGGTGTTGCTCGGTATTTTGTCTTCACAAAGTGATATTTTTCCTTATTGTCAAGCAATACCTAGCAATACCGAGCAATACCTAGCAATGCCGAGCAATACCTAGCAATACGTGAACATAGAAAATCCCGGGTTCCGATCCGGGTCAAGTCGTCGGGCCACGCAGTAAAGAGTAATAGCACATGGCGAAATGTTATTGGCGTCCGAACATAGTGCTACGTCAGGTCACCTGACCTAATAATCGTTCCCGGTGAATAACAACATTAGTGAGTGAAACATCTAAAATCATTTGATGCTTATCAATAAAACTAAATTTTAAAAGATGATAGATTTTTTTTTTTTAAATTAAATTAGCTAACCCTGAACAAGAATTTGAAATTTAACGGCCCCCTCAAAACATAATAACTAACTCCCGAATAAATGGAATGAGAGGGAAATAAATTATATCTTTGACATGTTGGGTACATAAAATACAATCTTATGAATTTTTAATTGATATAGTCTTTGTTTGATTATAAGAAAATGATTGAAATTTTGTGAAATAATAATAAATTTTAATTATTCTTTAAAAGAAATCCGTATGGTTGCTTTTGCCTAAAAAATTTGAGGAAAAAAAAAAAATAGAAGACCACATTTTGAGCCATTTGTTTCCTTAAATTACAATTTAATAATTTATACCATTTAGATTTCATTTGAAATAACATTCTTATTGCTTTGCTTTTCAAACCGCAACCATGATTTTAGTTTGACCAATACTTTTCATTGCTTTTAGAAAATTTTTGTATCATGAAACTATTTTCGATTTCAGCTTTCATGAAAGTTACTTTTTTACAACTAATTTTTATTCATCTTTATAAAAAATTATAATAATTTCAAACTGACAGCCTAAAATCAAGGCTATTAAAATCAGACCAAATCGTCTGATTCAACCGGTGGAGCCGTTAACTAACTAGTTGGCCGGTTCGGTCCATATATAAAATCGGAACCCAAAAAAAATGCCCGAACAAGCAGTCAAAACATTGAACTCAAGAACCAATGCATGTTTTTTTCCAAAACTGCATAATTTAAGCAGAGTGAAATCTGAGTAGTTAGTTGTTGATCAAATGGTCCAAATCAAAATAAAAGTAAAACTTGCCTAAAGTCCTATTCCAAATTTCCAATCACGTAAGCCCTCATTTCTTTCGAACGAAGCTCCCTACGGTATGCTCCTTCCTCTCCGCTCGGCATTCCTACTTCATTCGCGAGCTCGATGAGCAGCTACAAGCCTCGAACCATCAAAGCTCCTCCCAGCGTAGACATTGTTCCTCTCTCTTCCTTCCTCTCCACTCAGCACTCCTCTTTGTAAGATTTTTTGTTTATTTTTTTAATGATTCTTTGGTAGATTAAATACATATAGATTTGATCTTGTAATTAGTTTTCATTTGGATCAGCATTTTGTTGTCCTGCTTATTGATTTGGTGGTTGAATTCTGAAAATTCGGATTGTTGAAGCAAACAATCATAAATGTTTATTTTGCAACCCCTATAAGACACTACTTATTTTTCTTAGTGCTTTGCTAAGCTAAATATAATTTAAACATCCCATTATAAGAGAGAATTCTAAATAGATGAAAGAGGAGATTGAGATTGCTTTTTTTGTTAAAAAAACCTATAATTTATCATTTGTTTAAGGTAAATTGGATAGCCCAACTATTTTGCTTTCATATTTATGTAAATATATTTACTTATATTGTGTAGTTTAGAACAAGCATTCTATATTATGATGTGACTAGTCCAAGTTTGCTTTATTAATCCCTTTAAGGACTAAGTGTTCCACCTGAAAATGGAAGTAAACTAAAATTTACAATGACTATTGACTTTGTTTTTCTAAAAAATAAAGTATCGGTCTTATCTTAGTTAACTATTTCAAAATAACCAAATATAATCCTCTTATGGTCCATTAATGTGAAGATACCAATTTTTTGAAACTAAATTCGATCTCTCTTCGCTAATGTATCTGGGTTGAAGATCCCAATTTGTTGAGAAATCAAAATCTAGTGTTTCTCTATATCAAATCATCAAGTTGAATTGTTCTAGGAGTTGCCATTCCAAAGCATCAATTAGTTTCATATATTGTTTCATTTATGTTTAGACATCTATTATTTTGAAATCTCCACCTCTGACATTAGATTGTTTTCAAATCTAGTTAATTAACTTATGTATGCGATTGTAAGAAGTATAATGATTTTATTTAGTTAATCTTATGAGAATGGAAACACCAATACTTAGAGTGCAGCTTCTAGTTATAGAGTTTGTTAGAAAGTGGGCATTGTTTGGAATCATTTCACTTAGAGGAGTTGATAGAAAGAAACAATTTAAATGTCTACATTGTGGAACTGCATACAAGAACGAAGGAATAAATAGATGAAGTAACATTTAGCCGGAGTTAAGGAGAATATAGTTGCTTGTAAAAAGGTTTCACACGATGTTCTATACTAAAAGCATGAAAATTTGAAGGAAATTTCAACAAAAAAAAAAAAACAAGGACCCGAGGAGTTGGATAGTACAACGTTTATTATAGATGTTGAAGCAGAGGAAGAAAGAGATTCTTCTTCTTTACCTAAATCACAGTCATCTGAAAATATTTATTGGAACTTATTAAAGAAAAAAAGAAAGATTATTGATGTTGACACTTTCTTTGTACCTAGAACTAAACCAAGTTCTTAACCTTAAATTAAAAGTGTCTTAGCATCTAAAAAAGTTGTTCATCGTGCACATATAGTTGTAGCAATATGGTTTTTTAATTATTGCATCATATTAAATATCTTAAATTTAGTATATGGATATAAAGATGTGGATATCATATCATAGTTGTTATATGTTCTGGTTAAAAACTCCCTTCTTACTACAACATGACATTCAACATATTTAAGGATTGTAAAGAGCATTGTAAAGTTATTTATTGATAACTATAGTCATACTTGGAAGGAAACATGTTGCACTCTCATGAAAGATGGATGGATTGATAATAAGAGCATAACATTAATAAATTTTCTGATATATTATCCACATGATGTATCTTTATTTAATTCAGTTGATGCTTCATACATCACTAAGGATGCTATAAATTTGTGTACTTTATTTACAGGGGTTGTTGAGTGTGTAAGTCTAGATAATGTTATTCACCTAGTTACTGATAATGCTTATAACTAAAAGAAAACATGTGAGATGTTACATGAAATATTCAACGATATTAATTGATCATCTTGTGTTGCACATTATATGAATTTAATTTTAAAAAGCAAGGGTAGTATGCCTCTTATAGAGGACCTAACAAGAAAAGCATTGTGGGTGACAATTTTTCTTATAATCCTATTTATATACTTGCAGGGCTTAGGAAAAGGCCAGGTTAGAAGTAGATCATATGTTCATGAGCCACACATTTTGCAACAACCATTATAACTTATAATAGTGTCTATGAGCACAAACATGACCCACAAGTATTGATCACTAGCAAGTTCTACACAAATTCAAAGATATCAAAAATCTCCAAGGGGAAAGAGACAGCTTCAATTATTTTGGATTTGAAGTTTTGGAATAATTGTCTTATGATTTCGAGGATATCAAGTCCTTTGATTATATTATTGCATATTATTGACTCATACAAGAAACCCTCACTTGGATATCTATATGTTGATGTATACAGGCACTAAAAGCAATAAAAGCTATGTTTAGAAATGTAAAAGATTATATAAGTCATTCAGTGCTATAATTAAAAGAAGATGGGATACTCAATTGCCATAGGGCATGAATGCAACAACATACTTTCTAAATCCTCGTTTTCAGTATGACAAGGAGAACTACTGTCAAAAGCTAGAAGTTATAAAAGTCTTGTGAAATTGCTTGGAAATAAGGACATTTGTTATAAGCCCACACTTGCAATGAATGATGTTAGATTATTTCATGATGGCTTTGAAAGTTTTGGAAAAATAAATTGCTCTAACGATAGTAAATAAAATGTAACCCGACAGTTCTCTTTTTAATGTCACTCTGTACTTATACTTTTTTTTACAAATATGCATATTCACTAAGCTCTCCAACTTGATACTATGTAGATAAGTGATGGAAGATGTTTGGATCAAGTGCTCCAAACTCGTAGAAAGTAGCTATAAGAATTCTAAGCAAAACATCGTCTTCATCAAGTTGCAAAAGAAATTAGAATATTTTTGAACAAATTCACTCAAAGAGACATAATTATTAAGAGCATCAATTGTTAGTTAGTGGGGAATCTGATTGCATCGATCAATCGGGTTGTACTGTTGTCTTGGACCTCAATTTAATTCATCAGGCTTACTGCAAAGGTACTGGGGGTCCTCCCCTTTCTTGGATTTGGGTGCAAACGTCCTGAAATTGTGTACCCGAGAACTCCAGTACTGCAAAATTTGTTGGGAGAAAAGACATAAAGCAGAGCGTCGTAGTGATCTAAATTCAGCGCCACAACACTATTAGGTGGATTGGAGATAGAGTGTCGAGCACCTCAATGATCCAAATTAGTCTAGACATAGTAAGTTTATGATGAAATATGAATATATCTTTTAAATAAAACAAAAATTAAAGTCTTATTTTATATTTTATATTTTGTATTTGTTTGTGAAGGTGGATTAGAGAAAGAAGGAGATAGAGATGACATAATTAACTTTGATGATTTAGATGCATTTGGGTCTGCTGATTTTGGTGAAGCGATACTTGGATACTCAACTTATGGGGATAGCTTTGATGATGCAAATTTAACATATATTTGATTTTACTCTTGTAAATTTATTGGAACTATTGAACGGAGAAAGAAACATATTATTAACTTTTTTGTTATCAATTAATATAAAGTATCAAAATCTTTCTATAATTGGTAATGTGAAATATAATAATATGTTTTACTTATTTACTTTATATTATATGTACAATTATAATAGTTATCTTATATTTATTTTATTTTCAGAGTTCTACTAAATGGAGGTAGAAACTATAAGATCTCAAAAGAAAATTCGAATTTATCTTTCAAGTTATGACTACAAAGATGTAAGTTGCTCGAAACATAAATATATTTAATTTTAAACTTACTGGATTTATTTATTATTATTTTTGTATGCTTCATATTATAATTTTTTTTCAATTGTTTGTTATATATTTATAAATGATTGTATCAGTATTATAATATTTAAATATAATAAACATTTATTACATCATCTGGTTTGACTCCAGTCGAACCATCGAACCCTTAACTTCTTTATCTTCTGATTCGTTGTGCGGTCCAATTTTCATTGTCTTGGAAATACTGCAATTTTGAAAGCAAGAATAAATACAATTTCGAGATCAAAAGTGTAAGCACTGGGTAATTGTATAATATTTGTCATTATAATAATAGCTTTCACCCTCATGCACTGGGTAATAATATAATATTTGTCATTATAATAATAGCTTTCAACCTCATTATATATATGAGAGATATGTTATAATAAGTGTTTGTTTGGGATGGCTGCAACATTTTATAAAGTTGATTGTGAAGTTGTTATAGGAAAACAACTTTGCTATTATGGTTGTAGAAAGCTTTTCATCATAGAAATTTCTAAAAAGCAGTGTGAAAGTAACTAGAATGTAAAAGCCAAACGAAATTATGATTGTTGCCTGAAAAATAAAACAATTAAAAAGTTATCCCAAACAGACCCTAATTAAACATTTCTATTAAATTCCATCAATCAAAGATTGTTCCATCTGCTAGCTCAATGATGCAATGGAAAAGAAAGGTCGAGTTTTTTGGCCATTCGAATTGATATGCTTACTTGGTGGATCTAAATTCTCTAAATAGTAAATATGAAAAGCTTACTGATAGATAGCCCAACCGCCAAGCAAATCCGCATAACCAACCCTTTTCCTCGAATTTTTATTGCGTCCTCCCACCTGACGTAGAGATACGTCCTCCCACTCTTAAAAAACTCGGTTTTTGCTCGGTATTGCTAACTATTATTTGGTATTAAAGAAGAATATCATCATGTGAAGACCAATACCGAGTTATACCGAGCTATACCGAGCAATACCGAGTTATACCGAGCAATACAAAAAAATACCTAATTTTTCCTTCAAAAAACTCGGTATTGCTCGGTATAGCTCGGTATTGCTCGGTATAGCTCGGTATAACTTGGTATTGGTCTTCACATGATGATATTCTTCGTTAATACCAAATAATAGCTAGCAATACCGAGCAAAAACGGAGTTTTTTAGTGGTGGGAGGACGTATCTCTACGTCAGGTGGGAGGACGCAATAAAAATTCCTTTTCCTCACCACTTCATTTGCTGCGAACTTGCTAAAAAAAATAAAAGAAATGGTGCCATCATTAAAGCATTATTTGGGTGTTGCAAAGGTTAACAATATTCATTCAATTGAATACAAATTTAGAATAATGCACTCCGTGCTGCCCATAGCCTAAAAAATCGTCTTGATTGTTACCGATTGTTAGTATAAAAATGAGAGCTTAAATACACAGTTTCATGGGGTTATTAGACTTCGTTTAGGATTGTTTTTTGCTAAACCCTAAAGTTCTAAGATAACTTTTTAGTACAAAATTTTCTTGAATTAAAAATGTTTGTACTAAAAAGTTGTTTTAGAAAACAGTAAGAAAGCTATCACAACTAAAGACTTCGTTTGTGACGGCTTTCTTGTTGCTTCTTAAAGCGGGTTTCTAGTACAAAATTTTTTATTTTTGTACTAGAAAGTCATTTTAAAAAGCAGTAAGCAAGTCGTCCCAAACGAAGCCTAAGTTTGCTTCACCCTCTATTAATGCCATTATTATACAATTATTTTTCTAGGTCTAATTAATCAAGTCATAATTTGAACCTAGATTGGGGCTAAGAAGTTCACATATAACTAACCTAAACCGCGGGACAAAATCCAAATTCAACCTTTAATCTGTTCAAAAATACATCCAGACAAGGCGTTTGAAAGCCAGCCTTGACTAGATTCTTAATATTAAGTTATTAAACTAGATTGGTGGCTTGTGAAATTGCTTACTCCAAATGGGATATTTATTTGAGAGTCACAGCTCGTTAGAATATAGCCATCTAAAACACACAGACTTATCATTTTTTGTCAAAAGAATTCAGCCCAAAGTATCTGTCCGAAGAACTTGCTCTAGTGAATTTGCCTATAAGAGAAATGCATGTCATCGACACAAATACTAGCATACTAACTTCATTGTCTATCATTGCCAACAATGTTTACACACTCCATCACTTTTAATGTTGATGCATGCCTTCGACGCCAATTTCAACTCCCACTGACTTTATCACTAATAACATCAATGCACATCATCGCCAATAAGACATACACAGTTTTGATATCAAAGTCCTATTTTATCATCACCAATAACATCAATGCACATCATCGCCTATAAGAGCGATGCATTCTATCGACACAAACACTAATATGCTAACTTCATTGTCTATCATTGTCAGCCATGTTTACACCTACATCATTTTTAGTGTTAATGCATCTCATCGACACCAATGTCATGCCCATTGACTTTTTCGCTAATAATGTCGATGCACACCATTAGTAATAAGGCATACACTCACATGACACATTAGATACCAACTCAAACTCCCGATGTCAAAGTTAAGATTTATACTAACCTTCTTGGTTTCTAGTCTTCTCTCTTTCAAGGAGAACAATTGAACATTCCACAAAAGATTTCTCAAAGATATTTATCTTTCATCATAGAATTCATTCTCCTAAATCATAGGTACTATAATATTTCAACACCTATTCTAATTACAGGAATATACATTATTTATATCCTGCAATATATACTGGTTGAATTGTTTCAATTGGATTAGATCCTATAATTTTATTTATATTTTTTTTAATATAAAAATTTTGATATATGAATGCAACATTTCTTTATCAATGTATATTGAATCGTTATGCAAATGCTTATGATCCTAACAATGACAGTCTGCTTAGGAACGCTTTTTAGCTGTTTTATGATAGCAGAATATTATCGCAAAGCATCTACTACACTCTGTTTAACTAACAACTGTCAAAATGCTTTTCACAAAATTTGTCTTACAAAAACTGTCTTTTAACAAAATTTTAAAATTGTTTCATAAACTAGTTTTTCAATAGCAGCATTATTAACTCGCTATTTTGATTTTTTTTTTCCAAGGCTTTTGAAAATCTACAATGAGATCGTGAGAAGGAATCTAAACTCAAATGAAAATGATATTAAAATTTGAATCAATATATTATATGAAGCATTTAGTTTTTGTATAAAGATCAGACTTTATGCTCAGCTTCCACTTAGGATGGCATCGAAACTTCTTCTGGAAAATCTAAGAGAAACTGCAAAGAAAAAAAAAATTTGGAAGAAGAATGGTTGCCGGAGAAAATACATTTTCATGCGCCGGAGGTCTTGCAGTACACGGCGGAAAGCGGCTGGCGCAGGGCGCAACTCCAGATGCAGTCGACACCGTCGGCGTCCCCATCAGACAGTGGGGATTCATCGGCCTCCCCTGGGATGGTGATCGGCGACAGCCTCGTCGGTGAGATGCCGTCTACGAGGGACGAGAAGAACACGTCGCGGAGGCTGCAGCCGTCCAATTCGGGAGCGAGAGCTCTTGTGTCGTTCTGCCATGGGAATTCGAACACACCTAGCGGACGATAAGTGTCTGGATTTTGTAAACAATCGCCACTGTCGTCGGAGAAAATGTCCGGGATCTCCGTAGCAGTCAGCTTCACTTTCTTGGCCACCCGATCCTTCCCCGGCAATCTACACCTTTCTCTCCTTTTCTTTTCTCTATCCATCTCTGGTGGAAGGAATGAATTGAATTTCAAGGACGGCTGAATAACTTATAAGAGAGGTATTTCAGGAAATTTTACAGATCTGGACATACGGAGATGAGAGGCGAGAGAACGGAGCGGAGATATACAAAAATAGAAATTCAGCAAATTTTCAGCTTGAATTCAAGAAAACAACCGTACATAACAAAATCATCTGGAAAAATAAGTGCATCAGATCTTCATCTTTTGCAAACGATGATCAAAACTAGACAGCATTAACGAAATCAAAGGGCGCGCATAACCTAAGCTTATTCAACAGAATCTTTAACGAAGCAACAACAAAAATCTTCTCAAATCTCCATCCCAATTAAACACTCAAACAGACCAAACTCAATCGATTAATCTCAGTAAAATCAAATCCAGCAAACCACAATCTAAAAATTCAATAATCCAAGCAAAATATTCAAATCCCAACCTCTCCCAAATCGTTCCGCCTTACCTTGATCCTGAAACTTCTTCTCGTTCGCTTGCTCGGTAGCAGGTCGCTCACCTTTCTTCCACCTCCAACCAAATTATCGTGTAGGGTGATTGAGAAAGGATGTGGATGGGTATAAATCTCAATGGCAGATTATTACAATAATTAAAAAAAAAAAGGTAATAAAAATTTGCTCGAAGGTCACGCGAACAGCGAGAGCAGAGCGAAACGACCTCAACGGCTCACGGTCACACACGGTCGCCCCCGCACTGTGACTTACGTCTCAGAGGGTTATGCTAGCTTTCGTGAGCACCTCCCTTTACTATTTTTGGCGATCACTGGCTCTGTTTCACTCCTCTCTCCCATGCTATTTATAGCACGGTAAAGGCCGAAACTGCCCCCAAGTTTGCCTTCCCGCCCTCACCAACATTTCGATTTGCTCGTTCAACCTCGATGAGTCACCGTAGAGTATTTTACACCTAAAAGACTCTTAGGCTTCGTTTGAGATGATTATTTTACTGTTTTTTAAAGCAAATTTTTTTCATAAAAATTAAAAATTTTATATCAAAAAGCTACTTTAAGAAGTAACAAGAAAGCAGTCCCAAACGAAGGCTTCGTTTGGGACGGCTTTTTTATTGCTTTCTAAAACGGAATTTTAGTACAAAAATAAAAAAATTTGTATTAAAACTCCATTTTAGAAAGCAACAAAAAAGCCGTCCCAAACGAACCCGAAGTCTTAAGAACTTCGATTTGGAAGAGCTTTTTTTTCTATTTGAAAAAAAAATTATATTTAAAAGGTAGTGTAAAATCAATAATAAAGTCATCTCAAACAAAGGTTTTATTTGGGATTGTGTTTTTTTATTGATTTTTAAAATAATTTTATTGCACAAAATTTTTTTTTAATGAATTATAAATTTTGTAATTAAAAATTGGTTTAAAAAATAGTAAAAAAATTGTCACTAATAAAGCCAAAGTATTCATCAAATTAAACTTTTTATTATGATTCAATATCTTTATTTATGTGCTAATTAAATTAATTTATTTTACATTACTATATAATTTTATTTATTAGGCATTACTATATAATTTAATTTAATTTTTATTACTCAAATGCAATCTTTCATGTGCCATTTATAAAAATTTTGTACTTTCTAACAATCTAATAAAATGCAAAAACTCCAATTTTTACATTACCTTGATCTCTCATATTTTTATATCTATATTGATCCATCGCTAGCAAAGCTGTGATTTTTACCTTTGAATAACTTTTGATCCAATATGAAAGGATTTGCCCATACCCAATAGTTATTTACCCATTTTTGTTTGTTCTAGTCTTTATTTTGCGAGAAATTATTATGTGCTGGCATTGGATGTAGAAGCTATGTCCAGACTCCAATGATGCATGGACAACATATTACTATGTATTAATGTTTATTTATATGAGTATTGTTGTGACAATAAGTAAATTATTGTATAATGTTGTGTATTGATATACATTAGTTGTGTATTGCTATGTACTGACTAATAAACATCAATATATAGATAATACACAGTAATATCTAGTAATACATTGACCCATACGTTATATTTTTATTTGAGTCCGGATGTAGCTCTACATCTAGTATTCGCATGTAATAATTTATCTTATTTTGCGCTTAATTTGAGCTTTCCCAAGTTATGCATATTGCATAGGTTTACCAATTCTCCCTCTCCAATACATATAGGCATCTCCCGATATTTGCATATATCGATCAACATATGTCCGAAGCCAGTTGAGCCACATGGCTCAAAATTTATCTTTACTCCTTTATTTAGTTATGACAATAAGTAAAAAATTATCTACAAAATTTATAAAAAAAAAAAAGTCATTGGTATTTCAAAATGTAGAAACCAGGAGCTAGACGGAAACGAGAGCAAAGAAAGGGAGAAAGTAATTGTATTAACTTGAATGAATCTTACAGCTTAGAATCGTCCCTCTTATATAGAGGAGAAGACCAAGTCTTTATAACACATA
Organism: Dendrobium huoshanense; assembly: GCA_016618105.1. Taxonomy (NCBI): domain Eukaryota; kingdom Viridiplantae; phylum Streptophyta; class Magnoliopsida; order Asparagales; family Orchidaceae; genus Dendrobium; species Dendrobium huoshanense. The sequence goes on from CM028348.1 coordinate 16,000,145, forward strand.
AGCCTATACAGGTTAGGCAGCACATACAGCTACAAACAGTAATATGATATCTACGGTTGAGATGTGTTGGGCTGCTCTAATACAAAGAAATAGTGAATTTGATTTATAGATCATAAGAGATTATTATATCAAAACTCTGAAATCACATATAAAAAATCTTCAAATAATCTTATTGCGCGCATAGAAAGAGAATTGAATTTAGTCCTTATGATATCTCTTATCTTATATGTTATATATTTAGAGAGATTAAAAATACCAAAAATAGCATATTAATATAAGGCATATGCTATATTTTACAAACAAAAAAAAAAAGTAAATTCTTACATTTTCCTTTAATCTTAACATATTATGTCAAATCTTTTGCCAAAAAAATATATCTTCTCTTGTAGTTTCTTTCAAACTCATCCACTCTAACAATGCAATTGCATAAACTTGCCAATCTACCAGCAACATCATTTTCGTTCATCAAGCTCTACTAAAGGATCTTCATAAGGGTCAAACAGCCCATCACAAGAGTCTACAATTAGCTGTTTAAACATTGTTATAATAGAGTATCACAAATTAATAGTGATAAGAGAATATAACTCTTAAAAGTTTATAGGAGAATATGATTATATTCAAAATTCAAATTCCTATAAAGAACTCTTTCTAAATAGATCATAAGAGTTCATCATGATAGGTGTTGCAAGGGACACCATGGAAAAGAGGAAAAGTAGAATTTTTATTTTATTTTTGCAAATGAAGTGTTGCAAGCCTAGGAGTATGTTAGTTGAGTTGATTAGGTCATGTATGCCTTCATTAATTATATGAGGCATAGTCGATTTTGACAATTATCATGTGCTATACAAAATGCCCTCAACTTAGCAAACCTCAACATGCGATTAATTATAAAGTGGGTGATCCTCAAATTAGTCATCTTGTAATGGCACTAGCTAGCTTATCTCATATAAAAGCAAAAGTTTTTTTTATCTTGAAATTCTTTCTTACAAATGCTCTTTTTTAAAGACGGAAAAGATGGGTCTTCACCTATGAGGTTAAACTAGTTGAGCTTGAGAGAAATATAGTTGGATGTAGCTAATTGAATGATTAGTTCTTCAAGCTATATGACCTGAAGAAAGAAGCTCCATTATTGTAAGTGTTCATGGTTTTTGGGTAAGGGTTCAAATAACTCATCAAATGGTATAATTTTGTGCTTGTATATGACACCAAATTAGTTTATGATAAAATATTTACGGTAGTAAAGGATAAGATTATCATCTCTATGTTACACATAAATTCTATATACATAGAGATGAGAAGATATATGTTACAATAGACAAAAAAAAAGTTTGGAATTCAAGACCTCTTGATTGGTAGTCGAAGTCATCAAACAACAGTCCAAGGTGAGCTGCGTATGTTATGAAGTTTCAAATTATACTTCATAGAATTTGCATTAAGTCCATATGTACTCAGATGAAGAGTTTCCAGGTACTTTTGAATTCATCTAGTTAAGATGCTCGTTTCGACTCTAGTTTTCGCTAAATGCAAAATTCAGTTGGTCCCAAAGCCTTCTGAATTAAATATTTGAATGATTTGAGATTTACAAATTAAGTCAATATCCATATTTAATCGAATAAATTTTTTGATGAACTATTGCTCATAATGTAATTTGGTTCAAAAGAAATTAGTATGAGACTTTATTTACTTTATTTAAAAACTCATTTTCATCAACTGAAAAAATAAATAATTTTTCATTCTATTATACTTCAATTTTCTTTTTCAACCAAACAAAGATTCCTAAGGATTTGTTTGGTTTGAAAGAATTGAAAGGGGAAATTAGTTTTGAACGAACTTTTATTCTATCCAGTGAACGTACGCAGAGGAAGGTTCGGTTTTAGGCAAAAAAACGTCTGTACCGAGTTTTTTTACAGGCGCGAGAAACTCGGTACATACGTTTTTTGCCGAAAACCGAACCTTCCTCTGCGTACGTTCACTGGATAGAATAAAAGTTCGTTTTGAACAGCTTATTTTATTACGGAGAAATTGAATGAAAATATTTTTTATTTTGGTTATGCGGAGGGAAATTAAGTGAGAATTTTTTCTTACCGTTTTAAAAGAATTTAAAAGGAATTTATCAATAAAAATAAATATATTTTACAATTCCAAGATGAATTTATTATCCTATTAGCTGAAATCAAACGTTTAAAATAAATAATTATAAAATATATTTACATTCTCTTCATTTTTTTTACAAATAAACCCTCGGACTTTATTTCAATTGAAGGAATTTAAAAGTGTTGAAACAAAACAGAAATGAAAATAAAAATATTAAGGAAATCAAATTTCGCTCATTTATTAGATTAAGGGAAATTTGTTTGATTGCCGAGAAATTTAGTAGAAATTTTCTTTTTCTTTATTATTTGATTGAAAAACTAAAAAAAAAAATAAAAATAATTGCATTCCATTGAATATTAAAAAGTAATAAAAAATAAATAAAATTAATAACATATAATAAAATCAAGGGAGGTTTACATACGTATCACCATATACTATTCTATTTACATATTTAACGCCTAAACTTTTAATATTACATATATACCACTCATAGTTCATTTTCATATCAAATGTGAATGATAGGAAGTAAATATGAGTGGTATATTTGATATTAAAATAATATAGGGTGGCATGTATGTAATATTAAAGTTTTGAGTGTTAAATATGTAAATATGATGGTACGTATAAAATGATATGTATGTAAATTTCCCTAAAATCAATTCATCCATAATATAAAATATATTAAAATATAGTGGCAAAATTTTTTTTAATTTTTTTTAGAAAGTACAAAAATTGCAAAAAGTGCGGCCACCACTTTCTTGAAGTGATTGTTAGAACTAAGGGAATTAGTTATTAGAAATTTTCAGTATGATGGGACAATACTTTTGATTAATAAATAGCTGAGTATTAGATAAATTTTTAATCATAAAAGTTAAGCCTAACATGATTTAATAATGGGTGTTTAATTAGCACCTTATTGAGATTCGTTTGTTAGGCATTAATTGCACGCCTAACTAAACTAATGATAATGATAGGAATGATATACATCCAGTTGTTCAAAATATTTATATTTAAATATTTTAGTTTTCTCGTAAGAGCTTGTTTGATTTGAAGTAGAAGGGTGTAATGTATTTTAGTTTTCACGTAAAAGCTTGTTCAACAATTTTTGAAAACATCATAAATGCTACTGTCATTGGTGTTGTAAGCCTCCCCCCTCGCCGCCACTACTTGTCATTGCGACTCATTGCACACCCCCCGCTCTCCCCCGTTTGCTTCTCTTGATGCAACCATTCGTTGTTGACTTTTGTCGTCATCAAACACCACTTGTCATAGCTCAACTATTGGCCGTCGTGACTGATCACTATTATCGTTGAACTTTTACACCGCGTTTATTTTAATTCAAGCCAAATAACAAAATTAATCACCATCATTTATTTTACATCATATAAAGAACTTCAAATATTTTGAATATATTGAATTTCTTTTATATTGTATTTTATTTAGTCAATATTCTTGTTGCATCCTAGAATACACATGGAAGTAGAGAGATAAAGAGATTAACATCTTACCTTTGAACAAATATCCAACACACACATATATATGAGAGATAGTGGTGCAAGAATAATAAGAGACACCAAAAGTTTTACTTGAAAAATATTGAAAATAGAAAAAATTACATGGTCTGGCCAAGTTAAAATTATTCCACTAGTGTTTGTAGTCGATTACAAATGGTGCCCTTCCTCTGGGGAAAGGCCTTAGCTCAATGAACATCATATAGAGCATATTACATGGTTGAGATTGAGAGCTATTATTTAGAGAATGTTGGATTGTTTGTTCGGTCTGTAGAACCATTGTAGAGAGATGATGGTCGAAGGAACAATAAGTTCATAATCGACAGATGATGAGGTCGGAGCCCAGAGAAATCGTAGTTAGTGGCCGACTGAGGTATGAGGGGAATGTAGTCGTCAGGCAACAATGATTAAAGGGACAATAAATTATGGGCGATGAATGTTAGAGGGACCATAATCAATGGGCAATAGTGGTCGTAGGGACCATAATTAGGGGGCAACGATGGTTACAGGGACCATAGTCTGCAGTCAGCAGGTGACAGAGGTTGGAAGGATAGTAGTTGGTGGGTAACGGTGGTCAAAGGGATCGTAGTAGGCGGGTGATAGTGGTTGCAGGGACCATAATCAAGAAGTGACGGTAGTTACAGGGATCGTAGTCGACAAGCAATGAATATTTTATATATTTAAAACCTAAAGTTTATTATATACTCACACAATATTAAATTATTTTTAAGTAATATGAAAAAAAAAAAAACATTCATATTAACTTCCATATGCCCTTCCTTCATGTGGGGACTCCTTCAAATTTTCTTCATTGTCAAGAGTTTTAAGATCGTTGCGAATTATATCAATCTCGTCATCGTTCCTGTTAATAACCTTCCCGAACAATATATTTTCGTGATTTCCTCTCTTATACTTAAGGTTAACGAACTGCATATATCATCAATCCCTAATGGTCAATGAATATGGATGTTGTTCCTCCTGTCAAGGAGGGGATCGCAACTGATGTTCATTTGCAGGATCTAGAGGGTATTAATATTAACCTGACATTGTTTCTCGAGTGGAGACTTCAGGTGATATGGCGGAAAATCAAGATCTTATTTGTGCTAAAGAGAAAAATGGTGTTGTTCCTCCTTTACTTAATCTTGGGGTGCATGGGAACATGGTTGATTCTTTTCAGGATCAATGTGGAGTTGTTTTTCTTAGTCCTGGTGGTTTTGTTTCGCCTCTTATTAATGCCCTAGAGATGTTGGATATGCCATTAATTGGCTCTGATGAGGTGAGGAGTTGTGCTTTGGTTGTGCTGGATGTGGAGATGTAGGGGGTTGGTGTGGTAGCAAGAGAAACTAAAATTTGCTCTACTTCGGCTGATGGTGTGATTTCGCCTATTCTTATAGATGGGCCGGATTCACCCTCTCTTGTTGGGAATGCTGGTGTTGTGGAATTGCCTTTGGTTGATGGGCCTACGGAATCCCTTGTCGATGTGGCTTTAGTGGCTATGTCTCATAATGGCTTGCTTGTTCAATTTGTTTCTACTTTATGTGTTACTTGTTCCGGGCTTTCGGTTCAAGATGATGTATGTCCTTCACCATCTAGTGTGGATGGTGATGAGAAAGTTGAGTCGCTTCAGGAATTATACGGTTTAAAGGTTTGTCAGGTGGTTGATAAAGCTCTCTTGCGTGTCAGTAAACGTTGGAGGAGAAAATCTATGAAGTATTTTTTCTTTTGTTGATGTGGTTGTGGCTTGTTTTTTTTTTCTTAGCAAGTGGTATTTGTTGTTGGTTGTGTTTTTAGTGAGTTGGGGATTTGTCTTGTGTATGGCTGTTTGGTTTGATTTTGCGCTTGGGTTGTTCTGTTCCGCCGTTCTGCTATTTGTGGGGGAGGTTTTTTCTCTCCTAGTTTCGGTTTATTTCTTTCATGTTTTGTGGAGGTTGTTTCTACCTTCAGAACTTTGTTCTGGATAGCTTGAGCGCTTTTCATGGAAGGTTGCTTGGGAGCGGTTGTTTTTGATGTGTTGGAGTTTTCTATTGCTTCCTTGTTGTTGTCTTTTCTTTTGACTTGTTTTTTATCTTATGTATTTAGTTATCTTATATATTTTGTTAGATCTAAAGCTCGTAGGTTTTTACTCAAATGATGTCCTTATAGTGAGTTTATGATCTTTTTAGGACTTATAATTTTTAACCTTATTAACGCATAGGTCTCGCCGTGAGTTTTATCCATGCCAAAAAAAAAAAAAAAACATTATAACATTTTCATATTCGTGAAATTGGGTCAATGAAATTAAAGAAGTGGTAAATTAAATAAAAAATAAATTTTGGATATTAAATATATAAATTAAATAATTTTAAATATTATATCTATGTAAATCCATTTATACCCCTCATATAAAAGGGAAATCCATCTCCTCTTTCTCATCATAAGCTTTGTGACTTCTTGTTGAGTAAACATGAAGCAAGGCTTTATCACGTTCACCAGTCTCAAAAACAGTCTGGACCATTCAAATATATGAATTCTTATTTATTCAACCAATAAATTATTATTTTTTAACAAATGGATAATGGGTTCATGCTATTTATATATCTAATATCTAAATTTTTAATATTATATATATAACACTCATAGAACAAATATAAGTACATGAAATGAAATATTAAAATTTATAGAATGATATGGGTGATAAAAATGAAATATATTATTTATATATTTGATATTAAAAATTTATATTAATTAGAAAAAAATAATTAAAGACTTTTTATCTACATCGAATTTGGTATCTATTCACTTTGGATTCCTTCAGAGTCCATCTTTGTTTTTTTTTCCTTAATAACGGATATGCGATATAATTATAATTATAGATTTCTTTTGAAAATGGACCGCCTGTGTATAATTCGTGCCTGAAATGATTTCAAGGAATTATTGCTTAGGTTATAGTTTTCTTTTTTTTAAAGAAGATCGGAAGTCGGAACAAATGAACAGTCAATCAAATTTTACAAACTAAAAGTTTGGAGAGAGAAGGTTCAGTGCGAACATCGAAAGCAGTTCATCATCCGGAGCAATCAGAATGTATCACGTCAGCGGTACCGAGCAGGAGGTGATGGGGCACATTATGATTAATCTCCGGATGACATTCGGTGTCCGCAAAGAAAAATATCAATTTTTAATTTGAACTAAAAATATATAGAGTGAAATTTAAGAAAATTTTAAATTCACCCTATAAGTTATTTTGAAGTATTCAAAATGACTGATCTGACTGAGTTGTAAATAGTAAATACACTATAAGCCGTCATAGTTGTCATCATATATTACTATTTAGTATTCACTTCTCTAGCTCGTCGCTATTTGCCTTTGTAGTTGCCATTTGGGCGGAGCCAGAGTTTTTTTCTCGTGGGGGCACAATTATTGGATCTTCAAAATACCGTGAGCTTTTAATCATGCCATCGACAACTAAATAATGAAGGCTTTGATGTAGGGTTTAGTAGGTAGTGAATTATAATAATTATTTTCTAAAATCCTTACAAAATGATGGAGACTAATTAGACAAATTAAAGATTTTAATTATAAAAAGTAAAAATTAAAATTTGTTATATTGAATTCAAAGTATATGAAAATCTTAGAACTATTTAAACTTACATAAAATTTCAACAATAAGGTCGTTTGAATTTTTTCAGTTCTTTCTTTTAGCTTGCTAAAAATATATAGAATTGTTAAATTAAAAAATATTAAAAATAAATAAAATAAAATTTTAAACTGAAATAAACAAAATCAAATTTAATTTCTAAAACCTACTACTGGTTTATACATCATCTTCAAAAAGCTTCGGGCAAAGTATTGCCTATGGATTAAGGCATTGGTTTCCAAAAGACAAAGGGGACCGTGCCCCTACCCTCGCTCTGGAATTTTTATTAGGTCCGGACACCTGACATAGCTCTACATCCGGACGCCAATAAAATATCGTCACGTGCTCGTACTATTTACCGCGCGGTCCGACGACCCGGCCCGAACCGGAACCCAATATTGTTATGTATTAGCTGATTTGTACAGACCATGGTATTGCTAGGTTTTGCTCGGTAACGAGAAATACCATTTTGTCAAGACAAATACCTAGCAATACCAAGCAATACCCCGGTTTTGCTAGGTATTGCTCGGTATTGGTCTTGAAAGAGCGGTATTTGTCATTTTTGCCAAGCAATACCTAGCAATACACGAACATAGCAATATCGGGTTTCCGTTCCGGGTCGGGTCGTCGGGCCGCGCGGCAAAAAGTAAGAGCACGTGGCGATATTTTATTAGCGTCTGGATGTAGAGCTACGTTAGGTGTCCGGACCTAATAAAAGTTCCTCGCTCTGGCACTACCTACTACCTCCCACTACTTGTCTCATCATATTTTATATTTTATTCATTTTACTTCTAATTAAACATTATAGAAAAATAATATATTATATTTATTTATACCAAACAAATAATTCTAAAATACTTCAAATACTCTATATTTTAAATATATTTTATTCTTTTACTCTTAATTCTTATTTCAACAAATCAAACTGTTTGTATTCCACGGGTTGGAAGAGGTCATCAATGTTGTTGGTTAGATGAGATGATGCGCCCAAGTCAAGTATCCATTCCGAGTTGGTTTTCGAGTTGGAGGTGACTAAAGTTGTTGAGGCTTGGTGAGGGTTGGGCGTTCAAGGTTAAGACGATGCTAACATACATTGGTTGTGTGGCCGTGTTTGGGCAAATTTGACAAGTGGTTATTGGAGAGGTTGGTTGGTTGTAAGATGTTGGTGGTCTTGAAGAGCTGGATTTATTGAATCGACCTTTGTCGGAGTTGTTGGTGATGCGTTTCAGCCTTTGCCACAACCTCGGGCAGAGTAGACTACCGCATGAATGTTCGGATTGGCATATTCCTTTGTTGATTCGATTGAAAGATTTATTTCTTCAATGAGAAGAAGTTAGTAGAGGTCCTCGAGGCTAATGGGAGTCAGCATAGTGCGGATATAAGTCTTGGATGACTGGTATTTAGGAGGTAAGCTGTCGAGTGTCTACAAAAAGATGTCTTCTGCGTTAATGGTGGAGCCATCGACGGCAATGATGTCAACTAAGGTTTTGACAATTGTGAGGTATTGAAGCATGGTCGACTGGCCCATGGAAATCTTGTGGGGTTGGTTCTTGAGTTGTATTACTCTTGAATGATTTATTGCTTGTGAACGATGTTCTAAGGTAACTCAAATGTGGAGCAGGTGTTGAGGTTGAGAATGCATGGGAGAATTGTTGGGGATAGTGTGGAGCATATGTTTGTGGCAAGATTCTGGTCGATGAGTGTCCACTGGTTAAAGGTCTGGTTAGGTCGAGATACCACCTTACTGGACGATTAGTCAAGGAGGAGCTGTTGTAGTTTTGTTGAGAAAAGAGGCGTAGTTGTTAGCACGAAACAACTTTAGGATTTAGGATTTCCAGGTTGGGTAGTTTTCATTTGATAGTGAGATATGAACGATGATTTTGATATTGGAAATAAGAAATTTCATGGAGGAGAAATATGAGGGCTATTCGAGGGGTTATCTATAAAGGACTCACCGGTTTGAGAGGAGAGATATGAAGCCATTTAGGAGGTACTAGTTGTGAGCTAATTGACTCTGATACCATGTGAAGATGAGTAGCTTTTATAGCACTACATCAAATGCATAGTATTAAACATCGATAAAACAGAGTATATGTAAAGAAGAATACAAAGCTGAATCGAGAACATCTATTTAGAAATATGATCAAAATATTTTTGACCCGCATTTTCCTTAGTTTGCTATCAAAATTTGCATTTTATTAATTGGGAATCATGTAAACAGGCCATTAAAAACTAAATAACATAAATATTATTTAACTTTGATTTAAATATCTTTCAAATTTTAATATTTTTCATAAATAAATTAAACATATACACAAATGACACATTTAAATATAGCTTTTCACAATTATAAAGGATGGGGATGAATAATTAAATGTGTCACTATATATGATATAAATCTTTTTATAATTCGTTATGTAAACATATTTTTTAATGTTCAATACCCAAAATTAAATCTATTTGTTGTACACAAAATTAAATAGTAAAAATTTCACAATAATTTTAAATGATTTCACAGATTATTCAGATTTTATGAATCATTAAAATATCTATAAAACTTTAGTTAGAGCTGTGAAAAACGGGTCACGGGTCCGGTTCGGGTCTAACTCGAAATTGACCCGACACTGTTCAACCCGAACCCGACCCGTTTCGAGTATATTTCATTAATTTTTTTATTTAATTTAATTTATTTAAATATAAATCAAATTAAGGTAAGATTTACTTCAATTAATTTAAAATAAATAAAAAATAATTTAATTTGGACAACAATGTTTATAATTTTTTTGAAATATCATTTACTTATTTCATAAAAATCCTTTAAAATCCTCCTAAATTAATAAAAAATGCATCAAGTCAGGTTGATTTCGGGTTTCCGGGTTAACCCGAACCCGACCCGGTTTTACAAACGGGTCAAAATCCCTATCCCGAAGCCGACCCGGTTCGGGTTCAGATCGAGTTTTTGGGTCAGGTCAAATATTGACACCTCTAACTTTAGTTGACATGAGTTTGGAAGATAATGAAGGTAGTGAGAGTGCATCAACCATACATACATTGACGTTCATCTATGCTTTTATGACGAAGCTATTAAGTACTGATATTTTGTGTTGATAGCATGTATCGACTTTATAGATGATATCATGCATTGATATTGCTGACAATAATGGGCGAAAATAGTTAAGTGCCACTAATCGTGAGACTGTAGTTAGATAATGGTGGTCAACAATGAAAATTAGGCAATAATAGTAGGGTGATTATGGCTTCCGTTGGTGATCGTCAGTGTCAAATATCAGGTAGATATTTAGAGTTCATTAGATCTTCAAACTATCTCCAATTTTAAATCAAATCCTAAATCCCTCATGTGATAAATGTGGGTTTATGCATGATTTTCTTAAGTGAAATTTTAGGTATTTTAGCTAAAGTCCTCAAAACACAATCCATCGAATAACTCATGTCCGAATAAATGATTGAATTCAAACCAATTTGATTGATTTTTTTTGGAACGGGGGTATCTACCCGCTGCCACTCCAAAGGGAGTGTTTGACTGTGTAACTAATTTCTCGGTGAAACCTAGCGATGTCACCTACCGGCATCGGGTCAACACTTGCTTTACCCAATTGAAGAGGCGAGGCCGTAGTAGAGGGGATTCGAACCCTGGATTGAGGGTTTTCAATCGTGTTTGCCCACCAACCACCTTAAGCTTGGATGGGTATTTGAATTAATTTCATTCACAAAGAACTTCTATAAATAGTTTGAAACTATAAAAAGGAATACTCATCAAAATCAAACTTTCAAACCTAATTTTCTAATGAAATGAATAGCAAAGATATTTCGTTAATTGCATATATTATTAGATATATAAAGTCAAAATTTTCAAGTGGAATATATCTTTTATTGCTTAAATTGTATTGTGATGTAACTAATTGATATTATATAGGTAAATATAAATAATTAGATATTCAATAAGCAAATGCAAATGAATTCTATGAGGTATACATACATATATAAATCCACCTACCAAATATATAATATATTATATCGTTTTATAAAAATTTAATAGAATTATTTAAATTAATCGAGTATTAACAATATATTTCAATTATTTATATAAATAAAAAAACCACATTAATATTTGATTTCCTAGTTGCTCGTCATTCGTCTTTATCCTAAAAATATTAAGATAGACGAGGGCACAAGCCTTACGTGTTCTGTGCGTGCATCATAAAGTGTCGAGTGCATGATAAGTGAGCCTGGACGGCAAGGTTTGGAGCTCGGGCGAACCGCGCTTGGGAACGGTTTTGCTCTTTCGTTTGCCAAAGTCGGATCGGAACCCTAGCGCCGCCTATCACTCGCGAGAATGAAGCTCGTCAGGTTTATCTCTCTTGTATTACCGGCTCTCTAACCCCTCTGTTTTCCTTGTTTTCAACTACTGATCGATGGGGCTCTGCGTTTTCTTTTTAGATTTTTAATGAAGCTCAACAATGAGACTGTCTCGATTGAACTCAAGAACGGCACCGTGGTTCATGGAACTATAACAGGTACCTCCGCTATTCCTCTTTCCAAACACATCTTCTGCAATTTTATGATTTCTGGTATTGTTATGTTAGTGAGCAAGGGATTCTTTGGGGTTTTTGATGTGTTCGTTTAGCAGAAAGATATGCAGTGGTTATTGCGTCAGTCGGTTGAATTCTGATTTTTTCAGTAGAGTTTCATTCGCCTTTAGAGGCTAGTTTTTAATGCTTTGATTTAGTTCTATTTTATTTTTGTGCTTTGGTTGAGAGTGGAAAGATGTGAAAAATGATAGCATGAAGGTTGAGGGCTACTTCTTGGTAGCGTGTCAACCAGAGTATTTTGAATCATTATGAAGGTCAATTGTTTGTGATTGGATTAAAGTATTGTGTCATTACTAGCGGTTGGAGAGCTACATTGCATTTTAGAAAATTATGGATTCTTCTGCATGAATAATTTAGGAAAAGTTGGAATCCTGTAATCTTATTCGAAAGGTACCCATAAAGATAAAGTAGAATTGGATTTTAGAATGGAACACTAGTTTTTTGAAGATTAAGCATATGAGTCTTATGGTGAAATATGAAATATTCTCTGTTTGTATGCTTATAAAGTTTTAGCATTTTGAATAAGTACGGAATTGACGATGTCAGTGCAAATTTAGGTTGCTCATGTGCTGAAAATTGTTACATGTGAGTGTCTGCTAGTTTCGTAAGAGTTAAGACTATTGTTCTGCGATGGAAGCATGTTTAAAAAACTAATATTTTGTATACTGTTAACAATTATTGTACCATTTTCTTTTTTTACAAGGATTATTTACTATGTCAGTTTCTCCATCAAAACTGTCAGATGTGATTTCAAATGATTAGTTTAGCTTCAAATTATAGGCATAAATGTGTATTTTAGCTTAGTGTCAGCATTCTACTTCCTGACTTCATAAAGGAATTATCCTCAAACCAATAGAACAAGGATATCACACTCCGGACAACAAGAAAGGAAGTAGTACCAAGTCATCAAATCGAGTTCTCCAAGGTTCTTCCAACAAAAAATCCGGTCCCTTGCTCAGTCCAATTGGTTCTCTATCTTTACTATTGGAATCTTTCCTATCTCTTAGCAGTTTGAAATGGGAAAAGAGAAAGTGGCACGATTCATACAAATTCCCGATCCTTTTATCATAAATAGACATCTATTTGCTTCACAACCTTTCCTTTTTCAGCCTCCTCTGAGGCCCCTCTCTGGTAAGGTTGTGATTTGACCAAAATTTTGATGCTATCTAGCGTCTTTGCTTCATTCGGGTTCACGCCCTTGCAACCGGCGTCCCTTTTCCGTCCTCGTCGTGATACGCTTCTTTGGGTGCTCTCCTGTTGGTTTCTTGTCAGAGTTGTTTTTTTCTCTTCTCAGGCAAACGGTGAATTTCCCTTTTGCATGCGGCCCTTGTTAAAGGTGGTGGTGCTGTGCTTTTTCTGTTGTCAAGTTACTCCTTTTGTGTGAAAAAAATCAATTTGGTCCATTTTCAGTCGAACCGGAACCTGATGATATCTTAGTTCTCAGTACGATGGGTGCTCTTTTTATGATGAATCTGGGACAATCTTCTGTCTTTCCGGAATCTTTTTCTTCTTAATATTGCCCCAATTTGGGACTCAATCAATATGTATAAAGGTTGAAAAGCGTACGCGAGGTGTTCAGCTTTGCTTGCATGACTTTGCTCGTGCTTTATTGGAATCGACAATAGCAGCCGCTGTTGTTCTTTCTGGCATATACGCGGAAAGCATCCCAACAGGATATGGACGACTTCTCTTTTCGCTCAGGAGGGCGCGGTGCTAGCTTTTGTTCCAGTGGTTCTTCTATCATATTGGTATGGAGCGGGGAAGTCTCGTATATTTTGTTTGGGTTGTGGGTGAATAATGCTGTTGCTATTTGTCTGATCCCTTCAGCTGCGAATTCTCGCAGGGGTTTTAGTTTTTGCAAATTATCGTTGAGTTTTCTGGGAACTTAGCTCAATAAAGCTTTATTGACAGATTGTGATATGTACATTCAATCTCCGCTAATGGCTCGCAGCCATACTTCAACTTTCCGTATGGGTTGTTGGAAGCTTACAAGTCTAGTTCAATAATTGAACAGAATTTGCGGAGCTCGCCCAGAAATCAAAAGAAAAGAAAAATGAGCAGTACTCGCTAAGCATAAGTAAATATTAATAGTGGCTTTCCCAGAGGTCCAACAAACCTCAAAACTCTATTGGAAAATGCTGACGCGCCTTTAGAACTTCATCTGAAGGGAGGATTTCTTCGGTACGAGGCGGGTACATAGGAGTACCTGATGATTGATAAGCATATTCTTCTTCGTAACAAGGTTGGACCTTTCCGGGCTGACCCAAGGATCCCACTAATCCCATAGATGCGGAGGTTAATCCATTCGACAAAAGAAGGATGAGCATATACCCCCCCCGATGAACTTTGTAGCGGGGTGGAAGGAAGTCAGGATTCTAGTCTGCCATAGAGCACATAAAAGAATGCAACTAATTACTCGTATAAGTAATTATGCATACAAGTAAAAGAAGAAATTCTTCAAGAAGCACCCATTAATTGGAGGTAATGGGTGAGTGCCCTCTTGATCTATTAAAAGATATGCTCCTCCTTCATATACAATTTCTATGACAAATGGGCCATGCCATACTGGTTCAAATTTACCACCATGTTTACGGTGGGTGACTATGGGTCTTTTTAAGACAAGAACTCAGTCTCCACTACGAAATAGTTCACTTTTTCTTTTTCAAAAAATATCTTTCACTGGTGACTAATCACATATACGTATAGTAGGCCTCCTTCGCCACTCCACATCTGGCTCGGCTTGGTCTCGCTTCGCCCGCCTATTGTATCGGCTCGGCTTCGTCCATCAAGCAATTGCTTCCGCCTCTCTAGGCTTCGCCATCGCTTATAACTGGTAGTCTGGTAGTTTTCTCTATGTAGTGGTCGGCCAACTAAAGTGAAGCTTCTAAGAAGCGAAAACTTTGCTTACCGAATGCCTCTTGTACTAATGTGTGTATGGTCTAGTCTTTCCAATGCTTCCTCCGCCAACGTACGCTAGACTGGCATTGGTCTTGCAAATAGGAATTTAAAGGCAAAGGCGAAGGCTGTTTGCTGAGTTGTAGTCTGTTAGTTGTTGTTTGGATTAGTCAGAGTTGTAGTCTATTTGTTATTTGGATTAATCACAATTAGGTTAATAAGTGAGATTTTTTAATTTATTATTAAAATGTGAAATATAAAAGAAAAATCTAGAAAATAAAATTTTAATATGGTGCACATGAAGTGGACTAGTAACAAATGCCTCGTGTCATTTCATGTTGGTTCTTGTGGCCACACGTGATGTAATGCATCACTGATTACTGTTAATGTATTAATTGGTACAATTGCTTTCTCCTTAGCTGTATTTTGTTCCTCTGCACAGATTTCTTTCTATTTCCCTTGAAGTATGAAGTGGTTTTGAACTGTAGCATGCAGACATCTACCACTTGATATCCCATGATAGGGGACGAGGCAATGTTGACACTATAATTGCCAAAGTAAAGAATGGTGGTGGTCCATTATAGATAAATAAATGAGCGATAAGAAATTTACTCATCTAGTAATTTACTTATATAAGATATGCAAGCTTGATAGTTGATGAACAACCAAGATTATTAGTAAAGAACCCATGGCTTGCCTATTTTGAGAAGTTGTAAGCCCTTTTTAAATTTCATTATAAATAAGTATTAGGAAAAAAAAGGGCTCCAACCTTTAAAGCAAGGATACTTGTAATAATAACAACAAGCCTTTATCCCACTATGTGGGGTCGGCTACATGAATCCTTTTTCTCCATTGTGTCCTGTTAAGAGTCAAATTCTCATCTAAAAAAGTATATATCCTTAAAGCAACATCAAGTATTCCTATTCTTCTTATGATAAAATAATTTACTTCAAACATTTCTAAAAAAGACTTTTACTTAATCGAACATCATTAATCATAACATAAAAGGCTCTAATTCATCCCAACATTTTTATTAAAACATAATAATTACCTCACCGAAACTTCCCTTCTTTTGTAAATCTCCTTCCTTCACTGTCGAACCAAAGTTTACATCACTGGAATTCTTCCTATTGACAATCAAATTATATTTTTCTCCTTAGATTAGAGAAATATCAATATGAATATTTAATCTAAGCTTGAATAATAAA
Source organism: Dendrobium huoshanense (assembly GCA_016618105.1). Lineage (NCBI taxonomy): Eukaryota > Viridiplantae > Streptophyta > Magnoliopsida > Asparagales > Orchidaceae > Dendrobium > Dendrobium huoshanense. The sequence goes on from CM028348.1 coordinate 16,016,076, forward strand.
ATTAGTAATTTAACACTTAACTATTTCTTCTACCATTAGAGAATGGAATAACTCCTAAATCCAAATTCTTCTATTTTTCCTTCAGCTTTTCTTCCTTTACTTTTAGAGAAGGCATTCCTTGCTGCTTAGATAAAAGAAAACATAATAATTTCACAGAAATAAAGAATCACCCAAAACAAACCTTTCTTCTTTGCCTTCTTCTTCCTCTATGTTGTTTCCTCTTGACTGAAACTTTCTCTTGTGTTTTATTCTTACTGGAGTGAGTGAAATGAAAATATCACCCGTGAGGAGTTGTTCTTTTTCATTCCTTCATGTGATTGTCCACTTAACACGGCAAAACGATCCGTCCAGGAGGCGTATATACACATGCAGAGGTCGCTTGGTTCGCTTCTGGACCTACTGTTCACGGGACTCTTCGCCCGTTGAAGAACTAGGCCGGTTCAGTTGAACGGGCCAGGTTCGGTTTTGTCACATTTATATCATCACGTTGAAAAATCTCTGCAGAACAAGGAGGCATTGGTGTCAAAGGCCTACGTAGCATGAATATCTCTCTCATAGGTAATGGATCTGGAAGTCTTTACAGCCTAATAAAGATTCATTTGCAGCTTTTATTATTCTCATGACAAGCATTTAAGCTACTCGGACTTCTGGTTTAGCAATATCTCCAATTGCTCCATCTTTGTTAGGGGGTGTTCAAAGCATTGGAGCCCTTTTTGCTAAACATTTGTTATTAAATACACGATAGTGGAGGCATTGGCTTTTGAAAATATAAATTTTCCTCATTCAAAGTTTGTTATTCAACGATCTTTTCTCTTTTGTTATGAATCATAACAATTTGTTTGGATCTTCTTACCCTTAACAACAAGATGTTGCAAGTATTTGAAGGACCATTAGGTCCATTACAACCTTTTATTTAAAAAGTCATGAAGAGCTCTTTGGATCACATACCAATCAACTTAAGCCTTATCTTGATAGTGGCATACCCTCTTGGCTTCGATCTCCCACTGTTATATTCCTCGTCAGTTCTTTCTACTCTTTACTGATAAATGGAGTTCTTATGCATTGTAGGTCTTGTAGTTGAAAATGTTTTGCTCCTCTTAAAATTAAAGTTCTCGTGTAGTTTCTATTCATTATTCATAAGAAAAGTCCATATCAAACTCTCTCTTCTTTCTTAAGGTTTTTAGAGATCTGCTCTTTGCGTTTCATTTATGGACATTTTAGAAGATTTTTGTATCTTTTTTGTTTGTGCTTCTATCTCTAATATCTTGAGGATATTCTGCATTCTCTTGAATAATTTTTTGCTTGTCATAAACTTGAATTCAACTTTTTCCTCTTGGAGAAGCAATTTCATCAAAGAAGACTTCAGGGATATGTGGGATATCATTATTTGCTCCTTGTATTTATGCAATATGGATGTAGAGAAATGCTAGATGTTCCTCTACTGCTAAAAAAGAGGAAAAAAAGTCTTTGGCTTCAAATTATTTATTTTCCTTATTATTTTATTCAAAATGCTATTTGGAAGTATCCTCTAAAAATCAACAAGTTTATGGAGGTGACCCTCTTGTATCCAATCTTTATCAACGTTTTTTTTTTCCTGTTTTTCTTTGCTGTGTTATTTCATGTTCTAATTTTTCCTTAGTAATCATTTTCTAATATTTTTTTTTCTTTAAGTTGAAGGGTTTTCCCAGCTTTTCATTTAAAAAATCCCCTAATGTACATTCTTTGAAATTTTTATTGGTTTTAGTGTTACTCATCACATGATATGATTAAGATTTTGGTGATTTCGTTATATTCTTGGTCTTTCCATGGAATTGATTATTAGTCAAATTTGGATTATGCATGCAAGTGCATTTTATTGTCAACATGGAAGTTGGGTTGTGGGTCTCCGAAAGGATTCCGCTCGTGTGGTTCGAATGCAAAGAGTACGATCACACTATCCCGTAGGACAAAATGGTCGTAGACCTTTACAATCGACACAAGCAGGCCGATGGAAGAGCAGATGGAGTTATTGATACGATTAGCCATGGAGGATGGCGGCTTTCACCTACCAACCTCGATGGATAATAATATCTATAACCCAAAAGTTCACGAGATTTCCCCTATTCGATACATCAGCATCGAATCGGGTTTATTTGATTGTGGGGATCGATTTCCTACCGGCGCAAGCCCCCGTAGTTAATTACATCTTATACCTCGATCTAAGAAAACTCTCGATTAAGGATGGTGTATTATTCACTTTTTGATTTGGTGCACAAAAAGAGTTCCTAAGTTCTATTCCAAAAAAGTCTCTTCTATTTACCCTTAGTGATGATTAGACATTTTTGAATGAATAAAGATGTGATTAAAATTTTGAGTTTAGAAGATCAAAGACCAGATTACTATCCTAAGAGAAACGACAGACTCAGAACACAGATGAAAGGAGACACACTGAGGGGTGTACAACCTGGACTTATGCTTGCCTGGAGTGAGCTGCCAGCTGACATCCTAAACACAATCAATCGCCCTACATGTATACAAGATAGGAAGGCTCTATCCTAGGAAATCAAGGATTCATAGTTTAAAAGATTTCAATCAGGGACTCTACAATATGCGAAAGAATGTACCTAGCGCCATGTATGATGCATGAAACAGATACGGAATATCCCTAGATCTATTGATGTGATGCATGCATGTAAGTGAAGCATAATGTGAGGTAAGGTGTGTAAAAACGAATGCATGACATTCAGAGTACATAAAAAAAAAAAAATAAACACACCCTAAGGATACCCTCCAGGCAAGGTACCCGCACAGAAAAGCATTCAAACGGTGCCCACTGGCACAAATAGGTGGCCTACTCTACAGGCCTAAATGACCCTAATGGTCTCTAAGGCTCACAGAAAAAAAAGAAAGAGAAAGGGGGGGGGGGTATCGTACCCAAAACTGGAAAAGGCCAAAATCCTAGCGATGCCCACTTCATGTGGGAAAACAACGATGCCCAATGGCACAAGTAGGTGGCCTACTCTACAGGCCTAAATAACCCTAATGGTCTCTAAGGCTCACAGAAGGGGGGGGGCAAGCTTTGACCTATAGGGTCAAAGCTTCGTCAGTGAACTAACCTAAGGCTGACTACCTAAACATGCTAGAATACCTATTAACAAGCAGTGTGTGATGTGAAGCAGTTCGATATATAACTAAAAAATTTACTTTACAAATTGCAGAAATTATACCTGACTGTATGTGGCGCTGCCACTTAAAAGCTTATAATCAAATGATGTCGCTCGCTCCTCGATCATTAAGCTCCGATGTACCTCGCAAAATAAGATAACAGAAAAATAGATATATGAGCGTAGATGCCGTTCAGAAAAGAAATGCAGGTAAATGAAACAATATAACTGACAGGAAATTTAAGAATTGCATTTATATAATATGTACATGTAGTAAATACTAAACATCAAAAGAAAATATTAGCATAACCTAGGGCTAAAGGTCGTGTTCTAGCAAATCAATCAAGTTTGTGTATGTTGTGTAGTTTTGGATGGATCCTAGGTAGGGAAGTTTAATTATGATTGCTTTCATTTGATTTGTTAAAGGTTAAAAGAGAAATTTTAATTTAAGTTTAAATATTAGTATTTTAGGATTGATTTTAGAGATTTTATTGTTTAATTGATTACCACCTTTGTTTCACACCGAGGCCGTGAGGTTCATTTCACCCTCCTTGGGGCTAACTTAATAGCCTCGTAGGCCTGGGTTACCCAGTGGCAACCAATTTTTGTTGAATTATTTTAGTTTGTTGTAAATTAGAAAAGAAATGTATATTATGTGATTTATTATCGATTGATGTTTGGTTCAAATCATTAATAATCAATTAAGTTTAAAGTTTTGCCACTCCATCGAATTCATTCGTGGCGTGTGCCACCATGCTCGAGGAACCAGGCCTCCTTAGGACACTTAGCCCCGCAGCCCGGAGTAGTCCATCCTAAAAACCAAGTTGATATAGTTATATTAAGAAGTTTGTTGATTGATTTTTAGTAGATTAGTTTAAGGTTTGATGAATTTTATATGAGTTAGTAGATTTGGATTTTAGAAGATTTTTAACTTAATGAATTTTAGTTTAGATTTGTTGTCCTAGCTCAATCTACATTTTTTAAATTTTAAGTTTATTATGAGTAGATTATTAGATTTGTTGGATCTAATTTAAGTTTTGTATTTTAGAGATTATGAAATATTAATTATGGTTCGAGTATAAATTAAGTGTTTTAGTGTATTTGTTAAACATTGAATTAAGATTAACTTTCATTGGTTGATTATTAGTGAGTTAAGGAATACTAGATCTAGGAAAATGTGTCACTAAATTTAAGTTTTAATGTCTCTATCCTATAAGGAGCATGCACCCTAAGTCTATGTTATCTAAGATTCGATCCTTAATTTTTGTCCTTACGTGTCACTAGTGTTATGGGGAACGAAAGGAGGTGTTTTTCTAACCCTTTTAGACATTCATACATGTATCAAGAGGTTTAAGGATCTATGAATAAAATAACAAGTAGAAAAGTAGTAAAAATGCGAGAAGAACGAAAACTACAAAATACCAAAAAGAAAGGGAGGAGTGAGAAAACAAAACAATAAAGGGGTGTAGGCATTTTGTTATTGGACATGCTTCTTTCAAAGCCAAGCATGCCTCTTAAAACGCCATTTTACTGTTCCCACGTTCTGAACGAAGCACTTGAGGAAACTCGACTCAAATAACCAAACTATTTTTTAAACAAAACTCAAAGTACCCAAGAAAAAAAAACAAGCTCCCAAAACTAAAACCAAAGTGAACTTCCAACTCACATTCTTCCAAACCCAACCTTTAAAAGCAAACACTAGAGAAAGACAACTCAAATGAGAAAAGAACCACACTAGGGAAAGACAACTCAAATTGAGAAAGAATCATACTAGGGAAAGACAACTCAAATTGAGAAAGAATCATTCATTCCCAAAAGACACTAAAGGACACTATACGCAAGGCCAATCACAAAATTAGAAGTCCGAAAATGACATGTGAAAACTTATAAATAGAATACTACATAAAACTCATCATAAATCATCTACGAAAATCCTCTTGACACAAAAGACAATCAAGTGCTTCTATGTTTGGCGTGGGGTATGTTCATGAAAACCTTCTAACAAGAAGGCTTCATGAGGCTCTCTATTATAAAATATTCATAAAACACGTAATAAAACTTCTCAAGACAAAATAATTCACAGTCTTTCCAATAAATACAACTCATAAATGCTTTCTTCATAAAACATCTCATAAAATTTCACAACACAAAATAACTTGTAAAACTTTTCGCAAAAACCTTCAACAATATGAGGATTCATGAAACTTTCTAATTATAAAACAACCTTTAACAAGTCAAGAAATTGTCATCTTTTCCCTTCTTGATGTGTCCATGTCATGTTATGCTAAACTCAAGAATACTCATAACTTGATATCCAAGATGCATGAACAAACACAATACCCTCAAATATTTCTCCAAAAGAAAACAATAAACTTGTAAATCTCATGCGAAGCTACCAACAATGCACTTCATATATATGAAAAATCTAAATCTTTCATAATCAAGAGTCATTAGAGAAGACAAGATACTAATGCTCTCTTGAAATCGTTACTGCAAATAAAACAAACATATTTTGTGTAAAAGAAATGAATCACCATTTTAAACGAAAAGCTATTGCTAGGAGTCAACCAAGCATGTTGTATATCTACTAAAAAAAAATGTTTGGTAAAATGCAAGAAACAAGCTTTTCAGTTATTTGACCCTTCTTTAAACTGTATGGAATTGCATAATTATTTTGGCTGAATGCCCTTTATAAGATGCTGAGGATTATACGAGGAACACAAGTATGAATAACAAAATATCTCTGTTTGGCCATGATTCATGAAGTAGAATACCATTCCTTGAGAATAAACAAACATCACAATCTTCACAATCAAGTCTAGCATGCTTCTTAATAAACTTTGTTGAAAATCTTCAAAGATTCATAGCATTTCCTATTATCCTTTAAGTGTTACAACAATCTACAACTTCACTTCGAGAAAAGGAATGATGTCAAGATTCATTTACATGTTCCTTCATTTTTGCTTGATAAAAGAGGTAAATAAAGGCCTCTCTATCTTTCATTATTCCAATCTTGTAGAAGAAATAACATCAACAGCCCATGAATAAGCTCAATACACATGCTATCTCCAAAATTGAGAATTATCTTTCACTATTTAATGTAGCAAGAAGTCATCCCATGACTCCATTAATTAAATTAATCTCATAATCAAACATGACCCGACGCTCTAATGTATCGTTGAATCAATTCCATAGAAAATTCGTATTTGGAACATAAAAAATAATAAACTCTCCATTCTCCAACAACCTCCATATTATTCATCGTCAAACGCTTCAAGAGAGTTTGTAAGTGTATAATTCAAAGGGGAAAAGAATCCACAACGGTTCATATATTGGGCCAACCTTCCAATACGGCAAAATTCATAAATGGATCATTTCTTTTAACTACTAAGGAAATTTTAAGCTACATCAATTCTTCAATCATGAAACAAATCCTTCATCACCTCCAAGAGTCTTAAAACAACATAAAAGATCTATGTGTGGAAATCACTATTCTCGACATCAACAAAACATCGCCAAATAAAAGAAGAACAAGATACATCCACTTAAGGAAGAAGAATAATTAGATGCACGAGAGATAAACTAGAGGGCTCACCTCTTTTTGAGAGATATAAAACTTATTTACAAGTGTTAAGTAAATAAAAGAAAGATTTATAACTCTACACATTCCATCCAAGGAACAAATTCGCTCTCAGTTTTTTTTTTTAAACTTCTAACTAATGCTTTTGGAAAAGCATTTATATGTGTGAGACTATCACATAGAACCTCTATATGAGAAAAATAGTTACGATTTTCCCTTGATGACATTTCGTCTAAATACTTTATATGCAACGTTTGCAAAACCACATGAAACAAATTTACAAGCAAATCATGATTTTAACGCTTACAGGATTAAACCCAACTAATCAAACTTCACAACAGTAGAGATTGTCATCTTATAACCACAAGCCCTCACAAATCTCCATATTGAAATCATCACAAAATAACTTGCTTAAAGTTTACCAAAATTCTGGAATAGAGAATAGCAACTACAACTTGGCATATCCTTTCAAAATAAGTTACCCAAACTTTGATGTATAAATCAAAATATTCTAACATATACTAATAACATGTGTTTCAAAGATAGTAACCCCTAATATGTAACCGTCAAATCTTGTAACTTCCAAATTTTCAAATGGAACTAGGCATAACCATGCTCTGCCACTTGCCCTAGCTTTCACATGGAAGCAATGGAATGAATCAGCTCATTCTCAATCAGCAAGGTAAGCGTGCCAAAGCCATACACCAAAGAATAATATTGAACAAGCCACCAAACTCACAGTAACGTAAGCTATGAGTAGTTACTTTTCTAATGCATTGCCAAAGAAAACTTTAAAGCCTTGTAAGCGATGATCATGGATGAGAAATCTTCAAAAGAAAAGCATCAATAATCCAAGAATATGAAAGAGAGGTGAAGCATCGGAGGAGATGGGTAAACAGAGGAAGGCAAGGAGAAGAAAGAAAAAAAAAATGGAAAAGGTAAAGGGGGAGGAGAAGGACTATACTTACAGCTAGAAGTCGATTCGAGTCGGCTAGAGCGAGTCGCGAACATGGTCGGATTTGGAGTCCGACGGCTTGCCTTTGTGGAACAAGGGGATGGCTCGACTAAGAGCCCCGAAAGAGATCTCGGTTTCGAACAAAGGAGCAGGAGGTAAGGGCTTCAGCCTTCTTCTTTCGTCTGAGACGTGTGAATGAGAGGGAGGAAGAGGCGGAAGCCTCTCTGGCTTGTGCGAACGCCCTAAGAGAGCCACCCGAGCGTGCGAATGGGGTCGGCTAGGGCAAGATTCGTCGGGTCTGGGTCGGTTTCACTGGATGGCGTCGAGGGGCTTCGGCCTCCTCCTGCTTGTGCGAACAGAGGAGAGGCGAAGGTGGTTTGGCGTCGAGTATCTCACAAACCAGAAGAGGGTCGGGAGCAAGGGAGTTCCGTCCCCTTTGTATGCAGACCGAGAATCGAGAAGAGGGGGAGGTGAAGTCGGAGAGGAGTTCGCCCAAAAACGAGAGCTGCCAGGGTTTTTGGCCTCCTCTTGTCTAGTCTGAACCGAGAGAGAGCGGGAGATGGAGGCCTCGGTCTCAATTAGGGCACCAAGGGGGAGAGGGCAGATCAAAATCGTCCGATCAAATTCCTTGATCTAACGGTGGAATTCAAACCGGTTTGGAAATTCAATCAAATTTCGATTAGGACCTAACTAGACCCAAGGGGCTGAAATCAGGTTCAAGATTGAGTCAGGTCTGGTTCGATCCGGGTCAACTCAAACTCGCCTCGACCCGACCAAAACTAATTCAATAAAATAGTATAAAATAAATCGAACTCAAATTAATGTCAATTCGAATCGAATTGGGCTCGACGAGGCTAGATCAACACGATCAAACATAGTCGATGGCGAATCAGGACAAAAACGAGGTCAACATGGGTCAGAAGATTTCATATAGGTTGCATTTTAATGCTTGTTCCATCCTTTGCATTTCTAACATATCTCATCATAAATCATATCCTCGTGATTGTGATTACTCCTGAAGATAGTCTCATTGGATTCAACATCTTATAGATTAGTATACTGATGATGACAATCTTTATGTTCCCCCAAATATTAGGATATTATTATTTATATTTGATGAAATGCAAGAATTTATGATTTCTCATTTTCCTAGTTTGAATGGATGAAGTAGAGGATTTTTTTGGTCTACAATGTATGTCTGATAGACAGTTTATCACATTAGCTGACATTAGTAGATTTGGCTGATGGATTTTTGCGGACGGTCAAGAGTGATATAGAATAGTGTGATGAAAACTCTATTTTTAGTTTTATTTTTTGAGAGTTTGCATATTGCATTCATTAAACAAAAACTAGTTACAAAACATACAAAAAAAGGGCCCTAAGTGTGAGCATGAGAGCTCATATCCTCCTCAAGGATATCAAAAAAATCCTGAGGAATAGTATCTCTATTCCTATCCCCAAAAACCCAAACAAAGTCACATAGTATGTCCCTTTGGGCACAAAAATGAGCAGCTGAATTGTAGCACCTAGGCACATGCTGAAGAGGACATTGTGAAAGAGGTAGATCCAATCAAAAGCATCACCAACTTGCGGCCAACACCCCCAAGCCCGCTGTGCCTTGCAGTCTTTAAGGAGCTTGATTATATTGTAGTTGTCCCCTTCAATAATCAAACATCCGCTACTCCAAGAGCCAACTAATGTACTGCACAGCTTGTAATTCTACTTGCTAGATATCCAAATCAAATCTTGAACATATACTTGAGGTCATTGAGTATGGATCTGAATTTGATATTAAAACTTAATCTATATTTGGATTTGAATTAGATAGCAGGAAGTTCATAGTTGCTAAGCTGTTAGTCCAATTGAGGATTTAATTAGGGAAATTTCTTTTGTAAATGACATCGACCCAAATATTTACTTATTGTATTTAGCCTTCGAAACCTGGAATTACCAACTTATATTTATCAAGCATGTAAAATTGCATAAACTAGTTCATAGTCTATCTGAAACAACTTTTAGGCTTTATTCCATTGCATAAACATGCATCACATGATGTTGCATTTTTTTTTAAGTAGACATACTTATACATTCATAATGAATTTTCCTTGCATGATGAAAGTTTGGAAGTTATGATGTGTGTTCATTGTTGATCTTAGGGCTACAGTGATGTATGTTATGTTTTGAGTGTTACTACACTCCCAAAATAAATCTATGTACAAATTCATTTGGGTTAACTATTTTGGGTGGTCCAAGCAAAATGGGAAGAGTTTCACACACTTTTTCTTACATTGGATTTTTATTGGTCTACCTAATTAAGTAATGATGGAGCATGAGTTTTTGTGTGTATTTTTTTTGGGAGTATAGCATTTCTCATCATTTCTCAGTTTATAGTTTTCCTGCTTGCGTACTATACTACTATAAGAAGCTACGGACTAGAGCTAATGAAACTTACGAGATTCTTGGATAACTTTCTTTGAATGCTTATATGCTTGGTTTGCCACGATCATTCATGTTAATCCTACTTTCAATATGGGAAGTGTTTTGCCTTACCAAGTTATGTTTTACCCTATGTTGCACCGATACGGATACGGCGACACGAATACGACACGATACGGATACGGGACACGTCAATTCTTAAAAATATATGATACGGGTACGGCGCGGACACGACATTATAATTTATAAATCATACGTAAAAATTAAGAAAGCAATCAAAACATAATATTTGAAATTACAAAAAAAAAATGACAACAACATCATTTGTAGCCTTGTAGCTTATAATATCAAAATATAAGTAAGCATTAAATGTCTAGTATAACAACAAAAACATAAACATAAATTATCTAGCACATGAAGTTTCAACTATTCTCTTCATTGGTTTGTCTTTGAACTTCTATATCATCTTCAATAAATATCATAGCTTCTAATTCAGGCTCATCGAGTGAAAGATTTGTAATTTTTAATATTTTCATATCATCAAGAGGCTCAAATCCATCTCGAAAATGAGAGAGCCTTGCTTGCAACCGCATAAGTAAATACGACGTCTTTTTCTTTCGGATTTTTTTTGTTTTTCAACGGACAAGTGTATCAGATACGCGTGTCCTTTTGAAATTAAATAATATTTTAATTGGATACGGCTTTGGCGTATCCGACACGTATCGGTGGAGTATCGGAGGTGTATCCGTGTATCGGTGTATCAGATACAGCACGCCTTCATAAATAGGTGTATCGGTGCAACATAGGTTTTACCCATCATTATCATAGCTAAGTGTTTCTTTAGTTGAAAATTTTGCTTCCACTACAGCAAAGCTTTCTTTATTCTGACATTAACTCGAATGAGACATGCCATTGATCAAATAATGATTGATGAAGTTACTAAGATCAGACAATGACTGATAAGGTTACAATTGGGCCGCCTTACATTTATTAGATATATAGTTTGTTTGATCAGTTTTTACAATTAGATTTTTAGTGGATGAAACATAAGAAGTGGTTTGTTTATCTCTAAGTCATTTGAAGGTGTATTAGGATTTTAAGTCGAAGTAAGAGAGTTCCTCTCATACAAGAAGAGTTAATTGTGTTAGTTGAGCCATTAATTATTGTTATTAATATCACGATATATCATATTAAATTATGCATTAAAATTTTCTAATTATATTATTTTTATTTATTTATCTTAGTTATACATTTTCTTATATGTGAAATAATTTGTTATTTTCCAACAAGTTTAAGGGCGGTTACATGGTTGTCATGGTCTATGCTATTCTTATAATAACGCTTGTATTCTCTTTTAGATATAAATGAAGTTATGAACATGATCAGTAACTTCCTACTTTTGTTAAGTATATAGAGAGCAATCTTGCCCTCCAGGATAGATGAGATGTAATCATTCTTCGAGAGAGGGAATATTTCTTATCTATTATCCATTATGGTTGCCATTCACAGCTTTTCTTTGATTGTTGTTGCTCCAATTGTACACCTAAACTATTTGTAAAATATATTATTTCCATGCTATCTTACTTCCATTTTATTAAACATATATGGTGGTTTACATGTGACCCAATAGGGAAGAGGGGTGAATTGGGTTTCAAATAAAATTTTCTTTTAAAATTAACTCATTTAACAATTTTACTTTTAAAAATTGTTCTAGATCTATCATCGGGAAGAGTTGCTTGAAATAAAATAATTGAAGTGATGTAACCAACCACAGAAAGGAAGCAAACCAAATACAATTGATTTTACATGCTTCGGCTTGAAGGCTTACATTTATACCTAGGTGCAATCGTCACCTAGAATAAATTGGAAAGAAACCATATTAACCATTCCTTTTCTTTAAAAAGGGAATTGTTCCCTATTCCTTGATTATTAGCAAGGATATTGGCTCTAAGCTTTTATTCAGAAATAACTTGGCAAAATAAAAAAAAAATGATTAGTAAAACAAAATAAAATGCACTTGGTATTTGGTAATGATCTAAAATTGTGGATCTAAGTGCACGAAGATTTTAAACATGAAGAACCAAAATGTCAAAAAAAGATGGCTTTTGAAGATTTAGAAAGCTTTTTATTTTTCTTCACACTTTTCTTTCTCACGGGACTATAGAAACCCTAGATTTTTTGTAGAGAGCTTGATGGCTAGGGGTAGAGAAGAAAACTCTTAAGGTTTTCAATAGTTGCATTAGACTATGCTCAACTTTTGTGTAATAAATTTATACTAATAGCTTGCAATTTCAAATTCGATTGACCAATAATTGGGGATTTCAAAAATGTATGATTTCCCATGTTTCCATATCTAAATTGCTAGTATTAATGCCTCTAATTGCTCTCATAACGGGTGGATTCCATCTAATAAATCATTATCATGTTTAACTTTGTGGGTACTTCATATACTTAATGGAGGCCCACTAAAGGATTTGAGTGGACCTATTTCGAGTTTGCAAAGGCCAAGCAATAATTAAATTTCTGGTTGGAATTTCTCGTAACTAAGTACGCGTAAAGTTTTGCAAATATCAAACAATTTGGCCTAGGAGTTATATTGGCTAGGTATGATATTTACAAAATTTTGTTATAATAAAGCATGGGTAAATTGTAATGGCGAGCTGTTATATATTTATGAAGACTTGCAAAGGTTTGTAAACCATATTAATTTTTAAATCATTTTTGGATTAATGAAATATATCACATATTTTGGAACACTCAGTCTTGTTTATTTTCTCATGCAATTTTTACTTTATTTTAAAAATAGTTTTGCTTGAAATGTGATTTTGTATGTGTATGAAGATTAATTTTTCTTATATATCTTGTTGAAAATTTTCTTATTTGCTTGCTTATTTTTGCATCTTTAAGATTTTGCTTTTATGGCTCCTATATATATATATATAAACATTATAAATAAAATTTATTAAATTGCAATTAGGTCATCAATGTTGTGTTAATTTGAGTGTTAGGAAGTAAATAAATCATTGATAACCAAGTGAGTGTAGCAAAAATAATAATGCTTAGATGAATGTATTGCAAAATTAAGAAGGATAGATTAAAAAGTGACTATATTAGAGTGATGGTAAACATAAAACCTATTGAAGATGCATGGAGGTGTTTTATACAGGATGCACCGACACGGACACGGCGAAACGGACACGGGACACGACAATTTTTAAAAATATAGGACACAGGTGCGGCGTGGACACGACATAATAATTTTTTAATATAATATATAGAAGTTAAGGTGACATTATAGTAAAAATGACAAGCAATAATAAATCAATTTCATGATAACTTGTTTAGCTTATAACATAAAGATTTTTAGTACAAAATGTCTAATACAGCCACAAAAATATAAGCAAAAAAATCATTTAGTACAACATGAAGGTCCAACTACTCAATAGAGGGAATGATAGAAATAGATTCAGATGTTGGTCTTTGGCCTTCAATATCATCATCATTTAATATCATTGCTTCCAACTCTGGTTCATCTAGAGAAAGATTTGCAACCTCCAATAATCCCATATCATCAAGGCACTCAAACCCATCTCCAGCAACATCCCACATCTTGTTATCACCTGTCATATAAAGTGGAGTTTTTCTTGATAGAAGAAGAAGATTTGTATGCACATAAACTAAATCTTCAGCACGTTGTGGAGTTATTTTATTCATCTTCATTGATTGAATAAATGAGTATGTGCTCCAATTTCTCTCACAACAGGAAGACGATGACACTTGACCAAGAAGTTTTATTGCTATTGTTTGAAAAAGCGGTGCTGAAGCTCCATGAATCAACCACCATATTTTTGGATCCATCCTCTATCTATCAAGCAAAGATTCTTGATCACCAAAATCCTCTAAATATCCAAAGAACTTTGCAAGTTCTATATTAATTTTTCTTCTCTCCTCCTCATTTGGGAAATATCTTTTAAGGCATATCTTTCTCATATTTGAAACTTCTAAATCTTTTTGTGGCGAGACACGTTGAGGGTCTTCGTGAAGCCATTCTTTATTTGAATACCTTCAAATAATACAAAATATAAAATTATCTATTCATTTACCAACAAATTTAAATTAATTTAAAAGATGAATATAAATATACCTTGGATTTAATGAATGAGCCAAACAATGCAAAGGTGTGTTGCTTTTGCTCCACTTATCTTCAAGAATGGTATAGACAATGCTCTAAAAACTTGAGTCTTCATCATGTGACTTTCTTTCATGTATGTATATAATTTCTTTCACTTTTGCTAACATAGAGTCCCACATCTCATAAATCAAATGTAGGCATGATTTATCTGTGTCAGCCTCTCTCAACATATCATAAATTGGATCTGTGAAAGCCAAAATATAGTCTACATCATCCCATCACAAATCATATTAGACCTTTTCTTTAACATATATTGCATTCCCAACATCATCTTCTCGATAGCAAGATCACTTCCACTAATCACCATAGATTGAAGAGCATTTTTAATTTGTTTGAATCTTTTCAACATGATTATTACAGAGGCAAAACGAGTTTCAGCAACAGCTAACATTTTCAAGTGAGAGAAATCATTAAACATTGAAAGTCTCATCGAATGGTTCATAATAAAATTTCTGATCAGAACAGCATCATCTGCAACCACTATTATCCAATGACATTCAACATAGATGATTTCATTAGCCTCTGTATTCTTTGCTGCACAAATATTTTTTAGAGCAAGATTTAAAGTGTGCACAATATAGGGTGTCCAAAATATATGGGGATAAGTTTGTTTCACCAATAATCTTGCAACTCTACACACCGGTGCATTATCTGTAATAACCTGTACAATATTTGAAGGCTCAATCATGACTATCACCTCTTTAATCAAATTGGCAATAAAATGTTTATCCTTGTATTCTACTTCACAATTCACTGCTTTAATGAACATTGGGTAATTCTCTGTATCGGCCATGAAATTAATAAGGGGTCTTCTTTGAGGATCTGTCCAACCATCACACACCAAACTAACACATTTTTCTTTCCACACTCCTTTTGTTGGTTCAAGCAATGTCTCAATATGTGCTCTTTCTCTTTCCAATAATTTCGATCTTAATGCATTGTAGCCAGGTGGAACATATCCTGCGAGGTTGTTGTTACATGAAAAAATGAATGCATTTTTATAATGAGGATTCCTTGCAAGGTTGAAAGGAAGTCCCGCTGAAAAAAACATCATTGTTATTTCACCATCCAATTCCTCTCGTTGCTGCAAATTAAAAGCCTTCTCTAGAGGACTACTGGCTACTCCTTTTTTTTTCATATCCTTCACTTCTAAATGATAAAGCTTGATACTCTCACAGATGAAGAAGAAGTGTGGGATGAGCCATGAGTAGATGGCAAAGGTATCTCTTTAGGGATTGTCCTTTGGATCATAGATTCAGTTTCATCAACTAGTCTGTTCATTTCAATCAACTGCGATGTAGTAAACTTAGGACACATTTTTATTCCATGGCCATAAATTTTAAGTAGATGTGCCTTCATCTTAGAATAAGATCCTTTGTAGGTGCACCACAATAATTGCATTTGAATGACACATTCCCTCCTTCAAATGTTTTTCCTAACTTTGTAACATGAATCCATAATGACTTATCAGTTTCTACATATGGCTCTTTTGAGCCTTCCCCTAATCCACTCCCACCATCAGCAGAGCTCATTTTGCTAGCAAACCAATCATACATATGAATACATTAAATAAAATTGATATGAAGTGAAATCAAAATATCCTAATAATAACATAACTCAATACAACAATATGCCGGTCTGCCGGGGGTCCAAGGGGGCGCTGCCCCCTGGCGGGGTACCAAACATGTACTGAGCGGTACCAAGCAAGTACTTAGCAGTATCGAGCATATATTGAGCAGTACCGAGCATGTACTGAGCGGTACCGAGCATATATTGAGCAGTACCGAGCATGTACTGAGCGGTACTGAGCAGGTACTTAGCAGTACTTAGCATATATTGAGTAGTACCGAGCATGTACTGAGCAGTACCGATCATATATTGAGCAGTACCAAGCATGTATTAAGCGGTACCGAGCATGTACCGAGCATGTACTGAGCGGTACCTAGCATGTACATTAGGCTTTTCAAAAATGAAGAGAAGAAATAGCGAAATCCACTTACAGGTCTTGGCTCTCTTGCGCGCAGAAGGTGCTCTGTTTGGCCTTGATTCCGAACTTTGCCTTGGATGACTGCAGAAATCACACAATAATGAATGAATGGGAAAGACGAGCTCCGCTTGGCCTCGGCTCGAGCAGAGATGACGAAGGAACAGGAGGCGAAGGCAGCGGGCTCCGTTTGGCTTCGACTGCGAGCTCTCCCGGTCCGCCCTAGAAGATTTCTTTCGTGGATCGGAAAAATAGGGCTTCTAGTTCACGGAAAAGGCTAAATAGAACGAACGATTTTATCATTTAATAACCGGACACGCGTGTCCGATTTTAATTTTAATTTTTTAAATTGCGACACTCCAATGCCTTGTCGGACACATGTCCATGCCGTGTCGGACGCGTGTCCGTGTCCGACACATGTCCGACACGTGTCCAACACATGTCCGACACGTGTCCGACACTGCATACCCTCTTTAAGAGGCGTGTCGGTGCATCATAAATTATACATCTACATTGAATGGTAGAAAATACACCTATAAGATGAGTAGATATAATCAAAATAGAAGGATTAGAAATGAAATATATTAACCTAAAGTAGCATTGATTGACGTTCATCATAAGGATTTGTATTTGATAGTTTCAACATCTCATGCATCCCTCAACAAAAACGAGTTAAGAAGTAACTCCAAATAGTAGCTATATGGCAAGTAATGATAATGATGGTGGGTTTATAACTTTAAGTTCATGTTATGGGACTTTTAGTATTGCACTCTTGCATTATGTAATATTTTTCCTTTTGTTTTTCTTTGATCGAGGCCATAACATAGATGTTTTTTTTTTAATTGTAATATTGTATATCTTGTATTTGTGTATTCAGGCATGCGTATACAAATCTTTTTTGTATATACATGGATATGGTCAAATCTTTCTTTGTATACATAGATATGCTCAACTCAGCGTACGTGTTTGTGTTTTGTCTACATTTGCTAACATGTTCATCTACAACTTTAAAGAATTTCACATCCCTTATAAAGCAATGCGTATCTGCATCATCTTTCGTTCTTCACAGTTTTGATCATTTATATTTTTTGCCTGTATAATTTTAAACTTGGTCATCATTCTTGTGAACTTAGGTTGTACCTATGGTAGCCAAGAAAAAAGGAATGTGTTTGGTTGAAGGTTGTGAAAAAGGACCAACGAGTTAGAAAGAGAGGTTAACGATTCGATCATTCGATCAAAGTTGAATCAGGGTTGATCTGAATGACATAATAAATATTAATTATATTGAATAGAGTTATAATATAAAGCATAAAAGATATAAAATAAATAAATTCGGTAATTTTAAAATTAAATATATTCATTTTGTGAGTAATTGACCTTTTTGTAGTTGTAACTTAAAGATAAAGCACAAATTTCTTATGAAATTTTATAGTTTCTTCCTCCAACAGGTAAAGCTTTGAAAATGAAATAAAGATAAGATAGGTATCATACTTATACACTTATATAAAATAAATAAGAAAAATGCATTAATAGATTTCACATGAAAACAAAACAAATTATAGAAAGACTTGCACATTCTGTAATAACTGATAACATAAAGAAAACACATCCATTATATAAAGATAAAGTTAATAATGTTACTCTTTCGCAGTTCAATAGTACAAATAATTTCACAACAACAACAAAAAA
This sequence comes from Dendrobium huoshanense, assembly GCA_016618105.1. Lineage (NCBI taxonomy): Eukaryota > Viridiplantae > Streptophyta > Magnoliopsida > Asparagales > Orchidaceae > Dendrobium > Dendrobium huoshanense. Next base: position 16,034,055 of record CM028348.1, read on the forward strand.
CAACAACAACATCAAGCCTTTGTCCCACTACGTGGGGTCAGCTACATGAATCCTTTTTCGTCATTGTGTATTGTTAAAAGTCAAATTCTCATTTAAATCTAATAAAAAAAAGATCATTTCTAATATTTTCTTACCAAGTCGTTTTAGGTCTACCTCTACCTTTCTTAATATAAGTCAAATCTAATACCTCAACTTTCCTAATAGGGTCATCAAAAGGCCTCCGTTTAATGTGGCCAAACCATCTAAGGCAACTCTCTCTAATCTTATCTTCCACTGAAGCTACTCCAACCTTTTCACTTATATGCTCATTTCGTATCCTATCTCTAAGGGTAAAGCCACTCATCCACCTAAGCATCCTCACATCTGCAACACTTAACTTAGTATTATGCTTCTCTTTTAATGGCCAACATTCGGCACCATAAAACATTGCAAGTCTCACCACCATCTTACAGAATTTTCCATTAAGTTTGAGTGGGACTTCTCTATCGCATAATAAGCCCGAAGCATTCCTCCACTTCAATCATCCAACTTGAATTCTGCTGATAATATCCCCATCTATTTCACCATCACTCTGAACAATAGATCCAAGATATCTAAAACGTGTACTCTTATTAATGACTTGATCGTCCAAAGTCACAATCCCCTCACTAGGTCTATTGCTACTAAAATTATACTATATATATTCAGTTTTAGATCTACTCAAGCGAAAACCTTTAGACTCTAAGGTTGACCTCCATAATTCAAGTTTACCTTCAACTCTCTCTCTAGCCTTATTGACAAGAAGAATTTCATCAGCAAAAAGCACACACCAAGGTACATCATCTTGCAAATGTCTAGTGAGAACATTCATGACTAAAGACAAAAGATATGGACTTTTACCCTTGATGTGATCCAATCGAAATAGGAAAATACTTGGTTAAACCACCTTGTGTTTGAACACAAGTAATTGCTCTTGCATACATATCTTTAATGATTTGAATATAAGCATTGTTAACTCATTTCTTTTCAAGAACTCTCCATAGCACTTCTCTTAGAACTTTATCATATGCTTTCTCTAAATCAATAAATATCATATGTAGATACTCCTTATTCACAAGAGAAAAATATAATTTCACTATAGACAGAATAAAAAATCTCCTAGGTCTGCTTCATCAAAGCTATCCCCGAAGGTTGAGTTTCCAAGTTTTGCTTCACCAAAATCTTGTCCCAAATGTATCCAATTCATCAAGCCTGATTATGTTATCTTCATCTTCTTCATTATCAAAAGCATCTTCATTAAAAATAAGAAATATAAAATAAGACTTCATTTTTTTTTAATCCAAATGATTATATTTATAATTAATTTTCAATTTATAATATCTTTGTTGAGTATGACATGTTTTGTTTTTGAGCAACTGGCGTTGCATTCTCTATTTAGATTTCATTCTCCTAGTCCTCTGAGTCAAGTTATGGAGTTGGCTCATTATTAAGTACCTAAACATTAATAATTTCAACACATGTATAGTACAAAGGATTATAATTTATTTTTTTATGTTGTAACCTAAAAAATGGAGGAGTAACTTTAGTCATTGCATTTTAATATAGTATAACATTTGTATATGCATATTAATATGCTAGAAAATTACACATATTCCTCAAATTGAGGTTATATTGAAAATATATCAGATTGCTGAGTCATTGATGCTCTAAATATGCTCCATTTTTTTTTACTTCTTGATAAAGATGATGTTTGATTTAGAATTAATTTAAGAACACTTGATCTATATACCTTTCACGATTTATATGTGGAATTTCAGGTTAGAAAGCTTAGTAAAAATTTATAACTGTAAAATAAAATAGAAGCATATGTTGACATTAAAAAGAAACTCATATAGTTGTATTTCTCTTGTCATAGTGGGAGCAATTGGCTTTCCAAATCTTTTGAGCCTTCACGCAAAGGTCTAACCTCTTGCATAACTTATGGCTTATGACAATAATTTTCTTTGTCGTATTAAAAATGAGAATTCGTGAAATATGCCGCTGAGTGGATATCTTACCTTAGTTGAAAATAGGGGTGCAGTGAGCAGAGCCAGCTTGTGAGCCTGCTTGAGCTCGAATCATTAACAAGCTCATAAGTCAAGATTATTGAGCCACGAGTTCGAGCTTGATCCTATACTAAAGCTCATATATTGAACAAGCTCAAGCTTACGCAGGTAAGCTTGTTGAGCCGCTCGATTAATTTAAAACATATTTAAAATTAAGTTAAACTAGCGTTATATAATATATTTTAACCTTTTTAAACTAATTCTATTAAAAAAAATTAAAAAATTTGGAAATAAGGATAAAATTAGAGAGGAAGACATTTGTTGGGTCATTGGATGTATTAAGAGTATTAGATTATTCTTGTTAGCCTATAATTTAAAAACATAAAAAAATGACTGGCAGTTTTCTAGTTTTCAGTTATTGCGATTATATATGTATAGACTATAGATAGATAGAGATAGGTGGCACCATGGTAGCATGTATCAGCCTGTAACTGAGGTAGCTATTTATCATAATTTGTTCGATTTTTGTAGGCTTTTAAAGAGAATGCGTGGATTAGCTTAATATTTTTCATTCATTTATTATCTCTCGCAGCAAATGTTTAAGCATTTTCTTGTTAGAATGACTAGCTTCTAGCTTGGCATTTGGGTTCAGTAAAACGGTAACTAAAACATCCTCTTTGTTACAGGTGTGGATATTAGTATGAATACTCATCTGAAGACCGTGAAGCTTACGCTTAGAGGTAAAAATCCCGTTACTCTTGATCACGTAAGTGTGCGGGGCAACAACATTCGGTACGTTATACTTCCCGACAGCTTGAACCTGGAGACATTATTGGTGGAGGAGACGCCTAGGGTCAAGCCAAAGAAGCCAACTGCTGGTACTTGTTTTATTATTATTTTTTTTTTGGCATTTTTACATATATATATATATATATATATATAACACCTAAAACTATTGAAAATACATATTTAACACCTAAATTTTATATTTACTAATATACCACGTAAAATCCTCCTTTCCTTCTATTCTACCACCTAATTGAAGCGATGAGATACTTGTATTCACTGTGAAAGAATGTCATTGACGGAAAGACAATCGCTGATAGTGATTTTTGACGGAGGGTTTAAACGGAATGTTAGAATTGATTAAAAGAAGGGTTTTAGGTGGTATATTAGTAAATATAGAAGTTTAGGTATTAAATATGTATTTTCAATAGTTTTAGGTGTTTTGTATGTAAAAATCTTTTTTTTTTTTATTTTTCTTTGATGCACTAATTGTAAACCATGTTTATTGCCTGTTCTTAATCTCAACTTCTCTGCTACAGGGAGACCAATGGGACGAGGTCGTGGTAGGGGTCGTGGCCGTGGCGGCCGTGGTGGCCGTGGCCGTTAGTTAACTCAGTTATCAACGTTACATTCTTGCAGCACCTTTCCAAAAGTGGCCCAGCAACTACTGAGAACTTCTTTTGAACTTCCATCAGCATCACCAAGGAAAAGCCAGCTTACTGCATTAAAATACATCTATGGAAGGCCGTTACTGTAACAATCTGTTAGAAATGCATTATTAAAACATCATAGAACTCCACTGCTGTGTAGTAGGCACCTTTTCTAGCATTTTTGTACTTATGCTTGATCATGTTATGTCAGAGATATTCGAGATTTAAACTGTTTCATTGTGTTTTAGGTCGTATTTGTTGCTTTTATTCTTTTGATTTCCAAGGAATAGGGATGTAATCCCTGAATTTGGTGCTTGGTGCTCTGTGCTTTTTTTGTCTTGTTCCTAATGATGTTGCCATCTTTAAAATCAGGAAAAATTATTAGGTCCGGACACCGGACGTAGAGATGCGTCCGGATATCCGCTAAAAATTTGATACGTGGAGTGCACTTTAGTTGCACTTTTTTTTTGTTCGCTTTATTTGTGCTTTACCTGCGCTTTAGTTACGCTTTGACTGCACTTTGAACATGCTTTACCTGCGCTTTTGGTGCGCTTAGATTAAAGTTATGCGGAAATATTGAATATTCATGTGTTCACTTCATGTGTCGACATTTTATTGATATCCGAATGTATCTCTGCATCCGGTGTCCTGGACTAATAATTTTCTTGAAATCAGAAGGGTTTATTCCACAAGTAGATCTAGATTTTTGGCTAAAAGTACATGTATATATTATATAAGAATAGCTGTTAGATCATCATATCATAGATCCTATCTAAAGACCTGAAAGCTATAATGGGCGGCCAGATTTTTCACAAGCTATATAGGTCATAATAGTAAAAATTGGATAAATATGCTTGTTGTTTCTTTTTTTTTTCTTGAAAAATATGCCCAAAAGTTTTCTCTTGGCCGAAATATGTTTTGTTTGTAGTAAATCTCAATTTTGTTTTTACATCCATTGTGAATAAAATTGATTCAAACACACTTCAACCTATGTTGTGAATTACATCTATAAAAGAGTTCTTTAAATTAGTTTGATGAATGAATGATTGACATAATCAACTAATTTTTCATCAAAATGATAAATTGATTTATGGCTCTAAATTGTTTTGAAATAAATGTACAAATACAATGTTTATGCATAATTGTATGCAATCATGAATAATCTAGAGAATATAAATAATTTAAATCAAATATATCAAGTATTGCATTACATATACTCCATAGTTATTGCTACAATTAAGTTATGGATTAATCATTATATTGTATGTAAAGAACTACCTAACTTAAATTTTCCTAAAATTTTAAATAGATTATTTTAATGTAGCCATTAGGAGCTCATCTGTGTTGGCTTTGCTCCATGGGCAAGTAAGGGGACATAAATGTATGCCTTTTATTGAATTGGCCTAACTACTTGAGCAACCTAGAGATGCAATTGCAAAACGAAATCACCACTCTTGGTAAGGGCACAATGTGATGTAAGATGGATCATAGTTATACAACTTCATGTACTTCACAAGAAGTCAAATTTCAAACATAATCCTACAAACTTTGTAAGTTATTTGAAATTATGAGTTTTACGTCTGGCCATAACTTTAGGTACTTATGCTCATCTCCAATGGTATGTATAAGAGTCACATCAAGCAACCTGAAAAACTCAAATCTCCTAAGCATGTGATAAATAGAGACTACTAATTTATAATATTGATCAAAAGATTCATCCACAAATTGTGTTAGAACTATTGTTCTTTGGGTAATAGTGTAGCACCAAATTCACTACCATATCAAATAATTTAAAAAAAATGCTATAAAATAAGAAATTGATGTGGAAAAAAGCTTATTTAAATATTATTTACTTTCAATAAGTTAAAATAATTATCAACATGCTATTTAATCATATAGTTGGAATATTCAATTTTTTGAATCCTGCTGTACTTCCAATGCCCACTCTTATCTCTCTCATTGGAGTTGCCAACTTGTCCTAACATCTAAGACCAAAAGGATGGCAATCATTATAATACAGGCGGAGAAAATCAATGGCGCTTGTGGTTCTTCCTTGATGGATATATGAAATCCCTTATAAAATACCTCTTGTTCTTTCAGGTCCTTTTGAACCCTATAAGCTTTGAATCACTCTTATTTTAAATTTAAATCAATGGACTTGCCAACTCCTTATTTATATATATAATAGCCAAGAGTTAATCCTTTGAGGCCTCTCTCTTTTAGTTTATACATTCAAAGTCATGGGGTTGATTCTCTAAAAATTAATGGCACATATGCTTCTCCCTTGATAGATATATGAAATCTCTTATAAAATACTTCTTGTTCTTGTAGGCCCTTCTTTTAAACCCTATAAACTTTGGATCAATCTTTTTTTTTTTTTTTAATCAATGTATTGGCCAACTCCTCATTTATACATATAATAGCTAAGGGTTAATCCTCAGAGTCCTCTCTCTCTCTTAGTTATACATTCAATGTCATGGGTTTGATTCTTTGAGATGCCCCCCTACTTGCATAAGTAGTGGAAAGGTATTGATTCTCCGACTCCATCTCACCAAAAGCTAGGTCAATGCCATGCACCTTCTCACTTTCTACCTCCTCCACTGTCTCTTTTGATGTGCCCCATGTAAAAAAACTATATATTAGATTCATTAGAGCCCATTTTATATTATAATCTTATTTGATTATTCTCTAGTTGTTATTGTCCAATTCTTAACTCCAAAAAAATGGTAGAAAGTTGTTTCATCCCTTCCTAGGATGAATTGAATTGACATGTAGCTAATTGTATATATGCGCCCTCTCTTGCTTTCTCATAAAAAAATTAGCATATATTATTTTTTCTTTATAATTCTAATTATGAAAGAGTTATAGGGTTTTTGTACAATGAACTTTTATAAATCTTCTTTAATAGCTCTATGTGCCAGCTTATGAAGGATAACTCCCTACAAAAAAATAAAACTACAAACAAGCATTTCTCATATTCTTAAACCCTAAAATATTTTTATATCTTTACTAATGAATCATGAAAAGAAATCCTTGGTTGCGAGCTCTTTATTTCTGTTTCAGCTTGACATCATTAGTACTCTCTCTCAATGGAACTCAATACATCTAATTGCAACCCCCCCCCCCCCCCCCCCCCCCCCCCCCCCCAAAATCCATTTGCAATGGTTTCATAAACACAACGCTCTAGTAATACTATATATCTAGTTACAATATATTGGGTTGGAGAATTCTTCTTTAAGGCATATCCTTGGTAGTGTATCATATTCCTCTTCATCCCTTGTAGTATCCTCTCCCATGACATCCTACACTAGGAATATCTAAAAAATGTCCTCATCTTCAACCATGAGAATCATTTTCAGTGAAGACAACACTATGCTTATCATCATCGATGACACCATTACAAAAAAACATTGCCCAAACTTTCATAGATCATCCTTATTAATACACTTTCTAAAAGCATTTTAAAGACATATATTCTTAAAATGCTTGTCCCAATCAAAGTAAATCTAAAACATCTCACTATTTATTATCATCCTTTTAAACATATCATTAGTTGGGGACCCTTCACAGTCCAACTCAGTCACTAAAGTAAACTCTATAATGCCAATGATTCTATTCTTCTCTCTAATATTAAGCATAATGGAGTACACGCCATTCTCTTCATCATCAACCATCCTTTATAATAATTGATGAATTAGGGCACCAGAGAATTACATTCCAAGAGCTTTGAGGACTTGCCCAAAGAGAGGCATACCCCCTTAGCTGGGTGATAAGATTGTTAGCCTCAAATATTGCCCAAGCTTTCATAGATCATCCTTATCAATACAATTTCTAAAATCAATTTTTAAGACATATTCTTAAATGTTTGTCCCAATTAAAATATATCTAAAACATCTCATTATTTATTGTTATCCTCTTAAAATTATCATTAGTTAGGGACTCTTCAAAGTTCAACTCAGTCACTAAAGTAAACTAAAATAATGCCAACAATTGTGTTCTTCCCTCTAATATTAAACATAATGGAGTACACACCATTCTCTTCATCATTAACCATCCTTTATAATAATTGATGAATTATAGCACCATAGAATTACATTCCAAGAGCTTTGAAGACTTTCCCAAAGAGAGGTATATTCCTTAGCTTGGGTGATCGATGAGATTTTTTCCTCAAATTTCCCAAGCAATTTCTCCATACACCCCCTGCACTAGTTCAATACGTGACCTGAGCAATGCAATGCCTATAAATTGGCAAGATCATATTGGATATCAGCATAACACAATAAGTTAAATGAGTAAATCAAAAAATCATCTTTGAACTAAATTTAACAATTATCAAACAATCTTGGATATTGATGAACTAATCGTCTACAATGATTGAATCATCATGATTGACCTATTCGATAATTCTTTATAACATCTTCAGCTCATAATTTAAATATATGAATAAACTTTGACACATAAAATATTATTTAAGATTCTTTGAACTTTATTTGTACTTTTATTTAAACCTTATTTGAAAATTACTTTACATGATCAATTATGGGTAAAGATAAATCCAACCATGATCCTAAGGGTTTGAATAAGGCTATAATGCATCAATGTTTATTTGAGTAAATCTTGAGTCGAAGACATTGCCGAGACTCATTTAGCATCAATCATTTTTTAAGATTCTTAAGATTGCTCGATGGTGATTTAATCATCATTTTAATGGAAAATGTGGCTGGAAGGCGCTCTAACATGACAATTGGCATGTAAATTAAAATTTAATAAACAAAGCCTATTTTAATCCTAGAAGATAAATAGAGAAATATCACTAACCTTTAAGGATGATTAGTAGAGAAAAAATATTTATGCGAATTTTATCCACACATTGAAGATGCACGCCTTGCAATCACCAAAAATGAAGAATGTGATGAGAAGTTGAAGGGTTAAGGTGACCTTACGATTGAAGGGTCGTAGAACCGTTCAACGATAGTTTTGACTCTATTTGTTTAAAAATGAGAGTATTTTAGTTTAAATAGAACTTCAGACATATTTTGAAAAAAAACTCTTAACTATAATATTTTGAAGATATTATTTATTGCATATTATATATAGTTTCTCATAACATGTCATAAAAGAGAAAAAATATTGTACAAAAAAATGTCTAGAGGGGAATAAATCACAAGGTGATACAACACCAACGCAGTGGAAAAGGGTAATATTACAAACCTAATATGTACATCTTGGTTTGGGCTATTCACCATGTGCAACTCTTCAAGCAAGCCTATGTATGGAGCAATTATTACGTCCTCCGACCGAATGCAGAGGAGCATTCAGTCGTAGGCAAAAAAATTCGGTACCGCGGTGTACCGAGTTTTTTGAAAAACTCGGTACACCTCGGTCTCGCCTTTTTTTTTGCCTACGACCGAATGTTTCTTGCATTCGATCGACCGAACAAAATAAAAGTTCCTATGTATGACTGCTCAACCCTTTAAGAATAATTTTAATTGATGAAATTTTTATCAAATCTATATTTATTTATTTATAATTATTTAAGATCAATATGATAATTATTTTTAATTAGCAGTTTATAAACTTAATTAAACATAATGGACTATATGCATGAAATCAAGTTAGATCGTAAGTAATCTTAATTTAATTAAATTAAAGTCTTTTTAATTAAGCAGTATTACATATTAAAATAAAATATTATTTTTTCATTTAATCAAATTAAATAATAAATGATATTAATTTGTTTACATTAATAACTTTTAGTTCAGTAATGATACTTAGTAAAATTAACTTAATTTTTTTTTAATTTATCTTATTTAATTAAAATGTTAAAAAATCCTAAAAATAAAATAAATTGAGTAACTCGTTGTCTCTTCTCCATATTCCACTCGCCCCCAAATTCACGAAACCCTCGACGGCCAAAAGAAACGTGATTCCCGATACCCTCGGCGGCGGAAAAAGAAAGGGGTGAGGAAGTCGCGGCGGGAGTTAGCTGGAGAAGGCATCGACGGTACCAGCGGCCTGTGCGGGAGTGTGAAGGAGAAGAAGAGTTCGTGAGAGACTTGCAGATTTACGAATTCCGGGATTTAAGGCAAAACGGGGGAGAAACGGGATTTAATACTCTGTAGAAGTTAAAGCTGTCATTTTTGCTATTTGGCAGGATTTAGATTAAATCCTAATCAGAAACAACCCTTACCAGTTGTGAGTTATTTCCGAAATAAAAACACATGGATGCATAAACAGTTTATAGTTATGCTGAATTCAACCTATATTTCAAACGTGTTTTCCAATTTAAAATTGTAAAAGATCCCATCTATTAATCTGCTGTTCTTTCTTAGAAAGCACTGAAACACAGCTTCCCTTGGCCTGTTGGTTGAGAGCTTATGCTTTCAACTAAGAGGTCATGGGTTCGAGTCTTTGTGTATGCATTGTGTGTGTGAGTTTGACTTAAATGGCCTAAATGTCCCAAAAAAATAGAAAGCACTGAACAGATTTATCTGCACCTGAGCTGACTTGATTTGTCTGTTATGTCAGTGATATTCAACCATGTCTTCCAAAAAGCATTACAAGGAAAAAGTTTCACGAAAGAAGTAAGTCATAAACCCTGCCTCCGCTTCATTTTCACTCTAGTCCTTATGCTTGTCACTAACAGCAGCAATGTCATTATGTTGGATTAAAAATTTTATGGGCGTCGCACTCCACGCTATTGTTTCTCTAACTGCAACAATGCTATATTTATCATCCGAAATATTTGAAGTCAGGTTCTTTGGTCAATTACTATGCATAGCTACTTTATTTTCTTGAACAATTTTTTTACAATATTAACGTAAGTCCATCCATCTTTTTAGCCAGTCCTTTCACTTTAGTCTTATGCACCTACTTTGAGATTTTTCATCTTCTGGCCGGCGTAAATGCCCAGGTCATATGGGCCTTTTGTTTATTTCTTATTCTTTATCATATGCTAACATGACATTTTTGTAATCTTTACTCACTACACTGTTAATTTCTTGTTTTTCCAATATCATTGACATCATCATCCATTAGCCTTGCCCAACAATTTGTAGTTTTCATAATGTGTGCTCCTTTTTTTTTATTTGCCCAAATTTTCATATTAATGCTATGATTGTTTATTTTACATGTAATTAATGCATAATATTTGATCTTATTTCTTTTAAAATTTAATTAGAACAGAGCTATGTAGTTTCCATGATATTCTCTTTTCACAATAAAACAATGAGGCACCGAGTTCTTTTTCATCCTAATATAACATATTAAATTTTGTTTTAGTTATTACTTAATTTACAATCCCAATGTTTTGTTCTTCATAGATTTGTAATATTCAAACTTATCAAATTCAAGTATTATTTGATTTTTAATTATGTTTTTGTTCACTTTCATTTACATTATCCCAAAAGATTGCACACTATATCATTAGTTTTTGTTTTTATAATATTGAGTTCCATTTTTAGAGTTCTCTATTATTTAAATTTGCATTGAATTAAATGCAAATAGGTTAGGTTATTTTTGTAATACGTAATAAGTTATAACAAAGAACACATTTTAAATATAGGAGATCTAACATTAGTAGTTGTAGAACAAAGGTTGAGTAACACACATTTTTTTAGAGGAAGTTGAAATAATAAACATTAATTAATGATGATGGAGGATCAATTGAAATAAAAGTGCAATAGCTTTAGCTATCTTGGTTCCATTCTACTATAGATTGAGTTATAGATGAGGATAACTTTTGTAGTTAAATTTGGCTGGTTAAATAGAGAAATATTTATTGTGCATTAAGAAAAGAATATGTACTGGAACTAAAGGCTTGGCTTTAAGCCTAAGGTGAAGATTCATGCCTGGGCATTGCGACAATGTGAATGGAGTGAGCGAACTATACAATGCACTTTTTATTTTTATTTTTGTGAAAATGCTTGTCTTTCTCATAAATGATGTTGCCATGATCAATATGGTGAATTCAATAAAGATTTACACAATTAAAAGTGACTTTGAGGGGTTGTGGGCAAGCACTTAGTGGTTGATAGGTATGTAATGGCATATATGATGAAGAGCAATTAATGCATCTATAGGTCTGAAAGAAAGCTGCTGTGATGCAAGCTTGGAGTTACACAAGATAAAAAAAGAGAATTTACTATTAGTTTAACCTTTATAAAATCATGCATTCATTCAAAGTTGGTTACAAGAAATCTCTGTGTTCCACTTGCTTAGGCAAAGAATTACATGGAAATTAACCAAAACAATTTGATCAAATACAAAGGGGAAAGTAATGTTAAAAGCTTGTAACTTGAATCAAAAGATTAATAACGAGTTGTTCACCTTGAGACATTTCTCTAGGTTGAGTGGAGGAAGATTGTCCATGCTAGAAATGAGGTCGCCACGAGGAGTGAGGAGCCGAGGAACGTCGTTGTTGGGAAGGTCCTCGGAGGTGGAGGTGGTGCGGAAGGATGACCGTTGATGATCCACTCGTAGTCTGAAAATTGTTCGTTGATGGCGTCCACAAGGGTGGGGAGGATTCGATTCAAATAATCTTCGATGGTGTCGTTAAAGCCAAATCCAACGTCGAAGAAAGGAGATCGAAGGATGTGGATGGATCCGTAGATGTCGTATTCGATCTCGTGGTCAACCTCGAGATCCGCCATACATGACGATGAAATACTTTGGCGGATGAGTTTGATGGTAGAATAGTCTTCTCTTGGTGGTTAGTATGAGAGGTTGCAGGGGTTTGGCGGTCGGGCCTCTTGGCCGGTGGTGAGGTGCAGTCGGCGGGCAGCAGGCGGCCAATTGGGAAGGGGTGGCGGGATGGAGGTTTGGGGAGAGGATTGTGTGGGGAAAACCATGGGAAAGAAGGTCACGGTCCAGGGAAGAGAAGGAAAGAACTTTGTGGGTCTCCGAAAGGGTTCCGCTCGTGTGGTTCGAATGCAAAGAGCACGATCACACTGTCTTATAAGACAAAATGGTCGTAAACCTTTACACTCGGCACAAGCAGGCCGATGGAAGAGCAGATGGAGTTATAGATACGATTAGCCATGGAGGATAGCGGCTTTCACCTACCAACCTCGATGGATAATAATATCTATAACCCAAAAGTTCACGAGATTTCCCCTATTCGATACATCAGCATCGAATAGGGTTTATTTGATTGTGGGGATCGGTTTCCTACGGGCGCAAGCCCCCGTAGTTAATTACATCCTAAGCCTTGACTTAGAAAAACTCTCGATTAAGGATGTTAGATTATCTCCTCTAAAGTGAGTTTAGTGCAAGGAAATTTTCTAGGCTTTCCTAATCAAAGGGGAAGGTCCCAAATTGGTTCAATCAATCACACATGGTTCAGTCAACATTCGGCCGGTCTGAAGAAGAGAAAACTGGAGGAAAGAAAGAGGCCAAGCATTCAGACATGCACGAGAGAAAGAAGGAAGTGGCGTCATCTATGTGACGTGGATGGGTAGGATTTATAGTCTCCGAAAGAATGGAGAACTCACCCGCCATTAAGGTGTATAGAAGTACACTCGTACCCCTCACCTTTAGACCCTAAATCTATAAAAGATGTAGTGTTGTACACACAACACTAGCATCTACGACCTAGCTAATGCAATCTGGACTTATATCCCTGCCTGAAAAGAGAAGCCAGCTAAAATCCTAAGCACAACCAATCGTCCTACATGTATGCAGGATGGGAAGACTCTATCCTAAAGATTTAAGGATTAATAGTTCAAAAGAGTTAAATCAGAGACTCTACAATATGCAAACGAACATATCTAGCGTTGTTAATGATGCATGAAAAGATGCATAAGTAAGAAAGATCCTTAGGTCCACTAATGCGATGCATGTATGTAAGTGTATTGTGGAGAAAAGTGTGTAAGAACGTATGCATGACATCCAGAGTACAGAAAAAGTAAATAAACACACCCTAAGGGTATCCTTCAGGCAAGATACCCGCACAGAAAATCATCAAACGGTGCCCACTAGCACAAATAGGTGGCCTACTCTACAGGCCTAAATGACCCTAATGGTCTCTAAAGCTCATAGAAAGAAAGAAAAAAAAAGGGGGGGGGTATCGTACCCAAAACCGGAAAAGGCCAAAATCCTAGCAGAAAAACCACGATGCCCACTTCGTGTGGGAAAACAACGATGCCAACTGTCACAAGTAGGTGGCCTACTCTACAGGCCTAAACGACCCTAATGGTCTCTAGGGTTCACAAAAGGGGGCAAGCTTTGACCTATAGGGCCAAAGCTTCGTTAGTGCACTACCCTATGGCTGACTACCTAAACATGCTAGAATACCTATTAACAATTTGTGTGTGGAGTGTAGCAGTTCCGATGTATAGGTAGTAGTTTAGGTTGCAAAAGTTATACCTGAGCATGGCGCAGCCACTTAATAATTCCAAGCAAGCAAATTGTCCATTAATTCTTGATCGTGCAAGACCCGATGTACCTCGCAATATAAGATAAGAGAAAAATATATATAAGCGTAGATGCCATTCAGAAAAGAAATACAGGTAAATAACAAAATTATAATTGACAAGAAATTTAAAATTAACATTTATCAAGCATGTGCATGTAGTAAATATTGAATCAACAGAAGAGAATGTCAGCCTATCCTAAGACTAGGAGTCATGTCCTAACCAAACAAGTCTAAGGTGTGTGTAGGCTGTGCAGTTTTGGATGGATCCTATGTAGGATGATTTTTAGTTAGAATTGTTTGCATTTTTTTTATTTGTTAGAGGGCAAAAGGGAGATTTTAATTGAAGTTTAAATCTTAATACTTTAAGGTTGATTTTAGAGATCGTATTTTAGGATTTGATTGATTATTTTGTTGGTTGTAAATTAAAAGAAAAGGTAGATTAAATGATTTATTAATAATTAAGGTTTGATTTAAGCCAATTAAGAAATTAGTTTTAGGTTTTAACACCCCATTAAATCCATTCGTGGCGTTGTGCCACCAGGCTCGAGGAACCAGGCCTCCTTAGGACACTTAGCCCCGCAGCCCGGAGTAGTCCATCCAATAAACTTCATCTCTGGAGTGGTTGTTATGTATTAAGGGATTTGTTGATTGATTTTATATGATTAATCTTGGGTTTGATCTTTAGAAGTCTTTTACCCTAATAAGTTTTAGATTTAGATTTGATCCCTTAATTAAATCTACTTCTTTTAAATCTTAGGCTGGTTAAGAGTTAATTATTAGATTAATTGGAATTGATTTAGATTTATGTCTTAGGTTTATAGTGTAATGATTACAAATGTTAATAATAACTTGATCAAGAATTAAATATTTTAACACATTTTAAGAGTTAGATTATAAATGATTGGTTGATTATTAACGGATTAAAGAAAGAAAAGGCTAAACCTAGGAAGACGTGTCGCTAAGTTTAGTTTTGATGTCTCTACTCTACAGGGAGCATGCACCATAAGTCTATGTTTTCTAAAACCCGGTCCTTAATTTTTGTCCTTAGATGTCACTAATGTTGTAGGGAACGAAATGAAGTTTTGTTTTCCAACTTTAGAACTTTCGTACATGTATCACTAAACTTAGAAATTTATATATGAAAGTTAAATGATAAGTAGCAATGCAGTAAAAAGAAAAGAACGAAAATTACAAATAAAAGGAATGTAGGCATTGTTGTTTTGGACACACTTCTTTGAAGTCAAGTGTACCCTAAAGCAACATCTACAATGCCCTTTGTTGTTCCCACATTCCAAATAAAGCACTTGATACATTACATGACTCACTTACATGAACCACTCTCCAAACAAACTCAAAACGGCAAGGGAAGCTCAAGTTCCCAAAATTAGAACTAAAACTAGATCTCTTTCTACCCACCACAATCTTCCAAACTTACATCTTAGAAGCAAACACTAATGAAAGGGGGACAACCTATGCAAGACAAATCATTTCATCCCAAAAAAGAAAGATCTAGAGAAATTCCTAACACCAATTTTCCTCACAAAATTTATCTACCCCAAAACAATATCTTATGCAAATCCTCCAAAATGAAACACTGCATAGAAACGTTTTCATAAGCAATCTACCAAAACGACCTTGACACGAAAACAACAATCAAGTGCTTTTTCTATTTTATTTGGAGTGGGGTATAAAACATAAAGCTTTCCAACGAGGAAGCTTTATAAAACTCCTCATTGTAAAGCATTTCTTGAAATCCGAATCATTCGATCTCTCAACATAAAACAATTCGCAAAATACAATTCATAAAATTCGTCAAAAAGCTTTCAAACCATAAAAGTAAATGCTCATAAACATTTCCAATATAAAATAGCTTATAGTTCCTCTCTTTCTAAAGACAACTCATAAAATCTTTCAATATAAAGCCACTGGTAAATCCTTCCAATCATGAAGCAAATCACAAAATATCCTTAATATAAAACAAAACATAAGACTCTCCAACATAAGATCGCTCGCATAAATAAAAGAAAAGGTTGCATGCAATTGACATTAGCACTAATCATTTCATTAGTATGCAAAGAAATTATAAAACCAATGAGGATTGTAGAAAATTCGTTAAAGAGAAAGCTCGTCTCAAGCACACTTTAATGTCATTCAATCTAATGCAAGAAATTATAAAGAGGCAAAGACTGACATATTATTATACGCATAATTCAAGTAGTAAGATACTCATCCAAATAGATGAATCATTTCAAATACCCTCCACTTCGTTGCCTTATATAGAACAATGCATAAAGGTATCTAATGCAGCATGAATTTAAAGGAGAAAGTCTCCCACCATTTTTCTACTTCTTCTCTTTTAGAGAGAATAAGATCCATCCACAAGCATTGAACAAAAGAGACATGAATATACATTAAGAAAAATTCTCTAACAAGTTTTCTACCTTCAATCATCAAGTGTAAAATCCTTACTTACAAAGGATCCAAAGTCAACATCATGATATTGGAAAGAAGTTGGACATGCATCTCAAATTCTCAAAAGCTTTAAAGTAGAAATAAAGTCTAAAGAAAAGCATCTCATTGTCATTTCTAATTGAAGGGAAGAAGGGCAAATTTCAGTTTTTTTTTTTTTTATAAAACTTGCTCACTTATGCATACATCATTTTCTCATATAACCAAATCACCTCACGTTAAACCCAAAACATGCTCGATATTAAAATGCAAAGTACCATAAAAAAAAAATACTAAAGATGCTAACATGAGTCTCATATAAATTCTAACAAGTAAAGAAGAATCCAAATTCACAAAAGCATAGGAATATTTCATCATCCATCAACCTTGTAACCAAGCATGTTTCCCATGATATAAGTCACACAACTATGAGACTCATGATGCTTTCCAACCAACTTCAAAGCTAAATAAAAGTAAAAGAAAGCATGTTTTGATAGAAAATTAATTCTACTCCAAGAGAACATTAAGGTCTTCTAATATAAACTTCATGTTTCGCTTCAAAGAAAATCACCCAACATAAGGCATGCAACCCTTGCATCAAATTGACTCGCATACTCGAATGAATCATAAAGTACATGAAGGTTCTCTAGACTTGGTGAGGCATAGCAAGTGAATACAAAACTATCTAGAACTTTTCATGTGAAATTTAGTAAAGCAAGTTCAAGTGGATGAGTATATCATCAAAATAGTATTCCAGTAAAAGCAAAACAATTAATGAACAATACAATGGCATAAAAAATAATGAGTTTGAATGTATGATGCTTCAAAGCATTAGACTTGGAGGTATCTCACAAACTAGTGTCATTTGAAATAAAGCATAAACACATCTCTTTCTCAAAAGAGTTAGGAGCACAAAAGCGATGAAAATCTACATATAACTTGTTCCCAAAATAGCTTAGAACACATGAAATATTAAAAATCTGCATATGTGTTACAAAAACAGTAAATTTCTGCACATAGTTCACCCCCAACACAATTTGGAAGCCAAAAAAACAACAAAAATCTGCACATACTCATTCCCGAAAACAGTCCGGAACAGCAAAACAGTAAAAAAACTGCACCTAGACATTCCCAAAAAACAGTCCGGAAACTCTGCAACATGTGCTAAGAAGCATGCAAATAAGCTCTCACAACCCAAGTCCATAGATTTCATAAAATACAAGGCCTCTATGTAATCACCATATCTTTTTAAACAAGTTCAAGAGTAAATTTAATATCCATATGAAACTTTAAACATAAGAATACCACATTGAATTCACAAAGTATATGAGAATTTCTCTGAACATGTATGGAATGCATAGACATTTACTAGCATAGATACAAACTTTTCGTTTACCACATGACTTAGGATACACATGAATATTCTCCCCATAAAGCAAGTTGAAGGGTACATCAAGGCATTTCTTATGAATTTAAAACTTAGAATCCAAACATCATTGTACGCCATAAGAGGTGTACAAACCTCACATGCATTAAAGGAAGACAACAACCGTACTCCAATACCCATTTTTTATGCTAGTGGAAGATCACAAAGGTTTTGATTTCAAGGTTCTCTCTAATAGTTACAAGAAATAAGCATGCATTTCTACCATATTTGAAAGCCAATTTGTATAAAAAAAAAAGACTCAACTGATCCACAAAGAACTTTATGTTTGGAGGTTCACGATGCTCATGAAGTCAATTAAAACATATCCGCATAACAACTCCCACTTTTATGATTGCACAAAGATCCATAAGCCTTTGAAATAGTGAGAAATCTTAATTCATCTCAATACTTCAACAATCACAGGTGGTGCAAGAGAAAATAAGTCAAATACAGCTTAACGTCAACATGATTTTTTTATCGCTTTCAAGAAATGACATGCATATAGGTTGATCTTCTATAAACAAAATTAGCAATAGCAACATGGGCTCCATACACTTCATGAGTCACCCACTAAATATCACAAAATCTCTTGAAGGTATTTCATCAAACCTCTTGCATGCATAATTTAATAAAGGAACAATGTGGCCTCTCAAACCTTGCCACCATTTATACATAAACTTCTAAATCATATGGCATCAATTAAAAGTAAGGCTCATATATCAATTATTCGCTCCAAAACAAGACAACTCAATGTGTATTGTAGCAAACTCAACAACGGCCATCACAAAACATGCACACAACGAAGGGTTTCGTAAAGGTACTTGAAGTGAACATAGCAACTAGTACTTTGCACCTACAATTACTTATGAAAAGTTCATGTGCATATTTAATTGAAACGTATCAACAAAACATTGCTTAAGATTCACCAACATCTATCACCAACAAAGTGCCAACCATAAGATTCATGAGTTGTGATTAAAATAAAATTTCATCTAAAACCAAAATATCACTATTCTCTTTCAATGACATTTCAACAAACATTTAAAGTGCAATGTTATAAAGTCATCTAAAACAAGTTGACATGAAAATCACAACTTACTCATTGAACTCAACTAAACAATCTACATGAGATTGCCCATTATTTATGCAATAACCATTTCAACCGTGGCATCACATTGAATCTACAAGTAATGGATGGGAGAGGAAGAAACAAGAAAAAGAAGGGAGAAAGAAGAGGAAGAAGAAGAAGGAGAAAAAGGAGGAGAATGTGTTTACCTTGCAAGGGGAAGAATGACCAACGGCTAGGGCAAGGGGCTTCGGTCTTGTTGGTCGCACGAGAGAGAGGGAAAGCCGAGAGAGAGGGGGAGTTCGTTCGGGCGGCGTCGGGGTCGGTCCAGGAGAGGGAGATCGGACAGTAGGGGCTCGGCCTGGCTGGGGTCATGTGAAAAGAAAGATCGGGGAGGCGTCGGGCTCGGAGAGGTAGATCGGGCGTGCGGTCCGAGAGCTGAGGAGGGAGCTCGGGGCTCCTGGCTTGCGCGAGAGAGGTGAGACCGGGAGGGGAGTTCCGCCTGAGAGCTTCTACCCCGCGAGAGTGAGGAGAGGAAGCGAATGCTTTAGACCGAGTGAGAGAGAGAGGGCGCGGGGGAGAAGGCGTGAGAGAGTGAGAGGGAGAGACGACGGGTTTTGGCTGGAGGCGTCGGGACGGCTGGAGCGGAGGAGCCGTCGGGTATGGGTTCGATCGCGAACCAGGGGAGACGGGGATGCTGGCTAAGGGCTGGTTGAGGGCTTCGCCTCCTCTTGGCATGCGCGAGAACACAGAGACGGAGGGAGATAGGGAGAGTTGGGCGTGAGGGAGAGATCGAGCCGAGAGGGGAGAGGGAGAGTTTGGGAGAATCCCTCAACTGAAGGCTACCTCTCCGCCTTCTAACGTCTCTCAAAGCTTTTCTCTGCTCCGAAAGCTCAAAATGGCACAGTGTCGCCCAGATGTGCATCCGAGACTCCGACAAAAACACCGAAGTAAGTGATCACGCGACTGAAGCCTGCAGTCATGACAGAATTCAAATTTCGGGAATAGTGGACTAAGCTCAATTGATTTGATCAAATCAAATCAAAGATGATTCGGGTCAAATTGAGCTCGTCGCAGTCAAAACAAACGACTCGAGCTTGAGTGAAAAAGGGTCGAGTTAAATTAGCATCAATTCAGATCGATTCGAGTTTGAATAGGGCTCGACGAGGTCTAATCGAATCAATCGAAAGTGCTCGAGAATATTCGAGCCAAAAACGAGGTCAACAAACTTCAAGCTTGAAAACCACAAGTCTTTCTCCACTAGAACTCACGAAGAGATCTAAGACGCTCTCTCCTCAAGAACTCACCAAGAGATCAAGAGGAGATTGGGAACTCACAAAGAGAACATGAAATAAAATATTTTCATTCATCAATAATCATCATACAAGATACAAGAGCCGTATATTTAGGCTCTACATGACAACTAGTACAAAAGACCAACATGCCCCTTGGGCTACAAAAGCAATCAACTACCCATAAGGGCAAAAATGAAAAAACTGAAAATAAATGCATAATACATAAAATGCAAATACAAATAATCATCAATAGTAAAGGCTCTCCATCATGGCCATCGATCTTCTGTGTCGTCTCTGATAAACGCGCCGAAATCTCCTATCGATGTCCCCATCAAAAGCACTAATGTAATAGGAATATGAAGGAAGAAAGGGGTTGGGTAATGTTATTTAAAGAACTAAAAAGGAAGGAATATGATAGAAAAGGGGTTGGGGAAGGTAACTTGGCCAAAACTTTAGCATAAGCTATAGTTTAACACCAAATACAATTCGTAATATGGATGAGAATATCATAATAGGACTCTTAAAGCATGCCTTAAATAGAGTAGATGGACTATACGTTGGTGATCTACACCATTGCATATGTTTTATTATATTTTTGCCACCTTTTGTTTGGTTTGGAATTACACTTTTAAAGTTAGGCTCTTCTAGAAGCTACATCCACTTCTTTCGAAATGTTTGATAAGTTTTTACAATTTTTTTTTCATATTTTTCATTAAATGAAGATTGTTTAAACAAGGCTAAGATAAACTAATAACAAATTCAGTACACGCCCTGAACACTTCTTTTACACTCGATGACATAATTGAAACCCCTTTATCTACAAGTCATCTTTAATTCTAGCCTAATTTTATGTTCTTATAAAAAATAGATTATTTCGATTGCAAAAATTTTAAAGTTATTTTGATTGAAAGTTTATGTACCCAACACACTTATTATTTTTGGACTTTAAAATGAAGGGGTAGAAAATAAAAAATAAAGTAAAATGTTGTTCTAGGATTATATGAGGACATTTAAAGAATATTAACAAAAATATTTTTGAGAGTAAGATTTTAGAATTTAAAATTTTGTCTGTGCATGAGAAAACAATGTTATGTGGGAAAACGTAGCTAATGATATTAAGAATATTATAAAAGATGTGCTTGAAGTATCAAAGGGAAAAACTCATAATAGTAAAAATAGTTGATGGTGGAATCAAAATGTGCAAGAAAAAATAAGCAATAAGAAGATTTGTTATAAAATTTAGTTTATATGCGAAAATTCTGATAATTGAGAAATATATATAAATGCATATATGGAGTTTAAGAAAGTAATATGTAATGTAGGGATCATAGCTTTTAATAATTTATGTAATAGATTAGATACTAAGGTGGGTGAAAGATATATGTATAAGTTAGCCAAATAAAGAGATAAGAGTAATAAGGATTTAGTTCAAGTGAAGTGCATTATAGATGCATATTAAAAAATATTTTTTTTATAAGAGGATATTCAACAAAGGTGGATAATATATTTTGTTAAACTTTTCAATGAAAATTGTAAGAATAGGATTGACTTTAGTGACCTTAGCATCTTAAATAACAATAAAGATTTTTATTTCTATCGGCGTATTAGTAAAATCGAAGTTAGAGAGGCTTTAAAGAAAATGAAGTGTGGAAAAGCTGTTGGACCTGATGATATTCCAATAGAGGTGTGGAAATGCTTAGGAGATGAAGAAATTTCTTGGCTAACTAAACTTTTAATATTATTTTTAAGGCTAAAAAGATGCTAGATTAGTGGAGAATGAGTGTGTTGATTCCTGTTTTAAGAATAAAGATGATGCACAAGATTGTGTGAATTATAGAGGAATTAATTTATTGTGTCGTACTTTAAAATTATGGGAGAGAGTTATGGAGCATAGGTTGCGACGTGATGCTAATTTTTCTCAAAATCAATTTGGATTTATGTCGGATTGGTCTACTATGGAAGCTATACATTTATTGAGAGGTTTGATGGAAAAGTATAGAGAGAATAAGGAGCATCTACATATGATATTTATTGATTTGGAGAAAGCATATGATAAAGTTTCTAGAGAAGTGTCGTGGAGAGTTTTTGAATAGAAAGTGATTAATAATGCTTATATTCATGTCATTAAGGATATGCATGCGGTAGCTATTACTTGTGTTCAAACATAAGGTGGTTTGACCAAGTATTTTTCTATTTCAATTGGATTACATCAAGGATCAGCCTTAAGTTCATATCTTTTTTGCTTTAATCATGGATTTTCTCACTAGACATTTGCAAGGTGTACCTTGGTGTATGCTTTTTGCTGATGATATTCTTCTTATTGATAATACTAGAGAGGGGGTTGAAGGTAAACTTGAATTATGGAGGTCAACCTTAGAGTCTAAAGGTTTTCATTTGAGTAGATCTGAACTGATTATATGGTATAATTTTGATAGTAATAGATCTAGTGAGGGGATTATGACTTTGGGCGATCAAGTCAATAAGAGTACACATTTTAGATATCTTGGGTTTATTGTTCAGAGTGATGGTGAAATAGATGGGGTTAGTAGAATTCAAGTTGGATGGTTGAAGTGGAGGAATTCATCGGGTTTTGTTGTGTGATAGAAAAGGCCCTCTCAAATTTAAGGGAAAATTCTATAAGATTGTGGTGAGATCTGCAATGCTTTATGGTGCAGAATATTGGCCATTAAAAGAGAAGCGTAATATTGAGTTAAGTGTTGGCAGAGATGAGGAGAATGTTGGCCATTAAAAGAGAAGCATAATTTTGAGTTAAGTGTTGGCAGAGATGAGGATGCTCAGGTGGATGAGTGGCTTTACACTTAGAGTCAGGGTACGAAATGAGCATATATGTGAAAAGGTTGGAAGTAGCTCCAGTGGACGATAAGATTAAAGGGAGTCGCCTTAGGTGGTTTGCTCACATGAAATGTCGGCCTTCCGATGACCCAGTTAGGAAAGTAGTTGTATTAGATTTGGCTTATGTTAAGAAAGGTAGAGGTATACCTAAAAAGATTTGGTTAGAAAATATTAGAAATGACCTTTCTTTATTTGATTTAAATGAAAATTTGACTGTTAACAGGGCACAATAGAGAAAAAAGATTCATGTAGCTGACCCCACTTAGTGGGATAAAGGCTTGATGTTGTTGTTGTTGTTGAAGTATGCCTACAATTTAATGTGATAGTATAGCATGCCTCTATCTTTTTTGTTATTTGTTATATGCAACTGAATTTCTGGTCATTTTATTATTGAAGTCTTGAAAATAATGATACTATGATGATATATTCTCATAGAGTTTAATTTTGATATATGGCTTTAACGATAAGTATTGGTATTAGATATATTTTAATGCATGACATGTTTAATATTAAAATAATCATCTCTTCTTGGTTGCCATTTTCTTATTTTTTGGGTGCATTGTACTCTATTCTTGTTGTACCACGTTCATGCTTTATATGTTTACAGACATGAGTAGGCATTTTGTTACCAGAACAAGGTGCCAACTTTGATCTTTGCCTTTATCTGTAACTTCATTGTACGTTTTTTTAAACTTAATTGTTGGCAAGATAAATAAAATTTAATTGAAAGATTTTTACTAGATATTTTGATGTGTCATTGTCCCATTCATGTAAATGCATCATTTTTTCATAAAAAATTTCTTAGCAACTGTTTCATGCTTAAATATTTCTCATACATGTTTTGTTGGGCACTAGTTACCCATTAATCATCATCATCACCACCAAGGTTAGGCAAAAGCTACCCTATCTTTATTTTTCTCCGTTGCCTGTAACATGACTTTAATCTGAACAATGGAAGACCTGGATCACATTATGTTGACTCAATGTCCACCAGTAACCCTTGCCTATTACAAAATGTGCATTGATCAGCATATGTTGCTCAGTTCAAATTTGCTTTCATCTGCCTGTATTCTTTAGCTTCTAGCCTTCTAGCCCATTTAAATTTCGTTGTTGATTGTCTTTTTGTTATGTATCCAATATGCACAACATTTTTTTCCTTTGTTTAACAGAGAGGAGAAGCAAGAACCACCTGAAGCACCAAAATATCGTGATCGTGCTAAGGAACGCAGAGAAGATCAGAATCCTGATTATGAGCCCACAGAGTTGGGTTCATTTCATGCAGTTGGTCCTCCTGGGACAGTTGATTTAAGGTCAATATCATCTTTCAAGTTTAAACCAAAAGTTTAATGTCAAGATTCACTTTTGGTTTTGCAGATTCATCCACATCTTTAAAAGGAGTCTTATCTGTTAGTTGTTGCTGATTCTTATTTGCAGAATTGCTGATGCACATAAGATATCTATTGAGAATAGCAAGTATCTTGGAGGTTTGTACATATGATCTCTTGTTTAGTTCTGTGAAGTGTGCATTTGATGGATAACTCCTTTATTTAATGAATTCTTGATATGTTGTATGATTTGGTACTTTGCTGATGGAACATGCTATATCTTGTGTTTTATTGGTCATTGATTCACTGTGTTAAGTTGGATATAACTTAATTCGAACAGGCTTCTCAGGTGCTATAATGGAGATTTAACATTGAAGCAAATAGTTCAATAATTAAATGCTTTATGCTGGCAAGGCATTTAAGTGGAAAATGCAGTGTTATTATTATCTGAAATGTAAATAGCAGGCACTGTAGGTTGAGGCACCACAATATTGTACATTTTGCTTCTTACGTTTGGAAATTTCATACAGCATAATGTTATCTACAATTTATTAAGGATTTGCAGCTTATATTTTTTATTGGTCTCATCATGAATTTTTATGTTTTAATGAGTGTGATATTAATAATGGTCAATAAAAATTATTAAAAGATAAAATAATATCTAGGCGCGATAGTTTTAAGTATTTTGGATCCATTATAGGGAAGGATGGAGATATAAATATGAATATGATTTTTAGGATTAAGGCTAAATATTTAAAATAGAGAACTTTATTAGCTGATAAGGGGATCCTGGAGACTTGAAGGTAAATTTTGTTAAACCATAATCAGGTCAATGATTTATGGATTCAAATGTTGGACAATAAAAATATTATTGATATCTAAGTTGAGCATGAAAAAAGAAGAAGAAGAGAATTTTTAGATGAATGCGTAATAAATTAATGATTGATTATATGTTAGTGGAATAATTGGAGTGACATCTGTTTTAAGATGGGGCAATTGAAAATAAACTTAGGGTGTTTTGTCATATACAATGAAGGATGAAAAGGGCACCAATTGGATGAATAGATAAAATTAGTATTAGGGGATTATGAAGGAGAAGGAATATACTTAGAATAACATATATAGAAATTATTTAAAAGGATCTATGAAGAATATGCTTATCAACTTGGATATCATTCAACATGAATTGATGCAAAATAAGGATTCATAAAGCATGCCTTAATCGGATGGGATAAAATGGATTATAATTTGAATATGATAATGGATGCTTTGTATGAATTGTATGCTATTTCTATTTACCAACTTCTCAATTTCTTTTAGCTATTGGCTAAGAAAAAGTTGTTTTATTGATTCCTTTAGGGGATGGGCTGTTTGGTTGTATTACATAAAGGTGTAGAGTATTCCAAATGGATGGATTTTGAAAATTTTGGTGTTTGGTTAGATGAAAAAGGAATATAAAGTAAAGTAAATGTAGTGTAAACCATTCTAGTTTATTTTTGAGGAAAACCAAACTTGTCCAGTTTTGAGCGAGAATGATTTACACTGCAAGCAAGCTCCCTTGATCGCCGCCGGCCACTGTCATCCACCTGCTGGCCACCGGACACCGCCGCCCCGTCTGCCACCACCCGCCACACGCTGCTGGCCACCACCACCGCTACCCTCCGGCCACCACCATAGTCACCCGCTGGTCACCACTATCTTTAAACTTTACACTACATTTATTTTACTTAAAAAAAAATTAAAAAAAAAATAATTAATCTTAATTACTTTACACTCATCCAAACAACTTCAAAATATTCCTTTTACAATGCATTCATTTTTTAGCCAACCAAACAACCCCTTAGACATTTTAACTTGCGGCTTGTGCAATTTATTTTCTTTATGCCATTTGTTGGGAATCTTGGTTCCCTTATCTATATATACAGTTAATCTGCAATTAAAACAACTATTTGCATAACTGGGCAAGTTTCAAGTGTCAGTTGACATCAACATGAATGTAAATGAAGAAGTGATCTAGCAAGAGGTTGGCAAAATAATTTAAATATGGTGAAAAGGTGATCTAATATATTGTTTTAAGTTTAGATGATGTGTTTGAGGAAAAAAATACAGATAATTGATTTTGATTGTAAGATGATTCCATGGAAATAACACATTCATTCTTTCCATAATTGATGACGAGTTTTTTATGGTAATTTATTTGATAGTTGTTTCAGTGACTTTTCTTTTGAAATTTTTACCCTGCCAAGGGAAGATCGCAAGTTGGCATATCGTCAATTATTTTAATTCATGAACTTGTAGATTTGAAAGTTGGTCATTTAGAATTAGGTTGGAATTCCTTTGAGGATTACTAGCCTCCTTGTATAGGGTTGGTGTGCAGAAATTTTCTAGTGATTCAGAGAAAATTCTTGGGTATTTTACTATGTAAGAGCGTGTCATCTGCTTACATTGTAGAATCATGGGATTTGCTCTTTCCAAACTAACTATCCAATGTTGTAATCGAGAGATCTCACATTGCTTTGTGAAAATTCCTTGGTAATCCACCAAGTGGATCAATATATTTGATAAAATGCCCGATTGGAATGACTGGAGTTTATGCAATGGAGATTAACACACATATGGTAGACCAAATTGAAAGAATGCTACTTTAATGAAGTTCTCGCCCCTTTAAAAACTATCTCCATAGTCTCCTCCTCTAATCAATGCTTCTGGCTTTTTTTTCCTTGTTTGTTTGCTGCCTCCCTTTGTCAATCGCTGATTTTATCCCTTAACAATGAGGGATTTCGCTGATTCTAGCAAAACAGAGATCAAAGCAGCAGCGAGCACTTGGTTTATTCCCTGATATGCTGTAGCCAATGGCTATTTAGCACAAAATGCAAAATTTTGCTTTGGCCGGCCTTCCCTGATAGGAAAACTTAGAGAGAGAGAAGCTGGCAGCTCTGCTTTACCAAGAAATAAAAAATGGAAAGAGGGATAGAAGCAGGCTGGTATTTGAGGAAGGAGAGGAGATTTTATGTTTAGGGAATTAAATTTTTATTCAATCTAAACATAATACTTCAGAGTGCAACTTAACTTCTATTTCTAAAGATTCAAGAAATGTCTGTTAAACGATTTAAATTCGAAAGAGCTAGAAAATAAGAAAGAATCCTTAAAAAATTGCTAATAAAATCTTAAAATATGGGATTTTATAGGAAAATAAAAAAATCCTAATAGTAAGCAAGGTAGTAAAAAATCCCTTATTTCTCCTTATGGATTGACTTGCTGATGCATGCAAATTTCATTTTTTATATTGTAACTTTAATTTTATGTGTTTTTTTTGTTTTTTTTTTTCTATCCTATGATGGAAGGCAACCTATGGTCATGTGTAGGTTGTGCTCTTTGACATGCATTGCCTTTGGTGTGCTAGTTTCTTTGGTGCCATGGCTTTTGGGCTGACTTGGTTCCTTGGTTTGGGCTTGGTTGTTTTGGGTTTTGCTGCCTTGTAATGATGTCTACTGAGTTATGACGCCTTTTCAGCTCATTAATGTTGTCTAGATTCATTTCCCTTGTATTTTCCTCTGCCTGTCCAGATGCTTTCCCCTCCATGGCACCTGTTCCTTCGCTGGCTACTCCTGTTCCCGCGTGCCTCTTCGTAAGCTGCTCCAGCCGATTGCCTGTTGGCCTCGCCTCCCCTTTTCTGATTGGTTTGGTGGGCGGCTGTTTGGGCTGTTTGGCTCCCTCTCTTCACCTATTAATATAGGTTGTTTTGTGGTATTTTAGAGCTGATTTTGGTGAGTGAAAACTACTTAAACCTGAGGGTTTTCTTCTTGGAAAGCTTGCGAGCTATTTCCACTTCTCTTCTCCTCTCTTTGATTTCTTCTTGGGCTTCTTACCTACTTCTCTCCATAAGTTTCCACCCCACTTGTATCTTTCTTCTCAAAGCTTTTAAAGATGTTGGTTGGCCGGTTTGGTAGCATTTGCCGGAGGAGTTTGTGTGTTGGACGTTGGCCCAAAGTAGCTGTGGTGGACCATTGGTTTGCATGACTTTGAGCACTTCTTATTTTACCTACTAATTTGATGCATGTGAGGTGACCTCTAGTTGGTTGTTCTTAGGGTAGTTTGTTTTATTTTTATTTTATTTTCGTTTTTTTGTCTAACTTCCGTTTGTTTTAAGGTTTGTTTGGTGTTGGCTTGCTAAATATTGAATTGAGAAAAGTTCTACTAGTCATTGTGTTCTTTGTTTTGGTTTTTCTATTTAGTTGTCTGCTTCACTTGCCCTTTCTAGAGAGGACTTGGAGTTGCAAATTGATCAAAATGTTTTAGAAAATTGTGGAACCAGTAGAAATTCTATAATTTTTAGAATCAATTTTGAATTTTCTTAAATATTTAGAGAATTTAGGGTATTGAGATTCATAAAAAATGTTAAGTTTTGTGAGTATTGCTTTAAAACGGAAGCCAATATCTTAAACTTGAAGTTTGTTTTACACGTGCTCATCATATATTGGGTTTTTTTTTGTGGTTAAAAATGGTACTTATGATGCCCACACAATATCTTTTATTTTGCACTTTTACAGGAGACATTGAACACACTCATCTGGTTAAAGGTTTGGATTATGCTTTACTTAACAAGGTTAGGAGTGAAATGGACAAGGAAGCAGATGATGAAGATGGAAATGATGGAAATTCGAGGTGAGAGACTAAAACTGATCTTCTATCTTGATTTTCTTGAATAGTTCAGGCTTTTTTTTAATGGCCTTGAAAAGATTTTTGTTTTTTTGTTACCTGAACGTTTATTTGCATTTGATTTTTCTTTTGTGTCTGTTATCCCCAATTTGTCTGTTCATTATAGCCTTCAATTTGGTTCTGTTTATTTACATATATTTATTTAAAACTTCGTATGTTTGAGCTATTTGGTTACAACTAAATTTTCTTATAACTTAATTATCAACCTAAAGTCCCAACATTAAAGTTAATTTAAGAGCTTACAACTCTATTTTTTCTACCCTTTTTGTTTATGTTTATTTTCCATCCAAATGAGCTAATGACATAACCTTGCTTGGATATGATTGTGGGCTTCGAAAATTTGCGCCGTATTTGCTCGGAGAGTTTGGTAGTTTCTAGGTCAAATTTTTGGAAGGTAGATTAGGTTTAAGATAAGAAACTATCTAGAGATTTCACCCTCATTTCACAATGATTTTATGATCTGGATCAAGATCTCTCATAGGCATAAGCCCCATGGTTAATTAACCATCTCAATAATGAGAGAGAACTTTTGATTAAGGTTAGTCATTAGAAGTTAAGTGTTTTGCGTATAGTAGTAGATATTTAGTATAGGATTTGAAATTTAGCAAGTGCATATGGTACTCAAATTTTTGGAATGATGACACTTTTTTAAATCAACCAATCTTGAGGGTATTCTATTATTTTAAGATGCAAAGGTTAAAATCCTCTCTAATATCCTTTTGGAACTTGATTTTGGAAGAGTAATAGTTCTGTTAAACTTCAAAAGGTGCCCATTTTTTTTTTGGTCGCTCCATTATAGGATATGATTGACAAATATAATAATTTTTATTAAAGACAGAAAATAAAGTATGATTAAAAATATCTCGAGCATTATTATTCATAATTTTCTTTATGCGTAAACCAAAATTTTTTATCATAGCGATAAAGATTGAAAGAATATAATAATAGATTTTTGTTTGATAATATATGCCCGTATCTTCCAAGTGTAATTATCAATAAATGTAACAAATCCTTTAGCCCTATAACTAGTAGGGTTTTTTGAAAGTTCTTGAATATCACAATATATTGACATTAAAAGAAGTTGAGCATTTGGATTCACTTTTTGGAAAGAGAACTCTATAATGTTTAGTCATTGCATTAGTCTCACAATGAAAGTTTTCAGTATTAATATTTATAAAAAGAGAAGTATAAATTGTTGGGTTTTAAGAGAGGGATGCCATAGTCTATAATGATAGTCCTAGCTGATGTCTTTATTTAGAATGAAGTGATGTATGATAAGTGGTCATTAAATAGGTATGGCCATCCATTTATCTAATTTGCCTAATTATTTTTCCATGGTAAGGAAGTGCTTCAACTTTTGAGTATGTTTGATAGCTTTCTAAACTTCTTTTGCAATTGTTAGGAATGTATATGATTCACTGATTTCGGGCATTTTGGTGTTCCATAATTATGACTTAATTGTGGAGTCTACTTCATCCCAGAGTGCAAAATTGTGTCTTTTAGATTTGGCGGTGGGTGGATCAACAATATGGTGGATTTTTTTCATTTCCTTTTAGAAATGCCTTCACAAGCAAAAATTACCTTACACAATTTTTTTCTTTCAACGAGATGAAGTTTGTGGCCCATGAAACTCTTCTTTGGTAAGATTAGTTTGATTTTAACCATTTATGATTGTCGACTTTTTGGAAAGGAAGTACAAAAAAAAATCAAATATGACGAGGAGAATAAGATTGAAATAGAGAAAAGATAAATGTTGTTAGGAGGATTATAATTTTTATCTTATAGAAAAGAAGTGGTTAGAAAGCTTGAGTTGTTTATTCCTTCAGTGGATATTTATACACACAACTACTTAGAACATAAATGAAAACCATACAATCATAAAGGAGAAATACTAATTATAAAAATTTTAAAAATTAAAAATTATGCTATCCAAAACTTTTTCCTTGTTTGTGCAATCCATGACACTCTTTTCATGTTAACACATGGATCAATGGCACATATTTTCCCTTAATTAACACATGAATATGTGGATTCATGATGCTCCCCATTTCATGGCAACCACATGGATCTGTGACATATTTTTTCTTATTTAGCATATGAATTTTAATACGCTTGGTCCGGTCCACCTTGGATCAGTCCAACCGACCAACTTGTGGGCTGGCTCCTACAATACAACATGTGCAGGCCTGCTGGTCCGTAGGCTTCAAATTCTGCCCTCCCCGGGGTGGGGTCCATTACTTAAGGCTAATTGTTTGAGGGTTGTTTAGTTTTTTTGTGTTATTTTTTATTATTTTTATTTTTTTAAGTGTTATTTTTGTGTTTTCTTTAAGTAGGAGTTTGTATTAGGGTTAGGGTATTTGAAAATTTGTGGCTGATTTTGGTGTTCTTGGGGCTTGGCATTCTTTGGCTCTAGCTACGTCTAGGGATTGGGAGAGATAGTCGGATTGAGGATCAATTGTATCTTGGTATTTTCCTTCTGTTATCTCTAATTATTGCAATAAATTATTGCTTTTTGATTTTTTTCTCGGAGTTTTGTGGATATTTCCCTCTGTTTTTTCAAGATTGATAGGTTTTCATTTGAGATCTTCAAATATTTTCTATCAAATTCATATCTCCGTTTATTTCTTATTTAGCAATCAAAAGGCTATAAATTACACCAGCCATTAGCTAGTTCCAAAACTACACAAATGTTGGAATGAAAGAAACAGTAAATTCTCCTTATTCTTGTCAATATATGTTAAAAAAATGCATATGATGTTTTATTCAATATATTTTTGGAAGGTGTTTTTAGCTCCCCTGTTTAAAGTATAATTTTTTACTTCAACCATATTTCCCTCAAACATAAATTTCTTTCTTTAGGGTGCATTGTCCCACCTTTTTTTTTATACCCGAGCAATTATACCAAAAGCTAAGCATTTGTGGTTGACTGTCCATTTTTTTGAGTTTAACATGTAACTTTTGTCAAAACTCTCTCATGTTTCACTGCCGTTTGTATTTGTTGATGTTTCCCCTGCTAAAGTCACATTTTTTGTAGTAACCCCTTTTGCGCCTAGTTGGATAACAAATGGATTTCATGGAATCTTCAAGTACTTGTAAAAATGGAAAAGGAAACTCATTATTGATAAAGTGCATTTGGCTTTGTTTTAATGGAGAATTTATCCTATAGATTAATTTTTCTCCAAAATCTCCCCTATTCTTGAGATTCTAAGCCGGACATTCAAGGATACAAATAACATTTCCCAGCGTTTTCTCTTCTACATCTTTTCATGGAATTGCTTAAAAATTCTAATTCAAGGGATTAAGATCCCAATTGTGATAACCCTAAATCCTAAAATTATCTTTCATATGAGTTTGGTATGCATCATATGACTACTAAGCACTCCGTAAAATCTAAGTGTAATTCGTTTTAAATAAGTTTTTGATATTATATCTGATTTAACAGGGTAACTAAGGATGATCAGCCAGTCATTTTTCGCACAGCAACTGCCAAGGTGAATAATCCTTTATAAGTTTACTTTATTTTCTTTTTGAAATTCATTTATGTTTCCTAAATAGCAGTCTTGATACAGTCAGTGTACCAGTGGATTGTGAAGCCACAAACCATAATCAAAGCCAATGAGATGTTCCTTCCAGGCAGGATGACTTTTATTTATAATATGGTAACGATATTTTTTATCTCTTTTTTTTTTTTCAGATTATCATCTGATTATCAAGTTATTGTGTTAAATATTTTGTTCTTTTTATTCCCTTGCCAATCATTGGATTCTATGATTTTTTAAGGCAACCATTGTGTTATTCCCAGATAATAAAATGAGCACATAAAGGGAAATTATAATGAATTGCTCAGAGGCGGAACCGGCTTCAATTTTAGGGGGGGGGGGCAAATACAGCACAAAAATAATTAAATATTAAAAAAATAATATTATATATCTATATATTATGAAAAAAAAATTTAAAAAAATTAAGCAAGAAAAATACAGAAAAAAATGTGTAATTAAACTGTCATGAAAAGCATGAAGGAGAATATTAGAACAAAATGCGAAGAAATATATAAATATTTTAGGGCAAGTTAGGACAAAATAGTTTTTTAGGGGGAGAAAAAATAATTTTTTAGGAGGGGCAAAAAAAATTTTTACTCTCCTATAAATTTTTTTTTTACTCATCTATTTTTTTTTTACTCTTCTATTTTTTTTTTTTTGGAGGGGGGCAATTGGCCCCCCTAACAAACAAATGGTTCCGCCACTGGAATTGCTCGATTAAAATATAAAAATTAAAAAGATAATTTAAGTTAACATGAGACAAAGTAGACCCACCCATCTGATAGGTGATGAAGAGATCCATGGAAAACTCTCATTTGTGGCTCCTAGCTTGTTGCCTGGTGAATATTAGAGAATTATAATAAATTTTTCTTATTTTTGTCTCTCGTGAAAAATATGATTTGAAACCTTCTATTCACTTTGGCTATAATACTTAGTGAACTATCATCTGCATCAGAAAGCTGCCCAAAATATGTGAATTCTATTTGCTAAATGATGCATGGTGTCTTAGGTTATTGGATTTTCCTAATGCAAACTTAGGATGAGATGCATTAAAAAAAAAAAAAGCAAAATTTTTGAAATTTGTTGCCTGCCAACATTTAGTTAAAAAGATGCAAACTAGAAAGCACTTGGAACTCACGTCAAATGATAATTTAAAGACCATCTAAGTCAAAAATTATGCAAGTAATTTGAGATCGAAATAAAGTCATATAATGATTAATTTTCGCACTACAACCAAGAATTATATATTATAGTAGATTTGTTCAAATCTCAACCATATGTAAAATCAATCACAAAACATGTAGATGAAAAATGGCAATGATAGAAGTCACTAATTAGAAGATTCAATCTTCACATTGGTAGAAGGAATGTTTCTTTGGAAATTATTGTCAAGACATGCACCACATTTGAGGAATTGGCATAAAAAAACACACGTTTGAGAGGAATCTGAATTTCACTAAACAATTGCATGTTTCCCAAAATCTCAGAATCTGGCTTAAAATTGTCAAAAAAAAAAAATCAATCATAATTTTATCATTAGCAAAATAGCAAGCTTCAGATCCTAGCTTTAGTTCCACAATTTAGCGCACAATGAAACATATCAATCAAATCACATTTTTAGGGGGGGCTATATCACAAATAGAAAGAAGTTGATAGATCCCCACATCTAGTTATAGTAGGAAAACCATGGAGGAAATTATGAGAAAAACAACCAACTGTTGGCAACTTCACAACAAAGACAAATCACAATTCAACAGTACTATAAACAATGATCTAATGAACAATAATAACCACAATTAGGAGATTTTGTATCTCAACTACAGTAGGAAGTCGTTAATAGTAGAAAATAGAGCAAACAATGGCTTAACAAGGTGGAATGGACTTGATATTATAGTGTAGATAACTGCAAATCAACATACATAGACACCATGCCACAATGCATAAAATGGAACTAGAAGGGAAAAAGAACAAGAAATCTACCAAATCAATGGTTGGACATAATAGAGGAATCATACATGTGCTGGGATAGGGGATAAAAAGCAATTGAATTGAAAAATTTTGTGAGAATTGAATCAAACTAGCTTGACTATTTAATCAGTAAATAAAAAAATATGTTATTCAACGAGCATATACCTTCAGACTTCTATCAAATTTGTCCTCCTTGAAAAATTTTTCTGCTGAGCGTTTGATATTAGTCAAGCAAATCTAGACATAATTATTGTGATTTTTACAAAATAATCCCTAAGTCATTACAAGTAGGCCTAGTATGTTAATGCATGAGATGCGTCTGATATCTACCATCAATAATGCACATAATCTCATCATTATGAATAACTTGATGATTAAGACAGGTAGAACTGTCTGGTGAAGTAATGGATGTGAATTCAGAAATAGGAGATGGAAAGAGGAAGAATCCAAGGGGATTGGTATCAGGTTTATTGTCGAAAGTCAAATCAGATATATTAAAAATTGAATTAATATTATAAATTTTTTAAATTTGTTATATATAATATTTCTCCCATTCATTATATGATTTCATATACCCTGCCGTTCTCGCAGTTTTTTTTTTTTTTTTGAAGGATTTAGTATGAAAGTTTTCTATGTACCTTTATCTTATTAATAAGTTTTAATTTCACATATCCTGTATTCACATCAACAAAAAATTTATAATTTTCACAACTAATAGTCAAGTATCTACAAACAACTTATTATTGTAAATCAGATAAAGCATACAAATCATGTAAATGATATTAAGAAAGCAATGAAAATAATAAAATATTAATAAAATCTTAAGGAATATTAATGACCTATAAACAATTTTTAGAAGATGAGATCAAGGGTGTAAATAAATCAAGCCTAGCTTGAGTCATGCCTAACTTGAGCTTGGTTGGTCAGCCAAATTGTGAGCTTGAGCTCAGAGGGCTTGCTCGAGCTTGCAAGCTAGCTCACAAGGTCGTCACAAAAACGTAGGAAGAACGATTTGATCGTTGACTCGTTCACAGCTGGAGAAGAATGCATTGTTGTTGCGCTTTTTTTCTACGAAGAAAAAGACCTTAACTAAAGTTAATTGGAATAATTAATGAAAGCTGAAGCTTCTTTACATTGGAAATATGGCCTTAAATTTTTATATATTATTTTTTATGGAAAGCTACTGTAACTTGAAGCTTTAATGATTATTGTTGCTGTAGCTTTTATTAGGCTGCAGCTTTAGTTACTAATGTTTTTTTTTTTGTAAACATTCAAATTTAGTGAAAATAACGATTATATATATCACAATTATCATTCGAGCTAGCTTGCGAGCTCATGAGTCAAGCCTTATCAAGCTTGAAGTTGAGCCTGTTTAATTGATGAGCTCAGGTTTAAGCTCAAACTCTAGCTTGCAGCTCGATAAGCTCAGCTCGTGAACTTATTATCGAGTCGAGTTCAAACTAGCTCGACTCACTTACACCCTTAGATGAGATTATAAAGAAATTTGAAAGCAAATAAATCACATAAATATTAGTTGCCTATATGGACGAACAATATTTTTAACTTGAAGAACAATTGTAATCAATTGGGTATTTTTAGATTTGACCAAATATTTGGAGTTCATATTTCTTCTAAAGTAGTAATTATAAAAAACAAATATTGAAATGTTGACACATTTTCACTTTCTTGGTATGTTTTATTATGAATTTGTGAGTGAGAAATCAACATCCAAAAATAAATTGAATCCTAGGTTAACTTGTTGAGATAATTTTGTTTGAAATTTCATGAGTTAAAATCATCTGATTTTTTTTATTGGTTTATCAATCTTAGTAGACATGGTTGGTTAAGGATAACATTCAGCTATGAATACTATTTTTGTTAGAAGAGCAGTTTCATTTTCAAGAGTAGGTTCAGTCTCTATGAGTTTAGGTTCATAATTAATATCAAGTTAAGACTCTTTTTGTAGTTTCAAATATGATTTTAGGTTTAATTTTAGTTTCAATCTCAATTTCTTATGAAGGTTTAGATTCATAATTAATCTAATGCTCAAATTCAATTTCAAATTCGGATTTTGACTTTTGCTCAATTTTTTGCTAAGGCTATTGAATGCATTCCAATGTAGGTACGGTTTCCAATTCAACAAGATTTCATGAAGATTCTTATTGTTATTGCAAGTCATCTTCTAGATATAATACATATCAAAAGATGCTGATGTCTCATAAGTTTTAAATTAGATCATATTTAAACATGCAAGATTCTTATGTCTTATGTTTGATAAGCTTCGAAGGAGAAGCTGATCATTTCTCTTTAGGAGCTTCAATTCTATTTTGTTGTGATCCTAAAATTATGTTGTAATATGCATCAATATTCAAAAATATGGATATAACTTTATGCAAGGTTTTTAGTGTATTGTAGCTTAATTCATCCCCAATCTATCTTTTATGACTTTTATAATTTTAGTTCATCCTCAAGGCTTTTAGTGTATTTTGAATGTTGAGTGATTGTGGTGATTACTTGAACTTAAACATCACTTTGGTTGTTTTTTATTATTATGATGATTTATCTTTCAATTTAATAATACTTCATATTAATACATATATATATATTTATTATTATTAAATATTGTGCACTATATTTAAAATGACGTGTGCGGCATCATGCGCTATGGCTCTGTGAGAATTTGCACCCTTGTGTTCCATTCGTCATTGACAAATATGTCCTACATAGAGTTATTTAGGCTCAATTATGACCTTGAAAAAATTTTTAAAACTCGGGTCATTTTCAAATTAGCTCAAGCTCAACAAGAATATAAATAATTGAGTTTGAATGACATAGTTCTTGACTTAATTTGACTCATTGACAGCCCTAGTTAGGTCATTCTTTGATGACCTATGTAAAGCTTGACCCAAATATGAGGGACTTGCATGATATTTACACATTTTCTAAATATTTAAAGTGTTTTTTACTTTATCAATTACTCAAAGAGATCTATATAATAGGTTGATATTAGTGGTTACTCACATGGGCTGCTGTGCTCATATTAAATATTTGTTGGATGCATTTCAATTATGCAATCAACTATGGTTAAAAGTGTCATTTTTAAGCCATCATCTTTCTTTGCTTTTTATGCTTAAATTACTACATTAAGGTGATTAATATACACCGTCCTGAAGTATGGGGCCGTGTAGGTATCAAAAAGACAACATGCTCAGGAAACTGTAAATCCTGATAATTTTTTATAGTTTGGTCGTTTAAAGGAGAAAGATTGTCAGTATAGGAAAAATATTAAAGTGTGCTAACCATTGGAGGATTTCTAAGTCTGAAGCTATTTTGACGTTCAATCTCTTGGCTCTAAATCCATAATTGAATTGAGGATTTGTATGTACCATTTGGAAATGTATCCAGAGGCCCAAGTGTAGTCTTTGCAAGCTGTAATTGAAGAACATATTTCTCTCCTGGACTCATGAGTATGGCCTAAATTGCTTGTGTCAAATATTGACCAAAGGGTTTAAATATTTTGAGCCTGCTAGAAAGAAAAGTACCTCTTTGACGAGATAAATATGAAGGAAGTGGAATTATACTAGCTTGATTTTGAATCACTCGCGGCCTTATAATTTAGTGTTCAAAGATGAGCGTGCCATAAAGAAAAGAAAATATATAAGCTAAATCGAAGTTGCAGGAAAAAAGAATTTGCAAGAAATAAGTTAGATGTACCTGAATTTGAAAAAAGACATGAAATTCATTACCTACAATCTCCATGGCTCTTGCAAAATCTCCGCTGTTTTTAACAACCTTGAATTGTACAATAGCCATAAGAAAATGCGAAAAACTTACCGAAAGAATTTTTATGGGTGTTTAATTGTAAATAATCGTATATGAATAGGTTATTTTTAGGCTGCAGGATATGCAGCCTTCGCCTTCGCAATCATCCTGCAGCCTTCGCTTTCTTATGGTTTCCATTGCCAAGGTTTAATTTTTCATTCACGACTTTTCATTAATATCTACTAAATCTGCAATGCTATGATTTTATTTTCCCGTAAATTGACTCTTTGCGCTTGTATTACTTATAATGATGATGGTGATGATGATATTTCATTTCTTGATTTTATAAATTTTCTTGATCGAAGTAATTTTATAACAGGAAGATAACTTTCATGATATACCTACTACTCTGCACAGAAGTAAAGCTGACTGTCCAGTTCCTGAGGTTTGTATGTTTCCCATTATTCTGTGGTATCACATTCATGCTAGAAACTTACTCAATTTGATTTATGACATGATTATGCAGGAAATGGTTACTGTTAGTGTGGATAGTTCTGTCCTTGAGCGAATTTCTAAAATCATGTCATATCTCCGTCTTGGTTCGTCAGGGAAGGTTCTCAAGAAAAAGAAAAAAGATAAGGAAATGAAAGGTCTGTGTTTCTTATGTGAACCCAAAATACTTGAGAATGTGAGGTTTTGGAAGTGTTCAAAATTTATTCTTTATGAGACATTGGAAGTAACAATTAGCTAATTGGCTTGACGCATTATATTAGGCTGCACTTATAATTATTTTAAATAGAAAAAAAGGTTATCAAGGGTAAAAACTTTTATCCCTAATTTGATTCCCTAAATCCCAAGGCTTATTAATGAATACCTAAGCCAACTGGCCAAACAATGCTAAAGTATAGGGAGATTTTGGAAACTAATATAGATATGCCACTTTGTCATTGTTAAAGCTCTGATTGGTAATGCTGCACATATAGAGATTTTTTTTGAAAAGTTACTCTATGAAATGCGTGTTGAAAAGTTGCTATAAGAAAATCTATAATCATGTTTGGTAAAATTGTGTGGTGATAACTTTGTGCAATATTTTGTTTAGCTGTTTATCTCTTAATCCAGTTTTATACATAAATTAAGGGCATGGGTAACGAAAGTTTAATATCATGTTTTTTTTTTAAATATTGATCAATGTAGTAATAATTACATGCCAGTTAATTACTAAATGTGAAATATTTCTATTTTGTAAATTTAAAATTACTACCCAATTATATTTATTTTATTTAGATCAACTTTTTACTGATAACATTTTAATTTTTTCACCTCCAACTTTTTTCTCTCCCCACCTTCAGCAATTCTTCCTCAGCCTGGTTTTTTTTTTTTTTTTTCTTTTTTCTTTTTTATGGGGAAAACTTGGGCTGACCTGTTTTTGAAAAAGGCGGTGTTTGCTAACTTTATGTTTAGGAAAAGTGGGTTTCATTTTATTTTATTTTATTTTTATTTATAAGGATTGGCATGGCGGATAAGAATACATCAGACCCCCACACTCTAAATGAATCCAACAAGTGAATCAGGCAGAAAACTTAACCCAGTCTCATGAAATTTTGTAGTGGATCTAGTCATCCAGCAATGACCTGTGCTATCTCTTTTATATGTCTATCAATTGCTTTAATTCCGATAGTTTCCTTTCATCATGTATAAAACATTGTTACAATATATATATATATATATATATATATATATATATATATATATATATATATATATATATATATATATATAAAAACTTAAACCTTTAACATTTCAGATTTTTATGGATGAAACTTTGTGAGAAAGTATCTAATAAAATAATGATAAATGTTTGGTCATTCACTGATGAAACCTTTTTGATTTGTCAATACTTCATTTCCAGAAGATGCTCCTCATAGTTTGGTGAAGACGTAAGAAAAGCTTATCAAGGAAATCTATAAGCGTCTTAAGAAACCTTCTCAGAATTTCCTAGTCAATCAAAGACTCGGATTTATTGTTTTCCTTGGAAATGTGTTTTTTTTACTGATAAGAGCAGAAGAGAAAATGCTTCTTGTTTTTTTTGTCGACTTCTTTGTTCAACTTATTGAAATGAGGTTAAAGTACACATTCATTATAGAATTTATATTTTGCTGTCATTTTTATTATTTGTCTATTCTTGAAATCACCCTTCCGATCCTTCCAAATGTAGAGCAAACTTCGTTGCTCTTTAAAATCCAGTTTCTTAGAGGAGTCCGCACTTCGATTAATGCGAATATTTTTTGCTATAATTTTTTTATACTTTATCGTTTCTTTTTCATATAAATTGTCTGTGTTAATCAGTACTCTATAAATTATCTATCGTGATGTGGCAAAAAGTGGGTACTCGGTTGGTATTTACCAATCAACTGCAGTTCCATTGGCGTCTAAAAAGCTGATAGTTTGCTTTGAGCGTAGTTTATATGGAAATCAATATTCTCCAATCATATATGCTCTTGATGAAAAGAGCACGGGGTACAGTTTTAATTTTTTTTCCATTTTTATTTAGTTTATTTCATGCATATTTCATTTATTTCAATATTGTTAGTTTTTTATAATAGAGGTAAATATTGTAGTAACGGGAAAAATTCTCTCTTGACAATGACATGCAGGAGATGAGAAACCTATCCAATCTAATGGTGTCGTCTCAAAGCACCATCCTGTAAAGGAAAACCTTCCTCCCCCTCCTCCTCGCCATGCTGATGCAAAGGAAAAGCAACCCCCTATTGTTGCAAGAGTAGAGGTGGATGACATATTTGTTGGGGATGGCATTGACTATACTATCCCCAGCAAAGACACTAGCCAGAGCCCTGTTTCAGAGGACATGGAGGAGTCCCCGCGGAACCGGGAGAGGCAACCTTATTTTAATGAGCCTGTATATGGTCCTGTCCCACCTTCTGAACCTGCTCAAGCTTGGCAACAAATGGTGTGTTCACATGCGCATTGTGTTAAAACTTCTTTGGAACTTGATTTGTGTCTATGCCAGTAGCCGGGTATCTGTTACATTTTATTTTCTTTAACTTTGGCATTTGAATTTTGGAAATTACTTTATTGAAAATACATTCAGTAGATTGCTTGTGATACTTGTCAGTGTTAAATTATACATTAAACTCTTTTTTTAGCTTCCTTTTATCACCCAGCTAGGCCAGTTTTGGGTTTACTTCTCTTCACATTTTAATTTTTGTATTATTATATTGGCCTCTGTTTTGATACGCTTCCCTTTTCCAGAATGGATATGATGTCATGCAGGCTCCAATGGTTGCTGCGAATTATCCAGAAGATTGGCAGAACTATCAGTATGCTGAGCAACTGGCTTATTCTGAACATTATCTACAGCAGAATGCTCAGGAATATGATGCACTTGCAGGAACCCAATTACTACCACAGGATCCTCGTTTTATGACCCAGGAAGATAAGGACCGAGGCCTGGGTTCTGTTTTCAAGCGTGATGACCAGAGGCTTCAACAGCTTAGAGAGAAGGATGCTCGAGAAAAAGATCCTAATTTTATATCCGAAAGTTACTCTGAGTGCTATCCTGGATATCAGGAATATCACCGTGAGGTTGTGGATAGTGATGATGAAGATGACTTATCAAAAATGGACATGGGTGGCCGGGTAAGATTATTCATTATTTCTAAATTATAGTTATATCAGGAATATCACCGATTACTCATTAGAAGTTATTTTGTGCAGACGTCATACGCATATTTATATTTGGAGACCAACCAGAATGAGCCATGTTAGCAGTACCGAGCACGGTACTAAACCGCGGTACCGACGTGTCTCATTCTGATTGGTCTCCAGACGGTATTCGACGTCTGCACAGAATAATTTTTCATAGGTCTAATAGAGCCTACTGAGAATTTCCTGTTTTCTACGTTCCATTGCTCATAATCTTCTTCTTCATCACCTTGTGCCAACCGATTACTCATTGTATGCATAATAGAGCCATCTTGGTATATTATTGTCTGATCTGCTGAAATATTTTATTGTTTTTTACTTTTTTGTTATATATATATATATTTTTTCATTTGTAGTGTCAATAGCTAGAGATCTACAATGCTTTATGGTGTGGAATGTTGGCCATTAAAAGAGAAGCATAATGCTAAGTTAAGTGTTGCAGGGATGAGGATGCTTAGGTGGATGAGTGGCTTTACTCTTAGAGACATGATACGAAATGAGCATATACGTGAAAAGGTTGGAGTAGCTCTAATGGAAGATAAAATTAGAGAGAGTCACCTTAGATGGTTTGGTCATATTAAACGGAGGCCTTCTGATGACCCGGTTAAGAAAGTTGAGGTATTAGATTTGACTTATGTTAAGAAAGGTAGAGGTAGACCTAAAAAGTCTTGGTTAGAAAATATTAGAAATGATCTTCCTTTATTTAAATTTAAATGAGAATTTGAGTTTTAACAGGGCACAATGGCGAAAAAGGGATTCATGTAACCGATCCCACAGAGTGGGACAAAGGCTTGATGTTGTTGTTGTTGTGTCAATAGCTAGAGGGCAGCAAGGCATGAACCTGCAATCAACAATGATATTGTAGAAAGAAACAAATTCTGTTCAGTAAATATATGCTATCATGCATTTTTAATATAGATTGGTGTATATTATAGGCCAAGGGGCGTCTTCATCGATGGGATTTTGAGACAGAAGAGGAATGGGCTAAGTACAATGAGCAGAAGGAAGCCATGCCTAAGGCTGCCTTCCAATTCGGAGTGAAGATGCAGGATGGAAGGAAGACAAGGAAACAAAACAAGGATCAGAAGCTCAATAACGAGCTGCACAAAATCAACAAAATCCTTGCTCGGAAGAAGGCAGAAGAGGGGCCTGAGGATGCCAAACACTTTGCTGAGGATGATGATGTGCAGCCTGGGAAGAAGCTCAGGATTTGAATTATCCCATTGTACCAAGTAATAGATTCAGCAGAAGGGCATTTGTATATTATCTCTAGCGTAATTTTATGCCTC
Organism: Dendrobium huoshanense; assembly: GCA_016618105.1. Taxonomy (NCBI): domain Eukaryota; kingdom Viridiplantae; phylum Streptophyta; class Magnoliopsida; order Asparagales; family Orchidaceae; genus Dendrobium; species Dendrobium huoshanense. The sequence goes on from CM028348.1 coordinate 16,077,342, forward strand.
CAATGCTATTCTTCGCTAAAAACTGTCTCAGCATCAATGACTTGTTTGGTTTTTGTTTCTGCTGGTTTTCAGTATTGTAAGCAATTAGTTTGAAATGTTCGTATTGCATTATGGGTTTCTTGTAGATATGGACCGTTTAAAATTCTAGAGATTATATTTAATTTAGCTAAGCAAACATTAATATATAATAAAATAAATCAATTTTGTTTTCCAACACCAATAATGTGTTTGATGGTTTGGTCACATGAAAACGCGGCCTCCCGATGGCCCGGTTACGAAGGTAGATGTATTAGATTTGATTTATGTTAATAAAAGTAGAGGTAGATTTAAAAAGATTTGATTAGAAAATATGAGAAATGACATTTCTTTATTTATTTAAATGAGAATTTGACTTCTAAAAAGATATAATATAAAAAGAAGATTAAAAGTTGATCTCATGCAGTGGGATAAAAGTTTATTGTTGTTGTTTTATTAATAATGTGCTTGATGCAATCATAAATTTAGCGTTTGGGGAAGTGATGCATTAGGCTAAGAGTATTAATGATCCTTCTACTCAGTAATATATAGACTTTGATGGAAACTCTCATATATTTACAATAAAAGGGCAGCATGAAAGAAGCATGCGTGCAACTTTAGGTATTATATGTAGCTTATATTTATTCTTGTTATAGAATATATCACTTTTTTATGCAGTGCAACATATATGAGGGTGTTCAACAGAGTCAAGGGGAACTCATGGAAGGAACCTTTGCTCCAGCCACAGGGGAACTTGCTAGGGGTGTCAATATTTGACACGATCCGAAAATCTGACTCGAATCCAACCTGAAAATTTTGGGTTAGAGTCAACAATTCGACCTGTTTTAAAAATTGGGTCGGATTCGGGTTGACCCTTTGACCGAAATTGACTTGTATTTTACCTGAAAACTTGTTTTTGACCCGGCAATTTGGGATTGACCTATTTTTGATCCAAAAGTGGAGATTGACCTGTTTGTAGTTTTTTGTTGGCATCGGATCATTCGGGTCGTGTCGGGTTTTCTCGGATTCAAAGAGAGTCATGTTCGGGTCTGGAAAACCAACTCGTTTACAAAAATGGGTCGGATTCGGGTTGACCCGAATAGTGCCTATTCAATTTCAGGTTCGACCCGAACCCGACCTGTGACCCAAAATTAACACCCCGATCACTTGCCAATAAATTTTCTAATAGGGTAATCAGTCATGCTCAGCTGACAGATTGTCTTAGACACTCGCTAGAAGCATCCCAAGTCTACGATTGTGATCGTTGAAGCACGCAACACTTCTTTATGATGATGGCCAACAACAACTCTTCTTGGGAATGTCACCGTTGATTGGGTTTAATAGCTTCTTGTAATTTGAAGTTTTCTTTTTATTTCTTTGATATCTACTATAGTGTTTGTCTATTCTATTCTAAAAACAAGTCAAATCTATATTCATACTATTCTTTGTTTTATTTCTTGGATAATTGGATGTAGGCTAAATATTTTGAGTTCCTTCTTTTGCTCACATCGTGTCTTTATTTGGAACGGCATTTTTACTATTTAAGGTCATCTCCAACCGATCGCCAAACGAGCGTATGGCGTCGTTCGGTCGCTCCAACCGAACGCAAAATTTTCCGCCATCTACTTGCAGGTGAACAGTGCGACGCCAATATTGGCGTCGCATTGTTCACCCACGCCATTTTCGGCTCTAAACCAGAAAAACGCGCGAAAGGAGAACGATCGTTACATTCCCAAAAACACCTAAAATGACGTTTGATTGGAGCAGCCGCACGGCATTTTGGAGTTTTGCATTATTTTGCCGTGAAAAATAGAGTTCTCCCTAAGTGTCCTACATTAACATCATCAAATTATTATTATTTTATTTTCTAATGTATATATATATATATATATATATATATATATATATATATATATATATATATATATATATATATATATATATATATATATATATATATATATATATATATATATATATATATATATATATAATCTAATAATGATATTTAGGATACATTAAGTAAGGTTCAATTGTGGACCACTATATATTTTTTAGATTTGTAAAATAATTCTTTTTCTATATTGCAAAAATGAGTCACAAATAACTCCAATATATACTTAAAAGGCAAAATTTAAAAAAAAATGAGCAGATTAATAATTAAAATTAGTTATAGGAGCAGAAAAGGAATTGGAATTTCAATTTAAGTGTTTTAAGAAATCAAAAAATTAAATCACTGTTAATTTTTCGGTTTCCAAAGAATCCGAAAAATGATATTGATTTCTCAAGAAATCATATTATTAAATAATTAATTATTTTTAATAATCTAATTTCTTGAGAAGTCGAAGAAACCGGAATTTTTTTTTTAAATCTTAGAGTAATTGCTGTAATATTTACAATGAATTGACATAAACTAAAATAAAGTGTTATGAAATTCTAAGACATTTGTTTGGCCTATTACCGAACTGAAAACCATTTCTTCCAGCTAGAAGACAATTTACGTTTGTAGGTTTATCATTTGAAAACCTCGTTTTTATAAAAAAAAGAAGAAAAAAAATGCAAGCCGGCCGGATTCAATAACAAAGAGTACATTTTCTTTCATCTTCGTCTTCTAACATGCAAGCTTTTTTATATAAATTAATAGATGCAGAAAGGTGTTTTCTTTGGCATGCAAGCTTACCAAGAAAACAGCAAGCATTATTGCCATGGCCTCCTCCTTCTCCTCGAGCTCCTCAGCTACAATCCTCCTCCTCTTAACGCTAAGCTTAATGACGAGCTGTCTTTCCACTCTTTCCTCAGCTAATAACCGTCTGAATACTGGAGAATCTTTGCATACTTATGAATCCCTCTCATATGGTCAATACGTACTGTTATTTGGCAAATTTTGTTTTCTCTTCTTTGAAAATGGAGATACGAAGATATGGATGGCTGAGGGAGAGGGTATTTTCTGCACCCTAACGATGCAGTCTGATGGAAATTTAGTCATGCATGAAGGCTCCGATCCTAATGGGAATGTTGTCTGGGCCAGTAACACATATCAGCCAAACCCCACTAATGATTATTATCTTCTAGTCACGAATCAAGTTGCCATCTATGACGGTCAAAATAACGCTATTTGGGTGAACGGCAACAAGGTTGTTCGTTAATTAGGGCGAATTACTAGGTCCGGTCACCGGACCTAAATCTTCGTCCGGAACCCGTGCGCTTTTCATGTGCTTTTATTGCGCTTTTGATATATTTTTGCAAAATGACATATAATATGCGCTTTTACACGCAACATATATATTAGCAAAGAAATTATAAGATTAATATGAGGATTTTTTGTCTTCATGTGCAGTAGGTTCTCTCATTGTGCCCCCCCCTATGAAAAGCTTCTGGCTCCGCCACTGCATATTAGCTACTTTTTTGTTGCGTATTTGTAAAAAATAAAGCAAAAGCGCAACAAATATCTCACTCATTGAGTATTTAGTGCCCTTTTACTGTTCTTTTCAAATACTTAGTGAAATAGCAGCAAAATAATAACTAATATGCGCAGAAATACATCAAAAGCATAGTAAAAGCGCATGAAAAGCGCAGAATTCCGAGCACATATTTAGGTCCGGTGACCGGACCTAAAGAAGAAGGACCGGGGAAGGGAAGGAAGCTAATGAAGCCTAAGTAGTAATACGCGTTTAAGTTGGTCGTTCTGCCAGTTTGTGTGTGTGTGAGAGAGAGAGAGAGAGAGAGAGAGAGAGAGAGAGAGAGAGAGAGAGAGAGAGAGAGAGAGAGAATAATGGCAATTGTGATGCTTATAATATGCCTATGATTATGGAGGATAATTGCAATGTAATGTATGATGATTATTATAGAATGCTAAAATGGTGAAGAAGAAATAAATGAAAATGAGTGATTTTGTTTTCTTAAAGGCAGCACCAAATTGCTAAAAACTCCAAGCTTTTAATCTTGGTTTTTCTAATTATTTTATATCTCACTTTGCCATGTTATGATATAGAGTATATTATTTAAATTAATTTTTAGAAATATTAATCAGATTACATGATCATAATTGTGCAGTTCAAATAATTAATTTGAAATGAATTAAGATCATACTACATAATCTATATCGAACAATATTGCAGTTCATAAGTTGATTTGATTGAATCTAATAATGATTAATCCACTAGATTTTTATATATATTGTATTGTATGATCCTTATCATTGGACCAAATTAGATTGAATTGATTTGACTGATTCAAATTCAAATTTTGAATAAGTAGAACTCCATAATTTGTTGAATTGGTTTTTAAGTATTGAATATTTCTTTGATTTAATTGATTAAGAATTCATAGATGAGCTTGTGAAAGGTGTTTTTTTTAAGCTTCCACAATAACAATTCAAGACTAGCAAATAAAATAACATATTCTTGTTGGAGCTTGCTGTATTAGATGGCAATAAATGCATGAAAACTAGTAAAACAAAACAGTGAAAATTTTGTCTGAAATATTGATGTATGATGGATATTTTTTCAATGATGATATTATCAACGACAAAAAATCATCAATAATATTATTGACAAAAATATGATTATTTTTTTCTATTACATGCCTTGTAGAGAATGACAAATCAAGGTGTTCTTATTTTATTTCTTATTTTTCAATTCGAGTGGCCTCTCTCGAAGGAACTTTTATTACGTCCTCTGACCGGACGTAGCTCTACATTCGGTCAGAGGATTGTTACTCGGTTTTTGCTCGGTATTGCTAGGTATTGTTTGATAATAACGAGGAATACCTCTCTGTGAAGATCAATACCGAGTAATACCGAACAATACCGAGTAATTCCAAAAAATATCGAGGAATACCTCTCTGTGAAGATTACTCGGTATTTTGTCTTCACATAATGGTATTTCTCATTATTGTTGGTATTGCTCGGTATTTGCTCAGTATTTCTCATTTTGTGTCTGCAATCTTAGTGTCGGCCGAACGTAGCTCTACGTACGTTCACCGGACCAAACAAAATTGGTGATGCTACAATACACCTAACTTCTCTTTGTTCTATCTTTGCCATGAAATAGCCATCTGAATTATTCTTTGTTAGCATGTGCATTAGTATTACATGCTACTAATTAGCCTTTCAAATTTAAAGATAAACATCCATTAAGATAATTTAAATTATTATCTAATCATGTTGTATGATCATACTATATAATCTATATCATATAATAAGATTCATAGATTGATTTAGTTGAATCTAATATTTATTAAGCAATCGCTTGAGTTTAAGATCTCTTTGAGACATCTTCCTTACTACTACGAGTTTAAAATCACAACTATATATTTCATTAGGCCACTGCTTTCTAGAAATTTATATACTACGAAATTGTTTTTTTTTTTTTAATTAATTTCCCTACAACTACTTTGGCAAAACAACCCCTTAATTTTAAGAAACTCGAAAAAATCTATACATGAATAATATCTATACGCTTGATATCAACAAATTGTAATGGTAATTGTAATGTTAAAGAATGCATATAAATTCCAAATCAACAAAAATCAAATAAAAAAATCTCAACAATTTATCAACTTTCAAAATATATTTTCTTTCAAATAAGCCTTAAAACTGATACAGGTCTCAGAGCAACACGCCCAAAATCTCTTCACCAGGACTTCAACATCAAATTCCTTGATAAATACCGTTTGAAATCAAAATGACAGAGCACAAACTGCTAACATAAACTACCAGAGTAAAGCTAGGATCTTCTTCCTACCATTCATTTCTACATTTCTATATACAAAATAGTTCCTACAGACAAACAGTCCCCATGATCTTTGCAAATGAGGATAAATGGAGTTCATTTACAGCTCAATAGCACAGAGTTTATTACATGCATTATTAGCCGAATGCTCGAAGCTTCGGCTGTGGTCATGGAAGCTAGGGTTCTCTGGTGCGCTAGGATGTTATAAACCTGCTCGAATATGGGCCGAACGTGCAATGCGATAATCGGGTCTGCCGGATTGATAGCTGCAGCTACATCAGTCATCCATGCCAGCTTCCTTGAAGTATCATTGCCAATATCACAAGTCAGCTGTTGCAGAAGTGCAAGGAGGACACCTTGGTTTAGAGGAAGTGGCACCATAGAACATATTCCATGCAAATCAACCTGTAGAAAAGCAAAGATTCATTCAAGCAATGGAGCTAAGGATCATTTAAGCTTTTCTGAGCTTAATCTTAGATAAAGAATGCAAAATACAGACTTGAGAGCATAGCCAGGACACAATGGAAACATCACTCCTTTGAAGAGCTACAGTGAATGCTTCATCATATTTGAATTCAGAAATCAATCTTGATAGTTCTTTTGTAGGATCAAGAGGTGCCTCAACTTGCTGAACGGAGAGGGCCAGCTAGAAACAATTGTATATATAAATATCACTCAGTTGAGCAAAAATATCAAGAATATGAAGGAATGAAGGTTTCAACTGAAACCAAGAATTGTAAGTGGATATTATGTACCATTTCAGGGAGATTGACCATAGAACTGTTGCTTTGTTGCATTACCATAGGATTTAAGGATTTGGCATTTCCTGAAGCAAGAGCTAAGAGCTTGCGCTGCCCATCAGCTAACTCGCTTGTTAAGTTTTGGGTAACAGATGAAGCGGAATTAATTGCTTCCTGTCAATTCAAAATACAGAGTATTAACAGAACAAATTAGTTTTGAAGCAATGGATGGAAAAATTTAACAGTATGAGGCTAAATAAGCTCAATCTCATCGTGAATGTAAGTATAATGTAACACAGTTTGCAATCAACCGCTTTTATTATACTTTCACCAATCTCAAGTAATTTTGCAGTTAATAAAAGTTCTTTTACTGCTTATCATTACTGTGATTACCAAGGCCCCCCGCAACAAATTAAAGGAGCCCCACATTATATAATCTTGACAAGAAGATTCTCATCATGATAGTACCAATTACATCATTTCCCATAGCACCTAGCACCTAGCGGTGTATTTACTTGTTCATACTTTGGAACCAGTTCATCCATTTCACATTTTTCTTAAAAAAGCTTCACAATGCATATAATCCCAATGTGACCACAAGCAAAAGACCAAAGCAAGAACTAGTTAACAATATTTAAAGAATGAAAATTTCTATGCTAAACGCTAATACCTATAGCTTTTAAAGAACTGAAAAGAAAAGCACAATTTCATAACTTTTCAGACTATGAAATGTGCTTCCAACACATAGAACATAAGAAAAAAGTACTTACCCTCAAAGAAAGTGCCAATGGCGTATGTGTGGATTCAAACTGCTGCAGTGCAGCAGCATTATGTTCACTCATGCCCTTGTGAAAGGTGGCATCTACTTGCTCGAACATAGATTTACATGACTGCTCAAATGCAGGAATTAAGGAGGATTCCAAGCTGGACCGTAGAGCATCCTACATGAATACAATTGCAAATTTAATTATTGTAGCACCAACTTATAATTAAGAAAATCTACTCAGTGCATTCTAGTAATGGACATTATGCTTAGAACACAATTAATTTACAAACCTCAGGGAAAAAACACTCAAAACATAATATTCTTTTCGCATAACTTTTCAAACCTGAAGGGCTTGTCTGCCTGCTGTCTGGAACTGTGCTTGAATTTGCCTTGTTATTGTCGCTTCAAGTTTAGAATTAACTGATTTTTCCAGCTGGTTCACTGCCTTGTCACCCACACCTCTCTAAGAACAGGAAGACCGACCAGAAATTAATGATCAGAACTAAACTAGAAGTTAAAAGGAGAGTATGTGACAAGTAGAACCTGGAACGAATCAACTATAGTTGAAGAAATAGTTTTTTCAATTACAGGGGTAATTGAACGAGTTATTGCTGTCCCTATGGAAGGTATCTCCTTCTTTAGCATCCTCTCCAAAGCAGCAGGTAAGTCCTTATTGATAAAATTTGTGATTAAACTTGATATATGCTGCAAATGATCCCTTTCAGTCTTCTCACGTCTTACATTTTCTTCAAGAAAACGAGCCCACAAGGCATCGATATTAGCCTTAACACTTTTCTCCATGCTCCGGCCCAAAGCAATTTCAACTCTTCTCCCTTCTTTTGTGACTGGGCCACTCACTGCTGTGCTGATCTGCTTATTCATCTCCTTTTGCATAGACAAAATCTGCAATAAATAATTTAAAATTTTAAAAATGATAAAAGATGGAAGAATTAATGAATAAAGATTTAAAATTCGAGACCTTCACATGTCAACTTGTCACAAAGAAGCTAATTGATGTTAAACTCAAAGCGCCGCATGACTATGGTAGAAGCATTACATTTGCATATGCTAAATTGGTAGGATTCTTCTCAAATATTTTGGTGATAATGATGATAATTGCATTACAAAATAGGCTGAGATGAAGCAAATAGATATATCTAACACCACAACATGATATGCAATTAATTAAACAAATTCTAAAACTCGTACAACAACAATATAAAGCCTTTATCCCACTACTTGGGGTCAGGTACATGAATCATTTTTTCCATTATGTCCTATTAAGAGTCAAATGCTTATTCAAATCTACTAAAAAAATGTCATTTTTAATACTTTCTAACCAAGTCATTTTAGGTCTACCTCTATCTTTCTTAATATATGTCAAACATAATACATCTGCTCTCCTAATTGGGTCATCGGAAGGCCGGCATTTTATGTGACCAAATCATCTAAGGTGACTCTCTCTAATTTTATTTGTCGCTAGAGCTACTCAAACCTTATCGCGTATATATACATTCCACATTTTGTCTCTAAGAGTGAAGCCAATCATCCACCTAAGCATCCTCATCTCTGCAACACCTTATTTTATTCTCCTCTTTCAATGCCAACATTATGTTCCATAAAGCATTGTAAGTCTCATCACTATTTTATAAAGTTTTTCCTTAAGTTTGAGTGGTACTTTTTTATCACACAATAGGCCCGATGAATTCCTCCACTTCAACCATCCAACTTGAATTCTACTAATAATATCCTCATCTATTTCACCATCACTTTGAACAATAAACTTGAGATATCTAAAACATGTACTGTTTTTTATTGACTTGATTGCCAAAAAATCACAATCCCTCCACTACATCTATTACAACTAAAATTGTATTCCATGTATTTGGTTTTAGATCGAAAACATTTAGACTCTAAATTACACCCCATAATTCAAGTTTTCCTTCAACTCCCCATAATTCAAGTTTTCCTTCAACTCCCACTCTAGTCTTATCAACAAGAATATCATCAACCAGGAATATGATTTAAAAAATTGTTCGAGGGGCACGACTCGAAGCGCTCCTAGAACTGAGGCATAAGACATACGCCTTTTTTAAATGAGGTGCACGCTTTGAGGTGTTACGAGGTAGCACTTCATTGTAGTTAAGTTTTATAAATGAAAATATCAATGTTAATATTAAAATGATTACTAAATTGATAATTACCTCTACTTCACAAGCAATTTAAAGAAATTGGGAAAGTAGAGTTCAAACTTAAAAAAAAATCAAATGGTGATTTAAATATATAGAATTACTTTATTGTGTTATTAATATGTTGCTTTTTTATATTATATTGAATCCAATGTTAATTAATATGGGGAGTTTAAAAAAATATTATAATTAAAGAATGTTTAAAAGATGACAATGAGTCAAAATTTAAGGATTATATAATTATTACATATGAGGGCTTACCCAGCACGCTTCTTGCAGAAGTTCCAATAAGCATTTATGGCAAATCTTGAAAATCTATCATATCTGGATAGCAGTAAAACTTATTCAATGTAACACACTAGTACACTACTATCCATGCCAAATAATAAAGCTATGATCACTCAATGCGGCAGTAAGTTGTTATCACCTTAGTCTGGTCAAAAACCTAAATTTTCTGCTCTTTCATATTCAACAAGATTTTGAATCACCATCTACCTCATCAATACACTAAATCATATGACGGCCATCATTGTTATAGATTACTAGTATGTCATCATTATAGCCTATAAATTGAAGTGCTAGGTTTAGCTATAAAAGCCCCATCACCACATCATTCTCAAGTTGCTGATTTTAACATGCATACTTGATCATAAACTCCTAAGCATTACTCAAGTAATCGTTTTAAATCCTGCATCACATCTTCATTCCATTTCATACAGAGAGGCAGATGCTGTCATTATTACTTTTGTTTCTCTTCCACCAAACGTAAAGCTCTATTAGGACAACTGAATCATTCGTTTATACTTAATTTGTTCAAATACTAGGCATTTTCCCTCTCTCAATACTCGTGGACGTATATCTTTTTTCTGTGTATTTTTACTTTTTGTCTCCTCTTAAGTAAAATAAAATATTTTCTTTAATTCTCTTTCTTCATACCCTACAAATGTTGTTCTCACAACTCACTTGGTAAAATCAAATTTCTATCATTCACATTGTAGATCGACAATGAGTGGTTGTATGCCATCATCATAAAGTTGAGTTAAATCATCAACAAGTCACACAACTCGCAACAGGCATTAGCAACTAGTGACAACACCTGCAAGCCTAAGTCCAAAACTCTCTTGAAAAGCTTCGATAATTGTAACTCAAATATGGTAAATTTGCATCAATATATACTTGCAAAAGGCTAATTTGGTCACATTCAACATAAAATTTCATGCATGTATGGAATGGATGAAGGAGATTAAAGTCATCCTATCATCAAAATAGTTTACATTTGGATCAAATGGACCCTACCCCTAGGACAATCACCAAAACTCTAGCCGGCCCACAAAGCCGGCATCCAATAGTAGCCATCAATTTAATATATTAAGACAATTTTAAATTGAGTCAAACTTCTTTAAGCTAAACATCTCGAGTCAAAGCACTCAATTTCAAGTCAAATAAAATTTGCGCAAGTATTAAGAAAATTTGAGTTTCAGAAATAATTAGCAGCCACCTGTGTCTGTAAAAGAATAAGATTAAATCACAAAAGTACCTGGTTCAACACCTCCTGGATAGACATAATTTGGGAAAAAGAAGCCTCTGTTGGAGGTACAACCGTGCTGCTCCGTGGTTCATTTGAAGAATCAATGGAGTTGACAGGGCTTGAAGATGGCGATGATGAACCTGATGCTTGAGCCTGCTTGGTTTTTTGCCTCTTTCCTTTTGCAGTTTTTGAAGCTGGAATATCAACAAATCCAGTTTCTCTTTGAGAAAGATCTGTTGTATTTTTCAAGACATTTTCCTCAATATTACCAGAAAACTGCTCAACTGCATCAGCAGAAATCACATTATCACCCACCTGAACTTCATTCACATTATAAAGACCGTTAAGTGCGTCACCTTCTTTTGGCACGTCATTCTTGATATTTGAAGTTAGGGAACTTGAAGGTTGATCCTTAATCGCATTAGAAGCATTATTTTCCTCTTTCAGAGTAATGAATTCTTCAGTCTGATCCATTACATTCTCATCCACAACTTTCACTACCTCTGCATGCCTCAAATCGCTGTTGCAGATCAGATCTAGAACCTTCACTTCATCACTCCTCTGATTGGAAGAAGTGGTTTCAGATGAAGGCTTGACCCCTGACAAAATTTCTAATGGAGTCACCAAGTGAGTAGTTTTTCCACCCAACTTGAACATTAAGTGAGAATTCTGAATCATAGAAATATCATTCGGACTAGTTTTCAAGTTATCCCCTGCAGAGTTGTCATTCATCAAAGAAATATTAGGCATGTTTCCAGCACCATCATGTTCTCCGTTTGTAGCATGATGATCAGCAATTTCCTGGTAAACATCAAGCTCCCCAAGTGAATGTCCATGTTCCAGACCTTTAGATACACCTTTGGAACCTGAAAGTCTCCCCGAGAGGCCCAAATCTGAAGGACCAGGAGATGAAGTGGCGTGTAAATTATCAGTGCCAACAGTTGGAAGTGGAGGAGCAGAAGGATGAATGTCAATATTTGATGAAGGCAATTCAGGAATATTGTTAGCTTCTGAAGATATAAAAGTTGGAGAATAGACAAACAGGTTCTCAGAGTTGCTTGCACCAACCAAAAGCATGGATGAAGCACCGGCCGATGGAATATCACTAGGAACACGAGAAAGCTCAGATGCAGAAAACCCTTCTGAACAAATTCCATCATAAATATGTGAAATACAAGGGTCTTTGGCCAATAGAAGGTTATCAACAGGTGGCATACACTGTGCCAAACTCAAGGCATATTGTTGAATAGCTTGTGTTTGGACGCAGTAAACTTGAACCACATGTTCACCATCAGGAAAGATGTCACTTGTTCCAGTGAGGCTCAAAATAGGCATTGTAACGGTAAAGTCGGCAATATAGTCCATGCATGTTGCTGCAGGGTACGGACCATAATATATATGGACAGCATATATTGCATTCTTCTTGGCATTTGCAAGTAATATAAGGCTTTCTTGAGGCATAACAACAACTTGATTAAAAAACGCTTCCTCTACCCGTTGTTCTGTTGAACTTCTCAATTCCAAAGTTTGATTGCATCGCCATGATTCAGAATCACTGGGTAACAACCATCCCTCTTCAGTTGCAGAAGACCATAACTTTAATTCACGGTTCAATGGACCCTGTACCAACAACCGTAACAACACTTTAATATTCTTCCATGACTGAAGAGATGCAAATGCTGGGTAAGGCTAATTTTATGACGGCATAATAATAAACTAACAAAATAAACAAAATATTAGAAGACCGAAGTGAAAAAGCCAAATTTTCAAACCGAAGTAAGAAGAACAATGTGATCAGGGCGTTGGGGAGATGTCAAGAATGAAACCGAATGGACAGGTTGGCCTTCATGTGGCCTCAATGTTAGAAGCGGCAGAGTCTTACGATCATCCCATATTTTTACCTGTGAAAAGAACAAAAAATTAAAGCACAAAGTATCAATACATGGTCCAAATCAAAAGAAGAGTTCAATAAAAAGGTAAGATGGGTAAAGAAAAACAATAAGGTTTGTCAAAAAAAAAAAAAAAATAGCTCAATTACATTAAATCAAGGGTAAACGAGCTTATAGTTCAATGCCACTTCCCTACGAGGTAATATCTATAATATTTAAGAATGTTAAATAGGCCAACAAACACCCTAATGTGTCAAAAAGCCCCTATAAAACAAGTTAATGTCATGGCTAGCAGTTACATTCTCCTCTTTAGAAGAAAGAATAGACTTGCGGTCAGCCCAAGTAGATTAAATAGCCACCTATAATCAAACATAAATCAACACTAGGGTGTTTGTTGGCCTATTTAATATAATAGAAGTTGTTCAAAATATTTGCGAAGAATAATTTAACACTTCAAACTGTACTCAGCAAGAATGAATATGAAATGATGGCTCATTAAGCTGACCACAAATTGATTGGACAAGGCTAATGATGACTCATGAGTTATTAAGAGGCTATTTGGTTTGAATTAAATGGAGTGAAAAGTATTACAAATTTTGAAAATTTAGTGTTTAGTTTGAAGTAAAAGAAATGAAGAGTAAAGTTTTGAAGTGTTTGAAAATCAACCTTTAGTTCAACTTTGATGCATGAGGAAATCGTTATATTTAACCTAGTTCCAAATACACTAAATTGTCTATCATTGCCGCCATAGCTACCCCTCGCCACAACTGTCCACCCCCAACACCTGCTGTCAGTCACATCCAACACTCGTCGTCGCTACCATTGACTGTCGCCATTGCCACTACTCCTGCCACCCCCGCCGACCTCCACCGCAGCTCATCACCACTGTCTGTGAGTGCCCTCCCCTGTCGCCAGCTATTGATCGTTGCCTATCACCACCCAGGTGACCGGTCACCACCATCATTAGGCTTTACACTGCATTCATTTTACTTTAAGCTAAAAAAAGAAAAAAAATTATTAATCAATTGTATTTATTTCACTAATCTAAATAACTCCAAAACATTTTAAATATATTGCATTTGTTTCACTCTGCATTCCTTTTTCAACGAACCAAACAACCCCTACAAAAATTTTCCAATAAATTTATAACATTTTTAATTTTTCATATATTCCACTTTGGTTATTCATCCACTTTAATTAATCATAATAATTTTTTTATATCTTCAAAACAATTTGGCCTTCCACCACAATATTTCATGGACTACAATGCCCTCTATTTGATAAGCATCATTAAATATACTTAGTGGGCAGCTTGGTCGATTTCCAGCATTTTTAATTAGCCTTTCTTTTATTTTCGGAAGACTTTCTTTTATTTTCATAAGCTTGTATAGAAAAATTTTAAACATAAAAGAGCATTTCATAGCCAAAATGATATAGGGTGTTCTAAGATTTCCATCAAAAAATAACCTCATTAGAACTTGGAACACTTTGTTTTCAATTGCGCAAAAGTTGAACCCAAGCAACCTCATAAAACATGAGTAAAAATTTTGTCCATAAACCAAAAAGCATAGTTTACTAGCAAACAACTCCAAAATATTTCAAAAATATTGCATTCGTTTTACTCTGCAATCATTTTTCAACAAATCAAACAACCCCTACACAATTTCCAATAAATTCATAACAATTTTAATTTTTCAGGCATTCCACTTTGGTTAATCATCCACTTAAGTTTATCATAAAAAAAATTATATCTTCAAAACAATTTGGACTTCTGCCATAACATTTCATGGACTACAATGCCCTTTATATGATAACCATCATTAAATATACTTAATGGGCAGCTTGGTCAATTTCCAGCATTTTTAAATTAGCATTTCTTTTATTTTCGGAAGCTTGTATCCAAAAAGTCTTAAGCATATAAGAGCATTTCATAGCCAAAATAATGTAGAATATTCTAAGATTTCCACCAAAAAAATATAAACCTCATTTGAACTTGGAACACTTTGTTTTCAATTGCACAAAAGCTGAACCCAAGCAACCTCATAAAACATGAGTAAAAAAGATTTCCATAAACCAAGAGGCATAGTTCACTAGCAAAAAATGGATAAAAGAATCTACAAAAACAACACAAGGGGTCCATATATACACTTATACCCCCAATTCCAAAATAGTGAGTATAGAAGTACCCTTCCAAGCGCAGAAATATTGCAGCTTACACCATATAACAGATACAAGAGTTTGACATCTTCCAATGTGATAGTACAAAATTAAACTATATGCATTCTTTCCTGTAAACATAAAATCACATAAATTAATGAAGTGCACTATGCATTCTCCTGTGTCTCTGTAACCTCAAGTTTCCACACGAATTCCATATATCTCAAAATGAATGAACTTTTACATCCCAAGAGCAGGAAAGGACCAACAGAACATCAAGTAATACCTTATTTAATGTAATTCTGATGGACCAACGATTGAGTCGGTGGGTCCCACTAGGGTGGGCAGCCGGCAAGAAAAGAGAAGGGGAATTGTTTAGGAAAGTTTTAATTACAATCAAGAGGGAATTAATTAGGGAAAGAAATCTAATTTGAATTCAAATCTAAGAGGAAATTATTTTGGGAAAGCTAGGGGTTAATATTCATATGTAAGGAAGAATCAAGGGGAATTGTTTAGAAAAATTTTAACTACAATTGGGAAAGAATTGATTAGGGAAAGATATTTAATTTGAATTCAAATCTGAGAGGAAATCATTTAGGGAAAGGGGCTGATTTGAGAAGGAATTAGGGGAGCCTATTTTAGGCTAACTATGAGGTGATTTAATTTGAAAATATGTTTTATCTATAAATTATAAGTAAAATTCTAAAAAATTTGAAAATTATAATTTAAAACTAAGAAATCGAACTCAATAAACAAGTCATGCTCGAGCTTTTTAAACAAGCTCGAGCTTGAACTTTTTTCAAGCTCAAGCTCTATGGGAATTAAACGAGCTAAGCATGACAAGTAAGAAAACTTATATGTTGAAACCTGAACTATTCATGATTTTAATTGAATTGGGACACTTGCAACAGTTAAATCAAGCCTATACAATCAAAATAATGGATAACATATACCCTTCTCAATAAGATCAACATCATAGACATATTTTAACATAAATTGAAAATAATAATACAATGCAAACAAATAAACAATATAAGTTAAAATTCACTTTCCATGATTCCAACAATATACACATCAATATTTCTCTCGCTGCATAATAAGAAATTTTCATGTGTCCATTCCTTAACTTAATGTAAATATGATCCGACCAGATTAAATATTGTTGCAAACATTACTGTTAAATAACGTAATACCGATACAAAAATGGAGAGCTTTTGACTTTAGATGCCTGGTGAAGTTGATCTGTGGCATCAATATGCAAGTGAAAATAGGGGAACAGGCAACAGAAGCATCTTAGCAGTCTTCAAAAGAAGCTTTCCTCTTTGGGGGTGGTGCCAAGTCCTCATTAGGAACCATCTTTAACTTTCTTGGTTTGTTCTGATGACAAGTGGATGCCTTCACTACATGGTTTCTTAGTTGAAAGGAGAAGTATGCTATGTTTTATTAGGTTTTGTTGAAGTGTAAGGGGGGAATAATATGTGATTATGCTGAATTATTAGTAAAGTTCAAATGCTTGTTTAACTCATCTTTTTTCCAAAAAACATTATGGGTATGAGTGCATTAAAAAAAAACTACAAAAACAAATAGAATTAAGGGGAAAAAATGTGCTTGATAGTTATCTTACAAAAGTAAGAAAAGCAAAAAATATGATTATCACCAATAATAGCAGATGGGGGAAGTAATTTTAACTTCAAATAAGTCCTTGTGCAAGCAATCGGCAATGTTTCTGTCAGTACTCCCTTTTGTGCATGTTGCCATAACAATACAGCATAAACATAGTGATTTCAACTATAACAATTTTCTCTTAACAATCAGGATTCAGTGATGCATCAAGTAAATCATTAATCATTCATTTACATAAGAGAATAATAAAAATAGAAGTTTAAAATATTTAATTTGGTAAATATTACTTTGAGTACAAGTGGATGATCAAGTAAACTAGTTTGTAAAAACTTGTCGTTATAAACAGAAGCAATTCAGATCATCATAACTAAATCAAGCAAGAAACTAAAAACCACAGTTAATCAGGTGCATATACAAACCGTGCCATCATTTGATGCTGAAGCTAAGCGAGTTGTCATCCATTGTGATATTGACAAATCTGAAACTTCTGCAGCATGTCTTCCCACCAATTGCACCCCATCAACGAGTTGCTCAAGAGAACATTTCAGAGGTTCATCTGCCGAAAATTCCACACCTCTCACAACTTTTGGGATATCAATTCTTAATACATTGTTTCCAATTCCAACAACCAAAATTTCCTAAAAAAGAAAAAAATTCAATCAAAAGATAGAAAATATCAGCATCATATAGAGCACACTTCACACCATTCTACAACAAATGGTGTCACTACCAAAATCGATGCATCTATGTAGCAGATGTGTGGTACTGTATAGCGCATTCATTGATGTAGAAACTTTGATCAAGTTAATCAATGGAAAGTTTTGATTTCCATTACTTGTTTGTGTGAGTGCCAACAAATTCTTGGATGATAATCTCTGTCTCCAATCAAGTGAATAGCAAGAACAAGTTTTCCTGTGATTTGAGGCTTGTCTTCATGATCAGGTCCTTCATCAATCTTCCATACAAAAACCTTCCCATCTACACTTGCACTGCATAATATAAAATAAGCCAATTGGCAAACAAAAGTGACAAAAATGTAGCAAAAACATGGATGAATGATAAAAGCATGCCTTGCTAAAAGGTGCACTTCTTCTGCAAAGAAAGCCATGTCTGTCACTCTCTATCAAAAAAGTTTCAGAAATGTCAGGTTAATCAACTGATCATTGACAGCAAAGACCTAATCGCCCCAAGTTTAGTAGCATGAAGAAGTAAAAGAGCAAAAATAATAAAATAATAAAATAATAAAAAATAAAAAATAAAAAAAATAATAATAAATAAATAAAATGAAGAAGTAAAAGAGCACAACTAATTGAAATAAACATCATGTAGCCCCACTTAAAATGGCAATCATCCCATGGTAGGAGGTTTTAGTGGTGAAGAAACAACCACACCAAACAAAACCTCAAAACAAGGAAAAAAATTCAACATAAGAGAATATATCAACAAGCTATTAAGTTTTGCGCCAGCAATGCTGGAGAAAACAATGCAAATTACAGCACATATCCATCTGCATGAAATGTTAAGCATATTTTCAAGGGTTATGTTTCATAAGAGCTGAAAAGAAAATGAATAAATTAAAAAAAAAGGTTGGGGGGCAGGGGGGGGTTCTTCCATTATTACAAGCAGTAAGCTCTATAAATTACTTCTTTTTTAATAGCGGACAATAAATAACAAAGTATGAGGCTTGAATCCATAATCATTGAAAAACATACTTCTACAATCACTACGTCATGGATCCTTTCACAACTCCACAAATACTTGATAAATTAAAAGATACATATAACATTGGAACACAACATATCCACCAAAGCCTTCCCACTCAAAAAGTGATTGAATTGTGGAAGCAATAAGCTCTATAAATTACTTCTTTTTTAATAGCGGACAATAAATAGCAAAGTATGAGGCTTGAATCCGTGATCATCGAAAAACATACTTCTCCTCCAATCACTAGGCCATGGATCCTTTCACATCTCCACAAATACTTGATAATTGAAAAGTAATCTATAACATTGGAACATTGGCACAAAACATATCCACCAAAGACTTCCCACTCAAAAAGTTATTGAATTGTGAATATTCAAAAAAAAAAAAAAAACGCAACAAAGTACAACAAGAGGCAATAAACAATCCCAAATCCAAACAGGGTCCTCATACCTTCAATAGGAACAAATCACAGCAAGCTTGAAATCAATATAATATGCCAAAAAATTACCAGAACAACACCAACTAAGACATGCTATAGTCAAATGTTTGAAACAGAAAAGGTCAAACCTGTGAATGCCCCCGGAGGAGTGATCTTAGTGCAGTGTTGATGTTCAGAACCCTGATCGCTCCAAGCTTAAGCCCATAACAGATGTAGGTCTTGTTGACGGCGATCTGCCTTCCAAGTACCAACCCCGGATCCGACGTATACTTCGTGATCGGCGTGACCTCGAGCTGCGGAAGTTGCGTCTCCCCCGGCAACCTCGACTCTACATCGTGAACAGCTCGTTCCCCTCCTCCAAGAGGCCTCCCCCTTGGCATCTTTGTGCTCGGTATCCTCGCCGGCTGCGCCGTAATCGCCATAACAGCCGGCGGAGCAGAAGGCACCGCATGAAGCATCGCAGGGAGCTCCGTCGGGGCAGACGGCGCTGGCATCGATGCGGCAAAATCGAGCTGAGCCGGAGGGTTGTTTCCGAGGAGGGCCATGAGTCGGGCGCCCGGATTCTGTCCTGGGCTATTTGGCCTAGAATTAGGGTCTGGTGGGTAAGAGGGTTGGACGGGATAGGAAACGACGGGACGTTGGCGGGTTTCTTGCGGATAGTGAATAAAGGGATGGTGATGGAAAGGGGGAGTGGACGGCGCGTAGTTGAAGGCACCAGTAGGCTGCACCGTCTGATAGGGAATATGAGGAACGCCAGCGGCGTAAGAGGTAGGAGGGAGGAAGGGAGCGTTAAGGTTAGGATTAGGGTTAGGGTTAGGGTTAGGGTTAGGATTAGGCAAGGGATTGGGGGGCTTGAAGAGCTTCTGCATATCAAACTGATTGGAATTGCCGCCATGAAAGGCCATGCCCGATGTCGTCGTGGGCGGCAGCGATGAAAAGGGCAGAGAATGAAGATAACAGTGAGCTATAGTGCGCCGCGACGGAGCGGCGCAAGTTTAAGATCTCAGAGTTAGGAGTGAAAGGAGTGTGGAATACGAGACCAGATCATTAGGCGATCGAACTGGACGACGAAAGGAAAAGGCCCAATATTACATTTCAAATTTTCAATTATTATTTGTCAAATTTTATGAACTAACGCGAGTAAAATAAAAAATGATAAAAATTAGGAAAATATACATTTTATTAAGAAAATATTATTAAATGTTAATTTTTAGATCAAAATACCACCATTTTATTTAAATTTTATCATAAAAAATAAGGTCCAAATAATATTTGATAAGCATACAATTTTTGTTCAAATAAAGCTCTAATAGTCGACCCGAATTCTAATATGATTCAAATAAAATCTAATAATGATTGATATAATAAATTGTATTGTATTAGTTATAATGAAGTTGATGCATCAGAGTGCAATCAATACAAAAATGACAATAGATTATTAAAAAAATATAACAAAGTAATCCATGAATTATTATAGGGTATACATATATCACAAAATATATGATAAATCAATTTATAAAATAGATACAATATGGTAATCCAAAAAACTATGACACAACAAAGATCTAAAATAATATGTATGTTGGAGTCATGTGTTGATCTATAAAATTCATTGAGCTAAGGTGGCAATCAAGATCACACATTTCACTATTCAAAAAGAAAGACAAAAATGCACCGCCTGCATTAGTTATTTGATAAGAAGACAAGAGGTATACGAACGATGAGATCCGTAAATGAAAAGGGAGAAGCAACAAATATTGAAGAGTGCGACACTAAATTTTTTTTTTTTTTGTTTGTTCAATCGAGTGATTTATATACATTGTGCTATCTACAAATGAAATATCACTATCAAGCATAAATAGCCAACATTGTAAGCAAGGAGTATTCTCTTATCATTTATGTTATAGAGTATTTTCATCATGAAAAAAAAAAAATTGGTTCCCCTGTGTATCTTCTCCTCTCAATCTTTTCTTTTCTTTTATTCTTCTGTTTTCTTCGCTTCCCCTTCCCCTATGTTCTCCTCCACTTATTGTAAGTAATTGAACTTATCCCTTTCTTCTCTTTTCACATGGAAGATGGTATCATAGTGGAATTAGGATTTGACGTTGATGTAGTGAGAAGAGTTGTGAGTATCATTGCAGATATGTCAACTTCAGTAGTGTAGAATGATAGATAATGTTGTTGATGTTGATAATGATAATTGATCAATCAATAGTTGTGGCTACGACTTATGAGCATGGATGAGTATTTTGAAGTATTTAGAGTTAGTTAGGGGTGTAAATAAGTTCAATCGACCTCGGGTTGCGGCTAAACCGAGTTTGGCTTATCAACTCAAAGGCAAGCTTGAGCCGAGCTCATATGGTGAGCTCAAGCTCAGCTTGCCAAAGCTATAGCGCGATCAAGCTCAACTCATGAGCTTAGCTCACCAGAAAAGAAAGTCAGAATGTCAAATCGTGAGCTTAGCTCGCCACATAAGATAGGACCGTAGGACACCAACTCTCTGGAATAACTTAGTTTACCCCCTCAATTTTGGTAGCCAAGCAACATTTTTATGCTTTTGTCCAAGTGGAGTTACAATAGGCTCAAATTCAGGAGTTGGTAGAAGCAGTGTAAGAATTGTATTTAAAATATAAAAAAAATTAATTACATAGGTCTCGAAGAAGTTCCATCCAATTAATTTTGTCTTTCTTCTTTCTTGAAATCTAACAGCATAACGGAAATATGTAATTGGACATGAAAATCTACAATAGGAAAAGTAGAGGAGACTGATAGGATATTTTTAAATTATAGCGATAATGAGAAAATTAATGCTTATTATTTATTCGAGTCAACTCGTGAGCTAAACGAGGCAAGTATTATCGAGCTTGAATTCAAGCTCATATAATTTATAAGCTATAATATGAGCTCAAACTTGAGCTCATGGATTAATAAGCTCAACATGTGAGCTTATTAATGAGTTGAATTCGAGTCGGCTCAACTCACTTACACCCCTACATGTAGTTGTAAGGATATTAACAAATGGAACCAATATTGCGTCTATCTATGATAGATATGAAAGTGTTGATAGAGGCATAAACACGTGCACCAAATCTTTACTTTTCATGCGACTCCATATGTAGTCGATTCTAAAACGTTAATACCTGATCCCAAACCTATAAATTGGGTATCAGGGAAAGGGAATGGTGGAGGACCGTTCGATTTTAATGTCACTAATTAATAAAATCCAAAGCTTCACACGCTAGAAATGTTTTTCTTTCTTTTTCTCTCAAGTTCTTCTCACATTGAATATATGTTAGTAGGATTCTAATATAGCTCATGAACAATTTTGAATATAACATTCACAACATGCTATGAAATAAAGTGTGTAGTAAAATGCCATACTATTGGGATTTGTGTTGTGGCCCTTGTGGGTGCATCACAACGACACATAGAAGCATTATCAACATGATTATATGCTTTGATCGAGCTAGGTTTGAGATGATGTTGGAGATCTTGGGTCAGGAAGAATAGTAATTGATATCATTCAGAGAAGATTGTGAGCACTTCGGAAAATCGTATACTTAACAACATAGTAATCATTAATAGGCCACACCATTAATAGCTTGTATACAACATATATTACCAAAACAATGTATGCCAACATTTGTGCTTGGTTTACTTTATGAACTTGGAACAAATAGAGGTGTTAGTTGCTATGGACATGGTGAGATAAAATCCTTTCTTTTCATCTAATGGTTATTTATAACCATTGTAGAAGTCTTTCGGGTGATGAGAAGGTTGTCGGACATGGCTAGGATAGCTTAGGAGGTTGGAGATCATAGAGAACATTACAATGATGTTAAGGTGGACAGGATTTCAGGGTGGCTAAGTTATCATAAAGTGCCAAGGCTAAGATATGTATAGGATATCATGTATGGGCAATAGAAGGGAGGCAGACATTTTTCATAGTATTTGAGGTTCAGAGATAGAGATCTTTAGATGGAACTAGTTAGTAAATCAGTGATTTTTTTCTTAATTTTTTGACATTTGTGTAATCTTTAAAAAATTGACATATAAGTTGATATAAGTCGGAGTTTTGGGACTGTTAAGTGTCAATTTCACAAATTGATTTCACCATAATTTTTTAAACATATTGGACTACTTTATGAATCTTTTTATATATTTTTTGGAGCTCTAAATTTAAAAATACAAAAAGTTTTATATGAATTTTATGTTAAAAATTTAAATAAGTTTTAAAATTACATTTATATTATTTTATTCAAAATATCTTAATCCATTAACCTGTATTCATTAAAAGCATTTTCCTTGCTCCATTCGGCTAACAAAAAGCATTTAGAGAAATTAAGGAGCAGCTTGGATTTCTACCCGACTTCGGACTTTCACTCTTCGCCAAGTTTCTACCCGACGCCGGACTTCTACCGGTTATCGGACTTCGTTGGACTTCTACCTGATGCCGTCCTTCTGACCTTCGTCGTCAGACAACAGTTCTTTCGACCTCCGTCGCAGCCGACTACTGTCCTCCTGACTTACGTCGCCCACCGACTACAAGCCTTCCGACCTCCGTCGCCCGTCGACTACGGTCCTTCCGACCAAATGAACACGTCAACAATGACTCTTTGTATTAACATCATGTAATGTACTCCATAAGCTGTACATCAAGCTAAGGCCTTCCCCCAAGGAAGGACTTCATTTGTAATCAACTACAATACTAGTGGATTCATTCAAACTGGGTTAGGCCTCGTGGTTTTTTCCTCCTTTTCAGAGATTTTCCACATAAAAATATTGGTGTCTCATGTAAATGCTACACACTCTCTCTTATCTGATTGCGTGCCGGATTTTCGTTCAATGCCAGGACGTTAATTTTATATTTCTCTACCGCCATGAATACTCCTGGATGCAACAAATATAAGAGATGATAATTTGGTGAATAATATCTCAATATAGCACTAACCGAAGTAGGAAAATTTTGGAGAGATCGTTTATTAATTTTGAGAAATTTTATTATATCACTCATTAACTTCAATATATATTGTGATATTTTTGTTGGCTTTAAGAGAGATTATTTTTTTATTTGGGACCTTTGCGGGTTGCACAGCAAGAGAACCTCTCATACGCACTTCCATAACCAAGAAAATAAGAGAATAGCAACATCAATGTCTTCTCCATGTTAAGCATATTAAGCCCTTGCTAGAAAAAGAAGTGGATGCCCTTGCTCTTGAAGCAAGATTGAGAAAATATTGCACATACTCTTTAGAATAAATGGGTTTTGCCTATTGTACTGAGACTTTATTTGAGACAAATTTTTTATTATTTTATGAAGTAGTTTTTTAGCATATAAATTTTTTGAATAAAAGCAAAAAAAAAAAAAAATTGTCTCAAACTAAGGCTTGGTTTGGGACGGCTTTATTACTGCTTCTTAAAGTGCTTTTTTAGTAAAAAAATTAAAAAATTTGTACTAAAAAGCTGCTTTAATAAACATTAGGAAAGTCGTTTCAAACGAAGCCTAAGTCTAAGTAGATCAGTGAAATTACAAGTGACGAAATTTTATGTGTCAATTACCAATTTAAAAATTGTTCTAATTACGTAGCTCACATTGGTCTGTTGGTTGGGAGCATTGACTACCAATTAAAAGGTCTTGGATTCGAGTCTTGCATATGTGTTGTTTGTGTAAGTTTGTCTTAATTGGCCTAAATGTCAAAAAAAAAATTTGTTCTAATTTGTTCTTTAGATCAGTTTCATTCCTCACACATTTACTTCTTATTTAGTATAATTGAATGTCAAGGGATAATTTGTGTTACATATTCTCTCATTGTTAACATAATTAATAGAATTGAACAATATACTAATATCCCATTAAATATAATAATTATCTAATAAAAATAAATTGTATGAAAAATAAAAAAGTAATTTAAAATTAATCTAAAGTTATTTATGCATTTATTATAAAACTCACTTGAATTGAAAGGTGGTCCCACAACTAAAATGCAAAGAAAATTAACTACATCAATAATCACCACACATTGTTGCTTCGTTTGGGAGAGATTTCTTATTGCTTTCTAAAATAACTTTTTAACACGAAAATTTTTAATTAAAATTTTTTTGTACTAAAAAGTTGCTTTAGTAAGCAGTAAGAAAGTTATCCCAAATGAAGCCTACATCGTGTTGGTTAAAACCTTGAAATAGTATGGACTTTCACTTATGATACCTTTTTTATAACTTAATAAAAAAAATCAGAAATATATTTCATTTAATTTATTTAATTGAACATCAATGCAAACATTATGTGACACCCCTTAAGTAAAAGATGCTAAACTCTTAAACATCGAGGCGCCTTTTGGTGTAATGGCTGAAATTTTTGAAAGAAACTCCGCAGTTAGGCGTGCTCGTCCCGAAGCAATTCTAGGATGTGTGACATGCTAAAAAGTTACACCAATAAGGCAAAACCGTGAGGCTCTTTGGCCAAAGTGGACAATATATGGATTGTTAAGAGTTTGGGTTATTGCAAATCTTATTAGAACAATACACCATCCAAAAAATGAGAACTAAGTATCATACACAACAAAGTGTTACGCCATAATAGTCACATCTTAGACCTTGTATGAGACATAGTGCTATATGACGGGAACCACCACTTGAACTTGTAGGGGCCACCTCTAAAATCCTATATGCATGGTGGATGATTTTAGGATAAAGATGCTGATGAGGACGTCAGTTACTTAAGCGATGGAGATTGTGAAACCTCTTATGTAAAAGAAGCTAAACTCTTAAACATCAAGACATTTTTGGTGTAATAACTGTAATTTTCGTAAGAAACTTAGCAGTTAAGCGTATTCATCCTGAAGCAATTCTGGGATGAGTGACCTACTGAAAAGTTACACCAGCATGACAAAAACGAGAGGCTTTTAGGCCAAAGCGAACAATCTCAATTGTTAAGAGTTTGAGCTTATACACATTATTTCTATTATCATTTAGAGAAACAATTATAACTTAGGGGATGTTTTATTTGCTTAAAAAAGAATGTGTGGTAAGAGAAAATACAATATTTAAAAAAAAATGTATGAGATTATTATTTTTATTTGACATGAAGTAAAATAAATACAATGTACGTAAAACACAAAGATGGCAGTAGTTGGTAGTAGATAGTAGTGGTGGCGGTAGGCCACCAATAATGGGAGTGGTCGGTGGCAACCACGGTGATCAACACAACAATAGTGGTAGTCAAAGGTGGGCGGTTGCAGAGGATAGTAGACAACAGGCAACATAGGGCAGCAGTGGTGGTGACAAAGAAGATTAGTTGTAGTGAAACAAATTTTCGCTCAAAACTAAGCGTGTTTATTTTTTCTAAAAAATGAAATGAAATACTTTAGACTATATTTAGAATACTTTACACTATTACTTTTTCATCCACTCAAACAATTATATTCTAAAAAACCTTACAATCCACTTTACTTCAACTCAAATTTAGACTTTGTTTGTGAGAGCTTTCTTATTGCTTTTTAAAGCAATTTTTTAGTTAAAAAAAATTAATTTTTTACTAAAAAATTGCTTTAAAAAGCAATAAGAAAGCCTTCCTAAACAAAACATTAATGAATTCCATGTCAGTTGTCAAATCTGTAAAAACAAAAGTAATTCAATGAACCTTATTTAAAAAAACAAAATTCAGGAAATTGAGAATACAATGATTATTAATTGAGAAACGAATTTATTATTAAATATTGTTATCAGTACATTCATTTCAGAACTCTCCATCTAAAATAAATCCTATAAACTATCAGTTCATGACCAGGCTCCAAGCCAACCAACTAAAAAGTTATTAAAAAAAAAAAAAGTAACCTCAACACCACTAAAGTTCAATATCCAGTTAGAAGTCATTCACACGGAAGATCCTACTAAAAGCCCTTCCACGCAGTTAGAATTTCTTGAAAGATCTCAATTATAAGCTCTCTATCTGATCCCTGAAGAAACTCATTCAACTCATCACGAATTTCATAAATCTTCCCAAAGTTCACCAGATATTTCAAACAACCAGTCTTCAGACTTTGAAGCCTATGGAGATGTGCTATATGGAGTCTCTCAAGAACATTCTTGGAATCAATATCTTCTAAAAGGCTCTCATGGCAAACCTCCTTCAGGTCTGCAATGTCATACTTATCTGAAGCCGTAAGGAGTGCAAGCCGATGAGTTTGAAACTCGTCTGCATTGAAGTTTCCATATATGTAGTTAAGCAAGACCTGACATGCCTCAAAGGACATATCGGAAATATTCACTACAGAAAGCTCTTTCTCCTTGAGGCTGTGAGAGAACATGCTCTGGAAGACAGGGGACCTTGTGGCAAGAACAGCTCGGTGGGCAGCAATGGAGCCATTGCAGGTGTTTATGGTGATATCGGTGTGAATGCCCTCGGTTAGCATTCGGCGAAGGGAATTGAGAGCAATAGGAAGGGAATTCTTTTCGATGTGATAACAAGACCAGATGGATGAAGGATCCCCACCCTGCGTTTCATAGCCAGAGTTCAGTAAATATATAAGTATCAGAAAGGAGGATGAGTTAGAATTACAAGCAAGTAGTTGGACACAATTTGGAGTGTTATTTGAGAAAAAAAATCATATGTAACAATGTTTTTATACAGAAAATGGACCTTATAGCTCTTTTCAAATGTTATAATTATAACATGTCAGGCTTAACAATACCAAATGACTGACATTTTTGGCTTTAAAATTGGCTCGTAAATCAAAGGAAGTTTAAAAACTAGCATAGTTTTTTACTCGGATGGAGCTTTTGAATAAAAAACAACAAGCATGCTAACCAATAATACTTGGTGTGGGATGGGATTAAATTAAAGGCTCGTTTCGGACGGCTTTCTTAATACTTCTTAAAGCAGCTTTCTAGCATAAAATTTTTAAATTTGTATACTAAAAACCTGCTTTAAGAAACATTAAGAAAGCCATCCCAAACGAAGCCTAAGCCCAAGCCTAGATCGAGTCGAGAGAGACCATGATCTGATGAATATGTCTATGCATATATGCATTCATGCACATATATGTATATTTATGTTTATGATTGAAATCGAATCAACGTTTGGCTCTAAAATAAAGGAGTCATTGATGGCTTGAATTGAAAACAAACTTTGCTACTCAATAGCAAATTTGACTTGGCTTTCTCTTCTTAAAGCAGCTTTCTATTATAAAAATTTTAATTTTTTAACTAAAAAACTATTTTAAAAAGCAGTAAAAAAATCATCCCAAACTAAGCCTATAAATTTTAAGCACGGCCTTTCACTTGATTTCCATCTGAGATATTGAAAATTAGTTCAAATTTCATTTATACCATTTCTATCAAATATATAACAAAAAAACTTCGTATTTGGGTCTTCAAAGAAGGCATATTTAAAATGTTTCTGTCCAAAGGTTCTAAAAAAGGAAGTTAAACGAATTGTGCTTTCTTTTTTGGCAAGGTTTGCAGGTTACATTACAACAGTTCTATCAAAAAGAAAAAAAAAAAGAGGCATGTCATATTTTATTATGTTTGCTTCAGAAAAAATAGACTGATCCATTCCAGAGGAAATAATTACTTACAGATTGAGGCACTGTCTTAAGATCAAGGAACTCCACATCAATTATAAATTTTCCAGTAAAAAATATATCAATTGCCCAAACAAAATCATCACTATTCTTCAGTTGTTTGTCGCATACTCCTGCATGAAAATAGTTTAAATGCCGCTCAGCTTGAATGGTTTCTTTGTTTTTATCATGAAAATTTATAAGTTCTTATTATCCACTATCAAATCAATAAGATTCAAATAGATGATGTAATGCAAAGTAATAATGAAAAAGTAAAAGAAGGTAAAACAAACATTTTGAAAATGGAGAAAAGAGAACCTGGATGAACAACGCTTTTGATATTAGGAGCAGAGCAGGAGACAAGTTTGATGATGAAGGAGGCAATTGGGGGATGCTCTTTCGTCATAGTTGATGGTTCGGGATATAGTTTCACAACAAGTTGTTTGTTCCTTTCCACAGTTAAGTACCTATTCGTTTAAAATAGTAAAAACAAAGCTGATTGACTCAAAAATAAAGAGAGAAAACATACTAAGTGATTTCAGGATGATTAAAAATGCAGAAATTCCAGAAGTTCTTCCCACTGTTTTTAGGATGAAAAATCA
The DNA here is from genome assembly GCA_016618105.1 of Dendrobium huoshanense. NCBI lineage: Eukaryota > Viridiplantae > Streptophyta > Magnoliopsida > Asparagales > Orchidaceae > Dendrobium > Dendrobium huoshanense. Next base: position 16,106,286 of record CM028348.1, read on the forward strand.
GCAAAAAAAAGATGGTTTTTTTTTCAACAAGACCATTGTTAAATGGGAAACATATTCCAGAACCAGAGAACTTTGACAGTCAGCACTGAGTTCCACTGTATGAGAAATACCTTAAATCATCTAAATTATCGCAAAAACAAACAATTTTAACAAAGAAGAAAATAATTCTTAAGCATTCATCGCCAGAAAACATGAACATGCCAAAAAGAAACCACAAGAAGATATATCCATCCAAAAAAGAAAAGAAAATTAGAAGAACTGATCTGTAATAAGAAATAATTTCATTTCATCTAAGAAATAAAGCCCTAAATCAGATCCAAACAAAGGGTTAGTGAGAACGAGAACCAATTCCAAAGGCCGATCTTGAAGGGATCGGACTTGCGATAGGAGAAAGACGAGAGAGTTTCGATCCGCCATTGGGCCAGCCGGGGCGTAGTTTCGACTCTGAACGCCGACTCGCTCATCCCTGATGATGATGCAGCCGCTGCAATGGCAGCCACCACTTAATTAATGCCGTACGAATTCCTCAGAAGTTCTCCGCTCACATCCCTCCTCTCTTCCTCCTAACAAAAAATCACCGTCGATAAGGAAACAGGAGCAATCAAAATCCACAGATTTGCTCTCACTTTACAAGTTGTGATAGAGGTTTCCTGTTCTTCCGTTAGAAGTCCGGCACGCGGCCTCTTGGGAATTTCTACAATGCCAATAACCAAGAGATTGCCCAAAAAAAAGGATTTTTTTATATCGCGGAAACAGAGAGGGAGAGAAAGTGCCACGCTTGGCGTCGACTCCACTCCATGTGAGTTGCAGGCAAGAAAGGAAAGATGAAAACGAGGTTGATCACTCAATCAACGACGTCCATCAGAGGCTTAACGGAGCCGTTGGACTATAACAAATACCTATCATTAATGGAGTATTTGGAAATAAATATAGGATTAATAATTTACTATGTAAGCCAAAGTTCAAAATTTTGGTAAGAAAGAAAGAGAGAGAGAGAGGAAGAAGAATCTATTGAAGGGGGGTGGCTATAAATAGCTCTCAATTAGTCATTTAATTCAGCAATTTTTTAAGGCTATATATTAGGCAGCATAATAACTTTTAAATTTTATTAATATTTTAAACTTCATATTTAAATTTTTATTTTAATTTTAAAACAATTAAAAAATACTTTGACTATTTTTAATCTTCAATGATAATGTAGATGAATTATATTATGATTGTAATTTTTTGTTATTCAGATTTATACTAAAATGCTTTAAATTTTATTATAAATATTTGTATTGCAAATGTAATTTAAGAATTTAATGTCATGTGTCTTCACAAAAATATTTATCATTGTTGTGGTGATTATTGCCCCTTATGCAATAAATAAATAAATTGTTTTTAATTTCCTAATGTCTATACTCTAAGAGGGGCAATTCTTTGTAATTGTAGATTGTTTATATTTTTTAAAAAAATGATTTTTAAAAACACTTAAAAATATCAACTATTAATTCATTTTAATTTCTTGTATCCTTATTCCTTAGTATGATGGTACACTCTCCCTCATGATAGGCTATAAATATCTTTGATGGCCGTGTTTGATAGAAGCATGGATAGAGTATCGACTAGAAATGTATTTATGAAGACGTCTAATAGTTGGTGATGAGTTCATATGGGCATAATCTTGATTTATTCATCAAGGAATTTGTTCTAAATGAAGTGGATGTCAATATCAGTATGTTTGATTCTCTCATGAAAGGTATGATTATTTTTTATGTGAACAGCTGCTTGATTATCAAGAAAGAGAGAGAGAGAGATAGTTTGTAAGCAAAACATGATGGTTTGCTAATGCTTGATATTCGACTTCAGTCGAGGAATGGGACGCAATGCTATGTTTTTTCCCTCAAAAGCTTCATTTGGGGAGCGCTATGACATTAGGCGGTGCCGCCGCTACGACTGACTCTTGGGTTAGAGGAATCTTGGGGCTAATGAAATATTCAGTGGAGCACTGCGTGGCTGTGACATTATTGAAGTGAGCGCCACAATGCTATATATAAAATGATGTTTTTTTTTTTTATATAAATATCTAAATCCATTTACCTAAAATCACTTCCCATCTGCGGAAGAAGAGAAGAGAGAGAGAGAGAGAGAGGAATTTGGGGGTCATAGAGCTAAATTCATCTGTCAGGCCAATTGATTGTTTCATCGTGTATAAGGCAAAATTTGATTAGGGCTTCTGAGAACTAATAATATATCATTGGCGATATGCTAGTTTAAGCCCACATAACGGTTTATGTAGATGACAAAGAATTTGTCGATTGGCATCCCTTTACTAGAGTACCCTAGTAACAAATTCATGTAAACTACTTCAAACAAATCTTAACAAGTAAAACACTATTAATGTCTAGTTGTGCTGACAATCAATTTTGACTTGCGGTAAGAGTAAGTAACATTTTAATCGTCACCATTTTTACGACAAGGGAAAAAGTTTCTCCTGAAACTACTCATTTCTTTTGGAGAAATATTACGTGCGGTCATTGAATGCCGTATGGAGGCAAATCAAGACGTGCCACATCACCATTTTTTATGTACCACACTTGTATACCGTTGTATACTAGGTGATTTGATGCAATCTGATTTGACTCCGGACGGTCTGATGACTGTACATAATAATTTCTATTCCTTTTGAATATAAATGTTAGAAACATGATGTACTTTATGCCCATTGAAGGAGCTGTTAGAATTATACTTGACTTTATGCATCCATTTGCATCCGACAACATGTTTGCCTTGGATTAAAAGGATAGACCACAAGCTTTGTTGTTTTCAAGAGCATGTATTTCATTTTCAATAACCTTTTGCAAGTGAGGGTTTTTGGAGACTTGACCATTGCATTGAGGATCAAACAAAGATGAAATATTTAGAACAAGAATTTGGTGAGATTATGAAATAAAACCATAAGATATATAATCTTATAAAGGCTATTTGGCCAATGTGTTCATAATACTTTTTTGCCATTGTTGAATTGCTTGGTAATCACAAAGGCAGGAGAGGGTGAATAACATGTACGGTGGACTTTCATAAGAGTGTCACAATAGGAAAATTTGGAGAATCTCTTTGATTAATGCCTGAATTATCTTTTAGTGGGGTTTGAGTTAGGGTGTATTAAAGTATACTGTTTTGAGTATTTGTGGAGGAACTTGGAAGCTCAAATTTGATAAAAGGATCCTCCAAGTTGTTTGTGTTAATGTTTTGGTGAAAGGGAAAGCATCTTTCATGAGAGATGAAGTAAAAAAATCAAAAAAATTTGTTTGGTCTCATTGTTCGAGTTTACAAGTCTTCATGCTTGGCGGACTACCAAGGAAGACACGTGTGCTCGGGATTGCTTGCTCTAATGGCCATTTGCCAATATCATATTCATATTACTAAAAAACTATTTCAAGAAGCAGTAAGAAAACCGTCCCAAACGAAACCTTAAAGATCATCCATAAAATCATCTAAAGAGAAATAAGTTAACATATTTCAAGAGAAAATCATCATCATATGCTCATTCTCCAAAAAAAGTAATGCATGTTAATGTTTATATAACAAGCTTACATACTACACTTTCCTCAGGCTAAGCATCCTATTATAACCCAGCATATCTGCACCAGATATTAAGGGTCCAAAAAAAAGTTAACTATGCCACAAAACAACTGCAGATTACCAGGGAAAATTAGGAGAATCAAAATACCAGTCAGCTTTGCAAGGTATCCAACCATTGCAACAACAGCATCTGACTCATATTCCATGACAAAGAAACAGCTCTCTCCGGCGAGTTTCTTCATCCCATCCCCACCCGGCTTGCCGCTGGAACATTCTCCTGCATTCCAGAATTGAAACTCCCCTGCTATGAAGCTCTTCATAATGCCTCAAATAATTATAGCCTAATGAAATCCTTCTTTGTGCTTCTAATAGATCTGTATTGTAGCTGCTAATTAGAGGAAAGCTACTTCGTAGGGAAACTCCAGGAAAAGTTGATAACTGTAGTTCAACCATACCCAAGCTGAAATTGTTAACCCTACACAGTGGTAATGGAGCCTTCTCTCTAAATTCAAAATCATTAGTGCCCTGAATCCTCAAGGCTAAACTGTTAAAGCTAGAAAATGGCCATAGATTAGTAGTATCTCTATGTGCCAAACCATTAATGCTTCTGGGTATCCTCTCATAGTTGACTGGTCGATGGAGATGATCGATAGGTATGTTTCCATATACAATGCGATTGTCCGCTACAGGGATTATAGAAGGCTGTGAAGGCAGTAAATCAATCTTTGTTAAAGGATTCTTTGTTTTGTGGATGTGTCCAATTATGAACTTGAAGGTGGAGCACTTTCCTAGAGGGAAAGGTATATCGCTCCTGGATCCATCTCCTCTCTTGTTATTGTAGCCAGGATAATCTTCAATACAGAAATTGGCAGATTCAACAAGAACAAGTGAGTTCTCGGCGGCAAGTTCTTCGAGGTTCCAGTGAGAAAATGGTGCGGCGGTCTTGTGACTGACATGAACTTCACCATAAGGCCGGAGCATGTGGCCTGCGTTTCTGAAAAAACCCCGCACAAGCTGCCTGTGCAATCTGATAAAAAAAGAAGTTACTGTAGGGATGGAGATGAGTTGAGAAAATTCTTGATAAATTTTGAGCCATACATATTGATTATAGGATCAAGAATTGACATGAACTTAAATACGATAGGAATTTGAGAAATGAAAATATTCAAAATCATTTGTCCTCTGATATCTTCAAAGAAGTCATTTAATTATGGTTGAGGAAAGAATAATAACCCAAAACAAATGATAGAAAGGAAGTACCCATAATAGTAAGAAATAACAGACCAAAGTTTCATACTGATCTAACACAGGTGGAAAATAGATTACGATTCTGCATGATCAGTTTAACTTAAAATATATGATAAGAATGTGCTCACTTGCGTCTGACAAAATAACTTGACATACATTTTCATCAATTACGTCCTCTGCATAAAGCATTACTAATAATGTAAAAAAAGAATAAGTTCACATCACAAATCAATCATAAATGTTTAAAGCTTGTTACATCCGTTGTGTTAAGCACTATAACGATGTATTTACTGGTAGTTTTATAGGTTTATTCTGTAATAATTTGAGCCAATCTTCCGTGAATAAGACAGACCCCAACATGCGAAAACAAAATCTGTCTCTGAGGCTCATCATAAGACATCACTCCAATCAGCCCCAACGATTTTCACGTAATTCTCCGGTCCGTAATTTCCCTTCTCGCCATTTAAGGCAACCAACGCTACGACATCATCAACTTCTCTGATTATCCTCCCTCTCCAGCTGCCAACCATCTCGTTTAACACAGTCTCTCCTGCTCTTAACACTTCTTAGCTTCATCCAAATTACAATCGTCAAACCCCTCTTGCTCATCTCTACTTCTTACTTTTGTAACTGTCAAAAGAGAAGGTACCCTCTTCGCCTTCTTCTTCTTGGATTGAGGACTAGTCAAGAGGCTCTCCACTGTCTTGTATAAGCAGTGTCTCCCTGATGAGGATCCCATGAAAGTTTATCAGAGGAGCCGAATATCGACGACCATGATTGTTCCAATTTATTTTGGGTTATTATTTGTATTTTGATTTATTTATGTATTTTTTCATTTTTACTCTTACTTGAGAGAGTAGGCCTATGTGACCCCAGGGGGCACTTTGTCATTTGTCTTATTATTGTATTTTTGGCTATTTATAGCCCCTCTTCTTCTTTTGAGGTAATGAATGATTATTAAAAATAAAATTTCTACACTTGTTTTTAAGAGCTTTGAGAGTTCTTATGAGAGGTGAAGTCTCTATGAGAGGGAAACGTACTAGCCACCAAGCCGCAGGAAGCATCCGGGCTCATGGCTTGAAGTCCCTAGGTGAGAACAAAGTATTACCTATCAGCCGCAGGAAACGTCCGAGCTCGTGGTTTATTTTCCCCATCGATTCCCTCTCCTCCTCCCCTCCTCCTTTCTTACAAGCAGCCGACCACCTTCACCTAGCCCTTAATCGACTCCTTTCATCCATCTCTAGCCGAAATCTCCCACCCTAACCCTTGGTCGAAACTCCCTCTACACCCAAAACCCTAGTCGGCCCCCCAAATTCCCCTCCACCTAGCTGCCAGCCATCATCCCTCCCCTTGGCTCCAAAATTCAAAAATTTGACATTCAAATCCTTCCCTAAATAAGCTCCCTTCAATTTTAGAAACTATTTAAACTCATATTCAATTTGAATTTTATTTCCTCAATAAGGAAACCTGTTTTAGGAAAGTCCCCAAAATCATGCAAATTTGAATTTAATTGGGACTTGATTTTAAATCCACATTCATTGTATGTGGACCCGTTCATCATATGTGGACACCTTCCCTACTTCCCCTCTATTAAATCAATAATCCCACCCCAATCATGGCTTCTTGGTTCTACATAACTCCCACTTCGCAGGTTCAAGTAAAATATTGTCCTGGATATATGATGTATATCTCCCCTTCAAACGAAATGAATAACTCTTGGCCCAAATTCTTCTTCGTACATCCTTCTCCTAAGAGAAACTCTCCATCGTATTATATAGGCAATGCCTCCCCCTTTCCAAGCTTAAGTAAATTAGTATCCTATATAGGCAGTGCATATCCCTCTTTTAAGCTCTAATGCCCCTCCTTCAGGAGAATGAATTGCTCTTTACACAACTTCTCCAATTGTTTTCATAAAAGAGACTATCAATTATCTTGTAAAGGTGATGCCTCCCCCTTTGCAAGCTCTAGTAGAATAATATCCTGGATTTACATTATATCCCCCTTTCACACTCCAATGCCCCTTCTTTAAGAGAACGAATTACCATTTACTCAACTTCTTTTATAATTCTTCTTCTAAGATAGGCTTTCTACTGTCTTGTATAGGCAGTGCCTCCCCCTTCACAAACTCTAATGAAATACGGACTTAGATAGACAATGTGTATCTCCCTTTCAAGCTCCAGCACTCCTTCAGAAGAAAGAAATGCTATTTGCTCAACTGTATATTCTCCAATTATTCTCCTAAAGACTCTCCACTGTCTTGTATAGGCAGTGTCTCCCCCTTTACAGGCTCCAATAATATATTCTTAGATATGTAGTGTGTATCTCCCTTTCAAGTTCCAATACCCTTCTTTAAAGAGAAGAAAAAGATGTGAGTAATCTAATATTGCCAATGAGTGATCATTCTCCTATCAAAATTCTCTAAACAAAAGATGCTCAGCCTCTCATACTAGATGAAAGTCCAAGGAAATCTCATAAGATAGTGGGAGCTAATGATGTGATGTCCATAATTAAAAGCAATTCATTAATAATATTCCATAAGAAATTTTATTTTCCTAAGACATTGCAATTATGATTTCTAGAAAATCTAAACAGGCATGTTCCCCACCATCGGAGTATTTTACAATTTATGAGCTGGGTTTACAACCAGGTTTATGATTTCATTGAGCTCCCAAATAAGTTAATATTTTGTAGGCAAGCAAAGTAAACTTATTTCAACTTACATGCATAACTATAATAAGGGTTATTGAACTATTGTCTTCTTCAAATATTGTTCGGGGTGTCAATATCTGACATGACCCAAAAATCAGACCCGAACACGGCTCGAAAAATTTGGGTTTGGGTTGATCCGATAAAGAAATGGGTCGGGTCCTACTTTTGGACTCATTTATAGTTCGGGTCAAGTTCCGGTCAACCAGGTTTACCCGGCAACCCTGGTTTGACCCGAATTGACCCGTTGTCAGCCCTTCTCCAAAGGCATTAAAACTGCCCAACCGTTGCCGCGCACGCCCTAGCAGGCCTAGCTCAGATCGGTAGACCCCCATCACCCGCAACTTCACGGAATGCCCTGCCTGCACTTGGATCATCGGACGATACTCCCACTTGATTAGTCGACCTCAACATCTAGGGCTAGAGGCACCCTGCACTGTCGAACTGGTGCACTCGCCTACTCGTGCTCGAAATAACTGCATGCCTCGCATTGGTGTTGAAGCAGTCGACCTCGACATAACCTAAACCTGATTCCTGGTTAACAGGTCTGGTCGGGTCAACCTGTAACCCAGGCGGGTTGGGTCCGGGTTGAAAATCTCGACCCATTTGTAAAACCGTGTCGGATTCGGGTCAGCACGTTTACGTCCAGGTCAACTCTGGTTGGACCCGAACCCAACCGTTGATTCAAATTGACATCCTTAAATATCGTGGTGCAATCTTGACACCAAAGTATTTTTGAAGAATAGGTCAATTTACAAGTGATACCTGATGTCGTATCACATATAAGAGCAAATGATTAAACATTCAAACAAAAAATTAATTAAAGATTTGGGCTTAAAGTTTTTTTTTTTTTTTTTTTTTTTTTTTTGTGAAGAATAAATGACTAGACATTCAAACAAAATATCCATTAGACATTCAAGAATGTTTCAATCATTCTTCACAACGAAAAGTCCATTAGTCAAACTCTTTAATGAATTTTTTGTTCAAAGGTTTAACAACTTGCTCTTACATATGATATAACTTTAGGCATCACATGTAAATCAACATATTCTTGAAAAATATTTTAGTGTCAAGATTGCACAATGATCTCTGAAGAAAACAATTATTCTAATAACAATTGTCATTGTTCTGCATAAAAGTTGAGATAAGCTTAGTTCACATGAACTAAAATATTGATAATTTCAGGAGCAAAAATAAATCATAAACTTGCTCTTAAACTCATTTCAAAAATAATAAAATATCTTGATGGTGGGGAATTATCTGATCAGATTTTCTGTGAGTCATAACCAAAATATCATTAGAAAAAAAATTACAAAATATTATTAATGAATTACTAGTAATTATAGATATCACATCATCAGCTTATACTATTTTATGATAATTCTTATGGTCGTCATCTAATATAAGATTCAATGAAGCAACTTTCATCATAGGAATTTTAAGAGAAAGTAATATCACTTATTAAAAATATTAGATTACTCATGTGAGGGAGTTGAGAGTTACGAAAATTAATGTGAGGGAGTTGCAAAAATTAAAAAGAGTAAGTTATGAAAGAAGAAAGAGGGATTTATAGACTTCTGCAAACTCTAACCTTGTTGTTGGATAATAACAATTTGTCGTTGGATAATTAACTTTTTGAATCCTCCATTGGTTCTCAAAATAGCCATACCATCTTCAATTGTGAATAAGGAAATATTCTTACATTTCCTACTATATAATGAATATTTCAAGTTTTCAATTGGTCCAAGCCTCATAATTTTTTTACTTTTCAAATTTTTATGTAAAAAATTTTCTAATCTCCTACAATTTTTATTTGTTCTAAATTTTGTCAAAAGCCAAAACATAAAATTCTAACTCCACAGGTGAAAATTTTCTAGCATCTAACACACATAATATAAGTCAAAGTGATGGAATATTTATAACTAAATGCGCTTGCACATCATCACTAATGCCATCACTATCATTACAACTATTTAGTGAATAGATCAATTTCTTAATCCTACTTATAAATTCATTCAAGTAAAGAGCATTTAGTGTTCAATTAAATTTAGGAAAATCTTTTAAACAACTTGTAACTGTATCAGCTTTGGCCAAACACCTTTTTCATAACTTTCTAAATCATTTTTACGGTTCTACCTTCATGCCTCATACATTCTGCCTCTTTGTTCAATTTTGCAAGCCCAAACCAAACAGTTTAAGGCTTAAGCATCCAAGTTAAAACAAAAGCACTCATAAGGAAAAATCAACAGGACGTAAGTCATTCATCATTGAAAACAGGCTGTGTTAGAATCTCAAATAGAGGATCACACCAAGCAAGCATGGATAGTAAACTAAATTATGATAATATCTCCAAATGGAATCTACAAACATGTATAAATAGGGAAATAAATAACAATGCTGATTGTGTAGCTATTCTCCCTAAGGTGTAAATTCATGATCTCCTAAGCAAACATAATAAATGAAAATTATATAAATGTGGTGCAATAATATTTCATAGACATCCATGAAAGATGGACATTGAGTTTATAGAAAGATCGCATTTACTAAAAAATTCCTCAGTACTGTGTTAATAACTTGAGGCTTCCATAAAGACAGAAATGCAATTCAACATACTTGATCAGCTGCGGATGATCTTCTTTACCCTTGAAGCCAGCGTGGGGGAAGTTAAATACTATCCTATCAAATCTTCTAGTCCTTAAACCAGCATGGAATTTCATTTTCGTTGCATCAACCCCATGAACAATTGATGCTCCCATCTTCTTAAGTTCCTCCACATTGGATTGAGCTTTACTATACTTTTTCAACAAAATATCTGGGAAAAGTAGTGTTTCGTTACAAAACAAAATAAAATGCATATAACAACGGCAACTACTTGAAAACTGTCATATTAGTATTATTATTTTCTCAGAGTAAATACAAAATCCATGAAGGGAGGAATCTACAGGATTGATCAATTGACCCAATCAAAATTATTGAAACACCCGATGAAGTGCAAGCACAGCACAAAAAAAAAAAATCATTTATAATTTATAAATATGATATATTTATTAGAAGATAATCACGGTAGTAGGCATTCTAAATTTTATAAATTTTATAATCCATGTAAATGCATGTGAAAATAAATACTCCAGAAGGCCACAACTACGATAACGACAAGAAGCTTAGCTTTATTGTCTGAAAAAAAAAAAATCTTTAAATGCTCAAAACCCATACGATTAGAAGGAAAGAGCCATCAACAAGATGCAGTCGTGTTATACGATCACGCCAGATTTAAAAAAAAAAATAACTAGAATGCTTTCATAGAATCTCCCTTTTACTAAAAGGTAAAATCCTATAAAGTTTTACAAAACCGGTGATTTAGCGTTAAAAGAAAGAAGGCTAAAAAGCTACCGTGAAACCCCTTCAAACAAGCGCATCAAGAAACACAAAACCCAGCAAGAACACAAAACCGACCTAAGCCAAAAAGTAGTAAATAGGACCAGCTCATTGAAAAAAGATGAATACAGTTCCAATAGTTCAATCGGGTTCTAGTTGAAGAGACAGAGAATAGACAGGACACCATAGGCGTCGTGCGAAGTGGCGAATATGTTGATAGCAGATCCAAAAGCATTGGCGAGGGATAGAGAGAAGGAGAAATCTCCTTCGCCAACGAGCAATATCTGGTGCATCGAACAGTAATGCTTCAACCATTTCACATCCTCTTCGTCGATTTCCTCGTATATTTTTGCTTTTACCTCCATCTTTTCACAAGAACACAAGTGAAAACTGAAACAGAGAGCAGTTCCGTCTTTCACACGGCGGCGGACAGGCGGTGAGGCGACCTACGAAGCGTTACCAGTAATTTATATTCGTAATTCAAATAAATATACTTTTTTTATTATGAGTTTTAAAAAGAAACTATTTTTTCTATATAAAAAAAAATATTATTGCTTAAGACATGTCAAGGGTTAAAAAATAAATATTTAACATTTTTAATATTTAAATACATTTTTTAAACTAAAATTAAATTTATTTGGATTTTATAAATTTTTAGATTGATTGTAATATTTATCTTATTTTTTTCCAACCATTAATAAAAAAATTTTGAATAATTATTTTCTTAAAATATTGAAATATTTTTTAGGGAAGAATATGAGAACTAAAGCTCAATTATCATATTAAAATAAATTAAAATGTAATAATACATGTGTCATAAGATTAAAAAAAATTTAGAAAATGCTTTTTTCTAACCATTAATCTACTGAATATAAGTTTAGACTTTCAATAAAAAAAATGAATTTAAAATTTTGTATATATATTATGTGTAATTTTATGATTTAATTTACTGAAAATTCTTTAAAAAATCAGTGCAAAAAACTTTTTTCTAATATTTTAATGAAATTATAAAATAATTTGCTTGATAGTCGTCAGTCTGGAAAAATTATTACGTTCGGTGTCCGGATTTGTCCAGAGGCGAATCCGGAAGTGCCACACCACCCGTGGCCTAGTGCATCCGGGTGATGTGGCGCATCCGGATTCGCCTCAGAACAAATTGGACATCGCACATAATAATCTATCGTTAGCCTGTCAGTAATTTTTTTGGGGTGCTCTATGAAACTAAAGTTTTGATTTAAATGAGCATTCAGATGGGAATAATTATGAAAAAAATCTTTGGAATAAAAATGGTCTTGTAATTATAGAATTTATTTTGGTTTTATTCCAAAATTATCCTGTTAGATTGGTAGGCACAAATCTTAATAAATTTTTAAATAAAAAAGTAAACTTCAAAATCGCCAGAATGTCAATTTAGCAAGTTAATGTCAGATCAAATGTCTTGTTGTGACAAACTCATAGATACTAAAAGTGATTTGGTTTGAGCCTAAACAAGCCCAAATTAAGCAAGTCGGACATATTATGATATTTTCAGGTATTAGTTGGAGCATCAAATGATTTCAAATATCATATGTTTAAGATCAAATCAAGCGCCTCAACGAGATGAATACAACGAGTCCAAAATTATTTGATTTCAATATCATTAAGGCACTTAAATTCTAAAAGAATGATTTAAGAATAATAAAATCGATAAAGCTTGTCTGATAGAATGTTGTATAATTTAGTTATAATTATGAAGCATGCTACTCTAAAAGATCGTAAATAGACTCTTATCGCTACACGAAGGGGAGGGATCGAGAAGAAAGAGGAAAGAGATAGCTCAAAAGCTTACATAAAACTATGCCATACTACCATCGGATGTCATACTACAATTGTCCAACCATCACCTTCATACAACCTCAAAAAGATCATTGGCATATAACAACTACCATCCACACATCTTCTACAAACCATTGTGGTTCAATCACTATTATCGAACCGTCACCATAAAAAACTATTGAACCTTCACCCCTTCGACAATCAACGCCTAATTAGGTCATTCAACATCATTGCTCAATTATAATCATTTAAAAATTGTCACTTGAGTACGCACCTTCAACCACTTGTTTGACCCCGAGTACTTTGCCACCGTCGCTCAACAATAGTCCTTCAATTATTGTTAATTGATTTCAATCTCTAGGTCATCATCGATTGACTTGAGCTCTCTGGCCACTGATTTTGACATCAAATATTTGTCCACCACTACATGAATACCTGAGAGAATTAAGGTGGGGTCCCATGCGAGCATATGCCCCTTCCGAAAATTAGAAAATCCCCGCATGCATTTGATCTTCTGTCATGGTGCATATTTCGGCGAGTGAAAAAGCACTAATTTTTATTTTCTCTAAAGATTGGTCCACTCTCGCGATTTGCTTGCTCTTGCGATTCGCCTGCTCCATTCGACCACCAACTTGTTCAGCGAGGTAGATTTTGTGGATTGACTTTGCACCACTCGACCGCTCTGACATCTCTGAGAAAAACGTGTTCGCCTGCTTTGCACGACCGATCCTGAGAGATAAGATTTGCATGTTATGATAGCTTTGATCTTTTTTTTTTGTGTAGAGTTATGAACTTATGATACTACCGCACATTTTGAGTGAACCGTCAGGGATGCGCCAAACATGTATAGAACAACGACTGGAAAGTTAATTTCAATGCTTTATCTTGAAATTGACTAGTGTTAATTAGATTGATGGAAGTTAGAAATTATGTTTGAGGAAATGATAAATTTATTAAATACATCATTTGCTTGTACTTAGTCATACATACACCGAAATTTTTTATAAAAAGCTTTTCAATAAACAAACTATATGAGCATGCTCACATCTTTCAAACCTTTCAAAAGAGATCGTTCGCGTCCAAATTAAATTTCTATGGACATAAGTCGATAATGTTATTTTAATTATTCTTTCGTGTTATTATAAAAAAAAAAAATCAGTCTTCCCTCTCTTTCTCTTTCATGTTTTATTAATCTGAACTGCGCTTTCACATTCGCCAAAAAATATTTTTAGCTGCCAAAATCTCAGGAAAGGACATATGCTGTAGTGCTTGGGCCCCACACTTCACATCACGCCCGCTCGCACAAAAAAAACTCTCTAGAGTTTCTTCTTTCGGACAAAATATTTAAGGGAGATTTAGGAGAAAAAATTTAATATATATATATATATATATATATATATATATATATATATATATATATATATATATATATATATATATATATATATATATATATATATAGGCAAAATTTTAGGAAGAAGCACGATTCGTGGCGTTATTAGGGGAAGAAGCGTAATTCGGAATAAATTTTAAAAGAAGCAATTACGCTATAAAGTACGGCGTATTGTAGAATGCGCTGAAATTAAACGCGTATACAAAGAATGCACTGATCTGTATAGCGCATTTATGCAATGCGCTGAACATTTAAGCGCATTCTTAAGAATGCGCTTAAATGTTCAGCGCATTCTTAAGACCTGAACTGTTCCAGCTGTCGAATATTATCTGCTTTGGCGTTATCCCCGACCAGATCCGAAAAATGCGGTCAATTTGCGTTGCATGGGTGGCATTCAGTGCAGCTGGATTGTGATAATGATAAGGTTTTAATGATATGGTGTTTGGAGTTGAGCGATGGGAGTAATGTTTTTATTTTTTTTTTGGGAATGAGAGTTACGTAGAATGCCTATAAAAACGGAGCTGTGGTGAAGAGGGAATGTGCATCTTTTCTCAGCGCTCTGCTCTCACTTCCTTAGCTTCAGAGAGAAAGGTAATTACAGTTTTCCTTAGTTTTTTTATTTTTCTTGAATATATTTTTATTTTAGTTTTTAAAACATTTATTTGTGATCTCCCAAAAAGTGAAATGTATGATTAATTTTTCTTGATGTATTTGCAACGAAGAACTCCTGTTTGCTAATTTTTGTAATTTGTTTGTTATTTATTTCTTAGGATGTTTAGTCTTTTTAGTAGTTGGTTTATATATTGGAAACAGTTTTTTTTTTCATCATGTATTTATTTGAAGTTATTTCTAATTTCATGCGTGACCGGAGTGCTTATTTATCATATTGCAAATCCATGTGATTGGTTCGCCAGAGTCTATTAATAATAATAATTTAAAAGTGTATGATAATTTATTTGAAGTATAATTAATTTTATAAAGTGTACTTATCCGTTAGATAATTACTTCAAATGAAGAAGTAAAATGTTAGCTTGACCATTTTATATATTTTGTATAATTTCCAATTTTAAGAAAGGATTAACTGATTGAATTTATTTTTGTGAATATCAAATTTTGGTTGAAATAATTTTTCCTGAGTAGCAACGTCATGTAAGAATGCCTTTTTTTTTTTCTGAATAGCAAAATTCTGTAGAAATTGTTTATTTCTGAGTAGCATAGATCTGTAGTAATAATTTTTCTCTTCCTGAATAGCAATGTTCTAAAGATATTTTTTTGTAAAAAAAGTTTGCAATGTAGTTAAAAACACTTCTGTAATCTCCAAAAATAAATTTCTTCACGTCTAGCATAAGAAAAAAAATTTAAAAATAAAAAATAAAAAATAAAGAGTAGATGAAAAAGATAAAATAAAATTTTAAAAAAAAGAAAAAAAAACAAGCATGGTCAATCTAAGAGAACTTTAGAAGAACAGTTTTCCATTAGGGCAATATTTATGAATATAAATTTCTTTTCTAAATTTATATTATTGTTATTATAATTATATGATTAAATATAAATTTTCCCAACCTTGAAAAAACAAGTCGGATCCGCAAATGGTTGATCCTGATTATTAATGGAGAGGAAGAAAACAATAAATTTTTTTCCTTAGCTAAATAGTTTATGTTATACAACAGTTTTACAAAAAAATTTTAAAATAAAAAGAGA
This sequence comes from Dendrobium huoshanense, assembly GCA_016618105.1. NCBI lineage: Eukaryota > Viridiplantae > Streptophyta > Magnoliopsida > Asparagales > Orchidaceae > Dendrobium > Dendrobium huoshanense. The sequence continues at coordinate 16,122,091 of CM028348.1, forward strand.
ATTTGATTGGTGGAAATATGAAGAAATCTCCTTTTTAATTCCTATTTTTATGGGAATATTTTTTGAGATATGTATAAGTGAATAGAATCAGGTTATTTTTTGTTAGAGATTTAGGAAAGCATGAACTGAGTTGCGTAGTAGTTAGTTGTAACTTTGAATTTTTATTCAAATCCCCATATATAAATACTATTCATTTTGGACATTACGTTCAACGCAGAGAGAGCGAGAGAAATATTCGACTTCCAACTAATTTGTATTAGATAAATTGTTTTCAAAGAAATAATTTGAATAATTATTAAAACAACAGAAGTATAATGTATTCCCTAAAGTTTAGATCATTTTTTTATTTTTTATTTTCTTTAACATTAATGTTTAGTGAGTTATTTAATGTTTCTTATTTTTAGAATTTAATAAAATTGATTGAAAAACACTCAAAATATTTTTTCAGTATTTTGAATGCTTTAAAAATTCAACTACCACCATTGGCTACAGCCATTGTTGTCCCTACCAATCCAAAGATGTTGCCACCTACCCCACAGTAACCTTAGTTAATATATTTGATTTTTTAAAATTAAATTTTTTATATTTAGTGTGAATATAAAATTTTAATTTATCTAATTCTTAGAAAAATGAAATTTAACTTTTGTTGTGCTTGTGAAATAGAAAACCAACGAAGCAATTTGAATTTTAGGAATATTATTTTATTTCATTATTGAAAAAAAATGTTAAGTCAAATATACAATAAAAAAATGATATTTTGGAAAGCATACATGCAGAAAACTATTTTTAAAATGGGGTACTTTAGTTATTTGTTTGTGTAAGCAAGAAGTAGGACTTTAGCCTGAACAATGAAGGTCAACATATGAATCGAAGAATTTAATTACGTTCATTTCTCAAAAAATGGGGTCAAAAGTGCATTATGATGCATTAAAACGTTTTTCACTTCGTGTATTATATGCACCATGATAAGTGAAGATGCTTAAAAAAATATGACATTCTAATAATTGACCCTCCTCTATCTTTAATTTAGGATAGAATGTCACGCTTGCTACTATTTTTTGGTGGAGAGCTGCGTATCGGGGATGAGTTCACAGCCACATATATTGGTGGGCAAAATCGGCCAATAATTGTTGATTATGACATATCACTTACTATGCTAAAAGAACGAGTAATGGGCGCACTTAGGATAAATCCTACAACAAATACTGTCAGCCTAACATGTCGCCTTCGTAGTAATGGCGGGTACTGTGCTACACATATCACTGATGATGAGGTTTGTGAGTTTATGTTATTGGAGGCTAGAATTGATCCTGTCATTGTGTATGTCGAGACCGAAGAAATAAATATTGGTGATGTTGCTGGTCCGTCAACGGGGGTACAAACGTAAGTATATTGAACTTCATCATTTTACTATTTCGTTTTCGATTTACGTTTTAGCAAAACTGATGCATAACTAAATATTTTCTTTTACCAGTCAAAACCTATGGTACGACAGAGAAATAAATTCGTTTGATATGCAAAATAATTTTCAAGGCCAACTTAGTTTGTCAGAGCAACCTAATTTCATGCCAAAATCATTACGTCCACATCGTAGTGTAATCGAACATCCAATTATGGTTAGACAAAGTAATAGTATATTTGAAGAAAACCTTGTATCGTCGTCATACATACCTCAGTCAGAACAAACTGAAAATGTTTGGTTAGAAGGAGGCATAATGGATGATAATGACGTAGGTTCATACGAGACTATGGATAGTGGTAGTACTAATTCAGGAGATGAATGTAGTGAACCAGAAACAAATTTATATGGATCAATGAATAATAATTCGAATGATGAAAATATTGGTGTTGAGGTCATTGAGGACCATGCAAGACGAAATGTAGCTGGAGTAGAATCTATGGAGGCAGACAACAACTACAAGGAAACAATTGAAACATCTGAACAATGGGATCGTAATGATCAGTGTGATCCTCCTGTCCCCAATATTGTCAGCTCAAACGAAGCAGTCATTCCTTCTGAAATTTATGAAGGTCAAATATTTCATAACAAAGAAGATTTACAGGCTGTAATTAATGGATGATCCATTTCACAAAATGTTGAGTACATAAATTCGACTTCGAACAAAAGTTGTATAAGTATTTTATGTAGTCAATATAACAATGTGCATAGGGCTTGTTCTTGGCGTCTACATGCATCACGAAGTAAAAGACTTGGTGGCCTTTGGAAAGTCTCATCTGTGGGTCCTCCGCATAGTTGCACTCAGCCTATTATGCTTGGTGGGCATCACAATTGCACCTCAAAATTCATATGTAGGCATATTAAGCCTATTATAAAACAACAGCTCGATATGAAGCCGAAGGAGGTAATTGCAAGAATAGAGTCAAAGTTCGAAATGAAGATTTCATACATGAAGGCTTGGGATACCCGTAGAAAAGCTATTGAATCAATATTTGGTACGTATGAAGAATCATATCGTTCCCTTCAGCGTTTTATGGAAGCTATACGGTTGACACAACCTGGAACTGTATCCAATATTGAAGTGGTTGGAGGATCACGATTTAAGGCTTTATTTTGGGCATTTGGCCCCTCAATTTATGGGTGGCAACATTGTCGGCCCATCCTAAGCCTTGATGGAACTTTCTGTCACGACCCGACCCGACGGGGACGGATCCCGCCCGAGCCGGATCGCGACGAGCGCGCTAAACTTGCTTATCCAGGATCTGGCTTTGGATTAGGTTGCTGAACTGATCTTCCAAATACTTAACTCAACAGAAACACACAGAACAACAGAGCTACTAAAATATCAAATGCAGCGGAACAAAACATCTATCTTTTCATTTCCTCAAAATAATCATCTACAGAACAGTACATGGCTTTCAACAGAAAGAAATACAGAACAGAAAAGCCATGACTGTACAAAAATCAAAAGTACAAAAGTACCTAATCGGATCAGACTCTGAAACTAATCCTGGACCTCCTTGCCCTTCCCAGAACCTGAAAACCACCAGAAAGCAAGGGTGAGCTCAACAGCTCAGCAAAGCAACAAACCACCAATCTAAATTCTCAGAAACCAAAACCAAACTCATCAGACAGAAATCAGATCAGAAATCGGAACAGAATCAGAAATCAGAACTTATACGGACAGATATCAAATCAGAATCGGAATCGTACAGATCATATCAGAACAAATCAACAGAGTCAGAATCAGAAATCAGAAATCAGAATCGTACGGATCATATCATGTCATAATCACAATTTCGTACAGAACAGAATAGACACAGAAAACAGAACAGATACATATAGCTAAATGCCCTGACACTGATGGAATCTCTACGGATTCCGGCCCCTTATGCCTCCCTTCCCAGACACTGACTGAATCTCATAGGATCCAGGCCCCTTATGTCTCCCTTTGTGCTCACGGCACCAAAACAGATGTGCTTATAGCACCAAAACAAAATTCATCGGATCCGGAACAGAACATATATCAGATTTTCAGATTTGAGCTCATTTCAGATTTCCCGTTTCACTAACTGAATCTCATAGGATTCAGGCCCCTTATAACTCCCTTTTTATAGCTTATACACATAGCATTTCAATTCAGAAGAAATACGGACAATTCAGAAATTACCCAAAAAATCGGGCAGCACAACGGCAGTATACAGAATTTACACAAAATTCCTGAAAATAACAATTTACCAAATTGACACAGAATACAGATATTAACATTTCAGAACCTTTATTCTACTGCACAGATAAATTCCAATTTCACAGAAAAATCCGGTCGACTAAAAACACAATCGAATCAAAAATACCCGGACGAAAATCTTCAAAATATAGTCAAAACGTGCACACCCGGCACGGCAACGATATACAGAAAGTTACGCGGTAAAAACTGAACCAATCAAAAGATACGAACGAAAAACCGTAACGAAAACGAAATCCGGACAGAAAATACCGCCAACCGCGACGGAACTGAAAATTGAGAAAGGTAGAATGTGCCTTACCTCGTGCACAGCAAATTCCTCAACAGTCACTTCGAACGAAAACGGCTCCGCGTCTTCCCGAAATCAACTTTTCCAAGAATGCCCTCGACTTTCTCTCTCCTCAAAAAGATATTTTATAAAATCTGATTTTTCTCTCTCTTCAAAACGACAGAAATCAGCTTTACAATACACAGATCGGCCCGGCCGATCGCAGCATCGTCCCGGGACGATCCGACCAAATGGATCGGCCTGGTCTCCATTCAGGGCTGTGGTTTGGACGATATTTTCTACAGTGCCTATCGGCCTGGCCGATGTCTCCAATCGGCCTGGACGATGCCTGCAGAACAGCACCTGGAGCAAAACTGGCACATTCTGGAGCTGAACTTACATTGATCGTCCCAGGACGATCCCAGATCGTCCTGGACGATACTGGAGCAGATTGTGATATTACAATCTCCCAAACTCAGAAAAATGTCGTCCTCGACATTATCCAATCCAAACGCAGTCAAAACAAGTACGGGTACGACCGTCTCATATCAGACTCCTTTTCCCACGTTGCTTCCCGTGCAGTCCGGTGCTTCCATTGGACTTTAACCATCGGAATCTCTTTATTTCTTAACTTTCGGACGTCGTACGCCAAAATCAACTCTGGCTCTTCCTTATACGCCAGATTCTCCTGAATCTCAACCTCATCAGCTGATAACTTCTTCCCAGAGTCGGATACCCACTTCCTCAGAGTGGATACATGAAACACATTATGCACATCAGGCATAGAATCAGAAAGCAATAGGCGATAAGCAGCTTTTCCAATTCTTTCCAAAATCTCAAATGGTCCAACATACCTGGGACTAAGCTTGCTTACCTGACCAAATCTGCTCACACCTTTCATCGGGCTGACTTTAACATACACAAAGTCACCGACCTGAAACTCAACAAATCTGTGCTTCTGATTGTAATACTTCTGCTGACGGTCTTGAGCGGCTTTCAATCTTTCTCTTATCAAACTGATCTTCTGAGCAGTTTCATCAGCAAAAGTGGCCCCCAAAGCCAGTCTATCTCCGACCTCCGTCAGAGTCAAAGGAGTACGGCACTTCCTGCCATACAGAGCCTCGTACGGTGCCATACCGATACTGGACTGAAAACTGTTGTTATAGGCAAACTCAATCAGCGGTATATGATCTTCCCAGCTTCCGCTAAAGTCCAGAACACAAAGCCTCAACAGATCTTCCAGTACCTGAATAGTCCTCTCAGACTGTCCGTCGGTCTGAGGATGAAAGGCTGTACTGAAATGCAATTTCGTACCCAAGCCTTGCTGAATGCCCTTCCAAAGTCTGGAAGTAAAGCGTCCATCTCGATCAGAAACAATCACTCGAGGCACACCGTGCAATCTGACTATTTCCTTCACATATATCTGTGCCAAGCGTTCAACTGAATCCGTCTGTCTGATCGGAAGAAAATGGGCTGACTTCGTCAATCGATCCACAACTACCCAAATAGCATCATGTCCTTGTCGTGATCGAGGAAAACCCATCGCAAAATCCATCGTTACCTCCTCCCATTTCCACTCAGGGATAGGCAACGACTGCAACAGTCCACCTGGTCGCTGATGCTCTGCCTTCACCAACTGACAGGCTTCGCATCTCGACACAAACTCCGCCACATCCTTCTTCATCCCAGGCCACCAGAACAAAAGCTTCATATCAGCGTACATCTTACCACTGCCTGGATGAACAGTGTAGCCAGAATGATGAGATTCATACAGAATCTCCCGCCTTAGATCTCCAAACACAGGTACCCACAACCTGTTCTTACAGAAAATAGCACCAGAATCAGAAATTCGAAGTTCAGGAGTCTTACCAGATCCAATCTGAGCTATCAACTTCGAATACTCAGAATCTGACTTCTGGGCTTCTTGAATCCGTGCTTCCAAAGAAGACTGAATACTCATCTGAGCCAACTCCAAATCACTGGAGGAAATCACCTCCAACTGCAATCTCTCCAAATCACGAATCAGAAAGTCATCACAGGTAAGCTGAATACCTGAGAATCCAGAAGACTTCCTGCTCAAAGCATCTGCTACCACATTCGCCTTCCCAGGCTGATACTGAATAGTCAGGTCATAGTCCTTGATCAACTCGAGCCACCGTCTCTGCCTCAAATTCAGATCCTTCTGAGTAAAAATATACTTCAGGCTCTTATGATCAGTAAACATCTCACATGTGACGCCATACAGATAATGCCGCCAAATCTTCAAAGCAAAAACAACTGCAGCTAACTCCAGATCATGTGTCGGGTAATTCTTCTCATGTGGTTTTAACTGTCTCGAAGCATAAGCAATTACCTGACCATGCTGCATCAGGACACATCCCAGTCCTTTCAGTGAAGCATCACTGAACACCTGAAAACCTTCCGTACCTGATGGAAGAGCTAACACTGGAGCTGAAGTCAAACAATCCTTCAATCGCTGAAAACTAGCTTCACACTCCAGTGTCCAAACAAAAGGAACCGACTTCTGAGTCAGTCTCGTCAGAGGAGTCGAAATCTGTGAAAATCCTTTCACAAACTTCCTGTAATACCCGGCCATGCCCAAGAAACTACGTACCTCAAATACCGTAGTCGGCCTTGGCCAATCAGCAACTGCTTGAATCTTCTGGGGATCTACAGAAATACCTTCTCCGCTAATCACATGCCCTAGAAATGAAATGCTCTTAAGCCAGAATTCACACTTGGAGAACTTGGCATACAGCTGATGCCTCCTCAAAGTCTCCAACACAATCCTCAAATGTCTGACATGGTCATCCTCAGATGCAGAATATACCAGAATATCGTCGATGAAAACGATCACAAACTGATCCAAAAACTCCCTGAATACTCGGTTCATCAGATCCATGAAAATCGCAGGCGCATTGGTTACCCCAAAAGGCATAACCAAAAACTCGTAGTGCCCGTACCGAGTACTGAAAGCAGTCTTCACCACATCAGATTCCTTTACCTTCACCTGATAATATCCGGATCTCAAATCAATCTTCGAAAATACTGAAGATCCGGAAAGCTGATCAAACAAGTCATCTATCCGCGGCAAAGGATACTTGTTCTTGATCGTGACCTTGTTCAAATCTCTGTAATCAATACACATACGGAGTGTACCGTCCTTCTTCTTCACAAACAGAACAGGTGCTCCCCAAGGCGAAACACTAGGACGCACAAAACCTCTGTCCACCAACTCCTGAAGCTGAACTTTCAACTCAGAAAGTTCTTTCGGTGCCATCCTGTACGGAGCTTTCGATATCGGAGCGGTACCCGGAAAAACATCGATAGAGAACTCCACATCTCTATCCGGAGGTAAACCAACCAACTCCTCAGGAAAAACATCAACAAACTCCCGTACCACAGGGATCTCAGAAACAGAACCAACCTCCAGGTTCAGATCCCGCACCGAAGCCAAAAATACTGGGCATCCCTTCTTCCACATTCTGCTCACCTCCAATGCAGAAATCAGACTGGAGAGAACACCTCGTAATCCCTGAAATACAACTCTCTCTCCAGCCACAAGCAAACTCACTTGCTTCTTCAAACAGTCAATCTGAGCCTCATACTGACTCAGCCAATCCATTCCCAGAATCACATCATACGAAGAAATCGGTAATCGAATCAAACTTGATTTCCACTTCTTGCCAGAAATCTCGATCTCACACAAACAAAACTATCGAGCAATCAATGGATTTCCAGCCGGTAAAATCACAGACAAAGAAACCGGTAAAACCATCGAATCCAAATGTAAAAGCTCAAAACAATGCTCGGACAGAAAAGAATGACTCGCTCCAGAGTCAAACAAAACACGACAGGGCTGATCAGAAATGTAAACCGTACCTGTCACAACATCCGGAGCATCACGAGCCTCCTGCTGACTCAAGCTGTAAACTCGTGGCTGAACTGGAACAGGAGCTGAAACAACAGAACTACTCTGCTCCCTCTGAATCGTAGGTGGTCTCCGTGGTGCAGAACTAAAACCACCACCTCTACCAGTAAATCCCTCAGGGCGTGGAGGAACAGTCCTCGGTCTTCCTGCTGCTGAACCAACAGGTCTGACTAAGCCCTCAGATCGCTGCTCATATCCCATCTGTGGACATTCTGCAATCCTATGTCCTGGCTGACCGCATCTGAAACAAAGACCAGCTACCCTGTAGCACTGGCCATGATGTCGCCGTCCACAACTCTGGCACACAGGTGCCATACTGACAGATCCAGAACTAGTCGTACTGGTAGCAGTACCAGACGACCCTCCGCTCCTGGAATCTCCAGATCCAGAACCAGAAACAAATCTCCTCTTTCAAGAGGAACCACTGCCTGATGTCTCACCTCCAAACCTCTTCCTACTCGCAGTCCACCGCTGCTGAGTAGTCGTCATGTCATTCTCAATCAGACGAGCTCGCTCCACAAGCTCAGAGAAATCAGTGATCCTGAACGGTATCAAAGGCTGCCTCAAAGTGTCTCGTAAGCCTCTCAGAAACCTGTAGCACCTCTCAGCAGACGTGCTAACCAGCTGCGGAGCGTACCTGGCTAATGCAGTAAACTCAGCCTCGTACTGCATCACCGTCTTGCTCCCCTGAACCAGTCTCAGAAAACTCTCCTGCATCTGCTGTCGTGCAGAAGGGGGAACAAACCAGTCTCTGAACACCTCAGTGAACTCTTCCCAAGTGATCAAAGAGTTCAGTCTACCCTGAAATCTGGCTGCCTGCTGGCCATCCCACCAGTGCTCAGCCTCTCCGTCCAACAGAAAGACAGCTAACGGAACCTTCCTGTCTGCAGGACACTGCATTCCGTCAAAAGTCTTTTCCAACCGCCTCAGCCACTCCTCGGCTGCTCTGGGCTCAACAGCGCCCTCAAACCTCGGAGGCTTCAACCTCAAAAATAACTGCAGGTGTCGATCAATGTCCTCAGATCTAACAGTAGAAGCTCTGCTCTGGGTCTCGCTCATCATCTGAGCAACAAGTGACGCAAACTGAGACAGCGTATCAGCACCGACCACTGGGGCTGTACTCCCCACTGGTGCTGCCTGATCGTCACTCTGACCGTCTGTCATGTCTGGGTCTGGCTGATCCATACAGAAAAATCCAGAAAATCCGGAAAACTATCACAAAAACAACACAATAAAAAGCCAAACGACTCAAAACTACCTCCCAGACAGACTCACTGATCACTTCCTAGAGCTCTGTTTTACAATCCAACCAGTTTCCAAAACCAGTGCTCTGATACCACAAAAGCTTGTCACGACCCGACCCGACGGGGACGGATCCCGCCCGAGCCGGATCGCGACGAGCGCGCTAAACTTGCTTATCCAGGATCTGGCTTTGGATTAGGTTGCTGAACTGATCTTCCAAATACTTAACTCAACAGAAACACACAGAACAACAGAGCTACTAAAACATCAAATGCAGCGGAACAAAACATCTATCTTTTCATTTCCTCAAAATAATCATCTACAGAACAGTACATGGCTTTCAACAGAAAGAAATACAGAACAGAAAAGCCATGACTGTACAAAAATCAAAAGTACAAAAGTACCTAATCGGATCAGACTCTGAAACTAATCCTGGACCTCCTTGCCCTTCCCAGAACCTGAAAACCACCAGAAAGCAAGGGTGAGCTCAACAGCTCAGCAAAGCAACAAACCACCAATCTAAATTCTCAGAAACCAAAACCAAACTCATCAGACAGAAATCAGATCAGAAATCGGAACAGAATCAGAAATCAGAACTTATACGGACAGATATCAAATCAGAATCGGAATCGTACAGATCATATCAGAACAAATCAACAGAGTCAGAATCAGAAATCAGAAATCAGAATCGTACGGATCATATCATGTCATAATCACAATTTCGTACAGAACAGAATAGACACAGAAAATAGAACAGATACATATAGCTAAATGCCCTGACACTAACGGAATCTCTACGGATTCCGGCCCCTTATGCCTCCCTTCCCAGACACTGACTGAATCTCATAGGATCCAGGCCCCTTATGTCTCCCTTTGTGCTCACGGCACCAAAACAGATGTGCTTATAGCACCAAAACAAAATTCATCGGATCCGGAACAGAACAGATATCAGATTTTCAGATTTGAGCTCATTTCAGATTTCCCGTTTCACTAATTGAATCTCATAGGATTCAGGCCCCTTATAACTCCCTTTTTATAGCTTATACACATAGCATTTCAATTCAGAAGAAATACGGACAATTCAGAAATTACCCAAAAAATCGGGCAGCACAACGGCAGTATACAGAATTTACACAAAATTCCTGAAAATAACAATTTACCAAATTGACACAGAATACAGATATTAACATTTCAGAACCTTTATTCTACTGCACAGATAAATTCCAATTTCACAGAAAAATCCGGTCGACTAAAAACACAATCGAATCAAAAATACCCGGACGAAAATCTTCAAAATATAGTCAAAACGTGCACACCCGGCACGGCAACGATATACAGAAAGTTACGCGGTAAAAACTGAACCAATCAAAAGATACGGACGAAAAACCGTAACGAAAACGAAATCCGGACAGAAAATACCGCCAACCGCGACGGAACTGAAAATTGAGAAAGGTAGAATGTGCCTTACCTCGTGCACAGCAAATTCCTCAACAGTCACTTCGAACGAAAACGGCTCCGCGTCTTCCCGAAATCAACTTTTCCAAGAATGCCCTCGACTTTCTCTCTCCTCAAAAAGATATTTTATAAAATCTGATTTTTCTCTCTCTTCAAAACGACAGAAATCAGCTTTACAATACACAGATCGGCCCGGCCGATCGCAGCATCGTCCCGGGACGATCCGACCAAATGGATCGGCCTGGTCTCCATTCAGGGCTGTGGTCTGGACGATATTTTCTACAGTGCCTATCGGCCTGGCCGATGTCTCCAATCGGCCTGGACGATGCCTGCAGAACAGCACCTGGAGCAAAACTGGCACATTCTGGAGCTGAACTTACATTGATCGTCCCAGGACGATCCCAGATCGTCCTGGACGATACTGGAGCAGATTGTGATATTACACTTTCCTACTAGGGAAGTATCGTGGGACACTTCTTGTGGTTGTGGGAATTGATGCAAACGGTGGATTATTTCCGTTGGCCTTTGCAGTTGTTGAATCCGAGAGCAACGAATCATGGGTTTGGTTCCTTAAGAACTTACATGACTTGGTTGAAGTAGTTCAACTCCGTCAAAATTTATGTATAATATCTGATAAGCATCCTGGTTTGGTTAGAGGGTGCAGAGAAATTTTTCCTAACGTCGTTCATAGACACTGCCTGCGCCATCTGCGTGAGAACTACAAAAATTTTTTACGTCGCAAAGCTATTCCTGATGTTGATGGCCTGTGCATTAATATGTACTTAGCTGATACTACTGATGATATGGTGAACTTCACTCGCATGATGAACCACATTAAAAATGTGAAGCAAGAGGCGTATGACTGGTTAATAGAACGTGATGTTAGTAATTGGTCATTACTATTTGACAACGGGTGTCGATACAGCATCTTAACAACCAATGCATCATAATATTTTAATGGAGTTCTTAAACGTGCTCGTGGACTACCCATTCAAGGTCTGGTAATGTCCATATACTATAACCTTGTATCTTTATTCGTTAGGCGTTCTGCAGACGTTGAGAAGTGGATTATGTCTGGGGAGTCTGAATTTGTTCCACGTACGATGGCAACATTACAGCGAAATGAACGTGAGGCTAGAAGATGCCCACAACCCATAACTATTAATAGAGGTGAATTTGAAGTAGTGGATTCGTCATGTCGCCCACATAGAGTTGAGATTCCATCACCTGAAAATTGTACATGCACATGTAAGAAACCACAACTCTATCATGTGCCGTGCGTCCATGTCATAGCGGTCGCCGGATATAGGCGATGGAATCATAATCCGTTCGTATCACAGTACTTCTCACTCAACTCCTATAGGGCAACATACTCCGGCTTATTTCATGTTGTTCCTCCGAAGGAAGTTTGGCCGAACTTCAGCGAAGTTCAGGGAATAAAACCTTTACTTGCACCGGCTTTCAGAAGGCATGCAGGTAGACCAAGAACCAACAGATTTCGTAACACAATGGATGAGGGTCGTTCAACATCAAATAAGAGGTGCGGACATTGCAAGCAAAATGGTCATAATAGAGCAACGTGTCCAAATAACCCAGGATCATCGAGGTAAAAAACATATTAAATTAATATTTACTTCACTACAATATGTTATATTGTTCGTTTCGAGATTGACTAAAATGATTAATTTTTTCTTAATGATTAGAAGATATCATCGGTAGATCGAGGGATGCAATCTGAAAGCTACGACTAAGGATTGGGAACCGCATCATTTAGAGAATCAAAAGTCGGAGGCACATACATTTTATGTATCAAAATAATTGTAATAACTTTGATGTCCGCTAAAAATTTCTTTAGTGCAATGAATCTTTCACGAGTTTTTCCTCTCCTAATGCCCCACTCGAAACTATTACAATATTAGATTTTAAAATATTTATTTCAATATTGTATCTATAACATTTTACTTGAAATTTTCCTCGAAAAAATTCGCAATTTTTTTAGAATAGTTTAATCTATAACTAATTATTTCAATATTGTATCTATAAGAATTTGTAAAATATAGCCATGGCTGAAAGAACTCGGCGGCATCGTGGCGGGCGTCGTACCACCCAACAGGAGAACACGGAGGAACCGATTCGAGAAATGAGCATATCATCGTTGGGGGCATCTCATAGGGCGCATGATCCAGATCAGGTATAAATGCAATTCAAGTGTATTTTTGTATATTATGTAGTGCAAACATCTCTATATTTCTTATAATTGCTTCTTCTTACATTATTGACACAGGCATCTCCTTTGGTTGCCTCGACCCATCTACGTACAGCACGTGAGTGGCCGGTAGAGTGCCCCCGCATGATTTATGTTCTACGTAACCTCGGACTGCATAACATTCGACATCTACAGTTCATATGTTTGGATCATAATCTCATAACAGCACTTGTCGAGAGATGGTGTCCGCTTACGAACAATTTTCATTTCACGGTTGGAGAAATGACAATAACGCTGCAAGATGTGCAGGTTATACTGGAACTACGAATTGATGGGCCAGCCGTTGTGGGACCAAATGTTGTTGGATTAGGTCGTCGGTGGGAGTCATGGCCAGAATGCTGTGATGAACTACTTGGTACACATCCGGGTAGAGAAACTGTATACCATGCTCCAGGCGATGAAGAGGACACGGCCACTTTTAGGATGGGTAGTTCACAGTTTGAGTCAATGCTACCCTTACGTTGGCTTCGATGGACTTTCTATAGAGATTCGTATGAACAGCTGGCTCCTGGTCCATTTCTTCATCATGTCCGGGCTTACATCCTTTTCATGATTCGGTGCTTTTTGATCCCAGACACATCGCGGTCACATGTGTCCTTGCAGTGGTTGCCCTTGCTTATGGATGTCGACTCATTCGGTCAAATGTCTATTGGATCTGCTGTTCTTGCACATCTATATAGAGAGCTGTGTAATGCGACCAAGCCCACACGTACTTATATTGCCGGATGTGCTGCATTACTACAAGTATGGTCGTGGGAGAGATTGTACATTGGCCGACCCACACTGCGTGTACCACGAATACATGATTTCGCTGGAAAACCCCTTGGTTGCAGGTATTATTATTTAAATATAGCAAGAGTTTAAACATAGATAATATTTACTTATGCTTTTACCAATTTAACGTAGGTGGGCTGAAGATCGGATACGTGAACTGCCCTCTGGCAACACGTTGACATATCGTGATGAGTTCGACGGTTTACGACTAAGTCAGGTAAAAGGAAATTTTGTACTACACCCCTAATCAATTATTCCTTTATCCTATCATTGTCTTGACATCCTTGACTTCTTTAAATGTAGGTGAGCTTGACTCCGTACACGGATGACATTCTAGCAACTTTGCCTGCTGAATGTTTGGAGGGGATCGACATATGGCGAGCTAGAGTGCCACTCATTAGCTGGAAGCGTACCGAGTGGCATCTTCCTGATCGTGTTATGCGGCAATTCGGGGGGATACAATTCACTGATGTTCCACCCATGGAATTAAATTTTAGAAGGATTGATGGAAGAGGTAGAGCTGATCTCGATTGGACTGTTCAGTATAGAGATTACCTAGAGATCTGGGAAGATAGGAGAGCGTATGTTGTAGCAATAAACCGCCCAGAAGGAACAGGTAATCAAGAGTTAGGTACTTACCTACGGTGGTATAGATCATGGGCTTCCATCTATTTGTTAAAGCCTCAAATAGAGCCGCCAGAAACTTTCTTTCCTCGCTCTCTCCAGGCGAACGCTTAGTGGTACGTCGCAATAATTAATTTTTTTACAGAATTCATATAAAGCATATTTTGACAAATAGTTTTTATCACGTAGGCTGACTACTACATACGTTCAAGTGCTATTCTTGAACCCATTGGCGGGGGGTCATGGACAAAATGCAAGTTCATTACAGTTAGCAGTTGACCAGGTTTCGGAGCTCTCCGCCAGAGTGCATCGTTCAGTTTATATCGACTATACCACTTTTGACACTACACCACCTGAGATGAGTCAAGCTAGGGCAGAAGGTATACGTTCTCATGGCTCTCAAGGGCCAAGACGATCAACTTCTGATGCTCCATCTACATCCAAGAGAAGTCGACGACAGCAGAATACTGAACGAGAACCCCCAAGACATTCAATACACATTCCATCGAGCACTTATGACATGTCTGGGGCAGGACCTTCCACACAACATTGGAGCCCATTGGCAGTACAAGAGAGCAGTGCACATGAAATCTTTTATGGTACGCCATCTCAACAACCCGCAACACAAACATTTGTACCCATAGCGGTACCAGAGTGGATGTCAAGGGTTGGGTTACCTTCCTCCCCCTTGCAGCAAGATATATTATTAATGGGAGGACAAACTTCATAACAATATACTGATGTGAGGCAACATCAATCTGAACTTCCACCACAAGATGAGGAATTTATTGAGGAAGAGCAACAGCTACAACGACGCAGAAGGAGAGCTCCTGATAGATATACTCCTGGTAGTAGGGCTCTTCCTCGTCATCGATAGATGGGCTGGGTTGTATGTGATTGTTACATATGCTTACTATGCAAGCTTACATATGATTACTATTTCAGTTGTATGTGATTGTTAAATTTTAGATGATATGTAAGACCACTTAAGACCTGTTATTTATGCTCTCTTCTTTATATTCAGCACGCAAAATATAGTATTCTATACATTCTTTCATACTTGAGTTAAATTTTATTCCAAGCCATTTCACAACATTTTTCGCTCCATGGTTCATAGGAATCCACAAGTGAAGGAAGAAGAAGTTTATTATTACAAAATATACTCTGAGGTCAATGAAGAAATGAGAGGCGCACCAACACACCAAGTAATAGAAGATGGAAGTACCCGTATACATGAAAGTTTAGCTTATAACACAGATGAGATCTTGGAAGCAAAAGCCACAAGAAATGAAATTTTTAGATGTCTTCTACATACTTGGGGGGAAGACGAGGATGTCGTCCTGTGGCATGAAAATGATGATATTATGAAATTAAGGCAATATAGAACTGGCTATGAACTTCGATCGAGTGGTTGGAAGTTGCTACAAGATAGATTTTGCGATATGAACGGCCACCTAGTATCATTAAATTTTCTAAAGGAACGTATTCGAGAACTGGGTTGCGATAGACACGGTACAGTTGAGCCGGGGATAGGAATATCAATGCTTGATATGGATCACTGTATTATATATCAACATTGGTTGCCTAAAGAAGATAAATGGCTCTTAGATAACTACAAAATGCTAACGCACTGTTCTCAAGATGGAAAGGAGAAATAATTTTTAGCTAGCGAAGATTGGAACCACCTGCAACACGGATTTATGTACCACTTCAAATGTTGTCCAACACAATCGCAACTTCAAGCTCGTGTACGACTTTTGCTTAGGAAATGACTATAATGTGTGCTTAAATTAAATCAATTATTAATATTTGATGTATAAGATTAAGGTGCTAAGTAACTCAAATACTTGTTCTCCTTTTTTTTTCGTATGATTGTCCTTTGCATAATTAGTTGTATTATTTCCTTAAGTATAAACTCATTACGCATTTGCTTAAATTTCAGCACATAATGTCATCATCATCATCAAGGACCTCATCAATAAAGTGCTCACCATCTAGGGATTTCCTTCATATTATTCCAAGAGAGAAGTTGATATATGATGACACAATTTGATTAACAGAATCAATGTCGTACCCTATGAATGATTTCTTGGAGGAGAAAGCAAGATCAAATGAATTTTTTCGCTGTTGTCTACATGAATGGTCTTGGTATGAAGAGGATGGTTTATGGGATACATATCACGAAGTTATCAAAAGTCGTCATCCCATGTATGTGGATGGAGAAAGAATTACTGATATGGGCTAAAAATTTGTACGACAAAGGTTTACGGATCATAATGGTCACTTTGCTCCAATACCTATTCTTAGTACAAGAATTAATGAAATCACACAGAAAAAAGATGGTTCCGTTGTGGTCAATGCTGAGAATCCAATAACCGATGTGCAACATTGTATCCTATATAAAAGATGGCATACTAATCAAGATGCATTTCTATTAAAAAAATATAAAGAGCTGAATATTATAGATGATAAAAAGAAGGAGTTTCTAAACATTAAAGATTGGCAGTACATCCAACAGCAGTTCACAGCAAATTTCTTATGCTGTCCAACTCTAACCCAACTCCAAGCGCGTATGCGCATAGTTCTTAGCCAAATGTAATAATAATTTGTTTACTTTTCTTCAATCCTTATCAGATGTCAACCTTTCTATTACTAAACAAATCCTGTATTTTCATGAATCTGTGTTAATGATTTTTCGCACTATTCCAATTGCAATATCTCTAAAAAATTTAACTAGTTCTATTTTGGATTTAAATAAAAATAACTTATGATATTATATATTACATTTATTTCTTATTTAAATTCATTCTCATTATTTATAATTATATTTCAATCTTCATCTATACACGTAATTATTATTGAAAAAATAAAATATAACAAAAAGTTATCTTATATACCAATAATTTTCTATAAATGAATAGCGTAAAAATTAACGTGTAAATTTTTTAGACTATAGAATAATTTCAAAAATTTGGTTTTCTTAAAACAATCCTATTACTTCTCATTTTTCAAATAAAAAAATTAATTACTTTATATTATATTTTTCAAAAATATTAATATAGTTAAATTTATCAATTTTAAGTTAATAAATATATATAATACATATAACTTAAAAGACACATATTTAACTATTAAACTTATCAGCAAAATAATTAAGATTCTATATTCATGCACTGAAATTGAGGCACCATATTTGTTTTTTTTATAGTTAATAATATGAAGCAAAATAGGAATGATTGAACTTAGTATCAAACAACGTTTTCAAGCACAGAAATTGCATCAAAATGTCGTCTACTCTGAATACGCTTAATGTTTTGGCGCAAACCGTGGATCATCTAAAATGCGCTAATCCAATTGGCGCATTACAGTAATGCGCCAATGCATCTGGCGCATTCTTCAATGCGCCAAATGGTCCAGCGTATCCGCAGCTTCTGAAATAATTTTCTAATTGCGCTTGTTCTCCTAAAAAATGCTACAGACCTGCTCGTTTCAAAAATTTGGCATATATATATATATATATATATATATATATATATATATATATATATATATATATATATATATATATATATATATATATATAATATAAATGAAATATATGTAACATATTTGATATTAAAATAATATAAGTTGATAAACATATAATATTAAAATTTTAGAAGTTAAATATATAAATAAAATGATATAAAATAATATGCATGTAAATTCTTTTCTTAAACAAAATTGCAAAAAAAAAAAAATGTTTTAATTAATATTCGTTAAAAAAAAAAAAGAAAGGCTAAACTTCAGTCCTTAACCTTCCAAGCGACTGCTGTTTATCTTCACTCCGACTTCCTAGCTGCTCTTAGCGAAACCCAGGACCCTCCTCCTCCGGAGCGATTATTTTGTGCGGATACCGGAGGGGAGAACTGTCCGATTCCTCGCTCGGTACCGAGCAGTACGAAGCGGGTACATTTTTGAAGCGACGTGATGTATTTTTATTAATCTCCAGATTAATAAGAGCCCGCACGTAATAATTTTTCCCTCATCTGATCCATCTTCCCGTCCCTCCATGTGAGCCTGGACAAAAGAAAGATCAAGGTTGGAGCAAGGAAATCGCATATCAGCTCTTCTCCCTCGTCGACCGATAAATCCCTTTCTCGGTTTCTCCCTACTTTATATTTTTGATACGAGATTTGGTTATGCCATTTTATTCTCAGATCTTTAATTTTTTTATAATAATATTAAAAGTAGTTAGAAAATGTGTTACATCAGAAATTCTGTTACTAAGAACGCAGGTTACAATAATGATCTGAATGTGCAGATTCTTTTGGCAAAATATTTCAGAGGATCAGATTTCACAGAAGAAAAAAAATGAAATAAATTTAATTTAAAAATAAGAAAAAATGCACCTGAAAACGTGAAAAGAACTTGTGTTTTCTATGAAATGCAACAAAAATTATTGATCGAGCCTTTATATATAATTATTTAAATAATTATGTTATATTTTAAAACAATTTTTATTTCATCTTTCTTATTCTCTCTCTTACACTGATATAAGTTACGTGACTATTCTTTATTAAGCATTCTTTTTAATCTATCAAAATTTTAGAAAAAAGACATCCTCACAACACCCTTTTATCCATAGTTGCCCCCTCAACATCCGCTCTCATTCACATAAAACAAATGCACAAAACAGCAAACAAAAAAACAACAACATAAATTTCCT
This sequence comes from Dendrobium huoshanense, assembly GCA_016618105.1. Lineage (NCBI taxonomy): Eukaryota > Viridiplantae > Streptophyta > Magnoliopsida > Asparagales > Orchidaceae > Dendrobium > Dendrobium huoshanense. The sequence continues at coordinate 16,141,063 of CM028348.1, forward strand.
AAGGCACTATCACTTACATGTAAAACAAGGAACAGACTACTCATGTTTTCAAAATTTCTAAGACACTAAGTAAAAATAAAAGAGACGTTCTCACCGCTTTCACAGCAAAAAAAAAAAAAATACTGAGTTCCTGATATACTCTCTTGGTCACTTGAAGCTAGGTTGCCTAGGCTTGAGTTTCGCGGAGCCCTCTTCTACTTGAGAAGTTTTTTTGTGCAGACTTCAGATGTAGTTCTAGGTTTGGACTCCAATTAAATTAAGACACGTAGATTTTTAAGACCCAATGATTGACCCCGCCTAGTTATGAAAATTTTGAAATCAGCAGTAGCTCACTTATTTTTTATGTTTAAAAAAAAAAGAAATTTGTGAAAGCTCTCAAATATTTAGGGTTTTTGCGGAATAAAATTCTTGGTGTCTGTTGAGGAAAAAATATGAGAAATAGGTTATGAATATGGAGATTTGTTTCGAGGAATTCACATTATATGAAGAACCATTGAAAAAGAAGAAAAAACTTAGTAGTAACATATATTTTACTTACAAAATAATTTCTTTTCATTATATTTTATGAGGTAATATATGTTATATGTTTTGCTAAGCTTAATTTTTCAATAGAGAAATCTAGCGTAAAGGAAAATTGATGCGGACATCAGACCCTTAATGTTCCATCAGAGACGTGGCCGATGATCGACGACTATGATGACGCCTTTTTTATTTCAATTATATGTGATGTATTAATTTATTTTCTGTCCTTTTTCCATTTATGCTCTTGCTTAGTTCTTTGTAAGCCCCGAGGGCATTATTGTTTTTTATTTTTCCCTCCTTGTATTTGTCTATTTAAATCCCTCCTCTTCTTGGAGAAGGGCTAATGATGATTAATATGAAATTTTCAGCTTGTGCTTATGGATCTCTTTGTGAGTTATAAGTTTTCTCTCTTTGGATGACACTACAGGAAAACACGCGAATACCGTCGGATTTTCCGGCGGAATAGTCTGGACGGTAATAAACGGCGCCGTTTCCGGCGGATGTGTTTGACGTAAAGTTTGCGTCAACCTTTCCGGCGCAAAATACGCCGTAAATGTACCGACGCATATTCCGCCAGAAAATCCGACGGCACAGGGATGCCTGAACCGTTTCCGTCGCACGTTACGGCGGAACTGTTACGGCGTATGTTACCGGCGGAAATTGCGCCGGCTTATTTTAAACTCAACGAAATATAACCGACGGAGTAGACGTCGGAAATTATACCGACGTCACTAATGCAACTACCGGCGGAACATCCGCCGGTAAAAGCCCTATTTCGCGAACCCGAACCCGTCTGGCCGTCATTTGTTTCCTTACATTCTCTCACTTCGACTGCTTCGCCCGTCGCCCTCCGTCGCCGTTCGTCGCTCGCCATCGCCGACGGTCACCGGACTTCGCCGTCGACGATCGCCGGACTTCACCGAGCCTCCTTCCTAATCGCACGCCTGCCTAGTCGCGCGCCGCCGAGGAGAACCGAAGGTTTGGTTTTTGTTTTCAATTTTTTTTGCTATTTCGGTTGGATTACATATAGGATTAGCCTTAAGTTCATATCTTTTTGCTATAGTCATGATTGTTATCACTAGACATTTGCTAGAGGATAGTTTAGGGTTTAGGGTTTTGTTTGATGATCGATATTGTTCTTGTTGATAAGACTAGAGAGGGATTTGAAGGTAAACTTGAATTATGGAAATCAACATTAGTCCATATCTTTTTGCTTTAGTCATGATTGTTAGCACTAGACATTAGCTAGAGGATGTACCTTGGTGCATGCTTTTTGTTGATGATATTGTTCTTGTTGATAAGACTAGAGAGAGAGTTGAAGGTAAACTTGGATTATGGAGATCAACATTAGTCTATTTTTTTTATGTTTTAGTCATGGTTGTTAGCACTAGATATTTGCTAGTAGAGGATGTACCTTGGTGCATGCTTTTTGTTGATGGTATTGTTCTTGTTGATAAGACTAGAGGGTGTTGAAGGTAAAGTTGGATTATACATGGAGATCAACATTACTCCATATCTTTTTGCTTTAGTGGTTAGTAGACCTAGTGAGGGTATTGTGACTTTGAGCGAACAATTCATTAATAAGTGTAACATAATTTTATGTTATGGATATTAGAAATATATAAATCCATTAAATTTTTACTCTTATTTATAGGTTATGGATATTAGAAATCAACGAAGTTGGATGTATAACCGATTATCTCAAGGTCGGAAGACATTAACTGATGAATTCATCAATGGGGTGAACCTTTTCATTCAGCAAGCGAAACAGCTGCCGATCTTTATATCTGAAGGAAAGTTTCGATGTCCATGTTCTAAACACAAAAATTTAGTGATCCTAGAACCAGATGACGTAACCGTTGATCTGTATCGCAGAGGATTCATGCCACGGTATTGGTATTGGACTTGTCATGGTGAGTATGAGCCACAATTTGATTATCAATGCGGTCCTTCTACAAGTAGTAATGTTGCTGAGGCTGAAAACATCCGTCCAAATCTTGAGGAATTAGTTCATGATGCAACTGGAATTTATGAAGAGTTACCGAATACGGAGGCACAGAATTTTTATGATTTATTGCATGCTGCACAGCAACCAATCTGGAAAGGGTGCACGACTCACTCAGAACTATCTGTTGCTGTGAAGATGTTAAGCATCAAGGCTGAATATAATGTTGCTCGTGAATGTTTTAATCAATTCATTGGGCTGCTTAAGGAAACCAATCCGACAGATAATTTAGTTCCTACAGATCTATATCGGACAAAGAAGTTAGTTTCGAAACTTGGTTTGACATGCACAAAGATAGATTGTTGTGTCAATGGATGCATGCTATACTTTAAAGAAGATATTGCAGAAACTGTATGCCGTCATTGCAATGCACCAAGATTTAAACCCAAATCTAGAAATAGAAGAAAACAGAAGGATGTGTCTGTTAGTAAGATGTTCTACTTTCCAATAATTCCAAGACTACAACGGCTATATGCATCCATGAGATCTGCTGCACATATGAGATGGCATAATGATCGCATTCCACAAGAAGGTGTTATCACACATCCATCAGAAGCAGAGGCTTGGAAGCACTTTGATCGTACACATCCCACATTTGCGGCAGAACCAAGAAATGTCAGATTAGGTTTATGCGTAGATGGTTTTACTCCATTCAGTCAGTCGGCTACACCGTACTCATGTTGGCCTGTGATACTTACTCCTTACAATCTTCCTCCAGAGTTATGTATGACTACTCCTTATCTGTTTCTGTCACTTATAATTCCAGGGCCACATAATCCAAAATTAAAGATTGACGTTTTCTTACAACCTCTGATTGATGATTTAAGTTTATTATGGGAAGAAGGAGTAAGTACATATGATATCTCCACCAAACAGAATTTTACACTAAGAGCAGCATTACTTTGGACAATTGGTGACTTTCCTGCATATGGTATGCTCTCAGGTTGGAACACTTCAGGCAAGTTAGCTTGTCCATATTGTTTGGAAAATACAAAATCATTCACTTTAAAGTATGGTAGGAAGAACAGTTGGTTCGATTGTCATCGAATGTTTTTGCCTCAAAGTCATCCTTTCAGGCGAAATAAAGAAGCTTTTACCAAAAATAAAATGGTGATGATTCCTCCTCCACCAAGATTCAGTAGTGAAGAAATTTTTGAAAGAGTAGAGTTCTTGCCCACCATAATGGAATCTCCAAGATTAGCTGAGTTCAGATTGCCGGAATATGGTGTCTACCATAATTGGACCAAGAAAAGTATTTTTTGGTCGTTGCCATATTGGAGAACAAACTTGATTAGACATAACTTGGATGTTATGCATATAGAGAAAAATGTTTTTGATAATATTTTCTATACAGTTATGGACATCAAAGAGAAATCAAAAGATAATATAAAAGCAAGGATGGACTTAAAGGAGATTTGTAGAAGGAAAGCTTTGGAATTGAAGGATGGTGGAGCGGGAAAATTCCTCAAACCAAAAGCTCCATTCACATTAACTTTAGAGCAAAAACGAGCAGTTTGTGAATGGGTTAAGACTCTACGAGTACCTGATGGATATTCTTCCAATCTAAGCCGGTGTGTTGACATAAGATCAGGGAGATTATTTGGATTGAAAAGTCATGATTGTCACATCTTCATGCAATGTCTACTATCCACTGCTTTCAGTTATCTGCCAGATCAGATTTTGAAGCCCTTGATCGAGTTAAGTGTCTTCTTCAAAGATTTATGCTCTTCTAAATTAAATGTGGAAAATTTGATTCATATGGAGCAGCAAATTCCATTTATTTTGTGTCAACTTGAGAAAATATTTCCTCCAGGCTTTTTTGACTCTATGGAGCATCTACCTATTCATTTACCATATGAGGCTATGGTTGGTGGACCTGTTCAATATAGGTGGATGTATCCTTTTGAGAGATATTTAAATAAACTTAAGAAGACCGCTAAGAACAAAGCACGACCCGAAGGCTCTATCGCCGAAGCATATTTAACATACGAGACTACTCAGTTTTGCTCGTATTATTTTGAAACAATATCTCAATCTGGTGAAAGTTCAACATCTCAGAATGTTGGTAAATCCTCTAATATATCTGTATTTAGTGGAATTGGGGAACCTTTAGGCGCTAGCACCGTGCGCTATTTGACTGATAAAGAGATGACAGTTATCACATTGTACATCTTGCTTAATTGTGATGAAGTTGAGCCGTATCTCGAGTAAGTATAATTTCATTTAGTTATATTTTTAGTTCTCTTTTAACTTTCTTCTAAACTCAAGATATGAATTTGTAGGAGGTTCATTGATGGTCTTAGTATATCAGAAGAAGGAGAAGTCCAAAAGATAGTGGAAAAAGAATTCACTGCTTGGTTCAAAAATACGGTATATTTTGAATAATTATTCTTACTTAATGAGTTAATTATTTCTGCAATTAATATTAGTAACAATGACATCTTGTACATTTAAAGGTACACGCTGAAGATAGTTCCCAGTTTTCAAGGTTATCTGAGTTAGCTTGGGGACCAAATAGATTAGTAAAATGCTATCAAATATTTGTGGTAAATGGTTATAAATTTCAAACAAAAAATTTGTGTGAAGGTAGGAAGACAGAAAACTCAGGCGTATGTGTAAGAGGGAACACACATACAGGCGATGATTCTGAATACTACGGGGTATTACAAGAAATATTAGAGGTTGAATATCCCGGTATGAGGAATATTGTGTATCTCTTCAATTGTGAATGGTTTGATCCAGTACCAAATAGAGGCACGAAAGTTCATCCAATTTACGGTATAACAGAAGTAAAGCAGGCTAGGAGATATGCAAAGTTTGATCCTTTCATCATTGCTAGTCAAGCAACTCAAGTCTATTATGCTAACTATCCAAGCGGAATACGAGGCAAACAGGATTGGTTGGTAGTTATGAAGACTAAACCAAGGGGAGTAATTGAGAAAACCAGTACGATACCAACAGCACACCAAGAAGAGTTTATGTCTAATTTAAAAGATCTCCCAATCAATGTAGATGACCAAATCAGATTTAATGAGAGGGAGTTGCAGTTAGAGGAGGTAGATTTAAACATAGAGGAAAGTGATGATGAATCTGATTGTGCTAGGAGTGTATCATCTGATGAAAGTGAATCAACAAATGATGAGTTAACAACATAAGGTAAATTAAATTTATTCTTGCTACTGCACTGCTTTTTATTTTACTTCCCTGTATTTTACTTTCATGTTATTTATAACTACTGCACTCCGTTTTTTTTACTTACCTGTATTTTACTTCAGTTAAATTTTTTTAGCTACTGCACTGCGTTAATTTCCATTTTTGTTATAACTCATATTTCTAATATTTCTTTTTTATTTATGTGCAGATGGCTTCAGGTGAGGAGCAGCCTAGTAGAGGGTTGATAAAAAATATTTTTAACAGGCGCACTAAGAAGACTACAATTGGACCACATAGGTCACTACATACTGAGGAGACCACCTCGGCTGAGCCTGCTACACAGTCTCAGCCTGCTACACAGCCTCAGCCTGCTACACAGCCTCAGCCTGCTACACAGCCTCAGCCTGCTTCACAGCCTCAGCCTGTTACACAGCTTTTACCCACTCCTGGAGCAAGTAGCCCGCAGTTCTACTCACCGGACCTTCGATTTCCTTCACCAGATCTCGGGCAGGCTACTCCTTTCTACCCATACTTCACACCCCCACCTTATGCTGGTGCCCCTCCTACTTATCCATTTCCACCATATGCTCCACCATACTATCCCCCACCACCCTATCAGCCTGCTGCAGCTGGACCTTCGACAGCAGCTGGACCTTCGACAGCTGCTGGACCTTCGACAGCAGCTGGACCTTCGACAGCAGCTGGACCTTCGACAGCAGCTGCAGCAGAGCAGCAGACAGATGGTAGAATGTTGATAGCACCTGAGGGTGACACGTACGTATGGTAACTTTTATTTAAACTAACTAATTGTTTTATCTTATATTTTATATTTGTTTTACATAACTTTTTTTTTGTAGGTTCTATCCATCAAAACAACCAACACATAAAATACGGGACATCATACGGAGCAGATTTGACGCTCCTTATATTTCTTGGAAGAAAGTCCCAAAAGAAGTCCGGGAGATGTGGTTTAGAGAGTTTGAGGTATTTCTGTTTTTTTGTTTTTTTGTTAAATGATTTATTCTTTCTTACTTAAGGTTAATTGATTTTTTTTTATTGCAGAAAGAGTTTTGTTGGCTGCCCCAACACAATGACAGGATTAGAAGGAATTTTGAGAAGCGTGGCTCTACTCGGATGCGCGACATGTTCACAGATGTTAGAAAGGTTGGGAAGCGACCATTGTGGATTGGAGAGGAGATATGGGCTGACTTGAATGCAGCTTGGGGCAGCGAAGAGTACACTAGGAGGAGGGATCAAAATCGACAGAACAGAGCTTCTGATGTTGGGGGCTTAGGTAGTGCACTTCATACAGGAGGCTCCGTTCCACATACTGAGCACAGGCGTCGTTTGGTAATGAATTTTAATTATTTTTTAAAATTGTTTTTTAATAATTAGTATTGATAAAACTCTCTTAATTGTAACAGAAAGCGTCACTTGGTAGAGAACCAACTCCTGTGGAATTGCATAGTCGCACTCATAAGCGATAGGAGGATCAACAATGGATTGATGAGAGAGCAAGGAAGGCCCATGTTAGTATATTTATAAATATTTGATATTTTATAAGTTTTAGTTTAATTATATATATACTTATATTCGATTTTCACAGGAGGAATATACACGGATTCGAGAGACTCGTGCCGCAGCAGGTGAGGGCTCTTCTGGCGGCTCTATGGAATATTCTGAGTATCGCATGTGGTCACAGGCCGTCGGAGGAATGCAGCATGGTAGAGTATATGGCTTAGGTGCGCAAGCTCAGGCATACGAGGGGATGACCTCCTCTACTGCATCCAGCTTCGCATCCAGTTCGCATGAGTCCTTACAAGCTCAACAAATAGTTGCCCTTCAAGCTGAGCTAGAACAAGTAAGGAAATCACAAGTTGATTGGCAAGCTCAGCTGCAAGCACAGATTCAAGCTCAAATGGAAGCACAGGTGCAAGCACAGGTTCAAGCACAGGTTCAAGCTCAGCTGCAAGCACAGGCGCAACACAATCAGTTGCTGGATGAAATGCGCAAGATGAGGGAGCAACTGAGTGGAAAAGACGTAGCTTCACCTGAGGAGGAGTCGACGGAGTCAGAGTAGTGTAATTTAGTTGAAATGAACTTTTATTTTTATGTGAACTTGTGTTATTAACTTGTGTTGTTGGTTGATTACTTTGAAAATGATGTTATCAGTTGATTTTTAGTTCTAAACTGTTGTGAAACTGTTAAATTATTGTGAAGTTGTGGAACTGCTTGCTTTTTTAGTTTTAAACTTGTATCTGTTAGAATTGATATGTTTGCAGGTGTGGAAATGGGATTGTTGGCTGGGATGGCAATTTTTTTTTGTCAATGCTACAGGTTTCCGGCGGATTATGCGCCGGAACCTACGATACAACGAATGTATCGAGCGTTATTAACGGCGAATATTCCGCCGGTACTTACCGGCGTAACAATTGCGCCGCAAATAATCAAATCGTGGAATCTTGCTGGCGACATTCCGGCGTTTAATCCGCCGTTAACTTCCGTCGTATCCTGCGACGGTAAATACCGGCGCATTAGGCGCCGGAATTTTAACGTTTTCACGTCGGCAAGCAAACCGTTTAATGCGCCGGTAATTCGTCGGAAACAACGCCGGAACGGTGTTCCGTCGCAAACTATGCGTCGGAAACAATTTATCGACGCACCTCAAACCGGCGGAGATGTTTGCGCCGGAACATGCGCCGGAAAATAACGGTTCCGTCGGAATTTACATTAATTCCGGCGTATTCCGTCCGCCGGTAATAACAGGTTTTCCTGTAGTGTGATCTCTTAGTGAGTTCGTGAGAGGAGAGGCCCAAGTGGGGTAAAAGCAATACCCGTCAATCTTGGTGGATTCCAAGGCGGTTTTCTTATCTTTCTTTTTATTTTATTTTTCTTCTTGCATCGAATTCCCTCCACATTCATTCCGCCACGGCGCCACCAAAATACCCCTTGATCCCCGCCAAATTCCCCCTCCACAATTCCACCCGCCGGCCTAGCTCCTAGCCACCTCCACCCGAAGCCAAACCCACCTCTTCCCTCTTGACCGTCGGCCCCACCCACATCTCAAATGATTATGATGATTTTAATCGTCATAATGACTCCCTAAATGTGCTCTTACAATAAAGAAAGGAGTTGGGAAAATTTTGAAATTCAAATTTTGAAATTAAAAAAAAAAAAAACTTTTCTTATTTGCAAAATCCAATTAAGTAAAGTTTCAAATTTTGAATTCAATGTAAATTCAATTTGGAGATGGCTCATTATTTTCCCTCCTAATTGGCCAAGCTTGTTTTGGAAACTCATAAAACACTTACCACCATCCCCTCCCTCCTCTTCATGCCGCCGGCCACCATTAATGGGCTCCCTATTAATTCCCATTTAAAGCTCCCTATCTCTAATTAATTTGAATTCAAATTTCAAATTATTTCCCTCCTATTCTATTCAAAAAATGAAATTATTTTCATATTTGGATGGAAGCTTTTCTCTCTCCAATTAAACCCCCTCATCCCATTTAATACCTCCCATAACTCTCTCCAAAACTGTCACCCCTAGCCTTAATTGTGGATTAATTTTAAATTCAAAATTAATCCCTCTCCTTCTCCTTAGGAAATCTGAATTAACTTCAGATTTTACTAATCCCTCACCCACGTAATTCCCTTCACAAATTAAAACCACGGATTAGGCAGGCAATAACTCCCCTCTTTCTACCAGCCTACCTCTCCCCTAGCTCCGAGAATTAATTCCCCAAGTATGAGACAGCCTTGGGAGAAGTTCTGGATCCCATGCACCTTTAGTTCCCTTTCCAACGGATCAACAAAAGCTTGATTTTCCTGAGACCATTCACGTATGCAAAAGTATATTAAATTGATTGATTTTTTTATGCTCTTAACTTCTATGCACGTAATTTAACCTACGCTATTTATCCCTTTAATATTTTATTTTATCGTTCAAATCAACATGAGATCTTGCTTATTATTGTTCTCTAAAACTAAACGTGCAAATGTCGTTAAGCATCTCATCTTCCCATGATTGTTCCACATCAAAAATACAATAGAACAATGTTCACATTCAAGGCATATCAAGTTTTCAAACAAGCTCAAATACTCCAATGAGGGCTTGACTACAATGAATGTCATGACTAAAAATATAAACTTAATCATGGATGACAAAAGATAGAACTACAAGTTTATAAGCAACACACAAGGTGAACTTAAAATTTTTAAAAAATCTATTAAAGTGCAAGCCTAAAGGCATATATATTTAATATAGCATTGAAGATTCACTGGGAGATGAGAAAATGTGAAAAATAAGAAACCTGTCGACTAGGCCACTGCAATAGAATAGTGTTCACCAACGAGCTAGGTCAAATTCTCAAACATACTAAAATGCTTCACAGAGGAATACATTCTCGGTCCATCAACCAGCCAGCCGACATTTGAATATGAAAGAATGATGATAACAATTATTAAATCAGAGCAACAAGGATTATGAGTAATTATTACATTGTGTATTGTAAAAATTCATTGCAATATCTTATTTACATCATAAAATTCATTATAAAAACACTATATTTATTGTAAAATTACATTGATTATTTCTTTGTTTTGCTATGAACTGTTGCGTACCGCTGTGAACAAGTTCAAAAGATTTAAAAAATACATTTAAAAAAAATTTATACACAACTCTATACAAGAAAATTTAAGATGAAATTTTAAAATGAACGAAAATAACACATAAATTATTCAAAATCATTGTATCTTGATCATCTATTTCTCGTTTTTCTCTCTCAGCATGTATCAAATTTGATATTTTATCTTCATTGCACAACATCGACTTTCGAAATTTGCAAAGCTTACATTCTCTTGCACCAAACATGCAACTTCCCCTTTTTATATCTGCCATTAAAGTTGTTGGTCTTCTTTTTTTATGACAGAAACCCATGCAAATGAACTAAAAAAAAATCCTCACTGATGAACTGCACTGACAATCATAAATCTCCATGTTCTAACTTCTCGCTCGTTCTCTCTCCCTGGACGACCAAGCGAAACAAATATGAAATAATTATTTTACTGAATTTTTTCTTCCATTTCTTTACACCTAAAACATTTGGGAGCTTTGATCGAGCGCTTCCTCCATTTCTTCACCTGAAATATATTGGAGCTTTTGCGCGTTCCACCAAATTTAAAAATGCATGGCTGGAGCTGGGCCGGGTCATCAGTTCAAAGAAAAAAATCTAAATACGTTCGGGTGGTGAAAGAAAAATCTCCATGTAAGCATTCATTTTAGTCTGGACATAGAGACCTAGAGCTACATTCGGAGCTACGTCGAACTCAGCAAAATAATTTCATTTTGATGGCCAATGACATGCATGCATTTATGTTATTTGAACTTTATCCGTCCAAATCAACCCTCTTATTTGACGGAAATTATTACGCGCGATTAGGGATGTCAATTTCGGATCACGGGTCGAGTTCGGGTTGAACCCGGAACTGACCTGGGTTCAATCGAGTTGACTCTAACCCGATCCAGGTAGGCAAACAGATCAAAAATTCGGACCCGGACCCTACCCGTCGAGTTGCCGGGTTGACCCGACCCGACATGGGACCCGAGCTTTGATGCGGAACGCGCAGGTCGGCAGACGCGGGGCGCGCGGCGGACTCGGCCATGCAGCGGGTGCGCGGATGTGGGCGAGCACGCAAGGGCAGGGCGGAAGCCCGACGAGCAAGCAAGGTGGGCGCGTGCTTGCAGGCAGGGCGGTCGCGTGCGTGCAGACAGGCGGGCGCGTGCGGAGCCACAGGCAGCGCGGGAGCAACTTGCGAGCGGGCAACGACACCTGTGCGGCGCGGGAGGCCTCAGGCAGGGCGCGGACTGCATTGGCGATCGCGCGGGCAGGCATGGGTAGCCAAGGCAGCTCATTCTAAGCGGGTTTCCGGGTTGACCCGCCAACCCATCGGGTGAACCCGAACCCGACCCGTTTTTTTCAAACTGGTTGAATCCGGGAACCCGAGCCCGACCCGTTTTTTCAAACGGGTCCAAGTCGTGTCAAATATTGACAACCCTACGCACGATCACCGAAATGCCCTACGTTATTCGGCACACCACAAAATAATGATGTGGCAAATACTAATTTTCCTCCAGACAATATAATTTCTCATTATTCAAAGCCATAAACCCCTTGGGTCCCTTCACTACTCGCTTACAGGCCTTCGATCTATTTATGGCATGTCTTTTAAAATTTTGCTCCAGCTTATTCAATTATTTTAATAAATAAACATTATATAAATGAGTATCAATTTATTCTTCAAATATTTAATTCCTTATATTCGATTGTATTTTATTTTATTTTGAAGTTTCATTTTATTTTATATTTTCACCTAAAATTGAGACATATTTAAATAAACAATTTTTTTAAAAGGCGCCAAGTTTTAATAAAAATAATAAAAAAGGTCAAAGAATAAATATAATTTTAATAAGAGCAAAAGCCTAAAAAAAAGCAAATATATGTTTTTTTCGTTTTTACTGCTCTTTTTTTTTTTTTTTTTGCTTCCTTTAATTATAACTTAATAATATTTTTTTTAAATTAATTTTTCTATAAAACATTTATTAAGTCTAATACTATAAGAAATATTTTAATAGATAGTTGTAAAAATAAAATTTAATTACAATATGTAATTATTTATATTAGATATATTTAGTTAAAAATAATTATGCTTATTGCTTATTTATTAAATACATTTTTACTCAAATTTTATTAAAAAATAAACTAAATATATTTAATTAAAAATAAATTTTATTAAAATGAAACTATTATGTTTTAATTTTAAATTATTTTAATTTACTACTTAATTTTTAATTTTTAAATAAGATAATATTTTTTTTTTTAATAAACAAGGAATGAGATGACAAAATTCAAATATTTGGGCTTAGATGGCAGAGGTCCGATAATTGCGATTGAGCAATTGGGTACGTCACATGAAAAGAAGCAGTAAGGATCTGATGGTGGCAGTTGGGCGAGGGAGGTCTGAGAATGGCGTTTTGTCAACAAAAAGTTTATTGAAATCGTATTGTAAATATGTTCGATTTAATTATAAACATGCAAAATTTGTAGACCATTTGATTTAGACTTATTTGAACTCAAATTATATCACCATGGTTATCGACATTTCATTTTGCTATAAATTTATCGATTAATAAAAACAATTATCATATTAAAAAAACTGAAATAGTAAATAAAATTGATATGTCACCAAAAATTATCTTGATCAGGCACGAATCTTGAGGCATAATCAAGTTGGAAACTTCGGAAATTAAATCGGGAACCATCCAAACTCCAATTTCAACAAACTTATAATCGAACTGAACGTCTCGAGAAGACGAGCCCAACAACATCAAATTCGACTCAATCCGAGCCCGAATGGGTCCAAATCAAGGGTTTGAAGCGCTGTTGCAGGGTTCAAACCACAATTTCAATTATCAAACGGTTTCCAAACTTGACGTGCCTATAGTCGAATCGAGCGGCTCGGCGAGACAAATCCAACGAGCTCAAGATCACTGAATTCTGAAATCATTAAGGCGTCGAATTGACAATGAACGGTCTACGATCAAGGGATCAATATCAACCGTCCATTCAAACGACTCCATCTTAACTTTGATCCTCCACATTTTTACAAGTCATACCACTCACAAAAAACTATAAATAGACCCTTATGCTACACATGGGGGGGGGGGGGGGAATTTGAGAGCTCTCTTGCCATTAACAAATTGGTTGGCGTACTTGCTTCTTCTTAAATTTTTTTTTTAATCCTGCTCCTTTTACATAATTTTGTTTAAAAAGTGATCCTTTCTAAAATTTGGCCTATCAAATATATCACTCTTATAACTCTAAATTCTACTGCTTTTCAAAAAATTGTCATTTAAGGTCGGTACAAATTGGTTACAATCATGTTTTTGAAGTTGATTGGACTTGTAATAGTTGAATCGACTATTATTAGATCCAATAAAATATTGACATGTGAACTTTATATGTGAATACTTTATAAATTAAATGTGTCCTAGAAATTTTAAGCCAATCATACTAAAAGCGCACGTACGTAAAGTGCAAGTAAAGTGTAGTTAAAATACTGTCAAAATGCGCAGTCAAAGCGCGATTAGAAAGCAGAGTCAAAGCGCAACCCACATGTCAAATTTTAATTAGCTATCCATACCTAATAATTTTCCCATATTTACACGATAGATATATTAAAGATAAATGAAAATTAAATAAATAATGCGATATTTTTAAAATATTGAAACCAACAAAATTTATTTCCAAAATGAAAAGATAAACAGCTAACCATATAATAAAACAAAAATTGAGAATACATCATTTGATAAAAAAGAGAATTTTAAATTATGGTATTTTGATGCAAAAGTAGCTTAGATTAGCATAATACATACATAAATAATATAGCAGTAATTGCAAAATATATTGACCTCATAATCCAAAAAACTTTACCAGTTTGAAAACCTTCGTGCTTAAGCATAGAAAAACTCAAAAACCAAAAGTTTGAAGAAGCTTCAGAATCCTTCTTTTCTTTTCTTTTCTTTTCTTTCTTCTTTCCCATCTCTCCAAATTCTCTTAAAAAACTCGTAAATTAAACTACGAACTCCCAAACTCCAAATAATCTCATCTCCTAATTCCATTATTCATTAAAAGCAAACTCAAAAACAGAAAAAATAACATATTCCCATTCTTCCAATCGATCGCAGGATCAAATAAAGGCCTGCAATCGCTCCATTAAAATGCCAGTCAAGAAATTTCCAAAACATTAAAGTAACAGAGAAAACCAGAGATCAAACCGTTCCCAACTCAGAGAACTCACCGTCACCTCTTCGTTCTGCAACTCCTCGCCACCAAAACTCCACTGGGAGGACTCGTGAGCTCGATCTGGCACCGTCCATACAACCAATAGGAAAAGTGGCCAACGCCAAATATCGCCCTAACTCTAAAGGTCCCCCTCACGCTATAAAAAACCCTATTGCTCCTCACCTGTGTCACAAGCTCCAACGCAATCTCCGGAGGCAGGTAAACCTGGCTCGAAATCATATGCACGGCCTGGAGCTTCGCCTCCCCCCTCCTCTGAACGAAGGGTGGCAGCAGCTGCGCGGCGACGAGGCGGTTGAGGAAATAGAGCTCGATGCTCGCATACTCGAAGACGACGTCGATCTTGGTGTTAGGGTTTGAGAAATTGACAAGGAAAGTGAGGTCGGCGTTGAGGTAAGCGGAGGAATCGAGGTAGATGGCGTTTAGGGTTGCTGAGGTGGTGTCAAAGGAAGGGTTGCGGGGCTTAATGATGAGGAAAATGATGAGAGTGAGTATGCCGGCGGCAATGAGGAGGACGATGAGGATGACGCAGAGGAAGGCGGCGAACCAGATAAAAGGGTTGGTTCGACGGTGAGGGCGTAGGAGGGCTTGGGTTCTTGGGCGGCCGCCGGCGGAGTATTCGGGCGGGTCGGGTCGGAGAAGTTTCATGGGCATTGTAGAGGATTTGAGAGGGTGGAAATGGAAGGGAGGAGGGGAGGGGGTCATGATCGAGTGCGGAAGGGGAAAGGAAGGAGTGATGTTTGGGTGAAGGATTATGGCTTCCTGTATTTATTTGAAAAAAAAAGTTTGCTTTTGCGCTTTTTTTATTTAGGGGTTTTAAATATAAATATTATATAGGAAATAAAATATTATTTAATTAATAGTGTTATAAATTATTTTTTATCTAGATAATAAAACATTATTAGGAAAAATTTTCAGTGATTATAGTCTTTATTTTAATTATAGTTAATTAAATAACATAATTTTTTAAATACTAAACAAAGAGTGGAGGGATATTTAAATATTATAAAAAATAAGTTTAAAATATTATTTGTAAAATTAATATTTTAAAAATAACAAATAAAATAGTTGATGTATGCTAATAATATAATATTACAAATTAGTGGATTTATTTATATTTTTTTTATTAAAATGCTTAATTTAAAGTTATTTTAGCTTAATTTTTTAAGGGGTTTCACTAAAAAATAATGAATAAGTAAAATGAGAATATTATATCTATGGAGCCAAAACTCAGAACTTTCTTGAGTCTCTAGTCAAGGTCCAAGTTTTTAAAGGTTTATGTCTCTTTTTCATATCTATTTATATATTTTGAGAGTGACGTATTTTGTAAATATGAAAAAGATTCATGATAAATTTGGAGTGCTCAATCGGACTACCCATAATGATTCTCTTAATCATGAAACATTTATTAAGCATTTATGTACCTTAATGATGTTAGAATTAAGCAACCTTAGCTTGTTTAATTTGTCTCATCGAGCTGCTTGATTCGACTATAAGCATTCCATATTTATATATGAATTGATCATCCAATTAATTCTTTCGAGCTTTTCATGTCTGGGTTAAGCTCTTGATTTGAGCTTATTTTAACTCGAATTAGACCGATTTTGATGTAAGTGAGTTATTCTCATTGAGACATTCAATTTGATCATGAATGCGCTGAAATTTAAAAATTATAAACTAAAATATGCCTCAAGATTCGTGCTCGAGCAAAATGTTTTTTTGATGGCTTTACAATTATTATTATCAAATAACGCAAAGATTAATAAAAAAAGGAATTTGTATTCCGATACGGATAGATAGAAATACGCAAGTTTAGATTAAATTTTAAAATTATTGAGAATAATGGGTATGCAAATATAAAAATAAAGAGGAGTGTCAATGTAAAATAGATATTTTATTTTCCCTTCAAATTAGAGATTCAATGGACTAAAGCTGCTTTTATAAGTGGCTATGGGCCTAAAACTTCTATTATGGAGGCTGCAAAAGGCGTCCATTATGTAAAGCAAAGGCGGGTTGTTAGGCTATTTCGTTTGAATGGTTTTTGAATAAAAAAATTGTGACAAAACAATCAAAATTATATTAAGATATATTTAAAAATTATTAATTTTATCTTTAATATTAATCTTACATATAAACAGCTATGATGTTAAAATAAATTTATAGTTGTTAAAATTTTAAATTTTATTTTATAAAAGTTATTATTCAGAAAATACGATAGAAATAATGATCGTTAAATATTTTTTTTTTAAAAAGTTGATAATAAAAACAAAATATTTAAGATTAGATAATTATATTGCATTTATCTTACTATTATTTGTTTTTTCGCCTTTTGAAAAAGCACAGCTCTAATAGGTTTATTTAGGATGGTTTCATGTTTTGTTTTGTAGTAAGAAAAGCAACCACCGAAAAAATAAGCAAAAATTAAAACCTTTTTGAAGTTTGGAAGTTTTTTTTTTTATTATTATTATTATTTATGAGATAATAGAATATAAATAATGATTTAGGAATAAATTTGAAATTTTTTTATTGCACGAACAATATATATAATTTGGTACAAAACATTATGATTGATTAAGGGTCTGTTTGGAGCTTCTGTTGAATTGTAAAAATGATTATGAAGTTGTTAGAGAAATAATTCTTTTTAAAATTGATGTGGGCATTATATATATATATATATATATATATATATATATATATATATATATATATATATATATATATAAGTCGAACAACTAATTTTTTAACATTTTAATTATAATTGTAAAAACTAAAAAGTAATTTCTCATGACAAAATTTTCTAGAAAGTATATAGGAAGTAACAAAATAATTGTAATCAAATAAAAGTAGTCACAGTCTTAAACAATAAAGTAGTAAGAAAACTATCACAAATAAATTCTAAGACTTAGGCTTCGTTTGGAAAAATTATTAGGTCCTCCCACCTGATGTAGAGATACGTCCTCCCACCGCAAAAAAACTCGATTTTTGCTCGGTATTGCTAGGTATTATTTGGTAATAGCGAGGAATATCATCATGTGAAGACCAATACCGAGTTATACCGAGCTATACCGAGCAATACAAAAAAATACCGAGTTTTTTCTAGGAAAAATTATGTATTTTTTGTATTGCTTGGTGTAGCTCGGTATAACTCGGTATTGGTCTTCACATGATGATATTCCTCGTTATTGTTTGGTATTGCTCGATATTTCTCGTTTTTTAGCGCGATTTTAATGGTGGGAGGACGTATCTCTACGTCAGGTGGGAGGACCTAATAATTTTTCCTTCGTTTGTGACGACTTTTTTACTGTTTCTTAAAACAATTTTTAATACAAAATTTAAATTTATATACTAAAAACTTTTAAGAAGTATTAAGAAAGTCGTCTTTTTGTTGTTTCTTAAATGAACTTTTAATACAAAATTTAAAATTTTTATGCTAAAAAGCTGCTTTAAGAAGCATCGAGAAAGTCTATCACAAAGCCTTTGGGACGACTTTCTTAATGCTTCTTAAAATAGCTCCGAATTAAAAAGTTTTGTTCTAGAAAGTTGTTTTAGAAAATAGTAAGAAAAATTACCCATATAAAGCCTTAGGCTTCATACGTGAGAGCTTTCTTACTGCTTTATAAAACAAATTTTTAGTATTTTTTTTAAAGTATATATTTTTGTACTAAAAATTAGTTTAGAAAATAATAATAAAGCCGTCCCAAATAAATCCTTAATTTGATTCCTTTTTTTGAGATAGCCAAACATATTTTTTTTTAAGTGAAAACTTGGTTTGGTCTCTACCGAACTTGCAGAAGAAATGCGTAAAAGAAGAGAGCGACGATTAGGGGGCAAAATGACTTTCAATTGGAGATGAATCAAGACACTTTTTAGTTTCACTGTATTTTAGAGTGAAAAATGAATTTTTATGTTGGAGACGCCCTTATTCGAACTCCTGCAAAACCTTTGTTCTCTTCTCGAAAATGAGTGTTGGAATGACGACTCATCAAACTCCTCTATAGGGCGTTATTGTAATGATGATTCAATTTTTAATTTGATGATTAATTTTACATTACAGTACCAATTTTTTAATTAATAAGCTTTTAAGATTATGCATATTAAAATCAAGGGGGTTTTCCATACATACAACTTTATTTTATGCTATTTACATATCTAACACCTAAAACATTAATATTACATAATTACCATCCATAGAACAAATTTGGATGCATGGAATGAAATATTAAAGTTTATAGGATTGTATGAATGATATAAATGAATTATAGGAGTGGTATATTTGATATTAAAGTTGTATATGGGTGGTAGGCATGTAATATTAATGTTTTGAGTGTTAGATATATAAATAGCATAAAATAAAGTGGTATGTATATAAATTTCCCTAAAATCAAATAATTTAAATAGCACAGATTGAATTATGATAATTTTTATTAAAATCATTAAATCCAACTATATATACTAATTATGATTTCATTTGGGATGACTATCTTACTGCTTCTTAAAGCAGGTTTCTAGTAAAGTTTTTAATTCTTGTACTAGAAAGCAGCTTTAAGAAGTAGTAAAAAAGCTGTCCCAAATGAAGTCTATGTCATAAAAATCATCAATTAAAAAAAAAAAAAAAAAACACATTTCTTTTTTCGTTTTATTCTCAATTGTTCTCGCTTTTTGTTATTTAAAGAGCCCCATTAGCTAACCAAAAACTTAAAAAGGATGTCCATAGTGTTTTGGGCTTGGCCCATACAAAACTTACTTAACCAGTCCAATGCCCAATCGTCAGAGGGTGGGAGGATAAGAAAGAGACATTTAGTTTGGACCTTTTTTTATGGGAGTATGGGATATTCTCAACACAGCCTAAAAGACGAGTTTTTTAAATTATTAACAATTTTCTTGTTTTTTCAAGGCTGTTTGGGATCATTTTCTGTTTTAATTTTAAATCATATTTTTTATTTAATTTTATTATAAAATTAAAGTATATTTTAAATAAGTTTTTTTTTAGTTTTATAAAGTATATAATTGTAATGACAATTGACAATGACGATGATTAGTGGTCGAGAGGAGCAGAGTATTTGGGGTGATTTTCATTCAAGAAAATTGAATAGAATTAAATGCTCTTATGTTTATTTTAAAAAATATAAAACAAATAATTATAAAAATATAAGTCACACATATTTTTAATTAAAAAATGTAGATCTATAATCTTCAGGGAAGTTGTAAATATAGATCTATAATCTTCAGGGAAGTTGTACTTTTTTGGTGCCGCATTTTGATGATCTATTTTAGGCTTTGTTTTATACCGCTGTAATTTTTCTATTTTTAAGAGAATTTTATACTAAAAAAATAGTTTTATAAAGCAATAAAGAAGACGTCCCAAACAATGTCTTAGGCTTCGTTTGGGACGGCTTTTTTATTGCTTTCTAAAACGGAGTTTTAGTACAAATTTTTTTATTTTTGTACTAAAACTCCGTTTTGAAAAGTAATGAAAAAGCCGTCCCAAACGAAGCCTTAGACTAAGGCTTCGTTTGAGACAGCTTTCTTCCCGCTTTTTAAAGTTGTTTTTTAATACAGAATTTAAAAATTTTGAACTAAAAAGCCGCTTTAAGAAGCAGGAAGACAGCCGTCCCAAACGAAGTCTTAGTTTGGGACAACTTTCATATTACTTTCTAAAGCGGTTTCTTGTGCAATATTTTTTGATGTAGAATTTTTTTGTATTAGGAAGCTACTTTTGAAAAAAGTCATCCTAATGAAATCTTAGTGATATTTTTGTGTAACAAGCACTTTAACTCATCCAAGCAAATATTTGATCGAGCTAGGGGTGTGCTTGAGTGATGCAAAAATAATCCCTAAGCTAAGTTTGAACTTGACTAATTAATTTAAATTGACACATCTATTTGTAAAACAGAGAAGATAACTATATATGAGGATTTTTTTTTTTGCGGGGGTGGGGACAGTTAGATCGATTAAGACAAATTCATACACACATCACATATGTAAAACTTGAATCCACGACATTTTGATTGATAGCCAAAGCTCCCAACCAACAAATAAATATGAACTAATTGAGAATTTGTGACTATAAAATCATGAAAAGAATGGAAAAAGTTGAAGAAGAATAAGAAGTTGATAGAAGCGAGAGGAGAATAAAGTTTATACTTCTTTTAGATTACTTCTAGCATGACTTGCAAAAAAATCATGCGTTGATTTTCAGGTTTTTTTAATCCGAAAATCACATAATATTTTATTTGAAAATTAGTTTAGAAGTAATTAGAAATACGATTTCAATAAATTTGTGATCAAAATGAAGAGTTTTGATGTGGTGGGTTCTATGGTACAAAACAATTGAAGATTGAGGCATGGTGGAACATTCACGTTGGCTGACAAATAACTAATTTAACTCCCTAGTTTTATACGAAGATTTAATAAACACATATAAAGATAGCGGAGTGCAATAATCATAAGAGACACCGACTTTTATATAAAAAAATTGAAAATGGAAAAATCACGAAGCCTGACTTCATACATGTTTTATATTGATCTGCAATTTTTTTATCAGAAGCTAATACATATATCTGTTGCCGCTATTTTGCGAACCTAAATTTTCTAGCAAGGAGCGAAGATATAATTCTAAATGATCTCAAAAACTGAGGTTATAGCATAATTAAAAGCATCCAAAACAATTGTTTGGGAGTTATATATATATATATATATATATATATATATATATATATATATATATATATATATATATATATATATATATATATATATATATATATATATATATATATATATATATATATATATATATATATATATTTAAGTGAGAAGCACCTTAAATAATCTTCTATGATGCTATGTGATTCCTGTATAGGTTTGGTTTCTATAACTACAAATTCCTACGACTTATCAAATTTATAGTTGGATTTCATGCCTTTGAAGCTCCTATTGCTCTTATTTCAATAGGAAGCAAAAATTGCCTCAAAAGATTTGCAAAAAATAAAAAGAAAAAAGTCAAGATTTAAATATATTTATTGAAACATATTATTATTTTATTACACATTTATATTATCATTAAATACTAATAACTTATTAGATAATAAAATTAAATTAAAAAAATAATATAAATAAATTATAAAAAATATCTAATATAATATAATTAAAATATTTATTTGAATATTCAAATAAGAAAATGATCAGACAATAAAACTATTGCAGCTCATTATCATGTGATAGATATCGTCCCTGCTCTGTGAGAAATTATTGTGTACGCAATCCGAACACGTGTTCGGATGTGCGTACACACTGCTTATTTTGTTGCATATTTTTTTATACATAATTTTTTCTACGTATTTTTTGTGTATTTAGTGAGTATTATTTATTTGCTACTTATTTTGCCACGAAAAAATTATATATCAAAAAATATGCAACAAAATAAACAATGTGTACGCACATCTGAACACAATAATTTCTCCTGATCTGTAGAGGAACCACATTCATGTGAAAGCAAATTACAGAATAAGAAAGAAGAATATATTTGTCTTCGGGTGGCCAAACTATCCATTGTGGCATATAGTGGAAGCTACTGAACAGGAAATTTTCTGATATGAAGGATTAACGAACAATTTAGTTTTACTTATAAGGATGAATCATTTTGGAAATTTGCAACCCCCATTCATACCTAAAAAAAACTTTTTTTGCCCTATCTTAAAGAGATTTGTCACCATCTAATCTAATCTAGGAGAAATTATTATGTGCGAAAGCTGGACTCAGAATGACGTCCAGAGACCAATCAGAATGTGCCACGTCAGCAACACCGAGGTGTGATACCATCAAAGGGGTGACGTGGCACATTTTGATTGACCTCCAAACGACGTTCGTGCACAAAATAATTAATCCCAATCTCGACTCTTTTCACGCAAGTGCAGCCACATACTATTTCTTTGATTTCTACTGCCTGCTATTTGGATGTTGCCGCCTTTGTAGGTCACTGGTTCTGGAACTTTTATTACGTCCGGTGCAAGGACGTAGAGGAACGTCCGGTCGGAGGCAATTTCCCACCAAAAAACTAGGTATTTGCTCGGTACAACTAGATATTATTTGATAATAATAAGGAATATCGCTCTCTGAAGACCAATACCGCGTTATACCGAGCTATACCGAGAAATACCGAGTTTTTCGAGTTTTTCTGGGAAAAACTCGGAACAACTTTTGTATAACTCGGTATTTGCTCGGTAAAGCCCGGTATAACTCGGTATTGGGTCTTCAAATGATGGTATTCTTCGTTATTGTTTGGTATTGCTCGGTATTTGCTCGGTACAACTCATATTTTGGCGGGAATTTGCCTCCGACCGGACGTTCCTCTACGTCCGGTCGGAGGACGTAATAATTGTTCCTGGTTCTGACACCTTTGAATTTATTATTATGGTATTTAGATTTTTTTTATTAAAAATTATCTTCAAAATATGTACAATATATCAATAATTTATAATACTTTTAATTAAAAATTAATTAATTTTGATCAGAATATTACATTTAATTTATTCTCTTTAAAATTATATATCTGTATAGTGTTTTTTTTGTAATTAATTGCCTTATGATCTTTCCTTTTCTCACTACTGTTCCTCTACCTTTGGATGATTGGATCTTTATGTTCGCGGGTACTATTGATCTCTGTATGAATTGAGAGCTCCTTATCATTGTTTGGTAACTTATCCGTGGAAGTTCTCATCCTTCAATGAATTTTGTTGGATAGGCGCTCATACGATAAATAAATATAAATTTATGTCATATTTAGATGCTAGCACTTTAACACTTTAAAATAATGTCTCATCGTACATATGAAATGAATATATATATATATATATATATATATATATATATATATATATATATATATATATATATATATATATATATATATATATATATATATATATATATATATATATATATATATATGAAAAGTAACTTTTCAAAGAAAAAAAAAATCAAATAAATTAAAAAACTTTTTCGGCGAATTATTGCGTCCGGTCACCGGATGTCCAGACATCCAATCCGGTGACGCCACGTCACTCAAATATACTGAGTCCCGATGTATTTTGATGACATGGCGACACCGGATTGGTGTCCGGATGAATTGGTGTCCAGATGCAATAATTTGCCAACTTTTTGACTCTCGCATACATTTTTTTTTCGTTATTAAGACCTGTCCGACTCTTGGTTAAGTTTTTATTTTTACACAACTTGTGTAAAAAAAATTTAGTTAAAAAAAAAAAGACAAAGAAAGACAGGGTTCGTTTGAGATGATTTTTTTAATGATTCTTTTTAGCACAAAAATTTTAATTTTTATATTATAAATCTGCTTTAAGAAGCAATAAAAAAGCCGTCCCAAGCGAAGTCTAAGACTTGATTTGGGACATCTTTCTTGCTGCTTTCAAGGATAACTTTTTTGTGCAAAAATGTTCAATTAAAAAAAATTGTATTAAAAAGTTGTTTTAGAAAGCAACAAAAAAACTGTTACAAATGAAGCCTACAACTTTGCTTAGAACAGCTTTTTTGCTGTGTTCTAAAGCAATTTTCTAGTATAAAAATTATTGAAATTGAAATTATTTTTACTAGAAAGCTAATGTAGAAAAAAGCCATAAAGTTGTCACAAATAAAATCTAAGTCTCATATTAGATAATAAAAATATATTGGAGTAAACATTTTAAAGGATTATCCATCATTAATAATTTTAAATTGTTGAATTGAAAATGAATTTGATCATTGATATAGATAAATCTTGATTTTGATCTCCTCCAAACATATTTGCTTCATCACTCTATACCATTAATCTTTTCAAAATTTGTGTTCAGAGTATTTAAGTATTCACATTATTACTATTATTACTATTATTATTATTATTATTATTATTATTATTATTATTTAATAAAAAATAAATTTTATTCCAACAAAGAAAAGAGTTCAACATCAATCCAAAAACAGTAGACACCAAAATACATCCAAAGACAAGGAAATAAATCAACCTAGATAAAACAGACAGAGAAAGATGCAATAAAATGAGTCAACAATCAACAACAAACTAAGGGGTGGCAGCCCCCTGCAACCAATCCACAGTCAGACACGAACCATTCATTGGTAACAACCACACATAAACATCCCACACAGGCAACCACCAAGCAAAAGGGCACGCCACCAAGGTTGCTAACAAAAACCTTGGCCAAAGGGAGAAAAGGAGGAAGCCGCCTCATCATCGTCCAAAACATGAATAAAGCCTAAGGCAACGAAAGCAAAAAGAAAATTCAAAACATATTTCTTCTTAGATTTATTGTTCAGTCTTTTTCCTCAGCCACTGAGAATAGCTTGATCAACAATGCATCCCACCATGGAACTATACTTATCATCATTTACACGACCATCAAAATCATCACCCTCCCCCATGGAAGGCATGGATAGGGTTTCATCCATCTCGAGCCAATTCGATTAAAGCAAAATTGAGTTATTCAAAGGGTGGGATAGATGGGCTTTCAAATCTACATTTGACATAACAGAAATAAGAATATCAACATACTCCACATTCCCCCTTCGAGACATTCACAAAAGGAGACACATTCAACTCAACATTAACTGATAAAACTGAAACCAAATTAACAGCCGAACTTTTAACATCCCATGCCACAAGCTCCAAAGGAATATAGCCATCAGAAACAACCAACGCCTGGGTTGGAGAACCTGGGAGATCCTCACCAGAGGTAAAACCAACCCAGGAAGCCACCTCATCCGGTAAATCACTCGAATCTGCCACAACATCATCACAAGGAATTTCACATTATAAATCCTTTTAGCTAAAAGAAATTTCAATCTTCTAATTTCAAAACCTTTAACATATTTTAAGTATATTTTATATTAATATTATTTAAACGAGCTAACTTGCAAGTTCATAAGTCGAGTAAGAGCTTCTTAGCTCATCAAGCTCAGCTCACGAGCCATTTATATAATCAAGCCTAAGCCGACTCACAAGTCAGCTTCACTCACTTATCTTGAACAAAAGGAGGAGAGGAGCGAACATAGTAAAGGAAAGAAAGACTTATTTTCATTATGTTTATGTGTACATGAATGAGCGTATATATAGAACTAAATACAAATAATGAGTATAACATCTAGATGATGTGGACATGAGCTGAACAAGGAAGTACATGGTCCTTTCTTGCTAACAGCCCTGTCAAACTGATGATGGTGGAGCAACGATCAGTTTGCTGCAGAGTAGTTTGAATCGGCGAGGTGGTAGAGGCTTTGTGAAGATGTCAGCTAATTGATCATTTGTGCAGATATGATGAACTGACAAATGTTTTGCCCGAATACTGTCACGGATAAAGTGACAATCCACGTCGATGTATTTGGTTCGAGCATGATATATAGGATTGTTGGTTAGTGGACATGAGCTGGACAAGAAAGTACACCCCTACTTCTAAATAAAATTATTCACAATAATAATAGCATGTAGGATATTACACATAACAAAAATAGTTAAGTTCTAAATTTTTAACTTTTATTTATTTTGCAATCATTATGGATATGTTTTAAATACAAATAAATTCCAAGTGAAAATGCCCCCTATAATCTTAGATATTACAAATAAAAAAGATATAATATACAATTCATGCCACATCTATGCATGTTCTTATTACAATTTAAGGAGAAATTATTCTGTGCCGCATCCGAACAGGAGATTGCGAGTGTACACACTGTACACTGATTTGACATACACTGCGTATAAATGTATACATAGTGTGTACACAATATACTCATATATTCGAACGGTTCTTCCCATCCTGATGCCACACAAAATAATTTCTCACAATTTAAGATATTATATCCAGCTCATAATATTTGTGTTCTATAATATTCAAGAAATCATTATCTCTACCCAAATTAATATCTCTATATCCAGCGTATCTCAGTATAGTAATAGTATTAATATCAGAGCCCTGCATTGGGTACCCATACCCTCACCCACCCATGTACCCACCCATACCCAATGGGTATGGGTGGGTATGGGTACGCCCATGACCTTGTGGGTGGGTATGGGTGGGTACTCAATATCGGGGGATAAATCGGTTTACATTGCTAATCACTATATATCTTATATTACTGCAATCCTCACTACGTAATGTGCAGCACTTAACCACGTTGTGACTATAGTAAATTCTGATATGCGTCTTGAAAGTTTACAATCAAAGCAAAGGGCAACAAGCCTCAAGGCCATCAATCCGTGACAGACTGCATTCAAAAAGTTTGGAAAGTGGGTGGGTATAGGTGGGTATGGCATCCCGAAAGTCACTATGGGTGGGCATGGGTGGGCGAAGCCCGTCTGAGTAATGCATGGGTACCCATTGGGTACCCAACCAGGACCCCATGTAGGGCTTTGATTAATATCTCTATACTTCGGCAGCATCAGAAATCGTTCAAAATTTGTAGTTGGGCGGTCGTAATCTACGCCATGTGGCTGCTCTTCTGGCAACATGTGAACAGTTGTAGGAGAGGCAGATAGCAATTACAAATCTCCTCTTTGCATTCCCTTTCCATAAGCAAATGCATTAATTAGTTTATCCACAGTTAAAAATTTATTAATTATGCAATGATCGATGGTCAAAGCAGAGCTATCAATAAATAAATAAATTATTTATTACATAAGATATGTATAAATCATCTATTAATATTTGAAAAATTGGAATTTGATTCCTATTTTATGATTTGATTTGGACTAATATCGCCTATTAAAAAATGGGTAACTTGAACCAAAATACACCCAATGATGGATAGATAATCCAATTTGTGGAGTTAATTATGACCAACTGATTTCAATTTCGGCATGACTTAGGTTTCGTTTGGAACGACTTTCTTCCTACTTTTTAAAACAGTATTTTAGTACAAATTTTTTAATTTTTATACTAAAAAACTGTTTTAAGAAGCAGTAAAAAATTCATCCCAAACGAAAACTTAAACTTGTAAGTTGGTGCACTAATTCCCTCACTCAGGGGCGGATCCAGCTTCTTTTTTCAGGGTGGGCAAAAAAAAAAAATTTTGTGGGGATGAGCAAAAATGCTTAGGATTGATTAAATGAGGGCAAAAAATTTTTTAAGAGGGGGCAAAATACCCAAAATATCCAAAATATTTCAAAATATCTCACTAAAATTAAAAAAAAAAATTTTTTTCCCCCTCAACTAAATGGGGATCCGCCCATGCCCTCACTTCTTATCATTATGGCCTTAAAGCTTATGCTTAATTTATGGTCGAATACAAATCCGACTTGTCAAGCTGTTTTAACACCTAGGTAGGGTCTATTTAATTAAATCATTAAAGTTAAAAAATAGTTTTTATTCAAAAACTATTTCTTAAAAAATTCATAGCAAAATAAATACACTCTATTGGGAAGTAAGCTACACAATGAAATAAATAACAAAGAAAAAAAAAATCTACGAGAATGAACATCATGATTTTATATGAAAAAACTCAAACTATGGAAAATATCATAAAGTCACATCATACCAAGAAATTCATTATTGAAATTGAGAGAAATTTTACAAATCTTTCCCCTTCTCCCTCTTCACTTTCTCTTAGTCTTACACTCAAAAATAGATAAGTAGATTTTTTTTTAAATGAACTAAATGACCCAACCCTTCAAATGAAATATGAAAGAAAACTACATAGCATGACCTTGCTGAGGTCTAGAGAGCTATGCGCTTAACTCTTTATTTTTGAGTCCACCCTGCAACGCCGCTTGCAGCCTACAACATCATAATGCTCCGACAAAAAAATTGTTGTTTGTGCTTATTCTCATTGATAATTAGCTTGAGTTGGTCAAATTTTATACAATCATTTATTTATAGTTTAATATGAATAAATTATTGCCTGGCCTTATCAAAATCAATTAGAAACAAAAAATTTTTACAACATCCCTAAGCATTGCTTTAAAAACCAACTCGACCGGTTTAACCGTGAACCGGTCTAGTTCAACCTAATTCATGGAAAAAACCGCCGGTTACAGTGAACCGGCAAACCGGTCCGGGTTTTTTAAAACATATAATGAACTCAACAGTTTATTTTAACCGTATGCCTTCATTACCCAAATTAGCTATGAAAGCAAAGAGGTATTTCTATGATGTGGGACTAAACCTCAAAGCCAAAACTTAATTTTATGCTCAAATTTTTAATTAATTTTTATAATATGAATGATATTTATTTTTTTAAGTAGATAATATTTATTTTTTATTTATTTATGTTTAATTTTTATATTTTAAATATATTTTATTATATATATTATGAAGTTTATGTGAATTTATTTTTGTTCAAGCGGCTCAAGTAAAAATTATAATATAAAAATTAATTTTCATGATTTGAATAATATTTATTTTTTAAATCTTTTTGTAAAATATTTATTTTATTTTTTTAGTTAATAACTCAAATGGTAATTGTTATCAAGATCAATTAGAAACATTTATTACATCATCGACCCCGGTTTTACATGAACACCTTGTCCCTAAGGACACCTCCAACCAAAAATCTCATTTTTCACTCTAAAATGCAGTGGAACCGAAAAATGCTGTGATTCATCTCCAATCGAACATCATTTTGTCCTGTAACTGTTGTTCGCGCATTTTTTCCACAAGTTCGGCAGAGACCAACAAAATGGCGCAGATGAACAGTGCAACGCTAATATTGTCGTCGTACTGTTCATCCGCGATCAAATGGCGTAAAAAATGACGATCGGTTGGAGCAAACCAAGAACGGTCCATTGGAGTTGCCCTAATCACTTCTGATAAATTTACAACAGCAAAACCTAAATTATTTCCCATCTACTTCTTTTAAAAATCAAACTGCTTAAACTAACCCAAAACAAATGATTTACAGACCCATTTCCAAGCCCAACCCACTCCTTCAATCCGAACAATCCGACATAACAAATGAACAACTCGAAGAACCACGCAAAGCCAAGCTTCTCGCCGGAGACAAACTGCCGATCATCGTCGACGCCTTGGGCTCGTCGGCCGCCGGCCGTCGTATCTCCTTAAGAAGTGCGACAACATCCTTCATGGTGGGCCGGTCGTCGGGCCGCAGGCCGACGCACAGGACCGAGATGGCCAGAGCCTGCAGCATTTCCTGCATTTGTAAGTCGGGCAGGCCGTGGAGCCTCGGGTCGAGTAGACCCGTTGGGTCGCGTTGGGAATGGAGATGGTCGCGGGCCCACTGGACCAGATTGACCCCGCCCGGGAGGGACGGGTCTAGTGGGTGCCGAGCTGTGAGGACCTCCAGCAGGACCACACCGTAGCTGTAGACGTCGCTCTTAACCGTTATCTGTTGCATTGAACCGAGCTCTGGAATTTGAGTGGCAAAAGTTAGTGCTAATAATAAATAATTTTATTGATATGTGATAGGAATTGCTCCATCTGCACCATCCAGTTGAACATTTATGTTTAATACTTAGTTTAGTTTAAACTAAATTTTTTAAATAGTTTTTAAGAGCAAATTTTTTAAGAAAATATTGAAAAATCAACCGCCAAAAATTGTTTTAAAAAGAAGTAAAAAATTCATCTGAAATCATTCTGTGCAGATACAGATGTCGTCCAGAGGTGAATCAGAACTCGCCGCATCACTTTTTTCGTGTACCGTGATTGTGTACCGCTATGTACCGACTTACATGAGGCGTTCTAGACAATTCGGTGTCGCACATAATAATTTCTCCTCAAATGAAGCCAAAATCTAAATATGCTGGTCTTTTCAAAATAATGACATGATTATCATTAAAAGTTAGAAAAACATTAGCAAATTAAAAATCTAATGAAAATATAATCAGAGCATCCAAATCCAACATACTAAAACAATTAAACCTACTGAGTCATAGAGAATATTTTTTTAACAGATCACATGCCTGTCATGCCATATATGAGATGAATGAAAAGTTATTTTATGAAAAATATTGAATTTCCCCCTCCAAAAAAAAAAAAAAAAAAAAAAAAAATCTTACCCGGAGGCATGTAGCCATACGATCCTGCAATCCTCGGCGGTGACCTCGCCGCTTCTCTTCTTCCTCCGCCAACATTCAACACCTTCGACAACCCAAAATCCGCCAAATAAGCTTCAAAGTCTTCCCCCAACAATACATTCATGGCCTTCACATCTCCATGAAGTATAGCCGGTACACAATCATGATGTAAATAAGCAATTGCCTCTGCCACTCCCACCATTATTCCATGCCTCTCTTCCCATCCAACAGCCCCCTTTCCTCCCCTATGAATCATTGAACTCAAATTCCCATTCGGCAAATAATTATAAAACAACAATCTCATCCTCTTATTCGCCGCCCAACCCAATAATCTCACAATGTTTCGATGCCTAATCGACCCTAACGCCGTGATTTCGTTCCGAAACGCGCCGCCGTCTTCCTCCGTTGACCACATCCGCTTCACCGCCACGGTGCCGACTCTGTACACCACGCCGGAGCTTCCCGTTCCGATCACGTTTGCAGAAGTTAGCCCCCTGACTATTTCTTCGACCAAAATATCTGATTTTTTGAACATTGTAATATCCCAGTGGCCGTCGCCGGCAGGTTCGCCGCTTCTACGGCGGGCACGGAGAATGAAAAAGGCTGCGGCGAGGACGAGGACGGCGAATATTGTGAAAAGGAGAGGCATTGCGAGCTTCTGCGGCGATGCGGAGGTCAGCGAGCGGGTTCCGGGACTGGAGATGTAGAGGCCATGGTTACCGGTCAGGTCGGAGAGGGGGATATTGCGGAAGAAAGAAGTGTCGGGGAGTTCGCCGGAAAAGGAGTTGAAAGAGATGTTGAGGGAGACGAGGTTCTGGAGGGAAGCGATTGGGGTCAGATCGCCGGTGAGGAAGTTGTGGGAAAGATCGAGATTTGTGAGCTTTTTGAGCTCGGAGAGCTCAGACGGAAGGTTACCAGAGAGTTGGTTGCAACTGAGGTTGAGGGAGATTTCGAGGGATGGGAGGAGGCCGAGATTCGGCGGGATGGCACCAGAGAAAGAGTTTTCCCCGAGGTCTAGCAGCTGAAGCTTCAAGCAGGAGATGAGCTCGGATGGGATTCTGCCTGAAAACTGGTTCTTTGAAAGCAGGAGCTTAGTGAGCCCGGGCAGCCGGTCACACCAGAGCTCAGTGCGCCTGAAAAACGGTTGTCGGAGACGTCGAGGAACTGGAGGCTCTTCGGGAGTGACTCCGGTAATGCACCTGTGAGCGCGTTGGAGTGGAGGTCCAGGAATTGGAGGCCTTCACATGCCGAAATAGCCGGTGGAATTCCGCCGACGAGAAAATTCTCGCTGATGTCCAGGAAATTGAGGTTCTTTAACTTGGCAATCTCCTCCGGAATCGGTCCGACGAGTTGGTTCCGGTTTAACCGGAGTCGGAAGAGGTTCGTGCAGTTGCCTATTTGCAGAGGAATGAAGCCAGAGAGCTCGTTGGAGATAAGCAGCAACTTTGATAGATTCTGAAGCGCAAAGAGCTCCCTTGGAATCACCCCTGTCAGATTATTGTATGAGAGATCCAAAGATTGTAGATTCCCGCATTCCGCGAGGCTCGCTGGAATATTCCCTGTCAGCATGTTCTTCCATGCGTAGAACAGAGTAAGGCTCTTCAACTTCCCGAACTCCATCTCTATCTCGCCGGACAGCTCATTATTGTCTACTTCGAAATCTGTAAAGGACGTGCAGTTGGAAAGCTCCTGCGGTATAGCTCCAGTGAGCTGATTACTACTCAACTGAAGCTGCTGTAGGTTGGAGAGCTTGCCGAAGCTACTCGGAATGCTCCCTGTTAAGAGATTAAGCGAAAGGTCGACGAGCACCAGCTCGCCGCATTCCCCAAGCTCTGGTGGAATGGAGCCCACCAAGCTGTTCTGCCATAAGAGCAAAGATTGCAGCTTCTGGAGCTCTCCGAGCTCCGGCGGTATCAATCCGGAAAGCGAATTCTGATAAAGGTACAAGCTTTTGAGCTCACTGCAATTTCCAATCTCGCCAGGAATAGAACCAGAAAGGTGCGCCGTGTAGATTGCAATAGTTTGAATTCTCTTTAGCAATCCGATCGCCGGTGGGAGGTTGCCGGAAATTCCAGTTTCAGCGAGGCCGATCATCATGAGATTGCTGCAATTTCCAATCTCCGGCGGCAATGGACCTCTGAGATTTTGGTTCCCTCCGGCCCGGAAAACTTCGAGCTTTGTCAATTTCCCGATGCTTCTTGGAATCTCACCACTGAGATAGTTATCAAAGATAGTGAGATAAGTAAGCATGGAGAGATTGCCGAGCTCAACAGGAAATGGCTCCAACGAGAGAATTAGAGTTGAGAGCTAAAGATTGAAGCTTTGTTAGTTTGCAGAGCTCCGCCGGAATTTCCCCGGAAATTTGGTTCTTACTGAGATCAAGCAAGCTTAGTTCTTGGTAATCACCAAAGGATTTTGGGATTTGGCCGCTGATATTTGTGCCGGAGATGACAAGAGTCTTGAGATACTTGAGTGATTGGAAATTGGAAGGCAATTCGCCCTGGATATTCACTGAGTTGAGGTTGAGGCTTATGACCAGTGAACTTGGGTTGCAGAGGACTCCATACCATTTGCAGGGATTGGAATCTGTTGACTTCCATGAGCTGAGCTCGTCTGAGGAGAAGGTGAGCGTATTCTTCCATTGAAGAAGAGCAAGGCCTTGGTTGTCAATGGAGAAACAGGAAAGGAAGAAAAGAGAGGGTATGGTTATTGACAGAAGAGTTGTGGACAGGGAAGAAGGCATTGGTGGATGTGAGGAGGGGAAGGGGATGAAGAAGGGAGAGGAGGAGGAAATCTGTGTTGGGATTGTCGAGGGGGAAACCCCATGTTTTGTTTATAGGAGAAAGATAGAGATCTGGATCTGTGATGTTACTAATTGAGTTTTCATTTTGTTTTATTTTATTTTGGATTGGCTGTGTTCTGTTTAATGTTTTGATTATGAGAGCACGCTGTCTTTTTGCTGAACTTGGCGTTCTAAATCCTTTGAAATTAATTATAGATAATGAGCACTACATTTTTTTTTTAATAAAAATTACTAATTTTTTCAATAATTATGTTTTTACAGATCTCTTGTGGAACCTTTTGATTTCAACTTAGCTCATTAGGAGTTGCTTAGGCATCTCCAACTGAAAATCTCATTTTTCACTCCAAAATGTAGTGAAACTAAAAAATGTCGTGATTCATCTCCAATCGAACACTATTTTACCATAACGGTCGTTCAAGCATTTCCTCGGCAAGTTCAGTAGAGATCAAAAAATGACGAAGACGAATAGTGCAACGTCAATATTAGTGTCGCACTGTTCATCCGCGATCAAATGACGTTTAGTAGGTAGATCTATATGTTTCTTTTATTATGAAAATTGAAAATGATTTGTAAAAAAAAAAAAAAATCTTCTCAAGATATTGAATATTTTTTTCCTATTCTATATATTAATAATAGTTCGACAGAACTCAGGAAAATTACTTTAATCTGCAGTTAATCATTTTTGACAGAAGATGCATTCAATAAGTTGTTTGTTAATCCAAATCTTTGGACAGTTGCTAGTCATTAAAATGAATACTGTGTAAGAAATACTATGGAGTTGTTTGGATTAGTGAAAAAGAAATATAAGACTTTATTCTTTTTGTTTGATTTGAAGTAAAGTGGATGTTATGTAAATTGTAATAAGTTTGTCACTAGGGTAGCCAATGACCGGTGATTGGTGGCAACAGTGAAGCTGTAGCAGGCAGTGATGGTGAGGCGACGGCGGGCGGCGATGGGAAGCAAGTGGTGGTGAAGATGGTGGCTGCCATGGTTGGTCAAGAAAGCACTTTAACTGTGTAAAGTATTTACATTCAAATTGGACAATAACATTTTACCTCAAAAATAAATTAAAATGATATATTACCTTTAATTTATTTTTCACCTAACAAACATCAAAAAGTAAAAAAAATAATACATTTATTTTACTTTACATTCATTATTTTTCAAGCAAATAGAGGCTTAAAGAATAGTGCTGAGAGTGACAAAGCAGAAAAAGAAAGCTAGACGCTATTATGAAGGAACCAGTTCTTAGAAAGCCGTGAGGTTTCTTTTTGAGTTATATTATTGAATGGTTTCATTCTGAATTTTGGGTTTAGAAGCTTTTTATTAGCACAAAAAAGGGTACAAATAAGAAATAGCTCCTTGGTTATACAATCAGAAGCAAAAAGAGAAAAGTTTTCATCTATTTTTTATGGGTGCCGATGAAATGAACAATTTGAATTACATTGTATTCTTCTTTCGAGTAGTTTCTCAGCTTTCATTCGAATGAAAAATGAACAAATTATTGAGTATTCAGTTGTGACTTATCTTAGTTTTGCAGAAATGTTTTCTTTGCCACAAGGAAATATGAGTTCTGTATTTTGAAGTCCTCCACAGTGTGTTAGAAGGGTAAACATCTAGAGCCTAAGGCTTCATTTGGGACGATTTTCTTACTGCTTCTTAAAACAGCTTTCTAGTACAAAAGTTTTAATTTTTGTACTCAAAAACTACTTTAAGAAGCAGGAAGAAAGCCATCCCAAACGAAAAGTAAGTTAAGCTGAATATATTAATAATTAGACACCACCTTAACGTATTGCTTAACCCAATGAGAAGGGACTTAATATAGATGTTGGTAACTCAGACTCTTATTCTAGGTTTTGTTTGGAACAATTTTCTTACTAGTTTTTAAAACAATATTTTAGTATCAAAATTAAAATAAAAAAAGACTCTTTTAGAAAACAGTAAGAAAGCTGTCTCAAACAAAATCTTACTTATAATATATATGTTATGTCAATACACTGATGTTCTAACGTTTATTATGAGTTCCACAGCATTGTTTAGTATTTATTAAAAAGAGAGAGCAATAAGTTGAATAGAAATAAGTATATTAATTAATGTTTTATTAAATTTGACTTTTTTAATTATTAAAAATTTAACTATATGTCTAGCTCCTAACTATCTCTATTATTTTAGGCCTTCCCCAAACTCTCTCATATAAAAAAACCCTCTCCTCTCTTTTGCTTTGCATTTAACTTTTATAATAGCATTTGAAATCTTACTTTTGAATTAAGATAAAAATTTATCTCTTTCCCCCTATCTATATAATATTATTACACCAAACAACACTTAATCTATGATTTTTATTTTTTATTTTTTATCCTTATCATTGGCATGTCAAAAGAACAATAAACTATGACATGCCTAGCTTTCATTTCATGGCAAAATAAGAAAACATTTAAAGACTTGTTTGGGACGAATTTATTCTTGCCTCTTAAAAAAAGAGTTTTAGTAAAAAATAGGCTTCGTTTGGGATGACTTTCTTACTGATTTAAAAAGCAACTTTTTAGTACAAAAATAAAGCTGCTTTAAAAAGCGGTGAGAAAGCTAAACCAAACGAAGCCTAGTATGCTTTTTTATTGCTTCTTAAAATAGCTTTCTAGTTTAAATAGTAAAGTTTTCATACTACAAAGCTGGTTTAAGAAGCTGTAAGAAAATCATCCCAAACGAAGTCTAAGTCTAATATGTAAAAGTAATTAACATAAGATGAAACATTTTGAATTTTCTTCAGATCTAAAACATTAGAAAGCTGGAATTCTAATTTTATTTCAGAACTCACATTAAATTATAATTACAGATTCTTTTCATGTGAATCCAATAGAAGGACATCAGATCTATATTTTCAAAAATAAAATAGGTTATATTCAGAGATGACTTTCGGTTAAAAAAAAAAACTAGATCAAGTGATCGATGAAACTCTCAAATGCACATGCCAATGAGTGAAGGAAGCTTACTGTAAATCCTAAATTAATAAGAGCTGAGCTCATGTGCTCAGGCAATCATGGCTGAAAAGCAATTAAAAGAGAAAATTTTGAACATGGCTTTGAGTGGAAGGGACAACTAGATTAACATGCATGGAGTTTCCTTCTTATTTTAATCTCCCATATAGTCAAAATAACATGGCTTTACTTGTTAATTAATAGTTGTTGGAGAACTTCCATAGAAAAAAAGACTAAGGGCCTCTTGAATTTTCTTCTGCATTCATTTCATTTTATTAAGTTTTTTGGCAAAAGGACAGCATCAAAAGAAGGGAAGAAAGGCAGGCCCATTCATTTCCAATTTTCCAATCTCCAATATAAAAAAAAAGGAATTTTTTTTATGATGATGTGTTGACATACTGTAGATTAATTTGTTTGAATTTAGGTGTTTAAAATTATTTGGAATTTTGAAATTGTTAGAAATATTAAAATTTGTTAAATTTCAAAATCTTCCTAAGCTACAAATCTAAGGTATCAACACAAGAATATGTACGCAACTCATCTTGATCATTTGGTTGGGAGCTCCAAAGCTCTTAACCAAAAGGTCTTGTGCTTGAAGCTTGTATATGTGAAGTGTGTGTGAGCTTACTTACTTAGCGAAGATGACACAAAGGGCATCAAGGGGAGAAATTATTCTGTGCGGAGATTGGATGCAGAATGCAGTTTGGAGACCAACCAGAATGCGCCACATCAGCGGTAACGAGCATTACTGAGCTACGGTTTCGAGTGAAAGGGTGACGTGGCACATTTTGATTGGTCTATGGACGACGTTCGACATCCATACAGAATAATTAATCCATCAAGGACGAGCAATATATTTTGTTCTTGATTTGTCATGTATTTTTAACTAGGAAGAAAATAAGGCCACTAATGTAACATTTTCAATTGGTACCATGCAGGAAAAAAAAAATTCAATTGATCCTGACACAATTAGAGGAAGATGCACGCTATAGAAAACAAGAGAGAGGGAGAGGAGACTAAGGAAGAAAACTGTAGTATAAACAGTTTGAAACTAATCACTAAACTATTTCTATCAAAACTTGAGTAAGATTTATAATTAAAAACTCTTACATCAACTATTCAAGATCTACTATTTGTGATTAGAAAAATATTGACAACATGAAATCAAATGGCTCACATGCTTACGATTCAAAGATTGGGAGACACGTGTGGTGGCACACATGTGCTATATGGTTTATGTAATGGTGATGGAATTAGCATTTGAAAGAGGATCTCTACATGAAAGCACAAAACGAAAGCTTGGAGACAAAGAGAAGCACATGGAAAAGAAGAGGGTTCATTTTTGATTGATTATAATAAACTTGTCTGTATTTGTTTTTTAATACTAGTTAGTGCCATGGCCAAGGTGTAGTGCATCTCATTCACATATTGGCTTTCATTTTATTTTAATAAAAAGTTTTTTTTGGAACTATTGGGAGCTATAAACTATTCATGACAAGAGCTTAATGACTACATAATGCAAAGAGAAATTGCAGTGCTTATCTCTTGGGCATGATGATATATATATATAAAAAGAGCGACAAAGTTACTAACTCAACAATAGATCATATTGAACTCAAGTAGATAGAAATCTTAAACATATCTTAGAAACTATTATCTTAATATTAATTTAGAACCAAAATCATCTATTCATGGTCAAAATGTCTTGAATGGTATTGAAATTAACTACCATCTATATACTAAATGAAAAGTCCTTATTCAACTGTCTATAGTCCCTTCGACCGCTGGTGCTAGGCAATTACAGTCCATTCGATAGCCATCACTCACCGACTTCGGTACCTCCAACCACTGTCGCTCGCTGATTATGATCTCTGCGACCATTGTGGCCTGCCAACTACAGTTCCTTCGAGCACTGTCGCCCGCCAACTACGGCTCCTCCGACCGTAGTCGTTCGCTCGACTATGGCACCTCCGACCTCTGTTGTCCAACTACGGTCCTACCAACTAAACAAACAAGCTAACATTCTCTTGGGAATAACTCTCAACCCAACTATGTAATATGACGTATATTTGCTATATCAAGCTAAGGTCTTCCTTCCAAGAAAGGGCCTTATTTATAATCAATAATAAATACTAGTATAATCATTTTAACTGGGCCAAGCCATGAAATTTTTCTCCTTTTTTATAATTTTCAAGTAAAAATACTGGTGTCTCTGATGACTCTCGCATCCCTCTCTCTTTATTTGTAAGTGTGTTAAATCTTCATTCAAAACTAAGACATTAAACTCTTTATTTCCTATCAATGCGAATGTTCCAGGATGCTGCAACACATATATATATATATATATATATATATATATTATATATATATATATATATATATATAGACACACACACATCCGAACTTAATAAGCTCATTAATAAATAAATTTAATAAGATATTAACTTTGATATTCAAACACAACTTTCATTTGATAAGAAAATAAATAAATAAATTTAAATAATAAGCATTTAACTCCACTCAGCTCATTTATGAACCAACTTAAAATAGTATCAAACATTAAAAAAAAGTGTATCAAGCTCCATGCAAATCAACAATCAAGAATCCTTTGCAACACAAGCTTTCCATCAATGTTTTGCCTTAACCATAAGCTATTAAAGAAATAAAAGGGCAAGGCATCTCATTTCTCCATATTATGAGACCACGTGAGCATAGAAAATTCACATAAAACGTCAGTCTTTTGATGACTCAGTTAGAAGAGTAGATGTATTAGATTTAACATATGTTAAGAAAGATAAAAATATACCTAGAAAACTTGATTAAGGCTTCGTTAGGGACGAATTTCTTACTGATGCTTAAAGTAGCTTTCTAGTATAAAAATTTGAAAGCTTCTTTAAGAAGCAGTAAGAAAGCCGTCCCAAATGAACCCTAAAAAGTATTAAAAATAACATTTTTTTATTTAATTTAAATGAGAATTTGATTCTTAATAGGATACAATGGAGAAAAAATATTCATATAGTAGTAAAATAAAATCTTATTGTTGTTGTTGTTGAGCATAAAGAAATTACATATGAAGACTAATTCACATATGATATATATATTTTTTTAATCTATAAGCAACTCTGAGATAGATGTAAGTGTATTATGTCTTTTCCCCATTAACTAGCTTGAGTAAAGACTAAGTAGTCTTTACTTGGAAGTGATGGACCCATCAGTATATATTAAGCCATTCTATCGTTCTCTTTTCCTACAATTTTTCTACTTTTGATTATCTTCCTATTTGCACTATGAAGATATTTGAAATAAAGTAGTAAAATTTGCCGGCCGTTACAACGTTGGAGTCAATTCATTGTCTCTCAATGAGTGAGCCTAAGGTGGATGACATAGTATTCCCTAATTTAAGGATTTTGTCCTCCCAACTCCTACATCACTTGTTCTCTTTCTTTTGCCATTGTGAAAAAGGAGTTGATGGATAATTTATTTATTAGTTTTTTTTAGTGATTTCTTTATCAGTATTTTGAGAGATGATGGGGTTTGGTGAAGTGATACTTTACTTGGAAGTTGTTTGATTTGGTGTTGAGTGGAAAGTTTTTCAAATACGGGTTTTTTTTGTGTGTTTATTTGGT
The DNA here is from genome assembly GCA_016618105.1 of Dendrobium huoshanense. NCBI lineage: Eukaryota > Viridiplantae > Streptophyta > Magnoliopsida > Asparagales > Orchidaceae > Dendrobium > Dendrobium huoshanense. The sequence goes on from CM028348.1 coordinate 16,181,040, forward strand.
AATAAGGCGCTTACTCTGCTCTTGTAATCGGCATCTACCTACCACTGTCAGTATCATCCACCGCTATTGTAGTTGTATGTTCCGCTGCAACCTGCCCCACCCCCTCTATCATTGGCCACCTTCTATTACTGTCATTGTGCCTTTATGTTAGTTTTGAGTGAAATCTAATTGGGTCAATCAATCGTGTTTTTACTACTGCCTTGGATCTCAATTTAACCTGTCGGGCTCATTAGGGGTTTGTAAGGGGTTTTCCACCAACTTGGGTTTGGATGCTTTGCACCCAAAAAAATTTGTTCCACATACAGTGCCCCGACATTCAATAATTTGGTGGAAAAAGACTCTAAACCTTGTCATTATGACGCTCCAATCCTCGGCTCATAAAAAGTGAGACTTGTATTATTTATCTCAATTTTCATATTGGATTTTTTTGTGTGGTGTGGCTCCGTAATTATTTCTTGATTTCACGTTTTCCCACGTTAAATCATGTTGTTCTTTTAATTTCTTTTGATTACAATTATTTATTTCTTGTTTGTTTGGTTAGGTGGTTTATTTCTCTAGACACTTTACATTGCATTTATTTAATTTCAAAAAAAAAAAAATCACTTATTTTTATTTTGAACTTATTTAAATAACTTCAAATATTTTAAATATATAATATTCAATTTTACTCCCCATTTTTTTCAGCAAAACAAATTGATGTGACCTTTAAACTACTAGGTGATGCAAGAGATCTGAAAGGATGCTACTAATGAGCTGCTCATATTTCAATTCAATTGATAAGGTCAAACTGATATAGATGTCATAGATTTATTATCTTTTTATTTATTTTATTTGATATGTCATTTGTTATTTTATTTTTTCTTCCTAACATCATCTCCAATTGAAGTGCATACCATTGTATATTGCCCATAAATTGCTACATTTGAACTTCAAATCTCAAGCCAAAAATTGGTACGTGAACAGTGCGACGCCAATATTGATGTCGGACTAATCACCTACGCCAAAAAAAAAAAAAAAAAAAAACGATTACCTTCTCACTCTGCTTAGCTTTGCAGAAAAAACACGAAATATGAGAGAGATGGTTACCTTAGCAAAAGAAGCGCCTGAAAAAAAGAAAAATGTAATTCCATTGGAGATGAACTATCGCATTTTGAAGTTTTACGACATTTTAGAGTGGAAAGTAGGATTTTCGGTTGGAGATGCCCTAAAGAAAATCATGATCACAATAAAAGAAATCAAATTTTGCTATAAGAAAAAAAATGTCCCCATCATTGTTGCTACATGGAATAATCTATGACCCATTTTTTGCAATAAGGACCAGTCTCAAAATCATATATGTAGCCTACCCTATAATTTTATAATAAGGACAATCTTCTCAACGTCGACATATATTACTCAAATGAGTAAGATAAGAGAAATAGAGAGTATTAAAAACAAAGAACCTTTCATTTCTACCTATCCATCTTATGCACGACAATCTCTTAATATCTATTCGATTTTTATATGTTGTGGCCTCGTTGAAATGGAAATTTTTCGATATATTTGTAGAATTCAAGTTGAATGGTTGAAGTGAAGGAATGTATCGGGCCTGTTGTGTGATAGAAAATTATTCCTCAAACTTAAGGCAAAATTTATTAAGATGGAAATGAGACTTACAATATTTTATGTCAAAAAATATTGGTCATTAAAATAGAAGCATATGATTAAGTTTTGTATTGCAGGAGATGAGTGACTTTACTCATAGAGATAGAATTTGAAACAAGCATATACGTTAAAAGGTTGGAGTAGCTCCAGTGGCAATTAAGAATAGAAAGAGTCGTCTTAGACAGTTTGGTCGCATAAAATATTGGCTTTCTGATGATCTGGTTAGGACTTAGGAGAGTAGATGTATTAGATTTAGCCTATGTTAAGAGAGGTAAAATAACACCAAAAAAGACTTGGTTAGAAAATATTAGAAATGACATTTTTTTAATTAGACTAAAATGAACACATAAGAGAAAAATGATTCATGTAGCTGACCCCACACAGTGGGAAAAAACTAAAAGCTTGATGTTATTGTTATTGTTGTATTATTATATTACAATGATCGTATAAGTTCACAGGAAGCTTGATTAGCCAAAAGAATGGTGACTTACAATTGTTAATATGGGTTTTTATTATATGGCTTTGATGTATTTGAATGCATGAATTCAGAGATTTTGGCACGAGCGCAGAAAACTGATACCTATTGAATGTTTGGGAATAAAAGGTCTCAGTGCGCAATGGGAGAGAATAGAGAACTGTTATTCTGAAAATAGGCCGGATAGCTAAGATGTGAGAAAAAAATTTAAGCATATTTCAATTTATATTTTTATATTTTAAATACTTGGCTTGATTGTTATTAATGGGAAAATTGAGTTTATATGTCTCATAATGCTTAAAATTGAAGAAATACGCCCGTTATTTTATTTCTTACAAAAAATATGTTGGAGAGTCTTCTTTATACTAAAAAGTCTATTGAAGTTGAAAAGATGCACAAATTTACATATGCACAATTATAATAATTAAAATGAACAGATGAGATTTGATTTGAATAATTAAAATAGATGGTCAGGATTTGCTATGGGTGGAATCCCAAGCCACTTTTATAATAGTAGTATAGATAATAATTAAAATGAACGGATGAGATTTAATTTGAATAATTAAAATAGATGGTCAAGATTTGCTATGGGTGGAATCCCAAGCCACTTTTATAATAGTAGTATAGATTTAATAAAACATGAGTCATAAAATTAGGAATCTCAAGAGTCATAAAATTAAATGAGCTTTATATAATGATTTTTTTGATTTATTAAATACTTTTAATAGAATGTACGGCCAAGATAATTAAAGAATAAGTAGAATGGATGAACAAGATTTGTTAGAGGAAGTAAAGTCAAGCCCCTTTTATAATAGTAGTATAGATAGTATAGATAATTCTGTTTAATAATAAGGTTTAGTGATTCTTATTTTATTGTTTTTCTATTCACCAATATCAATTAAACATTATGATCAAGTTTAATAAAGCTACAAGCTGTAAATTTATATAATAAAGAAACGGAACTTAGGAATAGGAATAATAAACGTTTAATATAATAAAATATCAGAAATCTAAAGGGTCTTTAAAATTAATTGTGAATTTTTTTGATTTAATAAAACATGTAGTGAAGAGTAGACATAGAAAAACCGAAATTAGGAATCTCAAGGGTCATAAAATTAAATGAGCTTTATATAATGATTTTTTTGATTTATTAAATACTTTTAATATAACGGACGACCAAGATAATTAAAAAATAAGTAGAATGGATGAACAAGATTTGCCGGAGGAAGGAAACTCAAGCCCCTTTTATAATAGTAGTATAGACTAGGTGATGCAAGAGATCTGAAAGGATGCTACTAATGAGCTGCTCATATTTCAATTCAATTGATAAGGTCAAACTGATATAGATGTCATAGATTTATTATATTTTTATTTATTTTATTTGATATGTCATTTGTTATTTTATTTTATTTTATTTTTTCTTCCTAACATCATCTCCAATTGAACTGCATACCATTGTATGTTGCCCATAAATTGCTGCATTTGAACTTCAAATCTCAAGCAAAAAATTGGTACGTGAACAGTGCGACGCCAATATTGATGTCGGACTAATTACCTACGCAAAAAAAAAAAAAAAAAACGATTACCTTCGCACTCTGCTTAGCTTTGCAGAAAAAACACGAAATATGAGAGAGATGGTTACCTTAGCAAAAGAAGCGCCTGAAAAAAAGAAAAATGTAATTCCATTGGAGATGAACTATCGCATTTTGAAGTTTTACGACATTTTAGAGTGGAAAGTAGGATTTTCGGTTGGAGATGCCCTAAAGAAAATCATGATCACAATAAAAGAAATCAAATTTTGCTATAAGAAAAAAAATGTCCCCATCATTGTTGCTACATGGAATAATCTATGACCCATTTTTTGCAATAAGGACCAGTCTCAAAATCATATATGTAGCCTACCCTATAATTTTATAATAAGGACAATCTTCTCAACGTCGACATATATTACTCAAATGAGTAAGATAAGAGAAATAGAGAGTATTAAAAACAAAGAACCTTTCATTTCTACCTATCCATCTTATGCACGACAATCGCTTAATATCTATTCGATTTTTATATGTTGTGGCCTTGTTGAAATGGAAATTTTTCGATATATTTGTAGAATTCAAATTGAATGGTTGAAGTGGAGGAATGTATCGGGCCTGTTGTGTGATAGAAAAGTATTCCTCAAACTTAAGGCAAAATTCTATAAAATGGGGATGAGACTTACAATATTTTATGTCAAAAAATATTGGTCATTAAAATAGAAGCATATGATTAAGTTTTGTATTGCAGGAGATGAGTGGCTTTACTCATAGAGATAGAATTTGAAACAAGCATATACGTTAAAAGGTTGGAGTAGCTCCAGTGACAATTAAGAATAGAAAGAGTTGTTTAAGACGGTTTGGTAGCATAAAGCATTGGCCTTCTGATGGTCCGGTTAGGAGAGTAGATGTATTAGATTTAGCCTATGTTAAGAGAGATAGAATTGCACCGAAAAAGACATGGTTAGAAAATATTAGAAATGACATTTTTTTAATTAGACTTAAATGAACACAGAAGAGAAAAATGATTCATGTAGCTGACCCCACACAGTGGGAAAAAACTAAAAGCTTGATGTTATTGTTATTGTTGTATTATTATATTACAATGATCGGATAAGTTCACAGGAAGCTTGATTAGCCAAAAGAATGGTGACTTACATTTGTTAATATGGGTTTGTATTATATGGCTTTGATGTATTTGAATGCATGAATTCAGAGATTTTGGCACGAGCGCAGAAAACTGATACCTATTGAATGTTTGGGAATAAAAGGTCTCAGTGCGCAATGGGAGAGAATAGAGAACTGTTATTCTGAAAATAGGCCGGATAGCTAAGATGTGAGAAAAAAATTTAAGCATATTTCAATTTATATTTTTATATTTTAAATACTTGGCTTGATTGTTATTAATGGGAAAATTGAGTTTATATGTCTCATAATGCTTAAAATTAAAGAAATACGCCCGTTATTTTATTTCTTAAAAAAAATATGTTGGAGAGTTTTCTTTATACTAAAAAGTCTATTGAAGTTGAAAAGATGCACTAATTTACATATGCAAATTTTTACATAAAAAATTGATCAACCCTCATATTCTTAGTGTTGATCATTCTCGTTCATGAGTTATGGTTCTTAAGCAAAGTTCTAAATCAACATTTTCATCTCTATCTTTGCTCAAATGGCGATTATCTTTAAAGGTTCGTGTTTAATTTTACATGTTTACATCTTAAACCTGATCATGAAGTGGTGGAGTAACCTAATGAATTGTGAAATTAATTTACGGCTCTATCAATCCCTAAACAATATTTATGTTTTCTTTGATATAAAAATTTTAAAAACTTCACTCAAAAACTTCACTTAATATATGCAAGTATACGTACCAAATTAAGTAATATAGTGATAGAGTAGAGTATCAATCTCATGAGGAAGAATGTTTACTTGCAAGTATTAGTATTGTCTATTTCAACGGCAACGATTATCCTACTCAATAACAACAAATTTGATGGCGATTCAATCACTTAATTTAAAATAAAAAAAATAAAATGAAATACTATTTAGATAAAATGTTTTGGATTGATAGATTGTAAATACAAGTTATGCATGTAGAAGTATGATTAATGTTCAATTCAAATTTAAAGAACATTCAATTATGATTCAAATTTTAATTAAAAATAATCTTAATTATTTAAATCTTATTTAAATGCTATTCAAAAATCAAATTTGACCGCTAGACTTTAAAAGAAAATATCTGCAATGTAGAGTGAAGAGATTTTAATTCGAAGGAGAATTTTTAGGTATAATTCTTTTAAAAAAGAGGCCAATATTATGGGTCATATACATTTATCCAAAAAAAAAAAAAAAACATACATGCGTTTCAATTTACTATTCCCAACATAACCCAGGTAAAAAGGTGGACCAAATTTATGTCCGTCCTTGCTGGAACCAGCCTGCCACAAAGCAGTCATCGACGCGGCCGTGCTCCCACCAAGCACATCACCCAGCTGAGCGCCTACCAAGTGCTTTTCAAACTACTTTCCCCACAGCCAAAACATGTTGGATAAAATATAATTCAATTCAATTTATTTGAAATTATCATGTCCATTTTTAAAAAAATTATTATGTGAGTAAACCAGACGCAGAACGATATCTGGAGACCAACCATAATAGATCATATCAACAGTATCAAACTATAATACTGAACAACACCGAGCCGTGGTACGAAACAAAAGAAGTGAGATGATGTGGCACATTCTCGTTGATCTCCTAACAGCGTTCCGCATCAACACAGAATAATTATTCTCATTTTTATTACTTTTCCAATTTTAAATAAAACATCAACTAAAGAAAAATAAAACATCTCATTGAATTTTACTGTTTTTTTTTTTAATTAAAACTTATTTTTTAAAACTCAAGACAAGGATTTTTTTCTCATTTATTATCAAATTACTAAGTTAAAATTCATGTAATATCACAAGTAAACTTTTTTTGTATTATCATAAGTTAAAACTGAAAACTATATATATATATATATATATCAAATAAATAAACAATTCTATAACTATCTTCACATAACTATCAAATGCCTTTCTACTTTCAATAAAACAATAATAATATAAAACTATAAAAGAAAAAGATAATCATAAAACAATACCAAACGTAGGCTACATTTATGATGGCTTTTTTACTACTTAAAGCAACTTGATAGTACAAAAATTTAATTTTTATACTTAAAAACTTATTTTTAAGAATCATTAAAAAAACCATCCCAAATGAAGCAATAGTTGCATCACAATCTGGAAGGTTTAAGACTGCAAAAAGCCTGAAAACATCACCTTGAAACAATAAAAACACGAGTGAGTCCACCAATACAACTACCTAATATTAGTTAATGCTAGTCGCCAGTTCCATTTAGATATATCATGAATAGTATAGCACAAACTGCTATTTAGGCTTTTTGTTTGGGACGGTTTTTTTTGCTACTTTTTAAAACAGCTTTTTAGTATAAAAATTAAATTATTTGTACTAGAAAGCTGCTTTAAGAAGTAGCAAGAAAGTCGTCCCAAGCAATGCCTCAATTTCCATCCAATTACAATTTACTAGAAAACTGAGCTAAAAACACAATTTAAGGACACTAAGCATTGCCATCACCAAATGCAAGTTCCATAAAACATCTGCTGTCAATTTTTTTACATGCAGAAATATTAAGGTAATCTGCCTTACAGAAATTGCTCGCTTTAAATTTTTTTCATAACTAGGTGAGGGCAGATACTATGTTTGAAGGACTTAGGATTTGAGAATGAATGCATTCTATTAGAAGGAATAGCTCATCAAGATGATTAAAATATGGGAAAATCCATTGGATTGAATTCATAATAATTAAATGCTTCTACATCATCTCCCAAAGCACTTCAGAATGGATGACAAGAGCGTTGAAGACAGAAACTTCATACCAGCTGAACCTCCAGGAAAGTATGATATTGCATAATAGGCCAGTGCCAGAACCTATGGGGAACAAGCATGTAATTAGCTGAGATTCCATTTAGTATTTAAAAAAGATGAAAATATTATATGTATGTCAATGGCTTGATTGAATAGGATCAAGAAAAGGGAAGACATTTATTTTCTTGTAGACACTAGGGGTGTCAATATTGGACATGACCCGAAAATCCGACTTGAACTCGACACGAAAATTTCGGGTTTAGGTTGGAGATTTCGACCCGTTTGTAAAAACGAGTCTGGTTCGTGTTGACCCGGAAACCCGAAATCAACCCTATTTTGACTCGGAAGTCTTTGTCCGTCCGCATCTAGTCGCGTCATTTGTCGCGTGAAGATGCCAAGTCAAGTAGGTCGTCAGCTATTGCGTTCGCCAGCCATCCGACGTCCGTGCCATCCGCTTCAGTCGTCGCTTCTGCCTTCTTCCGTCAGCGCCATCCTTGACGTCCTCATCCGTCGCGTCGCAAAAACGGGTCGGTCTCCCGCTCAATGCTCGTAGCGATGTAGCCTCATAACTCGTTGGGTTGCCAGTCCGCCATCCTCGCCGACGTCGCCATCCTGGCGCTGCTTTGCCGTCGCTGCCTTGCCCGTGTCAAACAGTCCACGGTCCGTTGAATCCGTTCGCAACTAGCGACGGGAGGTCGCAATTGAAATCCATGTTAGGTCGGGTTGGCCCGAATCAGAAGCAGGTCGGGTTCGGGTCCCAAAAATCAACCCGTTTGCAAAAACGGGTCGGTTTAGGTTGACTTGAATAGTGCCGGTCCAATTTCGGGTTCGACCCAAACCCGGCCCGTGACCCGAAATTGACACCCCTAATAGACACCAAGTTCAACAGAAGTATTTAAAAAAAAAAAGGCTAAAAGAAAGGTCATATTTTAGAACTGAGTTTGATATCGAAAATCAAAAAAATCCAAAACAGAACAAGAAATATTTAAAATTTGCCAAAATGTCCCGAAGTGGAAGCAACTTTCGCACAGAAGAATCTTAAAGAACTGATAGTTTAAGGTGCCATGCAAAATACCTGAATCACAGAAAAGAAAACAGAAAGCAGGTAACTGTGCTGCACCATGGATACATAAATTGTTCCAACCATACTGGCTATAAAACCTAATGTGAAAGGAAGCCTCTGCAATAAAAAAAGGAAAATGTAAACAGATAAACTATGCTATACTCACTAGTACGATTTCCAAAAAGGATCATAAAATATAGAAACTCGTTAACAGCTGGAACATATTAGAGAATGTCAAGGGTAGAAACCGCACGTAGAACATAGGAATTAGTAATATGAAATCATATACAAAAATAAAGCATGATCAGGCATAAATAATACTTTCTAATTTCAGCAAATTAATTACAATATAATTAAAGAACTAGTTAATTTCATCTAATGAATTATGGCTGATCATTACGTATGAAACTCAAACTGAGCTCGATAATGCCTCTAACTTGAATTGCCACAAAATCAAATTTAATGTACTTCGAGAATGTCTTTCTCAAAATTACTTTGACTCAACTCACTATCAATTTAATATATAAAATTGCGTAAATAACAGATTTCTTTATACTTACACGTACATATAAAATCTCAATTAGCTTAATAATCACGTTCAACATAAATCGAGCCATAATTGAAATATTTGATTTTGAGTTAAGGTTGGCTTGCTCGAATTTGACTCTAATACCCATTAATGGAATGCTTAATTTAGGGTCTAATTATTACAATATTTTTAAGATTAAATTTCTATAAGCTCTAAATTTAACTAACATAAACGTCAAAGCAGCATGAGGTAAAAGGAGAACAAAAAGCACAAAAAATGCCTCTCACGCTCGTAAAAACTACAATGGTTTCAACAGTAAAAAGGAAAAAATATTAATTAAAAAGCTCTCGTATAACCTTATTATAAACTACAATTTTAGCACTTGTGTGTCAACTCTTAAGAACAAGTGTACGTGAAATATGATGTCCGAATTTCCAAACATTGTATGTACTGTAGAAATTCACCAGCTTTAGTTCTAAAAAGTAGGCATGGTTAGAGAGAGAAAAAAAAAGATGTAATAGCATCTGAGAGCGTGAGGCTGGAACATGCCGAGCATCCACTCAGAGAATATATGGATGAATATCATTGGAAGCTAGGATGGTTACAAAAAATCATGAGCATCTGCCGTCTTTACAAGCTGTAAAATTTAGACAAACTCCACAACTCAACGGAAAACACTCACTTCCACATAAAACAAGCTCATAATTTTTAATAACATTGACATTGGCCAGATTTAGATTCAATTATTGGATATGTTTTTTCATATAAAGATTTTTTAAAACATCCTTTTTAAAACATCCAAAGGATTCACGCATCACAAACCATCAAATATCAAACACTTGCTAACTTAAAATTAGAAGCCAAATGATAACAAAATGATGAAAAAAAAAGAGAAATTCAACAAGAAATTAGAATCACGTAAAATCAGCCAGCAATTATAATTTAACATTAACAATCTAAATTTCTGATGTGTTAATTTTAATTATTAATATGAAATAGAACAAGAAACAAAAATATAAAACCAAGAAAAAGCATGTTCATGCTGGTTTAAGGGATGTCTAATCTAAAAAAAAAAAAGGGATGACTAATCTAAAAATTGGGTAGTCACACTCGTAATGCACCCGAAAGAATTATGCATCTAAAACACAATAGATTGAAACTAGGAAAAAAAACCTCATTCAAGTCAAAAGTAAAAAAAATCATGCTTAACCACTATTAAACAGGAGAATAACTGAAAATTATTCTAAAAAATAATTTTAAACACACTTTAACAGGATTTAGAGTTTCTTAATCTCCTGACGATTCCAATTTAAATTAAAAAATTATGAACCTTTCTAGGGCTAGTACTAAGGTTAGTTTTGACCTCTAGCATAAATTTCAAATCAAATGAAAACTACGTTCTCCTAATACGAATTAGGTATATCTTCAATATTCCTAAAGTCAACCCGATATCAAACTAGTTCGACCTTAGTTATCCTAGGTCCCCTAGGCCTACTCTAATATCCTAGGCTTCTTAAAATCTTATAGGTGACCTTAGACATTTCAAGGTTAACCTTAGGTCGGCTAGAACTTCCTAAATCAAACAATATATTCACCTATATCCTAGGTAACCATAGGTTAATCATAGGTTTATACTAGGATCTCCTTTTCAATTCAGGTTAATCACTTCTGCAGCTAGTTTAATCTTAAGTTCAATTTAAATATTTTGTCAGCCTAGCAAGCTCTATGTCTAATTCAAAACATCAAACATTTATCCCACTATCTGGGGTTAGATACACAATACCTTTTCTACATTGTGACATGTTAGGAGTCAAATTCTCATTTAAATCTAAGAAAAGAAATATCTTTTTTAATACTTTCTAACCAAGTATTTTTAGGTCTACCTCTATGTTTTTTAACATAAGTCTAACACGGTCAATGAGAAGCCTGACATTTTAAGTGACCAGATCATCTAAGACGATTATCGCTAATCTTATCTGTCACTGAAACTACAATCTTTTCACGGATATACTTGTTTTGTAATTCGTCTCTACTTGTAAAGCTACTCATCCACTTGAGCATCCTCATATATGTAACACTTAACTTGATTTTATGCTTCTCTTGTATGGCCAACATTATGTGCCATAAAGCATTGCACGTCTCATCACCATCTTATAAATTTATTTCTAAAGTTTGAGGGATACTATGATAGACCGACTGATTTCATTGGGAGGAAATTAGGAATGTTTATTTCAAAAAATAAGGTTGATTTGATTAGGAGGAAATTAGAATGGTTTATTTAGGGAAAGAGGACTGATTTGGATTCAGATTTAGAAGAGAATTCAGAAGGTTTATTTGGGAAATGATGACTGATTTGAATTCAAATTTAGAAGGGAACTATTTAGGGAAAGATAACTGATTTGAATTCAAATTTAGAAGGAAATTAGGGGAGCCTATTTAAGGCTAACAATATGGTAATTTTATGATTATGTTTTGAGTTTAATGAAATTAGAACTTTTTAAATTGTGAGGGCACTAGCCGCAGACTAGGGGATTTGGGAGAGCCGAATCTTCCTCTCCAATTGAAGATAAAATTGTATCTTGTTTTTTCTTTCATATATCTTTTAATAAAAAGTTCTTGGTGTTCTTCTTTCTAGTTTTCTCACTTCTTATCAAATTGGTATTAGAGCGGTGTCCTGGGCTGAAATTGAGGCCTTTCCTTACCAATTTCTTATGTATTTTTCCCTCAGAAGTGTTGATTTTTGTTGTTTGAAGACCAGAATTACTGTATCTTGAGGTTTGAAGCCTTGATCCGGATACCTATGACAGGATGAAAGGTAGAAGTGTTGGAGGGGGAGATCAGATAACTGAAATTTGAAATTTCGGAACTACAAACTTAACTTTCATATTTCAAAAGTCAAATTTAAGTTGTCTATGAGAAGATCGATGAAAAATTTTGAAGAGATGTTTAATAAGTTGCTTGAGGACCAACCCAAGACAACATCGTTGAAGGCGAGGGAACCCGCCTATAGCCAAGAAAGTGGGAAAAATCCTAATTCGATGAGATGAAAGGAATATCAGTGGATGAAAATTTTGGAGGGAGAAGAGAGAATGCCTCCCCTAGAGCCTATTCTAAGGGGTGTTGAATTTGAAAGAAGATGGGGTTCTGGTGAAAGGTTTGAATACGAGTGTAGAAGTGATGATTGGGACACTTGGGAGGAACCACCCCTTGGGGAATAGGAAATTATGGAGGAAATAGGAGGAAACAGAGGAGATCCGAGGGTCAATAAGCTGAAGACGCCTATTTTGAGGGAGAAGATGCGCATGGGTGGATATACAGGGTGGAAAGGTACTTTATCGTCGATAGGTTGATAGAGGATGAGAGACTGATGCCAGTCAGGATGTGCTTGGAGGGGAAGCGTTGGCATGGTACCAATGGAGGAAGATAAGGCGACCCATACGGACCTGAAGGGAGTTTAAGGACTGCTTGTTGGAATGTTTTTGAACCAGCTGGACAGAGGATTTCTATGAGAAGTTCTTTGCCCTGGCGTAGGAGGGGACAATGGTGGACTACCGTGAGCAATTTGAGCACTTGGCCATCCGACTGGACTGGCTTCCAGAGATTGAACTGGAAGAGAATTTCATGAAAGGGCTCAAACCAGAGATTCGGGGTCAAATAAAGTGATGAGGCCTAGTAATTTGGGAAAGGCTATGGAGTTAGTTCAGTTAGTGGAGGATCATAGACACCTAGAGAGAGGGGCTGGAGGCAGCAAATTAGGAGGTTCGTACAAGATGATCACCACATTTTTTTCATCTAAGGAACTGACACCGGGTATTCTTAAGGAAACCCAGAAGGAGAAAACTGTAGAAGGGAAACATGGGGAAAACTTCAAGAAGCTCACAAAAACTAAGTTATAGGAAAAGAGGGTGAATGAGGCTTTATTTCAAATGTGAATAGAGGTATACTCCAGGGCACAGGTGTAAAAATCAAATTCTTCAGGTGCTCACCGTTTGTCATGATGAGGAAATTGGGGAAGGAGTCCTCATTCCACCTTGCGGACAAGATGGTATTGATGAAACGCCTGATTTGATTGGGACGAAATTAGGAATGTTTATTTAGGGAAATAGGGTTGATTTGATTGGGAGGAAGATAGAAAAGTTTATTTAGGGAAAGATGGTTGATTTGAATTCAAATTTGAAAGCGAATTAGGAAGGTTTATTTAGGAAAAGAGGGTTGATTTGAATTTAAATTTTGGGAGAGAATTCTTTAGGGAAAGATGGGTGTTTTGAATTCAAATTTGGGAGGGAATTAGGGGAGCCTAGTTAAGGTTAACAATAGGGCGATTTAAGGATTATGTTACGAGAAAATTAGAATTTTTTAAGATGTGAGAGCTCTAGCTAGCGAATAGGGATTTGGGAAAGCCGGCTATTCCTCTCCAATTGAAGATCCAACTGTATCTTGCTATTTTCTTTTATATATCTTGCAATAAAAAATAGTTTTGATGTGTTCTTCCTAATTTCTTATTGTTGTTGGCTGATTTAGAGAAAATTATATCCACTTTCTATCATACTTTTCTATCACACAACAAGCCTGAGGCATGCCTCCACTTCAAGAATCCAATTTAGATTCTACTAATAATATCCCCATCTATTTCATCATCAGTTTGAACAATTGAGCCAAGATATCTAAAAATTACACTCTTTTTAATGACTTGATCACCCAATGAAATAATCCCAACATTAGATCTACTACTATTAAAATTACACTCAATTTATTCAGTTTGAGATCTACTCAAACGAAAACCTTTAGACTCTAAGATTGACCTCCATAATTCAAGCTTTTTCATCAACTCCCTCTAGTCTTATTAATATGTAAATCTTCCCTTCTCTGTACTTCTCAATCAAACCTTTTAGCAAATATCTACTTCCATAGTAGACCTACCCGGTATGAATCCAAACTAATTTTGAAAAAAATTAGTATCACGTCATAATCTATACTCAATTGCTCTTTCCCGTAATTTTAATGTATGACACATTAACTTCATTCCTCTATAATTTGCACACTCTTGTGCATCAACTTTATTCTTAAAAATATGAATTAACACACTCTTTCTCCACTCATCTAACATAATTTTAATCTTCAAAATAATATTAAATAGTTAAAAAAGTCAAGAAACTCATTGATCTCCAAAGTAATTTCATATTTCTATTGGAATATCATCAAATCCTACTGCTTATTCACACTTTACTTTTGTTTAAAGTCTCTCTAACTTCGATTTACTAATACGACGATAAAAATAAAAATATTTATTTTCATTTAGATAACTAAGATCACTAAAGTCAATCGTATTCTTAAACCTTCATTAAAAAGTTTATTGAAATAACTCATCAACAAATATTGAATATCTTCCTATAAGAAAAGCAATCAAATAAATGTTATATCATAAAAGTATCTCATCCACCTATGTTTGTTATAACCCTTATAAAATATAAATATTTTTATATTATAAAAGTCAAATAAATGTTTGAAGTTATTAAATATTAATCAATTAAATGTAAACCACCCCTGAAGATAAAATTGAATATCATTAAAATTGATAATGTAACAATGCACTTTTAAAAATTAAAATCCACCTGACTTGACGCATACAAAATATTATAATAGATAGTTAGGTTGCATTTTTCTTATGTTTGTTAGGTGTGTGTTTGATGATGGTTTGGCACGTTACTTTGGTTGTAGTATTTCTGTGGCTTTAGCATAGTGATATCATCCTTCTAAGTGCTATACGACCATGCTTAAAATGGGCAAACTAAATATAAATATAAATATAAATGGTTTCTAATAATCAAAATATAAAATGGGCACATTAAATATAAAATTAAATATAATAAAATTTGATTATGAAACACTATCCTTTAGGCATCATAGATTAGGGTAATGAGGTTGCATTTTTGCTTATGTTTATTAGATGTGAGTTGGATGATGGTTTAGCAGTTAGCACGTTGCTTTGGATGTATTATTTATGTGGCTTTAGAATGAAAATATCTTCCTCATAGGTGTTGTAAGGCCATGCTTAAAATAGGCCAACTAAATATAAATATAAATATAAATATGAATGTTTTCTCTATAGGTGCTTACTAGCCTATGCTCCTAGTAGGCAATGACCCAATAAATGCTGTTTGAGACAAAACTGTGTAAGGCTTATGAGGCCCAAAAAACATCATAAGCACACTTTCATGTAATAACTTTAATTTTGTAGGGCCAAATGTGCATTTTTTTTTATAATATAGTGTTAGTAAGGAAAGACAAATATGGCTTGTGGGGGTAGTATTTGGATGAACCAGAATAACGAACCAAATGGTGGAGCCCTAGCTATTCAAAAGAAAGTTTTAAGACTCACATTGTCAACTTATATGCATATATACATTTAGGTTGTGTTGTATAACGATAGAGCCCAACTATACCATTATACTTTCTATTAGTAGTATGTAAAAAAAAATGTATAGGAGAATTAAGTTGCGACAAGACATTTGTCTACATTTATCATTCATATATAATTTTTTTGTTTAAATTGGGTATTACACTAGTAGTTGTATGTTTTTCTAAAATTTATTTATTTTAATTATGTTTGGCTTAGATTTATGCTCAATTCATAAGCTCTTAAGGATTTAAATTTTCTTTCCAAAATCTAAGCATAAAATCAATCATAGGACAATTTATTTCAAAACTTGAATGACTAAATTGCTTAAGCCAGTATTTTAAAACAAAACAAATCAAAAATCTTCTTATGGATCATTTATGTACAATCAATATTTGTCATATTGTATTGTACCTAAAGATGTGCTCAATAGAAAATCAGCATTGAACACCTCATGATTGATGAATAAATAGATATGCCTTGTGAGTTACATGCATAAAATAATTGCACTTTCTCACTTAATGGATAACCTAAAAAACATGCATTTGTGAGTCTCCAATATATACTAACACCCATATGGCCAAATTGCCAAGCTTTAGTGGGTAAGGTATAAGATCCAATTATTAAATTTTAAATAGTTTTATATATCATGCATTTGCATAGAAACTATTGTATCATGGATTTCAAATCACTTAGATAAGTTTAGTTAGTAGTCTGTTTGCTCAGGAAAAGATGGCGCTTACCGGCACGAACCCGCTTCTTAGGCTTAAGGTTTCATTTTTCCCTGAGATAGATTGGATGTTAATTAACCAGATTTCCCCCGATAATTATATCAAGATTTATTTAGTTATGAGTTCATACTTCCTATAGGGCAAGCCCCCATAGTTAATTATCCCTCTTATCACATGGAAGATAACTCTCGATTAAGGATGAATTAAATTTTAGACGTGCAATTGTTTTAATCTTGGTTGTGGGGAATGGAGGTAGACCCAATCAAGATCCCATGGTTCCGTCATCCTGAGAATACTGTAGGTTTCAGTCTACCAATACGAACAATCATTGATCTTAATGTCCTAGAAATCTGATTAGCAACCATGGGCTGTCTCATCTCAAGGATCATGAGTAAACTAAAGTGATAAGATGCGGGATTTAGTGTTATGATGATTTGGTTTGGGTTAGGGCTTACGATTCCACTCTGGAGTTGCTCGAAGATTTAGGTTTAGGTCAAAGCTTATGGCTTCCCTTGGAAGTTGTTCGTAGGCTTAGGCTTAGTTCAACTTTCCTTGGAAGTGGCCCACAGGTTTAAGAAGTGGGTTTTACTGCTTTCATTGAAAGTAGCACAGTTTGAATTTAGATAAGTCTTACAGCTTTTCTAAAATGGAAGTAGCCTGAGTTTTGAGTTTAGCTTAGGGCTGGTTTACTTCACTTGAAAGTTTTCCTAACATGTTAATTAACAGTGGGTCTTATTGCTTTCAATGAAAGAAACCCATATGTTTGGGTTTGGATGGGTCTTATACTTCTACATTGGAAGTAGCATGGATTTTGGATTTAAGGCTGGTTTTCTTCACTTAGAAGTTTTCCTTGCATATTAATTAAGTGTACTCGTACTGCTTTTATTGATGTAGCCAGTATGTTTGGGTTTGGATATGTCTTACGGCTTTTACACTGGAAGTAGCCTGAGTTTTGGATTTAAGGCTAGCTTACTTCTTTTATTGAATGTAGCCCAATTTGGATAGGTCTAATGGTTTCTACATTTAGAACTGGCCTTGTGGTTTAGCTTAGGATTGGTTTACTTCACTTGAAGTTTCCCTAGCATGTTGATCAAATGTGGGTTACTGGTTCACTTAGAAGTAGCCCGTATGTTATCAGGGACATGATATTTGTCCTAGGAAGTTTTCCCTAATATCTTAATTAAAGCAGGACTCACGGGCTCTATTAAGGTTGCTGATCGAACTTAGCTTAGTTGAGATTTAGGAGCAAACACTTCGTTTTGTACTTTTCACCATCTCGACACCAATACTAGTGTTTTGTTTATAGCAGTCACATCTTTACGTTAGTCTTGACTTCTAGTACTGTACATTATAGTTTTGCCTCTAATAGTAGTGTTTGACTCACAGTACTAGCTCTTCCTACTTGTTTTGTTTCAACACTAGTGTTGCCCACAAAGCTAGTTTCTCTTTTTTTAGTACTAGTTCCTCTTTTCAGAGCTAGTTTGTTTACCACCCTGCATTAACTTTTATTTACTTTTATGCATCTGTTCGTAGCTTGCACAAGAGAGAGTCTACCAGAAGCTGGAGTTTGCCAGGAGCTAGAGCTTTCTAGAGTTTTGCTTAGGGTTTTAGTTTGTTGGTTTTTAGAGTTCGTGATGCTTTAGTTTTAGTTTGTTGGTTTTTAGTTGGTGCGAGCTGTACTTACATTTGTATAGTGCAAACCCTGATTTTCTTTCTTTTATTACACTTTTGAATTAACAACATCAATTAATTAGATTAATAAATGAAATTTAGTTTTAATTACACTTTAATATAGTTAATTAAAGTTTAGATTTTTTAACTTTAAATTACCTGCCCAACTCAAATTTTCATTTAAATTTTATTGCTCAATCATTTTAATTAACTTGAAGATCTAAATTTGGTTTTTAAATAAACAAGCTAAATTAATCAATTACTTACCTAATTCGACCATTTGGTTTTATTTCTAAATTTATTAGTTTAATTAATTAGAGCTTTCATTTTATTTTTAATTAAATATTTAAGTTTGAATTTCATTTTTTATATTAATCAATTGGTTCAATTCATTGAATTTTATTTTTATTTTTACATTAGAGAAATTACTTATATAATCAAGTGGAATTTGAATTTATTTTAAATTGGTTAATTAATTTTATTAATCAATAAATTTGAAGTTTTAATTTTAAATTAATTAAAACTCCTCGACTCTCCAATTCGAAAGCCTCCTGACGCCCCCACCATGCGAGGGAAGGTCAAGGGGGCACTTGCCCTTTTAAACCTGCCCAACCGGATAGATTTCGACGGCCAAGGGTTTCGGGAAAACGACGGGCCCCATAATCGATCTTCAAGGCTTCCAAGTAATCGTTGTTTATTTTTCATTTTTTATGGAAATTTCGACAGCCTTCTCCAGTCCCCTCCCAGTGAGGGGAGATTGGGAGGGCACTCGCCTTTTCAAAACCCGCCTAGCTAGATAGAATTTGACGGCCGAGAGCTTCGAGAGGGTGACTAGTCTTGAAATCGATCTTCAAATCCTCCAATGAAATGTTTGTTAAGAGAACTTTGTAATTCGGCGTTTCCTCGGAATTTTGAAAGCCTTTCAACGCCCCCTCCCTGATAAGGGAGGTTGAGGATCGAGGTTGGGGAAGGATCGACCCTGATATACGTCTTTTGGTGCTCCAACGAAGTGTTATTAAGATAATTTTATAATTCAGAGTTTTCTAAAATTCCGGAAGCCTTCTAACGTCCCCTCCACGGGAGGGGAGATTGGGGAGGGCACTTACCCTTTTTAAATATGCCCAACCAGACCGAGGGATTAGGGATGTTGATTGATCCCAAAATTGGCCTTCAATTTCATAATTGCGGGTCTTCAATTTCATGATTGCAGCGTGTATATATTATTATTATTAATCTCCCTTATTTTGTGCACTGTCGGGAGCAAAGAAACAGACGATCAGGTTTGTTCTTGTGTGAGGCGAAGATGGAGATACACCGAATTGTTCAGTCACATGCCCGATCGGAGGCTGACACAAGGTCCAACTCGGGATTGGTCACGCAATTTGCATGGCGTGCAGGAAGTCCAGCCGGAGACAGGGGGTCATTCACGTGTGGTGTTAAGATCGTTCGCGAGTGGAGCAAGCGGACAGGGAGGTGCCGTTCGCGTGTATAGCAGGTGCGGGAGCATTGGATTGGTCGCGGGTCTACAGTCGAGCTGTAGGCGTGGAGGTGGCTCTACGGTTCTTCGATTGTTTGCGTTGGAACAGAGAAGCTGGAGTGCGAGAGATTGCAAGGCTTTGCATGCGTGAGAGTTTGAATGCTTGGGGGTGTGTTGCTATGTGAGGGAGTTTTGGGTCGTGAGAGGGTAGTTGTGCGATCATGGGATCATGCGTAAGTGGGTCGGTGGGTAGGCAGACGGCCAACATAGTCCTTTCTTGTCAAGATTCTAAGCTAGTGTCGGGCTTTCTTAGCTTAACGTAAGATTTCAATTTAAAAATCCCTCGCATTTGATGCATTAGATTTAGGTTCAAGGTTTTACCCTAGTGGTGACTCTCATCATATATCTAGAATTTAAGATTGTGTCCTTAGTTGTGATATTTATGTCCTCTTTTATAGGTCTACTCTAATAATATCTTAGTGAAATGTAAGTCTTAAATTCTAAATAAATCTGTCAACTAAATATAAATCAAATTATCAAAACATTAAAACCCAATATAGAATAGTTTTGAACACTTCTAATCTTTCGTATATCTAATGCTCCTAATCACCCTCCTATAGCTTCCATAGAAAAATATAGTCCAAATTTGGGCTAATATTCATTTGCAAATTCCAAGATCAAATTCTTTAATCATCCTTGAGAAATCACAAAAATATATCACAATTTAATCTAAAATTTTCTTAAAAGATAAATTATATTAAGATATAACTAACTATGAAAGCTTTCCATTAATATAAAAATAAACTCATATCAAAATAAACTCTATTAAATTCAATCCTATTAGATAGGAGAGGTTTATGGGAACAAAGACAATAATTTTTAAAATTAGGATTTTCTTTCTAAAATCCGTGATAGAATATTATTTTTATCTTTCTAAAGAGACCGAAATTCATTTTCACAATTTCATAAAAACCGAAAACACGTCTTCCGGTTAATTTATAAATGGTTAACTCCCTTTCCAACACACTTAAAAACTGCTATTTTCATCATAGTCCTTACTAAATTATATCAAATTTTGTGCATAATATATATTATTTAAAATAATTTGCATGTATTGGAGTTATTATTAACTTGTATAATTATATAATAATATATATTTAGACTAATTTTGAAGTAAATTATATTATGAAATAGATTTTTTTTACTAAATTAAATATTTATATGTTTCTAGATTTTGAGAGATATTTACATTTATAATAAAATGTTTAAATTATACAATTTATTATTTTAATTATACAATTTATTATTAAAGATATACATATTATGATATAAATTTAAATAATTATTAAAGTATGATTGAAATAATTTATTATTTCATTTATATTATATTATCAAAAAATATTTTAGATTATATTGTATAGTATATTAACATAAAAATTTTATTATTAATATAATCTTATTAACCAAGTAAATTTTAAAGCAGCAGCAACAACAACAACAACAACAACAACAACAACAACAACAACAACAACATCAAGCCTTTATCCCACTACATGGGGTCGGCTACATGAATCCTTTTTCTCCATTGCGTCCTATTAAAAGTCAAATTCTCGTTTAAATCTAATAAAGAAAGGTCATTCCTAATATTTTTTAGCCAAATCTTTTTAGGTCTACCCCTACCTTTCTTAACATAAGTCAAATATAATACCTCTACTCTCCTAACCGGGTCATCAGAAGGCCGCCGTTTTATATGACCAAACCATCTAAGGCGACTCTCTCTAATCTTATCTTCTACTGGAGCTACTCCAACCTTTTCACGTATATGCTCATTTCGTATCTTATCTCTAAGGGTAAAGCCACTCATCCACCTGAGCATCCTCATCTCTGCCACACTTAACTTAGTATTATGCTTCTCTTTTAATGGCCAACATTCGGCACCATAAAGCATTGCAGGCCTCACTACCATCTTATAGAATTTTCCCTTAAGTTTGATGGGTACATTTCTACCACATAACAAGCCCGATGCATTCCTCAACTTCAACCATCCAACTTGAATTCTGCTGATAATATCCCCGTCTATTTCACCATCACTCTGAACAATAGATCCAAGATATTTAA
This sequence comes from Dendrobium huoshanense, assembly GCA_016618105.1. NCBI lineage: Eukaryota > Viridiplantae > Streptophyta > Magnoliopsida > Asparagales > Orchidaceae > Dendrobium > Dendrobium huoshanense. The sequence goes on from CM028348.1 coordinate 16,202,604, forward strand.
AACGTGTACTCTTATTAATGACTTGATTGCCCAAAGTCACAATCCCCTCACTAGGTCTATTACTACTAAAATTATACTCCATATATTCTGTTTTAAATCTACTCAAGCAAAAAACCTTTAGACTCTAAGGTTGACCTCCATAATTCAAGTTTACCTACAACTCTAGTCTTATCAACAAGAAGAATATCATCAGCAAAAAGCATACACCAATGTACATTCTCTTGCAAATGTCTAGTGAGAACATCCATGACTAAAGCAAAAAGATATGGGCTTAAGGCTGATCCTTGTTGTAACCCAACCGAAATAGGGAAATACTTGGTCCGTCCACCTTGTGTTTGAACACAAGTAATAGCTCCTGTATACATATCTTTAATGATTTGAATATAAGCATTATTGACTCCTTTCTTTTCAAGAACTCTTCATAGCCTTCTCTTGGAACTTTATCATATGCTTTTTCTAAATCAATAAATATCATATGTAGATCCTCCTTATTTTCTCTATATTTTTCCATCAAACCTCTTAATAAATGTATGGCTTCCATAGTCGACCTACCCGGCATGAATCCAAATTGATTTTGAGAAACATTAGTATCACGCCGCAACCTATGCTCCATAACTCGCTCCCATAGTTTTAAAGTATGACACATTAACTTAATACCTCTATAATTTGCACAATCTTGTGCATCACCTTTATTCTTAAAAATAGGAATTAACACACTCATTCTCCACTCATCTAGCATCCTTTTAGTCTTCAAAATAGTATTAAAAAGTTTAGTAAACCATGAAATTCCTTCATCTCCTAAGCATTTCCACACTTCTATTGGAATATCAATAGGTCCAACATCTTTTCCACCCTTCATTTTCTTTAAAGCCTCTCTAACTTCAGTTTTACTAATACGCCGATAAAAACATAAATCTTTATTTTCATTTAGGGTGTTAAGGTCACTATAGTCAATCTTATTTTCACAATCTTCATTAAAAAGTTTAGCAAAATATCTCATCCATCTTTGTTGAATATCATCTTCTAAAAAAAGTATTTTTTGATCTTCATCCTTAATACACTTCACTTGAACTAAATCCTTACTACTCCTCTCTCTTTGTTTGGCTAACTTATACATATATCTTTCTCCCTCTTTAGTATCTAATTTATTATATAAATCACTAAAAGCTAATATTTTTGCATCGCATATTGCTCTCTTAGCATCCTTACGAGCCACTTTATATATTTCTCAATTATCAGAATTTTTAAAATTAAATCAATTTTTATAACAAAACTTATTATTTTTAATCTTTTCTTGCACATTTGGATTCCACCACCAACTATTTTTACTATTGGGAGCTTTTCCCTTTGATACTCCAAGGACATCTTTTGCAATATTCTTAATATCACTAGCCACTTTTTCCCACATAACATTAGCATCCTCATGCACAGACAAAACCTTAAGATCTAAAATCTTATTCCCAAAAATATTTTTGTTAATATTCTGTAAATGTCCCCATCTAATCCTAGAAAATCGTTTTTCTTTATTTTTTATTTTATGTCTCTTTATCTTAAAGTCCAAAACTAATAATCGATGTTGGGTACATAAATTTTCACTCGGAATATCTTTACAATCTTTGCAATCTAAACGATTTAATTTTCTAATAAGAAAATAGTCAATCTGGGTTGTACTATATCCATTTTTATAAGTGATGAGATGCTCATTCTTTTTCTTAAATAAGATATTAGCAATTGAAAAATCATAAGCTAAACAAAAATCCAATATGGTCTTGCCACCTTCATTCGTCGTTCCAAAATCATGGTCACCATGAATGCTTTTAAAATCATCTACCTCTCTACCAACATGTCCATTTAAATCTCCTCCAATAAAAACTCTTTCTTCAAGAGATATCTTTTGTATTAATTCTTCTAAGTCATTCCAAAAATTTAATTTAGAACTCATATCCAAACCTACTTGAAGAGCATAAGCACTTATAATATTAACAATCTTATCATCAACAACAATCTTTAAAGCTATAATTCTATCTCCAATCCTATTAATTTTTATAACATTATCCTTTAAATTCTTATCTATAATAACACCTACACCATTTCTAGTACGACTCCTACCCGAATACCAAAGTTTAAATCCTAAACTATCAATTTTCTTAGCCTTAGCCTTAGCCTTAGCCTTCTCTCCAACTCATTTAGTTTCCTGAATGCACAAAATATTTAACTTCCTATGAATCATAATATATATTAATTCCATTAATTTTTCTGTAAGGGAACCTATATTCTAAGTTCCTATCCTAATTTTAGTTACATGGACTAGCTTCTTTGCCCACATTCGTCCTTGATGTGGGAACCCTTGCCTATTTAACACTGCACCCGGGCACCGGTGCAGCGGCCCTTGCACACTTGTCACTGTATTCAGGCCATACAGCGCGTCGCTTCCAGGGGACGCCCTAGCATTAACACAATTTCTTAAACAATTCATGTCATTATTGTTCGACAAGTTTTACGCTGGCTGTCGACTACCTAACGCAACCCTCCACTTTTCTCATCCAGGACTTGGGACCTGGCAACGGCAGTGTTAAATGTTAATGTAGTAATTAAACAAATTTAAAATATTATTATATTATATGACATTAGTTATGCCACTTTATCCGCACATAGAATTGATACTATTAAAATAACTTCAATGAGCTTCAGTCAGATTGACAACTTTGATTAACAAATTAAGATGAATCATTTCATTAGAAATGAGTAATAATACAATAATAATTTAAATAATGAAATAGGAATAATTAATTAAATATGAATTGATTACTAAAATCATATTAGTATTAATGTCATTAGATTTCTTACCAAATAATTATTCAGCCTTAATTTCATTTACATGTTTGATATAAGTGATATTGCTGTCACAACTAGTCATATGTGCTTTGAAACAATAATATATTCTCAACATTTTGTATAATAGCATAAAATTCTATATTTTTTGTCAAATTGTTCATTAATGTCCAATTTTTTATATTATTTATGCAATAACCTATCACATGAGATAAGTTGTATAACAGTGATGTGTGTTATAATATTCTGCTACTAATATAATATCTTCTATTTATTGTCTAATTATTGATTGAAATTATTTATTTGATACTATTCCTGATAGGATCCTATCACAATAGGTGAGTTGTAAAGTTGTGTTATCTATTCTACTTTTATTTAATTTATCTTTAATATTTTGTCAAAATTCAATTTTGTTATATAAGAGGTGTATATATAAGTAAAGCATAACATTAACAGAAGTTGCTCGTACTAGGTTTTTGATAAGAAAGTGCTTGCAGAAATTTAGGAAAAGTCTTGGCTAAAATCTAATTCCAACAATGTTAGAAAAACAATGTCAAGAACATCAGGAATAAAACACACAAAAACACTTTTTATTGAAATTTTTATGAAAGAAAAGACAAGATATAGTGGATCTTCAATTGGAGAGGAAGATCCGGCTCTCCCAAATCTCTAGCTGCCGGCTAGACTGCTAGAGCACAAATACCCTAAGAACAATCTAAATGCAACAAACGACACATGACCCTAACCCTAAGAAAATCACCTACTTAAAACAAACAATAAACAATAAATACCCAAACATCCCTCCCCTAATTCTCTCATATTTCCTTAATTATTTCCCACCAAATTGCCCTCAAATTAGCCCCCAAATCTTCTCTTCAATTAGAAAACATTTCATAATTAATCATCTCCAAATCAACACCCAAATCCACCCTCTTTAATTATGAAATATTTCCTAATTAATCCTCCCAAATCAGCCCCCAAATTAGTCGTCTTTAATTAGAAAATATTTCATAATTAATCCCCTCTAAATCAGCCCCCAAATATGCTCTCTTCAATTAGAAAATATCTCATAATTAATTCTCATTGATTAAGAACCTTCCTAAACAACTACCTCTTAATTAGAAAATTTCCTAGTTCCCTCCCAATCAAATCAGTCGATTCATTAGCTTCTAAAAATCTAATGCAAACATTTTCTGTTAATGTTTTGCTTCATATATACATACACCCCTTATATAGCAAAATTCAATAATACTACTTTACAACCCACCTATTATGATAAGATGCCACCAGTAATATTATCAAATAAATAACTTCCATCAATAATCAAACGATAAACAAATAATCTTATGTTACTAACATAATATTATAAAACACATTACTGCTATACAGCTCACATCTTGTGATAGGTTATTGCATAAATAATATAAAAAATAGGACATTAATGAATAACCAGACAATAAGTATAGGATGCTATGTTAACATATAAATTATTAAGAAGATATTACTATTTCAAAACACATGTGACTAGTTGTGGCAACAATACCAAAAACATCAAACAAGTACATGATATTAAGCATGAATAATTATTGGGTCATGAATCTGATGACAATAATATTGATATGACTTTAGTAATAAACTCATATTTAATTAATTATTCATATTTAAATTATTATTATATTATAACTTATTTCTAAAGAAACTGGAGTTGTTTAAAATTATATTAATAAAATTAATTTTAGGTGCGGATAAAATAACCTAACTAATATTATATAATGTAATAATATTTTAAAATTATTTGATTAGTGATTACCACATTAATATATACTTGCTTTAAAATTTACTTGGTTAATAAAATCATATATATATATATATATATATTGTACAACATAATCTATAATATTTTTGGTAATACAATATAATAAATTATTTTTATCATACTTTAATAATTATTTAAATTTATATCATAATATGTAGATCCTTAATAATAAACTGTATAATTAAAATAATAAAATGTATAATTTAAACATTATAAATGTAAATAACTCTCAAAATTTACAAATAATATACAAATTTTAACAACAACAACAAAAACATCTAGCCTTTATCCCACTACGTGGGGTCGGCTATATGATTACGTTTTACATGACCAAACCATCTAAGTCAACTCTCTCTAATCTTATCTGTTACTAGAGCTACTCCAACCTTTTCATGGATATGCTCATTTTGTATCCTGTATCTAAGAGTAAATCCACTCATCCACCTGAACATCCTCATCTATGCAACACTTAACTTAATATTATGCTTCTCTTTTAATAACCAACATTATGCACCATAAAGTATTGCAAGTCTCACCACCATCTTATAAAATTTTCTCTTAAAATTGGGTGGTACTTTTCTATCACATACTCGAAGCATTCCTCCACTTCAACCATCCAATATGAATTCTACTAATAATATCCCCATCTATTTCACCATCACTCTGCACAATAGACCCAAGATATCAAAAACGAATACACTTATTAATGAATTGATCGATCAAAGTCGCAAACCCCCTATTAGATATATTAGTACTAAAATTACATTCTATGCATTCGATTTTAGATCTACTCAAACAAAAATCTTTAGACTCTAATGTTGACCTCCATAATTTGAGTTTACCTTCAACTCCCTATCTAGTCTTATCAACAAGAATATCATCAGCAAAAAATAGACACCAGGGTACATTCTCTTGCAAATGTGTAGCAAGAACATACATGACTAATGCAAAAAGATAAAGGCTTAAGGCTGATCCTTGATGTAATCCAACTGAAATACAAAAATACTTGGTCAAGCCACCTTGTGATTGAACACATGTAACAGCTCCTTCATACATATCCCTAATGACTTGAATATAAGCATTAAGTTACTTCAAACATAGACTAAATATATATTATTATATAATTATATAAATTAACAATAACACCAATACATATAAATTATTTAAAATAATATATATTATGCATAGAATTTGATAGAATTTGATAAGGACTAAGATGAAAATAATGGTTTATAAGTGTGTTGGAAAGGGAGTTAACCGTTTATAAACAAACCGGGAGACGTGTTTCCGGTTTCTATGAAGAAGAGAAAACGAATTACGGTCTCTTTAGAAATCGTAAATTCGATTTCCAATTTCTAAAGAAACTAGAATATATTTTTCTAGTTTCTATGAACCTTAAAAATTTTCCACGGTTTCACTCAAAACCGTGATTTCATTTTACAGTTATGCTCCTATTTAAATTAGCCGAACCGCACGCTCTTATAACTAATTTTAATTAATAATAGCCTCCTTTAAAAATTAGGCCCAATTTATATAGACAAAATGTAATGTTGATTTGACAAGACCATGTCTAATGATTAATGCTAATACTGATGTATGCTAGTAATTAAAGCAACCTTACTTTTTCATTTGTTAATCCTTAACGCCTTTTATGTGATACATATGAAATTATAATTCATTGTGTGATACTTTTTGATGGTTAAGATCAAGTATGTTGATTAAACATTTTGCATTAACAGTTAACAAAAAAACATGGTATCCATGAAATATCATATCCTAATATTTAGGATTATGCAGACCCAATTTTCATGTCTCGTGTCAATGTCTATGCTTCATAAACTTCAACCAGAAAAGTAAACTAAATAAAAGCTACATATAGTATGTATGAGAAATCCACAAGCCATAATTCTTCAGAACACAGCAACCGCTTTTGAAAGCTAAGTTTTGCAATAGATAGTGCAGAGTATATGAATTTCAACCATAATAAGCATACCTCTTTTGAAAACATGTGTATCAGTTGATTCTTTGGACCTTTAAGAGCAAAAAAGGATCCAATAATGAAGCCACAGCCAAGAGTAAAACAGATTGCAAATTTCTGAGGCATTAGAACCATAACTGGAAGGAACATGGTGAATGCTATGAAGATGAAGAACACTCCACTAGCAAGAAGCAGTCCAAAGTACATGAGAGCCTTGCCAGAAGGAACACTACTTGTAGCAGTCTGGAAGCTTCCAGGTATTTCCCTCACACTTTTTGAGACCCTGATGAGTAACCAAAACTCTCAAATAGCTGGGATAAAACTAGTAGTGATGATCATCAGCAACCAACAGATACGTATGGATATTAATAAATATTCAAACAGTAAATATTAAATCAGACAACACACAAACCAAATGGCACCAATACTTGCTAGTTTCTTAAACATATATATAAATACTTAAAAGCAATATTTTGTACCACAACTAGATCAGGAATAAATGCCTTCTATATAATATTGAAAATAGCATACAGGTTATACAAATGATGGAAGTAAATAAATTAATATTTGTATTGATTCAAATAAAATAGAAGCATTGAAAGAAAATTTTGTACCACAACTAGATCAGGAATAAATGCGTTCTATGTAATATTGAAAATAGAATACAGGTAATCCAATTGATGCAAGTAAATAAATTAATATTTGTATTGATTCAAATCAAGCAGAAGCATTGAAAGAAAATTTTGCGCATGAATTTAGATGTATAGGTAAACTGAAATACAGCAATTTGCAATGTGCAACTTTGACCAAAGCAATACGTGGTTCAGTGATGAGAATCCAATATATATTGGTAATTAAAAAAATTTTAAGAAAAAGGATACATCATGTGGAAGATCTATAATGTTCTTAGTGATTCTGGTCCATCATTTTGACTAATAATCATATTTTGGTCACTAAGCAAGCATTATAAACGTTGTGGTCAACCCCACTAGAACCTACAATTTCAATCAAAATATCCTGTTTGGTGCATACAATTTAATGTTTGAGAGACGGATTTGCTTTTTCAACAATATTCCTTCATGTGTATAAATAAGGGGGAGGTTGGAGAAATAATGCAATGACTACGGTTCATGAGATGATGAGAGTTTGCTTGATTTATCTTTTCAGGGAAGGTGGTGGAGCTAATAGTATTGGTCACCCCTCTAGTTACAAATTTCAATAATCAAACTCATCATTGAAATGAAGGAGATTTTTCTGTTACAAGTCTTTTGATTCAAGTTAAGGGATTTAGCATCATAGGCCATACTAGTAACCCCTCTAATTACAATCTGAAATAATCATGCCCATCATCATGCCAAGGAACCCTTTAGCATATTCCTTTTAAATTTGGTGGTCATTTCCTTTTAATTGATAGATGGTGCTAATGAATCCTCCAACTATGATCTTCAATATTGCTCGTCATAGAAGTGACGTGCCGTTGTGGAATAATTTTTAATGACGAAATGGGACTTTAAGCCTCAACTTAATGTTGACCCCTCCAATTATAATTTTTAATAATGGCCTCCATCATTGGAGTGGTTAGGTTTTGATAGATTGCTTTGAGATTTCTTGTTTTTTTAAGATTTCAAATTTTGCCTATATCTTACAAGAAATTTCACCAATGCTTCTACACTGCAAGGACGTTAATGAGTGGACCAAGCCATCCCATCACACTAAAAAAGACAATAACAGGTTGGTGTTACAGAATAAGAAAAAGTATACTAACTCATGGAATAAGTTAATGTAAAAGTGGTCCCAAAGAAAAAATTGACAAGAAAATTAGCTACTATACCAAACTTTATGAGTGGATTTACATGCTAGTATTGCTCAACAATTTTCTAGATATCCTTCTAGAATCTTCAAATGTCATTTCCTAATATTTTTTATTAAAGAAAGATTGTCGACAGAAGGATAACTTGTTCTAGACATTCAACTCTATCATGTCCATGAAACATAGCTGAGCACACATATAAAGCCATATATTGAGCAATTAAACAATAATTTAGACGTCAAAGCTATTATATGCTTAAGGAAGTATCATGTACCATACTTTTAGAACAACTCACAAAATAGATGAGTATTGCATCTTTTTTTACCAAGCTTGACATTATGATTACAAAAAGGGAAATTAGGGCTATCAAACATGAGACAATTCAATATAATCACATAAGTAATCCCCTTTATTTAAATGGCATGACCTAAGCATACCACTTTTAGAAAATTTTCAAACTAATTTGCTTCTATTATTAAATGGCTGTCCAACGATACTACTTTAACAACAAAGCAAAAAAAAAAGCTTGCCTGTCCTACAAGTCCAGCTATATGAATTTTAAACAACTAATAAATTTTCTAGAATAAGGTGTCATGAATTTGTGTGTGACATCTCAAGTGATAAATGAAGCCAGGAAAAACCCAACCATAATTGGACTTATAAGTAACAAACCACTTCTTCATGGTATCAATGGCTTAGTGATAGGCATGTACTATAACTATATTCAACAACTATGTAAGTTGAGAGTACATAAGATTTGTAATCTTAAAAGAGCCACGTAGAGTCAACTATTGCCTATTCAAGCTCGTTTATTTTCTAATCAAGTTTGAGTTGAATTTGAGTATTATAACAGCTAAATAATGCTCAAGCAAGTTTATTTACAATTTTATAGAGCTTTAATCAAACTTGACTACTTATAATCTCTATGAAACTAAATTAGATCATTTAGACATATGATCCCATTCTTCAATACAAACTTGTTAATAGCTACTCATAAAACTTTATTTAATTCCCATATCATAATTAAAAAATGATGAAACTGCAATGAAATTTAACTATCTAATTATTTGCTAAAAAAAAATAAGATTCTGTTGTTCATATACCCCCCTAATAATAAATCTTACTTCAAGTGCATGGGATGCAATCAAGCTTGATACAAAGAAATGATAAAGTACTTAAAAAACTATAAATAAGTATGAAACGAGCATTTACTGAATCTCTTGTGAAGCTACTTAACGAATAACACCCGAGCATAACTAGCTGTTCATAGGGCAACTACTTCGGTCATTCCAGGTGAGAATGGATGGAAACCATCATAATGAGCATATCTGAACCCATCAGCCCCACAAAGGTAATAAACATCTCTAATTTGCAAAATGCAGATACTGGACTTACCCTGCAGCTATAAAAATAGTTATGACTAACCTATGCACCTACAGGTCTCTTGAATAACTCCTCTATTATTGTTTTTCTATCTGAATCTCATCACTACTTAACCCTCAAGCTAACCAATGACAAATCAGAAAGCGATTCAAAAGCAGAATGAACAATTTAACCACCATAAATCAAAACCCTAATCCGTCATCCCCCAATGAACTTATCGGATGAAACGGAGTCAGAGATCTAGCGACCTAAGAAGACATAATTTGTTCCTTACACGTTGAATGTCCCGGAGACCTTATCGTTGGCGGTCCTAACGGCGGCCTCAAGATCGAATCCGAGGGCAGAAGATCCGCCATCTTCCACCGATCTCGAAGCAGCATAAGAATTCCATTCGGAGAGAAGGGAAGAGGAGGTTTTCTGCTGTTCGCTACTGCTCGGGCCTCCGGTGAACCAAGCTTGCGCAGTCTGCATCTCTTACCTAATTAGTAATGAATTCAGCGCCGGGTTTATAATGGAATTCAGAGGGGGGAATCAAGGGACACGACGAGAAGCATAGGGATCTAGATCTGGCACTTCTTAACCAGCCATTCCTCCATCAATGGTGTCATACTGGGGAGAGGAATGAGTGACGATGGCTTCTTTGCCCAAGAGGGAGGCAGAGAAGGCAAAATTATAAGAAGCTGCAGCTTCTAAATGTAACTAATAATAGGAAAGAACATAATTAAAATTAATTTAAACATAAGTCAATTCAGGAATCAAATTCACGTTTTTTCAATTTCAGATTTGTTTGATTGCAAAATTATTACGTGCACGATAATCGGACAGCATCCATAAGTTAATCAGAACGCTCTATTTTTATTAATATGTTGTGTATCTATACTGTGTGATATTGTGTATCACAACGTCCTTTAAAAAAATAGTGACTTTGTACGTCCTAATTGACCTCGAGATAGTGCGGTGGCAAAATTATTACGTGCACGCTTTACGTTGGCTGGCTGTCATACCCACCCACTTTCGACTCTTCTTGAATGCAATCACCCACATATTAATGGCCTTGAGGTTTGTTGCCATTTTTTCCGATTTCAAACTATAAAGCCAAATATTAAAACTTATCGTGGTCACAGTGTAGTTCAGTGTTGTGCACTACATAATAAGGATTACTGTAATATTTTGCATACATACGATGATTAATAATGTAAATAGATTTATTCATTTATGTTGAGTACCCACCCATACCCACCCATGCCCATTGACGTTGGATATGAGTGAGTTCGTGGATGAATATGGGTATGAGTACCCAATACATAGCCCTGATATATAATACTTTTAAAGGGCTTAAGTTTGCATCATAACCTGGCTACTGGATATTCTATTTTAAAATGGGCCGTTCACAGCCCATCTAATGTCACGGCGACAAAAACTTCGACGGTTGCTTGCCTTGCCCTCTTCTATTTAAACCAGTCGCACGGCAGCCCTAGCTTCTTCGTTGAAGTTTTGAGTTTTCTCCTTTTCGTTGGAATCCAGTCCTCGGCGATAGCCCCGAAACGTTAGGGTTTCAAGTTAAAACTTCCGACCTGGTAATATTTCTTCTCTCTACTCGTCCTCTCCTGGCATTTGGAGAGAAGTCTTTTGTGTTCTTCTAGTTTTCATTCACATTTTCTTTCAGATTTAGTTAGGTTGTTTCTGGCTTGATTTGATGATGAGGCCTGTTTTCTGCGGAAACTTCGAGTACGAAACTCGCCATTCAGATCTGGAGCGGCTCTTCTCCAGATACGGAAGGGTTGATCGGATCGACATGAAATCCGGTAAATCGATTATTCATGACTTAAATTACATCCCTTATGTCATCCCTTTTCTTGCTGCGAATGGCATTTGAAGTTAGTAGTTCTGATATCTTTAATTTGATAAGAATTGGTGTTCTGATTATTTTCCTTTAAAAAAATAAAAAATAGATCAGTGCTTCCCAAAACATTAAAATGTGAAAGAAACTATGTTTTTCAATAGGAAGTTGATGCGGAGCATCATAAGGGAGTACCATTTACCTTATAGTATTACTACAGCACAAGTATTTGCATTCTGCTTTATTAGTTATGCTCCACTACTTAGAATTTCCTTTTCTATTATCTGTCGTACGGCTCATGCTTTAGTTAGTTACGCCATTTATAGTTTTATGCATTATGCTCTTATATAGTTGTAATTGCTGGACCAAAGAGGCAGAGAATACAATATCATTTTACAGAGCTAATCTGTTTCTGAGTTTACTGTTTCATTCGTTTGCTACCAACTGGGTTTTCCTTCACCGATACCTACATCAGAATTGGTATCAGAGCTTGGCGCTTGGGGAAAATGGCGGAAAGTAGTCGACGAGGGACTGGCGACGAAGTTCGCAGTCTTGACTCCCTTTGGGAACTCCACAGCAACCTAAATCAGAGGTTAGATGAACTCTCCACTGATCTATTTCGGTTGTCTGTAGATATGCGCAGGGAATTCCAATCCATACGGGCGGAGATGGAAGGAAGTCGCCGTAATCGGACACCTGCAACAGCCGCATTGGCACCGGAAAGGCGTGAACGGGAGCGGGCGCGCGCTCCGGATCCCAGGCGGGCACCGCCATTGTCGGAACAGTCAGACTCCGATGATGATAGCCCAGAGCAGATTAACACCCAGGAGTTTTCTGAGTCGGACGAAGATCGAGTACCCGCTCAGTTTGCTCGACGACGACGGGGAGCCTATCAGAATCGTCCGCAAGGCGAGTTTCGAGTTAAGCTCGATATCCCATTTTTTGACGGTCGGCTACATATTGAGGATTATCTGGACTGGGAAAGGTCTGTGGAGACCTTCTTCGAGTATATGGACATTGCGCAGGACAAACAGGTGAAGTATGTGGCGTGCCGACTCAAAGGCGGAGCTAGTGCCTGGTGGATGCAGCTCCTTCAGTCAAGGAGAAGAGAAGGACGTGGTACAGTACGCAATTGGCGTAGGATGAAACAGCTTCTTCGCTCCCAGTATTTACCGACAGACTACGAGCAAATTTTATATCACAAATACCAGCATTGTCACCAGGGAAACCGAACTGTTAGTGAATATACCGAAGAATTCCACCGCCTGTGCGCACGCAATGATCTTAATGAAAGTGCCAATCACTTAGTTGCACGTTATATGGGAGGACTCAAGGAATCTATACAGGACAAGCTTGAAATGAATTCTGTATGGTCGCTTTCACAGGCAGTTAACTTTGCTCTGAAAGCAGAACTTCAAATGTCAAGGGGTAGTAAGCCTTATACAGGCCGGCGTCAGTATTTGGAGCACTCACAAGACTTTGGAAAAAATTATTCCACGGCAAACAGGATTCCAGCGGGTACGCAAAATCCTGTTTCTACTGGTCAGTTGGCTACGCAGAATGCAGCTCCAGGGGCGGTAGGAGATTTGAAAGCGCAACCAAGGTGGAAAGCCCCTGTTCGAGACAACCCCTATGCTAAACCCAGTACGATCAAATGCTTCAGGTGTTTCCAGATTGGTCACAAATCGAATGAGTGCCCCAGCCGGCCGCAATTACAATTGACTGGTGCTGACAATGAAGAGATTTCAGGAGAAGCGGAGGAACAAGAGCCGGAATTGGAAGAAGAAATCGCACCAGACTTGGGAGAACCGTTGGTGTGCGTCATGGAAAAAATTCTATTGGCACCAAGACAACAGCAGAACTCTCAGCGGAATTCAGTTTTCAAAACAAGATGCACCATCAATGGAAAAGTGTGTGATTTACTCATTGACAGTGGATGCACTGAAAATGTTATTGCTCGATCAGTCGTCCAAGCACTTCAGCTCAAAACCACAAAGAGTTCGCATCCCTACAAGATTAGCTGGGTTAAGAAAGGTATGGATATACTGGTATCCGAAATGTGTAGGGTCACTTTTTCGATTGGGAAGCATTATGTGTGTGAAATACTTTGCGATGTCCTAGATATGGACGTGTGCCACTTGATTTTGGGGCGACCCTGGCAGTTTGATGTGGGGGCACTGTATGATGGAAGATCTAATTCCTATTCTTTCGACTGGAAGGGCAGGCGGCTCAAACTCATCCCTTACTCTGCTGGCTGTATTGACGACCCTAAGGAAAAGAAAGCAGTTATGCATATGGTTACGGGTACAACACTTTTACAAGCTAGCAAGGAGAATTCCATGCTCTTTGCATTGGTCATTAAAGAAAGTGAGCCTGAAGGTGTTAAGGGTCAAATTCACTCTGAGGTTCAGAAGTTGTTAAAGCAATTTCCTGAGCTGGGGCCGGACTCATTACCAGCTACCCTTCCTCCACTCCGTGCTTTACAGCATCAAGTTGATTTCATTCCAGGAGCCAGTCTGCCTAATCTGCCACATTATCGCCTGAACCCGAAGGATCATCTGGTATTACAAGAACTTGTAGACGATTTATTGAAGAAGCAACTAATTCAACCCAGTTTGAGCCCTTGTGCTGTGCCAGCACTGTTGGTACCCAAAAAGGATGGGTCGTGGCGCATGTGTATGGATAGTAGAGCCATCAATAAGATTACGGTTAAGTTCCGTTTTCCCATTCCGCGTCTAGAAGAATTACTTGAAAAGCTGGCCGGATCTGTCATTTTCTCTAAGTTAGACTTACGCAGTGGATACCACCAAATTCGTATTCGTCCCGGGGACGAATGGAAAACGGCATTTAAGACGCGTCAAGGTCTGTATGAATGGAAGGTCATGCCCTTTGGGCTTTGCAACGCGCCGGCAACCTTCATGAGGCTCATGAACGAAATGTTGAAACCTTATTTAAATAAATTCTGCGTTGTCTACTTTGATGACATCCTCATCTTTAGCAAAACCGTGGCTGAGCATTTGCAACATTTGCAACAGATTTTTGAGGTATTACATAACAACAAGTTGTATCTAAATCTGGCCAAATGTGAATTTGCTACCAATACTGCCTATTTCCTCGGATTTATCATCACGGCTGATGGAGTGCGGGTGGATCCACAGAAAATTCGAGCAATCACTGATTGGCCTACTCCAAAATCTTTTTTTGATGTACGGAGTTTTCATGGATTAGCTAACTTTTACCGTCGTTTTATTCGGGGTTTCAGTTCCTTAGCTGCTCCGTTGACAGATTGTCTAAAAGCCCAGCGATTTGAATGGACCGAACTGCAACAAGCAAGTTTCGAGCAGGTGAAGAATGCTTTAGCATCTGCTTCCGTCTTGGCTCTACCGGATTTTGAAAAACCTTTTGTCGTCGAGACTGATGCTTCTTCGACCGGAATTGGTGCTGTCCTCATGCAGCTGGATAAACCTGTGGAGTATTTTAGTGAAAAACTATGCCCAGCTCGACAGAAGTGGACTGTTTATGAGCAAGAATTATATGCGGTGGTTCGTGCGCTCAAACAGTGGGAACACTACTTATTACATCAAGACTTTGTACTCCACAGTGATCATAAAGCTTTACAGTACATTAACAACCAAAAGACACTGAACCGGATGCATGCTCGATGGATTTTGTTTTTGCAGAGATTCACCTTCGTCCTTAAGCATAAGTCTGGTTCCCAGAATAGAGTAGCTGATGCCTTGAGTCGGCAAGCCACTCTTTTAGTGCAATTAAATACAGAGATTACCGGTCTGCAGTGCCTCAAGGAGCTGTATGCCACTGACAAAGATTTCCAACATATTTGGGCTGATTGTTTGGAGAAAACTGCTGTGGGTCTCTTTTCAGTGAGGCATGGATATCTATTTAAACAGCAAGCCTTGTGTATACCTGATTCGTCCTGGAGACAGCAACTGATCCGTGAATTGCATTGTGGAGGGCTAGCCGCCCATGTTGGCCGTGACAAAACCATCGAACAGTTGCAGACTCGATTCTTCTGGCCGCATCTACGGCGGGATGTCGCCAAGTTTATTGAACGATGTTCGGTATGCCAATCTTATAAAAGCAGTGGGCAAAACACTGGTTTATATATGCCGTTGCCTGTACCAGAGACAATTTGGGAAGATCTCAGTCTTGATTTTGTGTTGGGGTTGCCACGAACTAAGCGAGGTAATGATTCTGTGATGGTAGTGGTTGATAGGTTTTCAAAAATGGCTCACTTTATTGCTTGTAAAAAAACCTTTGATGCCCATAATATTGCGCGCCTATTTTTCAATGAAATAGTTCGTTTACATGGCATTCCTCGTAGCTTAACTTCGGATCGAGATGTTAAGTTTGTGAGCCATTTTTGGCGCGAGTTATGGAAGCGGCTTAAAACCGACATTAATTTAAGTTCTGCATATCACCCACAATCGGATGGCCAAACCGAGGTGGTAAATAGAACTTTGGGTAACATGCTGAGGTGCCTTGTTCAGGAACACCCAAGACTTTGGGATGATGTATTGGCTCAAGCTGAATTTGCTTATAACAGCATGCCAAACAGATCGACGGGTTCTTCTCCTTTCCGTGTTGTATACACCAAAGCTCCTAATCACACGGTGGATGTGGCAGTACTTCCGGTGTGTTCTAGTCGCCCAGCTGCACGCCTAGTTAATCAGTTTGCAACATTGCTACAGGATGTTCGTTCAAAATTAATTACTTCTAATGAGCACTACAAGGCTGCGGCAGACAGCCATCGTAGAGCACGATTGTTTAAACAAGGTGAGCTAGTTATGGTTCGCATTCGTCGTGAACGACTTCCTCCGGGAGCTTATTCTAAATTGGGTCGACGGAAACTGGGTCCATTTCCCATTGTGAAGGTGATAAATGACAATGCTTATATCGTCGATCTTCCTCCTAATTTGGGCACAGCTGCTACTTTCAACGTTGCAGATATCTATCCTTATTACCCAGCTGATGAAGCGCCTATATCTACGACTGCTGAGACAGCAGCTCTTTCCTCGGCAGGGGACACCTGATGCGGAGCATCATAAGGGAGTACCATTTACCTTATAGTATTACTACAGCACAAGTATTTGCATTCTGCTTTATTAGTTATGCTCCACTACTTAGAATTTCCTTTTCTATTATCTGTCGTACGGCTCATGCTTTAGTTAGTTACGCCATTTATAGTTTTATGCATTATGCTCTTATATAGTTGTAATTGCTGGACCAAAGAGGCAGAGAATACAATATCATTTTACAGAGCTAATCTGTTTCTGAGTTTACTGTTTCATTCGTTTGCTACCAACTGGGTTTTCCTTCACCGATACCTACATCAGAAGTTATAGCGGAGGATACATCTTTAATGGCCAAACAGATAAATATTACAGCATACATATTAATCGCCATCAAGCCTGGTTGATGAAACATTGGAGGAGCATTCTGAAGCAGGCAGCTGTAGGCTTCATATTAGAGTTTGAATCCGTAGCTTGATCAATGACAGGGAATTGGCCTGGAACATTTAGCTAGCTAATCGTTTAAGCTGGAAAATAAGTTCAGATTCAGGTTTAATGCTATTTAACATAAAAAAGCATCGAACTTCTCGTAAAGCCATGCAGATTTTTATTAATCTAAACATACTTCGATAAAAAAAAGGGGCATAAATAAGAAAAATTGTGAATCATCTTCGTTCAGAGAGGGTGTTATTATGAATGGGTCAGAAGGCTTTGGTGTTTGGAAGTGCTGCAAGATCTTCATGGCTTGTAGGTATTAGTAGTGTACTCAATTTTTTTGGTGTGTAATTGATGGCTGTTAATGCCAAATGGTATAATTAGTTTAATCAGTTTGTATATCATGCATTTGGCAGTTTTCTATGGTAAACAATAGTTCGGGGATTTCCTCTTAATTCTTGTTGCGAATGATATATGATTATCTTTTATGATAAAGCATTGGCTTCAAAAGTATGCTGATGCTATTATTGCCATATGTGCTGAATAGATGCCATTTTGAGTAAAATTCATAGTTGTCTTGAGCACTTGTCAGGGCCTGCCATAAAAAAAAAAAGAGTGGAGTATACGCTGGCTGTATTTTTTTTCCTCTTTTCGATAGTAAATGAAAGTTTTTCAACTTAATGGCTAACCTGTTGTTAGCTTTTGTCTTGTAATGCCCTTTTGCGTGTTAGCACTGCCATTTTATATTTATTTATGTGAAGATGGCCTTACAAAGAGTTCAGGAGTAATTGACTAGTAGGACGTTTGTGAGTGTGTCATGTGCGTGGTGAGGGTGTCACTTCTGCCATTAGATGGCTTCGTTGAGTTTAATTGTTCATTAAGTTTTTATTCCAGGGACCTAATAGGAACAAGCTTTGTAGTTTGGCTGTTCTAAATTATATCACTACCCTTTTGAGAAACTAATTGATCTTCTAAGACCAAGAACTAATTTCTGCAAAAGGACCTCTATATTTAAATGTTTGTTTTGACGCAGGAGGCAATTAAGGAATCCGAGCTCTATCTGGGCTCTCTATCTTCCATGCAAACCTCCCATGCCAAAGGAAACCTTCCTGCCGGTTATCAGCTCACACCATTAACTACCGACATCTTTTATTTCCTTCACACGATCATCTGTTTCTCATTCCTGCATAGTCTAAAGTTGCCATTGCCAGAACGTCATTGCTTAAGAGTCGTTCCATCATGCCGTGCCTGCTGAATGCCTTCTCTACAATGGTGAAGCATGCTCAGCAATGACTCCTGACCATGGATTAAACTTATAAGACACCATGTTTTAGTCTCTGTTCTTACAAGGACTTCATTTTTGACATTCCTATGTTCATCCCGCCTACCAATACCATCAGGTGTAGTATTTATCTTTTTAAGTAGGATTAATTGAACTGCTTGGATGTGGTATCGTTTTCTGACTATGGGAATGGACATTCTAAGAAAGATGGTACTCTCGCTTATTTTTCTTGCGTTTTGTAGGATTTGCTTTTGTTTATTTTGAGGATGAACGTGATGCTGAGGATGCTATACGAAGCCTTGATAATGCACCATTTGGGCATAGCAAGCGGAGGTTGTCAGTGGAGTGGTCCAGGGTACATTTCTCATCTAACCAATTCTTAGATTGTTGTTGACCGAACTGCACATATTTATCTGACTGATATTATTGCTTTAGCATCACCTGGGTCAAGTTATTGTATGATTGACAATATTTATCTTGAGATGGTGTTGATATGAGCTAATTTACGGGTATGTTTGTTTTATCAGGGAGAACGTGGACGTTACCGGGATAGCTCAAGGGGAATGGCAAACACAAGGCCAACAAAAACATTGTTTGTCATAAATTTTGATCCACTCCGTACGAGAACTCGAGATATTGAAAAGCATTTTGAACCATTTGGCAAAGTTCTTAACGTCCGTATTCGGAGGAATTTTGCATTTGTGCAATTTGATAGCCAAGATGAAGCCACGAAGGCACTTGAATGCACAAACATGAGGTTCTTTGAAGTTCTCTTTTTGTATCATCTAAATTTACCCAAACATGGTTATCTATTATGAGCAAAGTTTTCTTCTGTTTCGGTATCAAACGCCATTCAGTTATAAGTGATTGTGGATTGAAATTTAAATGAGTTCCTGTTTTCTTGCAACGAGCACCGCATTACAACTGCTGACAGATCTATTAACTTTGAAGGGGTGCAATTGCACCCATTCAATTACTAGTAATTTTTTGCACCCTTTAATTCTATTTGCATAAATATCCAAGCCATTTTATGTTCAATATCAGCTTTTCTGTCCTCATTCCATCCCCATTCTTACTTAAGTCTTACATGCACTTGTTCATTCTAGTTCTTTTGTACAAACATTAAGTTCAAATGTAAAACCACATTATTTAAGCATTTAGCCAATCTCTCTCAACTCAATTCCCAAACATGCATGAAAGGCATTGATGACAATTTAAGTTCATTAAAAAACAATAGCATTTCTAACATTTAGATTTTCTTTAGCATGTTAACAGTTTGTTAGACCGGTCCAGGGAGGACCGGTACAGCCGGCCCAATCCAGTGGGCCGGCTCTCTTTTACCGAAGAAGGGGGTGGGCGGATGAGCGGGCGGAAGCCGCAGGAAGGCTGGAGGTGGGGTCCACTTGTTTTTGAATTGGTTTTTTGGAGCCAAAAGATGTGGGAGCAAGGGCAATTAGGTCATTTGAGGTTAATTTTAAATTGTATGCATTAAGTAGGGAGAAAAGGAGAGATTAGGGTATGTGATTTTTGCTTGGGAGTTTTCTTGTTCTTATTCGTTTGCTAGGGCTCTAGATCGAAATCTAAAGATTGGGAGAGTGCGATCCTCCTCTCGAATAGAGGATCCTTGTATCTTTGGCTCTTTGCTATTTGCTTGCATCTACTAGTAAAATACAAGTTTTTTTCTCCACATCTTCTGCAATTTTCTTCCCTATTTTTCTACTGTTTTTGGCTGATTTCCTGCTGTGGACAGCAGTTCGCTTTGAGATTTGTTGCCAAAGTGAATAGGGAATACTTGAAATCAAATATTTCCTATCACAGTTCTCTCCACAACTGGTGTGGTGGCAAGGTAACTACTCCAGATGTAGTGTGGCCATATTTTAACAAAGATTATATAAAAAAGTGACCATGCAATGAACTAAAAGAGTATTAGATGAACAAATTGTTTGGTTGTATGTATTCACCTAGGTTGGTAATTAGTTTGTATGTTGTGCTTTTAAAATAGTACACCAATTCATGAAGGACAATTTAACTAGCTTTCATTTCATATTGGCTACTTGAACTATGATTTTTTAGAACATTTATTACATTAATTAATACTTATATCAATTTTTTGAATAATCTGGCTATTGAAATTATCATAATACTATGTTTTTCTTTATCTTTATTTATTTGAATAAATTAATTTGACAATGATTAGATGTCTACAATTCGATCATTCTATCCTATGGATTGGAGGATTGGATTGCATGTTGTAAGTTTTCCTTAATTTGTTCTTGCTCAAGATCCACATTATCGCTCATGTTAGTTCTTCTCTGTTCGTAGACATTATAAGAATCAGTTTTTTATTCATTCCCAAGATTTTAGTTAAAAAAAGGAGGCAGGCAGAGAATTTTGTTTTCTTTCGAAACATAAATCAGTTCATCATTCCCTTCATTTTAGATTGAACTGGAGCATGTGAACTGCAATGTGCATGGCCTGATTGCAATTTATTTCTTTTTAAATTATTGGGACCATCATTTTTTTCATGGTTGTCTAATTAATATCTAATTGCACTGCTTTTTTTTTTCCCTGCAGTAAGCTTCTTGATAGAGTGGTTTCAGTTGAGTATGCCCATAGGGATGATGGTGAAAGAGGTGACAGGTTTGACAGCCCTAGAAGAGACTATGGTGGGCGTGGCGATCCGTATCACCGCTCTGTTAGTCCAATCTACAGGAGCCGTCCAAGCCCTGACTATGGGCGGCGGCCACGCAGTCCGGATTATGACCATTTCAACGGACCATCATATGGTAGAAGCAGAAGCCCTGATTACTACCAATATCGAAGGTGATGAATGCAACCAATAACCTTTTGTTATTTCAGGTTGAAATTTTTACTGGTAATCGGTTTTTTTTTTTCTTTTTTATGATCAGCTGTTTTTGTTTGCGGGTTTATGGCTATACATGGTCGGTATCATCCTTCTCATATGATTTATTTTTAAATGAGAAGTGATTAAATTACAAATATATTTCTTTTTATTTAGATGAATAATTTATATATTTCATTTTATTCATGAATAAATTTGAATTATATATATATATATATATATATATATATATATATATATATATATATATGCTAAGCTTAAGCTCTAAATTATAAGTATATAATTTATAACAAAAACAATTTTATAAAAAAATAATGAAAATTAAGTACTTTATTTTCAATGATTTTTATTATTTTAACTTTGATATTTTTGGTTTATAGATTCTGCTCAAGATATAATTGAATATTTAAGTTTATTTAGATATTTTTTGAAAATAATGGAAAAATGCTAGTAAATATATAATTTTATATTATACATAATAATTTGGATGCTATTTATACTGATTTTTTAGTCTAAATCCTAATAACATTCGTCAAGCTTAGGTTAAGAATTCTTTTTTTTTTTCTAAGTCGTTATCAAGAGAACCCTTTGTTTTATCAGTTAATTGATTGAAAAGTTAACCTGAACGAGGTTTCTGATATTTCGCAAAAATCACCAGACATGATATTGATAGATTGGTTCAAGTTAGACTAGTGTTAGAATTATTAATTCAATGATCTTTTAGCCTATTATTATATACCCAAATCCTAAATTAAAACCCTGAACAAATCACACCTTCATGCACCCCGAGCCATAATAAATTCTTCTCGGTTGCCTCAACCTCCAGCCGCCCACTGCACCCACCGCCTTTGCCGCATCCACCACCATCGTAGTCACCACTAAGGATCGATTGAAAGACGCGCACCGCCACCACCTCCTCTTCTAAAAATTTTAGAGTATTAATCTTATCTTTATGTTAATGCTAGGGCGTCCCCTGGAAGCGACGCGCTGTATGGCCTGAATACAGTGACAAGTGTGCAAGCCACTGCACCGGCGCCTAGGTGCAGTGTTAAATAGGCAAGGGTTCCCACATCAAGGATGGATGTGGGCAAAGAAGCTAGTCCATGGAACTAAAATTAGGATATGAACTTGGAATATAGGTTCCCTTACAGGAAAATTAATGGAATTAATAGATATTATGATTCATATGAAGTTAAATATTTTGTGCATTCAGGAAACTAAATGGGTTGGAGAGAAGGCTAAGAAAATTGATAGTTTAGGATTTAAATTTTGGTATTCGGGTAGGAGTCGTACTAGAAATGATGTATGTGTTATTATAGATAAGAGTTTAAAGGATAATGTTATAAAAATTAATAGGATTAGAGATACAATTATAGATTTAAAGATTGTTGTTGATGATAAAATTATTAATATTATAAGTGCTTATGCTCCTCAAGTAGGTTTAGATATGAGTTCTAAATTAAAATTTTGGAATGACTTAGAAAAATTATTACAAAATATACCTCTTGAAGAAAGAGTTTTTATTGGAGGAGATTTAAATGGACATGTTGGTAGAGAGGCAGATGATTTTAAAAGCATTTATGGTGGGCATGGATTTGGAACGACGAATGAAGGTTGGCAAGATCATATTGGATTTTTGTTTAGCTTATGATTTTTCAATTGCTAATACTTTATTTAAGAAAGGGAATGAGCATCTCATCACTTATAAAAATGGATATAGTACAACCTAGATTGACTATTTTCTTATTAGAAAATTAAATCGTTTAGATTGCAAAGTGATAGGAAACACTTGGATTTCCAAGTGTTTCACACCAAGAACCAAGTAGATCTAGGATGAAAACTGCTGTCCGCACAAGAAAACCGCCCAAAACAGTGGATTCGGAGAGAAAACGAAGGAGAAAACGCAAGAGAAAACAAGCAAACACTTTTATTTGATGAGAAATGAAAAGCACTTGCAAGATACAACTTTCCTTCAATTCGAGAGGAAGGAAAAACTCTCCAAATCTCTAGCCGTAGCCTAGAGCCCAAGAACACAAACCCTAGATCTCAAAAAGATTCAAATTCAAGATAAACTCTCTTCCCCCCTATTCCTCCTAATTTATCATGAAAGGAAGATTACAAATTACCTAATCACCCCTCACATTCAAAAATTCCCTCCCAAAACTCAAAATACATCAAGTGGGCCCCCCTAAGGGTTTCCGCCCAGCCCCTGGCTGGGTTGCTTCCGCCGGCTATAAGCCCTGACCGGTCCAGGGTGGACCGGTCCAGCCGGCCCAGGATGGGCCGGCGTAACATTACCGCCCTCCCAAAGAATCACCTTGTCCTCAAGGTGAAAATCAGGAAACTGCTGTTTCACCACCTCGTATGGCTCCCACGTGGCCTCATAGTCAGGAAGGTTCTTCCACTGGATCAACACTTCCTTAGTATCATCTTCTTTCTGACGAACACCCTTCAACTCCAAGGGTTCCATGGTCACCTCTAGCTCCTCCGTGAGTGTCGGCGGTAGCTCAGGACTGGCTATGTGATCTCCAATGACCCTTCTCAGCTGGGAGACATGAAAAACTGGGTGTATAGTCGCTGATGCGGGTAATTTCAGTCGGTATGCTACTGCCCCAATCTTTTCTGTCACTTCATAGGGGCCAAAGTACCTTGGAGCTAACTTCTCATTCCTCCTGTTGACAACTGTCTTCTGCCTGTATGGACGTAGCTTCAAGAACACCCTATCACCTGCCTCAAATTGGATATCTTTTCTATGCCCATCTGCTTGCTTTTTCATGATCTGTTGTGCTCTCAGCAAGTGCCTCTTTAATTCTTCCAACACTCGGTCCCTCTCCTCCAAATACTCTTCTACTGACGAAACTGGAGTACTTCTGCTCCCAAAGTGTACCAGGTGTGGGGGATCCCGACCGTACAACACTTTGAATGGGGTCATTTGTGAAGCCGAGTGAAACGACGTGTTGTACCAGTACTCAGCCCAGGATAGCCACTTTGCCCATAGCTTTGGTGTCTCAGACACAAAACATCTGAGGTATGTCTCCAAGCTCCTGTTGACTACTTCCGTCTGGCCATCCGTCTGCGGGTGGTAGGCTGTACTTCTCTTGAGTATGGTTCCTTGTAATCTGAATAGCTCTTTCCAGAAGTGACTGAGGAAAACCTTGTCTCTATCTGATACGATCGCCTCTGGCACCCCGTGTAATCTGATCACTTCTCTGATAAAGGCTGATGCTACTGTTGCTGCGGTGTAGGGATGTCGTAGGGGAATGAAGTGGGCATACTTGCTCAGCCTGTCCACCACTACCAAGATCACTGTGAACCCCTCTGAGCGTGGCAGCCCATCTATGAAATCCATAGAGATCTCCTCCCAAACTCTACCAGGCAAAGCTAATGGCTGCAGTAATCCTCCTGGTGACATGGCTAGGTACTTACTCCTTTGACAGACCTCACACCTGGCTACCATCTCCTCCATATCTTTATGCATCCCTTTCCAGTATAATTCCCCAGCTAGTCTTCTGTATGTCTTATGTATGCCTGAATGGCCCCCTATTGCACTCCCGTGAAACTCATGGAGTAGGTTTGGGATGTGGATCGACGTTCGGGGCATCACAAATCTCCCCTGATACAGCAGCTTGTCTCCCTCCAAGGAGTATCCTGGGTGGCTACCTGGTTCCTTCAGCAACTCAGTTCTGATCTTTCCCAAACCCTCATCTCTGGCGCTCTCTTCTCTGATGGCCTCCCAATCCAGCATCCAGGGCACGGACAAAGCGACTGTCTGTAATTCCTCCATGCATCTGGATAAAGCATCTGCCGCCTTGTTCTCCACTCCTGGCCTGTACTGAATCTCAAAGTCGTACCCCAGTAGCTTGGATAACCACCTCTGATGCTCTTCAGTCACCATCCGTTGTTCCAGAAGAAATTTCAAACTCCGCTGATCGGTCCTGACCACGAAGTGTCTTCCGAGTAGGTAAGGTCGCCATTTCTGGATAGCCAACACGATGGCCATTAATTCCCTCTCATATACTGATTTCATCCTTGCCCGAGCAGTCAACACCTGGCTGAAATAAGCGATGGGCCTCCTATTCTGCATAAGTACTGCACCCAGTCCGTACCCCGATGCATCTGTCTCCACAATGAATGTCTGAGTAAAATCTGGCAAAGCTAGTACTGGCATTGTAGTCATTGCCTTCTTCAGGCTCTCGAAAGCAGAGGTGGCTGCTTCTCCCCATAGGAAACCATCCTTCTTCAGCTGTTCTGTAAGTGGCCAGGCTATGGTGCTATACCCCTTCACAAATCTTCTGTAATAACCTGTCAATCCCAGAAATCCCCTCAGCGCCTTCAGACTTTTCGGTAGTGGCCACCTTAGCATTGCCTCAATTTTGGATTGATCAGCCGCCACTCCTTCTTTTGATACCACATGGCCCAAGTACTCTACACTGGCTTGAGCGAAGCAGCATTTCTTCAAATTTGCCTTCAACTGATGCTCCTGTAGGACCGCTAACACCGTTCTTAAATGTTCCCAATGCTCGACCTCTGTCCTGCTGTATATCAGGATGTCGTCAAAGAATACTAACACAAACCGTCTGAGATAAGGCTTGAAAACCTTGTTCATCAGGGCCTGGAAAGTAGCAGGTGCATTGGTGAGGCCAAAGGGCATCACCAAGAACTCATAATGGCCTTCATGAGTTCTAAAAGCTGTTTTAGGAACATCTTCCTTCCTCATTCTAATCTGGTGGTAGCCCGATTTCAAGTCTATCTTGCTGAAGATCACAGTCCCACTCAATTCATCCAAGAGCTCATCGATAACAGGTATAGGAAACTTATCAGGCACGGTCTCCTTATTGAGGGCTCTGTAATCTACACAAAAACGCCAGCTGCCATCCTTCTTTTTTACCAAAAGAACGGGACTAGAAAAAGGGCTGATGCTGGGTCTGATGATCTCAGCCTCCAGCATTTCTCTAATCAACCGTTCAATTTCATCCTTCTGGAACTGGGGGTAGCGGTAAGGGCGTACACTGATGGGGGATACTCCTTCCCTCAACACTATAGCATGCTCACGCTCCCTCTGCGGGGGTAATCCCTGAGGTGGCTGAAAAACCTCTGGAAACTGCTGGATCAGTGGCTGAACAGAGAGGGGTATATCTCCTCCTTCTTCCACTCCTTCCCCCTCCAAACTATGCAACTCCACCAAGTAGCCTCCTCCCTCCTGCTGAATGGTCCGGATTAGGGCTTTGAGAGAAACCCCAGCTTTTGTCAACCCTGCATCCCCCTGAATTGTTTTCCTTCTCTCCCCTATCACCAGTTCCATCCTCAATGTCCCCCAGTTGATCTTTGTCTCCCCTAGGGTACGCAGCCATTTCATCCCTAGGATGACGTCAGTACTTCCCAGTTCCAAAGGAAGGAAATCTTCCTTCACCTGGATTCCCTGAATCTTCAGTACCACCCCTCTACAAACTCCCCTACCCATTTCCACCTTCCCCGTGCCCATCATCACCCCATAGCCGCCTGTATCTACCAGTTCCATTCCTAGCGACTCCACTATCTGAGTGGAAATGAAGTTATGGGTTGCCCCACTGTCGATCAACACCACCACCTCACGATCAGCTATCTCTCCTCTCACCTTCATAGTGT
This sequence comes from Dendrobium huoshanense, assembly GCA_016618105.1. Classification (NCBI taxonomy): domain Eukaryota; kingdom Viridiplantae; phylum Streptophyta; class Magnoliopsida; order Asparagales; family Orchidaceae; genus Dendrobium; species Dendrobium huoshanense. Next base: position 16,229,498 of record CM028348.1, read on the forward strand.
GACTCGGAGTGAATCCCACTACAGAGTTCAGAGAGACTTCTGCCACATCCAGGTGCAATTTCTCTTCCTCCACTTCAGACTTGCTCCCATCTTCCTCCTCGTCTTCCTCGTTATCACAAACGAGGAGAACCTGAAGAGTTCTGTCTCTGCACTTATGCCCTGGCATATACTTCTCGTCACATCGGAAACATAGCCCCTTTGCTCTCTTCTCCTGTACCTCCTTCTCAGACAACCTCTTGAACTGTCCCCCAGTACTTCCCCCACCAGATCTCTCCTTGGGCACCTCCCTCTGGTTCCCTGGGGCTACCCCTTTTGAGGGTAGTACAGCGGTAGTCATTTTGTACGATCCCCCCGAGTAGTTGCCTCGAGCCCCTCTTTCCGATTTCTTCTGATCTTCCACCAACTGCGCAAGCTCCATAGCCTTGCCTAAGTTCCTTGGCTCCAGCACCCGGACAGCTGTTCTTATCTCCGGTTTGAGCCCTTTCATGAAATTCCCTTCCAGGGCCGATTCGGAGATATGATCCAGACGGCTAGCCAAGTACTCGAATCTGTCCCGGTAGTCGGCCACAGTCCCCTCCTGAGTCAGAGCAAAGAACTGTTCATAGAAGTCTCCTCCCCCGTCGGCTCGGAAACGCTCTAATAAACAATCCTTGAACTCTCGCCAGGTCCTGATAGGCTCTCTTCTGTCTCTCCACTGATACCATGCCAGCGCCTTCCCTTCCAGACACAAACCTGCTGCCGTCAGTTTTTCGTCGTCTGTCAACCCGTTGACAGCGAAGTAGCGCTCTACCTTGTATATCCAGCCATGGCCATCTTCACCCTCAAAGATGGGCATCTTCAACTTCCTCACCTTCGGATCTCTGCCGTTACCCCGGAAGTCTCCGTAACCTCCCGTTCCTCGAAGAGGAGGTGCTCCCCAGGTGTCCCGATCCTCCCTCCGACGTTGGTAATCGAATCCTTCATCATAATCCCCTCTTCCCCTTTCAAAATCAGCACCTCGACGCTGAAAATCAGCACCTCGACGCTGGTATTCTTCTCTCCTTTCTCCAAAATCCGCACTACCTTCATATTCCCCCCGCCTGCCTCCAAACTCCACACCTCGACGCTGAAAATCAGCACCTCGACGCTGAAAATCAGCACCTCGACGTTGAAAATCAGCACCTCGGCGGTCATTTCCCATGCTCATCTCCTCTCTAGAGAGTGGCTCTAGAGGTGGCATGTCGTCTTCACCTTCAAGAATCTCCACTTCCGGATTCCTCCTCCCCCGGATCGGGTTCGGATTTCCTCTTACGCCATGGACGTCATTGGTCTCTCTCACTTCCGATGTGTCCGGATGGGTCTTCATTTCCAATAATTTCTTCATCATTTCTTCCATCGCCGCGAACCTCCCTTCCAACCTCTCATTGTTGGTAGAGATCTCCATGAATTTCCCCTCCAGATCTGTCTTCAGTTGACCAAACTCGCCTTCTAAAACTTCCACCTTTTTACCGGCCATTTTTCTTCTATCGGATCCAAAAAAAACTTCTTCCGGAGACGAAGATCTTGCTGAAATTTCTGAAATTCAGCCGCCGGTGGTCCCAAATCGTTGCTCTGATACCAATTTGATAGGAAACACTTGGATTTCCAAGTGTTTCACACCAAGAACCAAGTAGATCTAGGATGAAAACTGCTGTCCGCACAAGAAAACCGCCCAAAACAGTGGATTCGGAGAGAAAACGAAGGAGAAAACGCAAGAGAAAACAAGCAAACACTTTTATTTGATGAGAAATGAAAAGCACTTGCAAGATACAACTTTCCTTCAATTCGAGAGGAAGGAAAAACTCTCCAAATCTCTAGCCGTAGCCTAGAGCCCAAGAACACAAACCCTAGATCTCAAAAAGATTCAAATTCAAGATAAACTCTCTTCCCCCCTATTCCTCCTAATTTATCATGAAAGGAAGATTACAAATTACCTAATCACCCCTCACATTCAAAAATTCCCTCCCAAAACTCAAAATACATCAAGTGGGCCCCCCTAAGGGTTTCCGCCCAGCCCCTGGCTGGGTTGCTTCCGCCGGCTATAAGCCCTGACCGGTCCAGGGTGGACCGGTCCAGCCGGCCCAGGATGGGCCGGCGTAACACAAAGATTGTAAAATTATTCAGAGTGAAAATTTATGTACCCAACATCGATGATTAATTTTGGACTTTAAGATAAAGGTGCATAAAATAAAAAATAAAGTAAACTGTTTTCTAGGATTAGATGGGGGCATTTAAAGAATATTAACAAAAATATTTTTAAGAATAAGATTTTAGATCTTAACATTTTGTCTGTGCATGAGGATGCTAATGTTATGTGGGAAAAAGTGGTTAGTGATATTAAGAATATTGCAAAAGATGTCCTTGGAGTATGAAAGGGAAAACTCCTAATAGTAAAAATAGTTGGTGGTGAAATTCAAATGTGCAAGAAAAGATTAAAAATAAGAAGTTTTGTTATAAAAATTGGTTTAATTTTAAAAATTCTAATAATTGAGAAATTTATAAAGTGGCTCGTATGGATGCAAAGAAAGCAATATGCGATACAAATACATTAGCTTTTAGTGATCTATATAGATTAGATACTAAGGAGGGAGAAAGATATATATATATATATATATATATATATATATATATATATATATATATATATATATATATATATATATATAAGTTAGCCAAACAAAGAGATAGGAGTGGTAAGGATTTAGTTCAAGTGAAGTGTATTAAGGATGAGATCAAAAAATACTTTTCTTAGAAGATGATATTCAACAAAGGTGGATGAGATATTTTGCCAAACTTTTTAATGAAGATTGTGAAAATAAGATTGAATATAGTGACTGACCTTAGCACCCTAAATGAAAATAAAGATTTCTGTTTTTACCAACGTATTAGTAAAACTGAAGTTAGAGAGGCGCTAAAGAACATGAAAGGTGAAAAAGCTGTTGGACCTGTTGATATTCCAATAAAGGTGTGGAAATGCTTTGGAGATGAAGAAATTTCTTGGCTTACTAAACTTTTTAATACTATTTTGAAGACTAAAAAGATGCCAGATGAGTGGAGAATGAGTGTGTTAATTCCTATCAAGATTGTGCCAATTATAGAGGTATTAAGTTAATGTGTCATACTTTAAAACTATGAGAGCGAGTTATGGAGCATAGGTTGCGGCGTAATACTAATGTTTCTCAAAATCAATTTGGATTCATGCCGGGTAGGTCGACTATGGAAGCCATACATTTCTTAAGAGTTTTGATAGAGAAATATAGAGAAAATAAAGAGGATCTACATATGATATTTATTGATTTAGAAAAAAACATATTATAAAGTTCCAAGAGAAGTGCTATGGAGAGTTCTTAAAAAAAAATGAGTCAATAATGCTTATATTAAAATCATTAAAGATATGTATGCAGGAGCTATTACTTGTGTTCAAACACAAGGTGGATTGACTAAGTATTTCCCTATTTCGGTTGGGTTACATCAAGGATTAGCCTTAAGCCCATATCTTTTTGCTTTAATCATGGATGTTCTCACCAGACATTTGCAAGAGGATGTACCTTGGTGTATGCTTTTTGCTGATGATATTCTTCTTGTTGATAAGACTAGAGAGGGAGTTGAAGGTAAACTTGAATTATAGAGGTCAACCTTAGAGTCTAAAGGCTTTTAGCTTGAGTAGATCTAAAACGGAATATATGGAGTGTAATTTTAGTAGTAATAGACCTAGTGAGGGGATTGTGACTTTGGGCGATCAAGTCATTAATAAGAGTATATGTTTTAGATATCTTGGATCTATTGTTCAAAGTGATGGTGAAATAGATGGGGATATTATCAACAGAATTCAAGTTGGATGGTTGAAGTGGAGGAATGCATCAGGCTTGTTATGTGATATAAATATACCTCTCAAATTTAAGGAAAAATTCTATAAGATGGTAGTGAGGCCTGCAATGCTTTATGGTGCCGAATGTTGGCCATTAAAAGAGAGCATAATACTAAGTTAAGTGTGGCAGAAATGAGGATGCTCAGGTGGATTGAGTGGGTGTACCCTTAGAGATAGGATACGAAATGAGCATATACGTGAAAAAGTTGGAGTAGCTCCAGTAGAAGATAAGATTAGAGAGAGTCGCCTTAGATGGTTTGGTCACATAAAACGGCTGCCTTCCGATGACCCGGTTAGGAGAGTAGAGGTATTAGATCTGACTTATGTTAAGAAAGGTAGGGGTAGACCTAAAAAGACTTGGTTAGAAAATAGTAGGAATGACCTTTCTTTATTAGATTTAAACGAGAATTTGACTTTTAATATGACATAATGGAGAAAAAGGATTCATGTAGCCGACCCCACGTAGTGGGATAAAGGCCTGTTGTTGTTGTTGTAATCTTATCTTTATGTTGATAAAAATATTTATGAAAGAGGAAGATGACGGAAATAAATGTAAAAAAAAACGTATTAAGTCGTTATATTTCACAAGATGAGATGGGTGATAGACTAATTTGTTATGATGACTGCACAAATAAAGAGGCCCCTTTAGTGATAATAGTGTAGATTATTTCTAAGTTGTTGCCAACTATTTCAACCTTCTTTAGAAATTAAATCTAGGTGAGTAGGGAATTGCAAGCGAAAGAATTTTGAGTTAAACTTGATCTATTGTTGTGGTCATGTCATAAACTTTGCTATGTTTTAGTAAATTTGTAGAGAGTAATCTTTTGGGGATCTTTTAAAGTGGGCAATTTTTTGTGCTAGTTTAATTCTTTTTATTTATTGGCTCTATGGAATTATTCTCTTTTTTATTTGGTTTGAGATATTAGAGGCTTCTTTTTGTGATTTGATTGGGTATAATTGGGTTTGAAGAAAGAGTGCTTTTTATATTATGTGCACTCGTGTGGCTTATCTTTAATGAATTTGATCATATATTTTCTCTACAAGCCTTGCTAAGAGAGCACTGAGCAAAGTAAAAGCTACTGTTTTTGATGATTTGCATTTTAGGGGGGAGGGAGGTGCATCTTTAATAGAATTCTTTTTTTGTTTCACATAATATGTTAAATATCTCGTATTAATTCAAAATTTTTGATGGAAGGTGAAAGTTATGAATGGAAAATGGATTTTATCCTTCTAAAACGTTTCACAATTATGCAGTAGTTATTAAACTTGTGTTTATGTAGAATGATTCTAATACCTTAACTACTATGGAGATGTTCTAGATTATTATATTTATAAAATAATCAAACTTAGGAGTTATACATTGAAGTTCTGAGGGATGTCAAAGTTGTCTGCATCCACGAAAAAAGATTTTAATACCTTAAGAAAAATTGAGATGCTCTAGATTATTGTAGCCATAAAATATCAAAGTTGGGAGTTTTTCATTCAAGTTTTAAGATATATTAGTAGAACTTCAGAAATTATGTTGACATGAAATCAATTTAGTTTTATGCTTGTGAGATTCACTGTGAAAGCAATTTTTATGTTAATAAGTGAAAACTTAAGAAAATATCTCATAATATTTTTATTGATTGTGAGGTGCATATGGTAGACATTTCGACAGGTTGGATACAAAATAAGAATTGAAGTCCAGGAGGGACCAGTCTAGCTGGCCCAACACTTGGGTAGAACCCTTGTATATAGTAGGTGTAAGCCTGTTGTTTCCGCCCTCCTTCTATTGGGCCCACAACTTGAGAGAGAGAGAGAGAGACTAGGAGGGATAGTTTGAATTGGTTGTTTAGTCCTTTTGAGAGTTATTTTGCGTGCTTTATGTAGCAGGGTTGGATTATGGCTTAGGGTTATATTGAGTTTTTCTGAATTTTCCTGGTGCTTTGATATTCTTGGGCTCTAGTGGCGTCCATAGATTTGGAGAGATAGATCTTCCTCTTGAATTGAGGATTAATTGCATCTTGTTTTTTTTTTTTTTTTTCAACTACTATTCAATCAAAAGTATTTTTCTTGTTTTTCCTCCATTAAATCCTCAAAACCTGCTTGGCGAGATTGTTGAAATTCTGATTTTAGCAATCATTTTATGTTTCTACGATTATTTACTATCAAATTGGTATCAAAGCCACTTTCTAAGGTTGTTTTGGCTGATTCTTGCTGCAGTTTTTCTTGTCCCAACAATTTTTTTTTACTGTTTCTGGAGTAGGAATACGGATTTTTGAGTCTAACAAAGATCTGGGTATCAATGGCGGCCATAAAGGTGGATGAGTTGGAAGAACGTCTTGAAGGGGAGATGAACTAAATCAAAGCGACGGTGGAGGATAGAATTTTCTCCATGTAAGAGCAACTTTTTGATCTACTTGACATCGGAGGTGAGAGGGCCAAAAGAAAAAAATTCGATTTTGAAATTCGTAGGGATGGAAATGATGTGTAGATTGTAGAGGGATAAGGGAGAACACGCCATTTGGAATCCTTCCAATGGGATAAGAGAGGTGGAAGGTACGGAGAGAGGTGTGGACACGTGGGGTATGAGGAAATGGGTGTTTATTGGAAAAGAAGGGAGGGAGATTATGGCTGGAGAGGTGTTGATTTTTAAGGAGGGGGGAATTCGAAGAAGGGTTTGGGTATGAATGTCGAAGGAAGGATCAGGACACCTGGGGGGGGGGGGGGGGGGCACTTGGGTAAGGGGAAACTATGGAGGAATTATGATAAATGGAAGGGATTTGAAGGTCTGTAAGCTGAAGATGTCCATCTTTGAGGAGGAGGATGAACTTGGGTAGATTTATAAGATAGAGATATTTCGTCATTAATGGGTTGACGGAGGAGGAGAAATTGATGGCATCTAGCCTATGTTTGGAAGGGAAGGTGTTAGCTTGGTACCAGTGGAGAGACATGAGGCGGCTTATACGGAGTTGGAGGGAGTTCAAAGAGTGCTTAATGGAACGTTTCCAAACCAGCAGGTGAGGGGACTTCTATGAGCCGTTATTTGCACTAGTACAAGAAGGTTCGGTGGTAGAATACCGTGAGAGATTTGAGTATCTAGCGAGTCGACTGGATCGTTTGTCTAAGATTGTTCTAGAGGAAAAATTCATGAAGGGGCTTAAATCAGAGATATGAGCAACAATAAGAATCACGAGACCTCGAGACTTGGAAGAGATTATAGAGCTAGCTCAGTTGGTGGAGGATCAGAAGTGCCAGGAGAGGGGAGCTAGAGGCAGTGGTTCAGGTCGTTCATACAGGATGACCACCACTTTCTTAGCACCCAAGAGGCCTACATCGGGCAACCTTTGTGAGATCATGGGGGAGAAGCCTATACGAGGAGGAAGTGGAGAAAATTTCAAAAAAATTGCTGAGGATGGAGGTGCAAGAAAAGAGGGTGAAGGGATTATGTTTTCGACGTGATGAGAAATAATATTATGGGGCACAGGTGCAAAGATCAAACTCTTCAGGTTCTCACCAACTGTGATGACGAGGAAGCTGAGGAGGGAGGTGGGAGTGAGACTGGATTAGAGGAGGAGGGCAAGCTGCATCTGGATGTGGTTGAGGTCTCGTTGAACTCAATGGTAGGATTCACTCATAGTCAGACCATGAAGGTGAAGGGGGAAATAACAGACTAAGAGGTGATAGTGTTGATCGACAGTGGGGTTATCCCAATTTCATCTCCAACCAGGTTGTGCACCAATTTGGGGTGACTTTGGTGGATACAATAAGATGGAGACAGGAAAGGGCATTTGCAGGGAGGTAGTGTTGACCACTGGAGTTATGCAGCACCGATTTCTTCCTGGGGATGAAATGACTGTAGACATTGGGACCAAGGTTAATTGAGGGGCACTGACCATGTAGCTGGTGGTGCAGGGGGGGGGGGGGATTTGAAGGTCTGTAAGCTGAAGATGTCCATCTTTGAGGAGGAGGATGAACTTGGGTAGATTTATAAGATAGAGATATTTCGTCATTAATGGGTTGACGGAGGAGGAGAAATTGATGGCATCTAGCCTATGTTTGGAAGGGAAGGTGTTAGCTTGGTACCAGTGGAGAGACATGAGGCGGCTTATACGGAGTTGGAGGGAGTTCAAAGAGTGCTTAATGGAACGTTTCCAAACCAGCAGGTGAGGGGACTTCTATGAGCCGTTATTTGCACTAGTACAAGAAGGTTCGGTGGTAGAATACCGTGAGAGATTTGAGTATCTAGCGAGTCGACTGGATCGTTTGTCTAAGATTGTTCTAGAGGAAAAATTCATGAAGGGGCTTAAATCAGAGATATGAGCAACAATAAGAATCACGAGACCTCGAGACTTGGAAGAGATTATAGAGCTAGCTCAGTTGGTGGAGGATCAGAAGTGCCAGGAGAGGGGAGCTAGAGGCAGTGGTTCAGGTCGTTCATACAGGATGACCACCACTTTCTTAGCACCCAAGAGGCCTACATCGGGCAACCTTTGTGAGATCATGGGGGAGAAGCCTATACGAGGAGGAAGTGGAGAAAATTTCAAAAAAATTGCTGAGGATGGAGGTGCAAGAAAAGAGGGTGAAGGGATTATGTTTTCGACGTGATGAGAAATAATATTATGGGGCACAGGTGCAAAGATCAAACTCTTCAGGTTCTCACCAACTGTGATGACGAGGAAGCTGAGGAGGGAGGTGGGAGTGAGACTGGATTAGAGGAGGAGGGCAAGCTGCATCTGGATGTGGTTGAGGTCTCGTTGAACTCAATGGTAGGATTCACTCATAGTCAGACCATGAAGGTGAAGGGGGAAATAACAGACTAAGAGGTGATAGTGTTGATCGACAGTGGGGTTATCCCAATTTCATCTCCAACCAGGTTGTGCACCAATTTGGGGTGACTTTGGTGGATACAATAAGATGGAGACAGGAAAGGGCATTTGCAGGGAGGTAGTGTTGACCACTGGAGTTATGCAGCACCGATTTCTTCCTGGGGATGAAATGACTGTAGACATTGGGACCAAGGTTAATTGAGGGGCACTGACCATGTAGCTGGTGGTGCAGGGGGGGGGGGGGAAGAGTAATGATTAGAGAAGATGCAGGTTATCCAAAGCCATGGTGTCTCTCAAAACCATGGTGAGGACCATGCAGGAGATGGGGGGAGGTTTCCTGGTGGAGCTACAAAATTAGAAGGGATCATATTGGAGGAGGGCGATGATACAACAATTTAGCGAAGTCTTTCATCCACTTCAAAGATTGACACCACCAAGGGAGCAGGGGCATGCCATCACCCTAAGGGAGGTGGTGTCACCAATCAGTGTCAGACCATACCGTTATCCTCAATTTCAAAAGGATGAAATTGATCAGGGAAATGCTGTAGGCAAGGATTATCAAGCCTAGTGTGAGCCCTCTTTCTAGTCCAGTCTTGCTGGTTAAGAAAAAAGGGAGCTTGAGGTTTTGCGTGGACTACATGGCTTTGAATAAGAAAATTGTGCTAGACAAGTTTTCTATTTCAGTGATAGTTGAGCTATTTGATGAGCTGAGCGGGACAGTTATTTTCACCAAGATAGATATGAAGTTTGGGTACCATTAGATCCGCAAGAAAATGTATCAACCAAGGAGGGAGTTATGCAGGTTTTAGGGGACAATATTGAAGAGGAGCACAACTTACCAACCCCAGACAGATGGGCAGATGAAGGTGTTCATTGGTGAATAGGAGCCTGGAGACATACCTACGATGTTTTGTGTCGGAGACACATCGGCTTTGGGCCAAGTGGCTAGCATGGGCAGAGTACTAGTATAACACTTCGTATCATTCCGCTTCCCAGATGACCCCATTCAAGGTATTGTATGGGTGAGACTCATCTCACTTGGTGCATTTTGGGAAATATAGCACTCCAGTTTCTTTGGTAAAAGAATACTTGAAGGGAAAGGATAAGGTTTTGGAAAAATTAAAAAGACATTTATTGAGAGCTTAACAGATTATGGAAAAACAAGTTGATGAGCATTGGAAGGACATCTAATTTGAAGTTGGGGATAGGGTGTTCTTAAAGTTTCGATCTTACAGACAGAGGATGGTAACTAATAGGAATAACGAGAAGCTGACTCCGAAATATTTTGGCTTTTATGAGATATCAGAGAAGATTGGAGCAGTAGCTTATTGTTTTAGGTTAACTACTCCCATCGCTATCATATATCCAGTGTTCCATGTATATCTTAGTTGAGAAGATCTATTGGGGATCACATAGCTTGTTCAGAAGTTCCAAACACGCTGATTGAGCAATTGGAAGTGGTGCTAGAATCACTAGAGCTACAAGGGGTACAAAAGAGAGGAGTAATCAAAGAAGTGTTGATTAAATTAGGGGTCTTCTCGATTATGATGCTACATGGGAGCTGTACGAGTGGATGTAACATCAATTTTTTCGTCTTTTCACCTTGAGGACAAGGTGATTCTTTGGGAGTGTGGTATTGATAGACCCGTCTAGGAGAGATCGGTCCAACTGGCCCAACACCTGGGCCTCGGTCGCTTGTATACAGCAGTCGTAAGATCAATTTCCACCCCTGGTAGGTTCTGCACCCCTTCTATGGGGCCCATGACTTAAATAGAGAGAGAGAGAGAGAGAGAGAGAGAGAGAGAGAGAGAGAGAGAAATAGGGATTAGTAGGGAAAGCTTGAATTAGGAGGTCTGTTTAGTCTTTTTGGGAGTTATTTTGTGTGTTTGAAGTAGGGTTGGATTAGAGTTAGGGTTATATAGAGTTTTTTTTTTTTTAATTTTAGTGGTGCTGTGGTATTCTTGGGCTCTAGTGGCATCTAGAAGTTTGGTATTCTTGGGATCAATTGTATCTTGCTACTTTCTTACATCTACTATTCAATCAATGGTGTTTTTCTTGTTTTTTTTCTTCCATTAAATCCTCAAAACCTGCTTGGTGACATTGCTGAAATTCTAATTTCAGCAATAGTTTTCTATTTCTAGGATTATTTCCTGTCAAATTGGTCTATTTGCTTTGGGAATAAAATGTTTCAACGACTGAAAGCAATATCAAAATTTTAAGTTTTATGTTTACCGGAATATTGGCTATTATCAAGTAATTTTGGCAGGGCCAAATGCTTTTTTTTTTGAAAGTTAAATTGGGATTATTATGGTTATCTTAATGATTAGCTTTGAGTCCATATATGTGTTGTATATATAATGAAGATTCTTATACATAATGTTGAAATGGATGTGCTTTAACTTATGTATTTTGTAGATGATGATGATGTAATTTGTGGAAGAAAAAATATATCCAGATGCAATGCATTTATGTATATTGGATTTATTAATGATAGAAAAATTTATTTTTACTTCTAGAGTTAAGGTTACATAATTAAAATAGAAAATTATTCCATTAGTGTTATCTTTCTATTATAGAATATTATAGATCTTTGAAGAAAGGTAATGAAAAAAAAAAAACCATCTCCTGTGGCTTTAAGATCTCGATGGAAGTTCAAAAATGGGTAGAATAAATTTGTCACCTCTAGCAGCAGTTTTTTTGTGGCATTTTATAATGGCTTTATTTTTTACCAGTAAGCTCGCTCTAATATATGAGCTAATTTTATTTATTTTTTTGTGATGGCAGCCCATCTCCTGTTAAAAGATCCAGAACTTGAAGCGGGATTGAGAGTAGCATATAGCACGATGGAGAATAGAAGCTATATGCTCTGGCATTTACAATAGATTTACTTCCTGTTCTATTGCGTCACTTAGGGAACTTGTTTAATAACCATGTGTTTGGAGTCAACATACCGTTTGATGAACTCTTTTATAGAGGTATGGAGTACTAATTTAACTGCTGTTTTAGTCTATTTTCGTCGTGTGAATCGCTGAGAACTTAAAACTTTTGATGTTCTTCTGCTGCCTAATTGCAGAGCTTCTGGATTTTGTTGGACTACGTTATCCGCCTGGTTTATTCGATTTACTACATTCTTATTGCCCGGGAATATAATAATTTTAGATTAAAATAATATTAACTCATCATACTTGAATAAAATATTAATTTAAAATAAAATAAAATATTAATTTAAAATAAATATAATAATTTTGAAATATTTTGACAAGTTTTTCTATTAAAAGTATACTAATATAGTTTTTTTTTGTCTAAAACCGAACCTTCCTCTGTTTACGTTCACTGGATAGAATAAAAGTTCCTTTCTACAAGATAGAAGATGACTTATTTTTATTTATTGATTAATTGATTTTAAATTGAAAAAACTCGGTACAGGCGCGAAAATTTCGGTACAGACGTTTTTTTGCCTAAAATCAAACCTTCCTCTGCGTACGTTCACTGGATAGAATAAAAGTTCTGTAGAAAGAGGTGGAATCTAAGAAGTGAGGGCTCAGGGCTCAAAATCTAATAGCCACTGGAGCTTCATCAAAGTTGCAGGCTCTCTCCTAGTTGGTGTTGCCGCCACTCTTTTCCTAGTCTTTCCATGGAGAAATTATTATGTGAGTTTGGATTCAGTTTGAGTTCGAAGTTCAATTAAAATTGGTTCTATTAGCCTGTACTCAAACTATGCACAATTTATATATAATTTATATACAAATTGTACATAATGTACAAGGAATGTGATGGATTCTGATTGGAGTCTGATCTCATACTCCACACATAATAATGTCTCCTTTCATCACAATGTTGCCATCATTTCCTTATGCGGCGAGGTGTCAAGACATTGCTCTTTTTTGTGTAGGTTCCAGGAGAGGTAAACCCCATCACCTTCATATTCTTTCTTCCTCTTCCTCTCTTTACAATTCTCTTACTTCTCCTGTGATCCCCACAACCGCTTCCCGTGAGATTACCCACTGAGGTTGGCCTAGTAGAATGGATTAAATTTCTTGACCACAGCGGGAAATAATTATTAAATTGCATTGCAAAAAAATCAATTCAATTTTTCTTTAGGGGCTGTACGCAAAAATATTGTTTTGGAGTTGTTTTAATTAGTGTAAAAGGAATATATGAAATTATTTTTAACTTTTTAAATTTGATTTGAAGTTAAAAAAAAAAAAAAAAATGTAATGCAAAGTACAAAAATGGTTGTCATAGTTGGCTGATCTTGATAGCGCTAGTGATTGGTGTTGACCGGTGGCGGTGGGCGGTGGCGGTGGGGTGGCTGTGCAACAATGATGGTAGGTGGCTATGGAGGCCAGCAATAGTGGTGATGAGATGTGACGACAGTGGGTGATAGTGGTCGTGGTTGGCGGCAGTGGGCGATGGTGGCCGACGGTGGTAGCGGTAGCCGGCGACGGCATTCGACACATGCAATTACAATGAATTTTGAGGTGTATTTAGAACTCACTCAAATTCGAGGAATTTCAAATACAAAAAAAATAAAGTATATGATGAATTCCAAAAATACTAAAATATTGCACTGCATTTATATTATATCAAATCAAATAATAATATTCTCAAAATATATACATAAAATACTTTACAATCTCTATCTTTTTCCTTATAATCTGGGTGTTTTCCTCTATTTACCCCGTTATAGACTATTATAAATAGATTTTTTGAAATCATTCATGAGGAAAAAGCATTCATGAGGATGATTTCACTAGCTTTAGTGATTTTTTTTTATAAATTCCAGATTTCACAGTTATTTTAATCATCATTATGACAGTATACCATTTTGTTGCAAGAATTAGTAGGATTTAGCTTTAGGGGCTGTTTGGCAACAACTTAGATTTAGCGTGAGGTAGAGCTTCCGTGGTTCGCATGGGGTAGTTGTCTGGAATAATTATTAGGTCAGGTGACCTGACGTAGTTCTACGTTCGGACATCAATAACATGTCGCCACGTGGTCTTACTCAATACCACGCGGCCCAACGACTTGATCCAGGATTGCTATGTTCGCGTATTGTTCGGTATTGCTCTAGGTATTGCTCGATATTGCTAGGTATTGCTCGGAATTGTTAGGTATTCCTTGGCAATAATGAAAAATATGGTTATGTGAAGACCAATACCGAGCAACACTGAAAAATACCGAGCAATACCCAGAAAAACTTAGTATTGCTCGGTATTTCTCGGTATTGGTTTCCACATAATGGTATTTCTCGGTATTGGTTTCCACATAATGGTATTTCTCGTTATTGCCGAGCAAAATCGACCAATACCGAGTAAATACCGAGTAATACCTAGCAACATGTGAACATAGCAATCCCGTCTCCATTTCGGGTCGAGGTTGTTGGGTCAGGCAGTAAATAATAAGAACACCGAATTTAGAGCTACGTGACGGACCAAATAAAAGTTCAGTTGTCTGGGGTTTGCTTCTCCTCTTCTTCATTTAGATATTGTTGCTGTTCTGCTTCGCGCGAAGTACAGTAGTCGAAACTTGTCTGCCACCTCCTCCGACTTTATTCCTGTTGGGTCGGAAGTCGCGCCGGGAGATCGCCGCGAAGGTAACGATATTTCTCTCTTTTGGGGTGCTTCTTCGGTCGGATTTACGATTTCCGCAAAAAGTCGGATTTACCAAATCAGGGATATTGTGCAAAAATGGCGAAAATGCCGTGAGGTAGAGATTGGACTTACCGCCAGTCGAACGAACGCCTAACACTTGTTTTCCATCCGTCGTTTGTTCCATCCGATCGTCAAAACACACGCCATTCTAAGTTAGAATAAAGTATGAGGAAGAAAGCATACACACAGAATGTTCTTTTTTTTGGGTAAAAAATGGAGTTCGGTTGGAGTTTTGGAGTATTACTGTATTTTGGAGGAAAATTGAGTTTTCGGGTTGGAGATGACTAAGTTTTTATTTTTTTGGCGTTTGGCAGAATTTCGCTCAATTCTTCCCTAAATCTGACCTAAAGCCTGCATCTAAACAGGCCCCCTGTGTAAATCTTGCTGCTTCCTTAAATCCTATTTTCCTATTATTTTCATATAAATCTCATATTTATTTAATCCTAGGAGTTGTCAAATTCAATTGATTTATATTTATATATGCTTGAGGGGTGTGAAGAGTTGAAGAGAAAAAAAAAAGTGATATTGGAATATTAGGGATGAGGGGAAGCTTTTAGGAGGAACAAATATTGGAAGAATAGGCCTTTTACTGTTACCAAATATGATATAGTGTTGGTTGAAAGTTATAAAGTTGCTATTTCCAATTAATGGATTGCAAGGAAAAATTTCTAGAATTTTCCACATAGCCTTCCCAATTCTCTCTCTCCTTCGTTACCCCTCATGGGATTTCTCACATTTCTGCCCTTACCAAGTTCTCTCTCTGTTTGTACATGAGGTTTTTTCCCCGTATGTTTCCTTGATTGACCTTCACCCAATTCCAACGCTTCTACCAGCAACTCTCTATCTCATGTAGCCATTCCGACTGGATTCACAGAAAGCTTTCTCATTTCTCTTCCCTCTGTATATTTTGAGTTTTCTTTGTCTAAAATTGAGAAAATTGTAGTATTGCATGCAAAATTTTAATGACAGTAGTTTCATTTTCAGACGAGTCTTCGTTTCAAAAGCTGGTACTAATTTATTGCACTTTTGTGGCCTTGAACTCTGGATTACCAATTTTTAGCCGTTGCATTCGAGGTCATCCTACATCTACGTACTGGAAAGAGGGGAACAGAGGTTCAAATTAATTGATCAAAATGTCAATGGCAATGGAGTTCTGCCCTAACTGTGCTATATTATTGGAGCTTGAAGCTGCAAGTGGTAACCGCAAAACCAGATTTTTCTGCCCTGCTTGTCCGTATGTCTGTCCAATCAATGTCAAGGTAAACTAAAAAGCTGATTCATTTTTCCAAATCTTAATTTTTTGAATTTCATGCCTTGTAGTGCTTGCCATTTTGACGTTTTAGATAGTCCGCAAGGGAGTACTAGTAAATAAAGAGGTCGAACCCATCTTTGGAGCAGATGACATGAAATATGCTCCCAAAACAACTGGTAACTACTTTTAAAATATGAGTAGTTCGTTAATCAGTCTGGTGCATTTCCATTTTATTTAATTTGTTTGCAAGTAATATTTTCTTAGCTGAAGGAGTTGGCCAAAACCTTAATGTGAAGGCACCTATTAAGAGCGCATATGATAAACACACAAAGGGAGATAAAACAGATCAAACATCATAATAAGATAATAAGATTTATGTGATTTGGCTAAAATAATAGTCTACATCCAAGATAGAACATCCAATCTACCATATATAAATCATATGGGTATGCAAAATAAACAAAGAAATGAGAAAATTGGCTTTTCTAATCCCAAATTTATCTAATTTCACAACAAAGGAGAAGCCTTAAATCTCTTAAGATAAATAAAAGAGAGAATAACAAGAGATATAATAAACCTTAGAAGATTTAACTAAGACAAACTTAAAATTTTCAAAAAGGGGACCTCCTTACATGTTTATGGATTCAACACAAAATTGCTAGCACCTAAGCTTTCGCCAAGTTACGATGATACTAAGCCCACAAAAATTAACTTTTCATTCAGCCAGTTCTTTCTTGCTCCTTTTCCTAACTTTCTCTCTTTTTAATTATCAAAAGATCCTTTACTTGTTCTTGAAAACCAAAAGCACCACCGCAGCTATCCTCTATATTTACATTCATAAGGTTTGCTCTCTCTGCCAATTACACATCAACCAAAATTTCAAAGCACATGATAATACACACATCCCAACTCCCTCATTTTGCTTCTGCACTTATCCTATTTAAACACATATTTGTAAGTGTTTTAATGAAGTGATTTGAAATCTAACTTTAGTTTAAATTTTGACTTAGAATTATTTAAAATAACCTATTTCGGAACAATTTTTTGCTCAAATTAATATTTTTCCAATAATAAAAATTATTTATATTTATCTAGAAATTCACTTATTTAAAATCTTCAACATATCTTAATAAAATTAGAGTCAAAATACTTATAAATCTCCTTAATAACAGGTCATTATTGTTTTGTATAATTGTATCTCCTTTGTGACTCCCCTCAAAATTGAGTTTCTCAAATTCCCTAACAGAAGGGTTGAGCACTCATGTAAACTCAACAAGCCTAGATGACACCTAAACCTAACACCCACATGTATCCTCTGAGGCATGTTTGCCGCATAATACAGTGGATTCATTATTATTTATTAGCAACTTTCTTTGAGTCTGTTGGCCAACAAATTTGCTTAATACTTTGGGCTAAATTAGCAGTATTATTTGTTTGCCATTTGTATTGATTATGATAGTTTTTTAATGGTTAGCAAACGAAATGTAAAATTTTTAAGCTGTTAGTCATTCGAGTTTGGCTTGATGGAGGGGAGATAAAAAGGTTTCGTTCGAGACGCCTTTCTTACTGCTTCTTAGAACAGCTTTTTATTACAAAAAATTTAATTTTGTTATTAGAAAGTAGCTTTAAGAAGCAGTAAGAAAGTTGAAACCTCCCAACCCAACCGCCAACCACTGGTCTATTTGCATTTATAATACGTTTAGCTGGAAAAAAAATTTTATGATCATTCCAATATTTTAGCCAATGGAATATTTTGTGCTTCCTTGTGATTGTTATTTTTTTTTTCTTCATTTTGTGTTGCAGCAAGTTGCCCGAGGTGTAATCATGGAGAGGCATACTTCAAACAGATGCAGATCCGATCTGCGGATGAACCAATGACATCATTTTACAAATGTTGCAATGAGAGCTGTAAATTCAACTGGCGTGAGGACTAATTTCAAATATTTTTCCTGCAGTTAAACTATAAATAGACCTTTTTCTTTTCCCTCTTATCGTGCTTGAACTTCAGTTCCTTAAGGTTTTTTTTTTTGTTTTTATTGCTTTTGAGGATATCATTATGTTGCTCCTTTGAAAGAATGATGAGTTGTAAGTTTGTTCAGATTAACGGGAAACTTCAATGCTTGCCAACTATTTAAACTGTAATATTGTAAAAGTTTTTGGAACTATGGAGAGAGTACTTTTCAAATGTTGTTATGTTATATTCCACATTTTGAAGTCAATATTAGCGTTGCAAATGGTACAATCGCATTATCTCTTAGGACAGAACGGTCCTAGATCTTTATACCTATGCGAGCATGTCAATGAGAGAGTAGATAAAATTATACATATGATTATCTATGGAGAGTAGCGGCTCTCAACTACGCATCTTGATGGATAATAATATGTATAATTTAACAGTCACAAGATTTTTTTTTATTCGATACTTCGGCTTTAATGAGGTTTATTTTAATGTGGGCCTCGATTTTTTACGGGCGCAAGTTCACGTAATTAATTACATCTTAGGCTTCGACCTAATATTACTCTCGAGGATGCTATTTTATTCTCTTATAGGTTTGGCACATAATGGATTATCTTGGCTCTCCTAATCCAAATGAAGATCGGCTCAATCGAGCTATTCAACATACAATGATCATATAATTTCTCGGTCGGTTAAAAGAAGAGAAATTAGGAGAGGAATCATCTTTATATAAAGCAAGCATAAGAGAGATGGAAGCGGTGCCATCAATATGACACGGATATATGAAATTTATAGCTTCCAAAGAATTGAGAATATATCCAACAATAAGGCATACAATGATATGCTTATACTGTCAGCCTTTGATCCTAGATTTACAAATGATGTATTGTACACTTGACATTAACGTCCATGACCTAGCTAATGCAAGACATGAGAAGGGATTTATAAATTAAACCCAGTTAGGTATCTAAGCGGCCCCAACCTGGATTTACCATCTTGCTTGGAAAGGGTTACAACCTAAATTCCATCTAGCGTCTCAAATTCATGCAATCCGGTCTTTATGCAAATGGAAGAGTGATGGGAGGCCTAGAAGGAGAATGAATATCGAGCCCGATCATGAATGATACTATGATATGCAAAAGGTAAATTATTCTTTTATGTTATAAAAGAAAATCTACATGCTTTGACTCAGGATATGCATGCATAGATAGAGCTAATTAGAACTAACCATTAGTCGCTGTGAAGTGAGCTAGGTTTGAAATATCAATTAAATTTTAAAGAGTGACCCATGAGCAGTGGTTTTTTGAAAAGTGGGTTGATTTAAAATCTTATGTTCATTTTTATTTTGTTTAAATAAAAATTTAACTTTATAGAAAATTTAACATCTTAAGAGCGTAAATAGGACTATGTCCAAGTCACCTCCAAGCAAAATAAAGTAAGAAAATCTAAAAAAGGTCATGCAGTTCTAACGCGCAATTATAGTAAACACATAAATCATCAACAAACAAATAATAATAAGATGCTCAAAATGCAGTTGGGTTATGCAATGCTCCTTACTCCTTAGGAAATTTAAAAAAAAAAATGTAACTGAGCTCTATCATAACTAACAACTTAGCCTCATTATGTTTAAAGACACAATATTTGAAAGCCCAAAATAATTAAAGATATAATTTTAGAGTTATTTAAACCTTTTAAAATCTCAAAGAAACTCATCCTAGCGGTGCCTGCTTCATGCCAAAAAATATTGATACACGACACAATATGTGGGCATACACTACAGGCCTAGGTGATCGTGGAGTTCTTTAAGGTTCACAGAGGGGACAAGTCCAAACCAACAAGACCAAGACTTTGTAGGTGCACTATCCTAAGACCAATGACTAAACGTCATACCATATATATTTGGGTAGAAAAATAAGATAATAATCTACAATGTGTGTGCATTGGTGTAACCATTCTCCATACAATAGAGAGGTCTTCGCAAGTCAGAAAGAGCATTGTCTGGCGACGGAGGTCAGAATGATCATTGGCATGTGGAAGTCTGGCGTCTGGCATAAATCCGACGACAGGTGGATGTCCGGCATCGGGTAGAAGTCCGACGACGGGCAGAAGTCCTACATTGGGTAGAAGTCTAGTGATGGACAGAAGTCAAGCGACGGGCGAAAGTCTGAAGTCAGGTAGAAATCTGACGACGGGTGGAAGTTCGATGTTAAGTAAAAATCTGACGACATGTGAAAGTTCGACGTCAGGTAGAAGTCTGGCGACGAGCCTTCCCCCAAGACTATAGTCTTGGGAAACACTATATAAAAATGTTAATGAAAAAATAACTATGTTGTCTGGGAACTCTTGTTTTCTTTGTTTGCGAAGTATATCAAGAGAACACAGCCAAATTAGAAGTCTAGATGCCCATTTTTGATATCTAAAATGTATTTATAGTTTCAAGGGCAAAATTAGTTAAAAGTATTTTTAATTATTGATCTTATTTTTGTATGAGAATAATTACTTAAACTAATTCATAGTGTCTAGGTCTTTGTAGCCTGGTGTAGACATGTCCATTGGCACGATTTCTCATAGGTGGACACCCGATGAGATAGCACTGACTCGACCCGACCCAAACCGAACCCGATTCATCAAATCCAATTTGATTTTGTATGTGAGTGTAATCGATCATCATTGAGTTTATTTGGGCTCGATTTGAGTCCAGTTCAAACTCGATATGTTCGATAGACACTACATAACCCGCCTCGGTTTAATTGGAATTAATTATATGCATTTTAGATATCAAATAAGCTGAACTTTCGTCACTAGACTACGCTCTTTCCAACCTCTGTCGCCTGTCGATTATGGTTCTACTGATCAAATAGATGTATCAATAGTGATTATTTCAAATCCTATCATGTAACACACTCTATTTGATGTATATTTGTAACATCAAGCTAAAGCATTCTCTCGAGGAAGAGCCTCATTTGTAATCAACTGCGAATACTAGTGGATTCATTCAAACTGGGTTAGATCTCTTATTTTTTCCCCTTTTTAGGGCTTTTTACGTAAAAATATTGGTCTCTTATAAATACTCTCTCTTTCATCTGTTTGTGTGCTGAATCTTCTTAAAAAGTTAAGACGTTAAACTTTATATTTCTATGCCACCGCGAATATTACAAGACGCAACAATTATAATATAAATTATTTATATATTATAATTATCTCAAAGTAGGTCTTAAAATTTTAAATTTTATCTTTATTTTTTGGTCTAAACACGACAGTTTTTTTCAAAAATGATGTTGCCATCTTTCCTATTCAAATCAGAAAAACCAAAATGAAAAAGAAAAAAAAACTTTCAATTGCAATAATTCGGGGTACTGTCTCTGAGCTGGACTGCTATGATTTATAAATAAGATAATGTAGAGAATATTTTATTCATGCTAACCAACATATATAGATCCACTGAAATTGGGATCTGCATGCACATATATTAGGATACTATTATACAAATTGTATCAAAATAAATTTAAAAATTATTGGATTTATCGTAATATTAATATTTCATATCAAAAATTAAATTTATATTAATTTTAAAATAAATTTAATAATATTTAAATTCATCATAATATATTTTATATTAAAATATTATGACAACTTTTTTATAGCCTTTTATATATGTTATAACATCATCAGGAATATTAATTTGCTCTTCTTTTGAATTTTTACTCTATAATAAATGTTTCATCACATATCATGAATTATATCTATATTGATGTAATATTTATTTAGCTTAAACAAGAGATTGTGAAAAGTTAGCAATGAATTTGGTTGAAAATTGAAATTTTCTTGCTGTTTTAGGACATATCCAACCAAAAAAAAATTTATTTTTACTTTAAAATACATCAAATAATAATTTATCTCCAATCGAATTTCATTTCCAACACCAAAAACATTATATTTAAAATGAAAAACCTATTTTTAATAGATTAATAACACTAAAATTAAATATATTTAAATTAAAAAACTAAGAACACAAGTTAAACTAACATAATTAGAATCAAAATCTTAAAATTTAATAATTTTAGAATAACTTTATAATTAAAAAAAAAATTAAGGCCAATTTTAACGTCACACTGTTCATAGTCACAAAAATGCAGCTGCAATTGCCATTCGGATGGACAGCTTGCGTAATTGCGAACGGATTCGGTTGGAGATGCCCTTATGTATCAACTCTTCAGTTAAAATTCAGTTAGAGAAATAGTTTAAGCAATATAATTTATACAGAAAACAAATATAAAATGAATATCAATAATAGAAATGAATTTCTCCTTGAGAGAAAACAAAATTAGTATGACTCTTACATATATATAATCGATACAAATAATTCCACCACAATAATTTATCTACTACGTTTAGAAAACAAACACAAATAACTCGGCTTCGAATTTCATTTGCATTTGATCATCAGGTATCATCGACTTGGGAGTGGAAAACGAAACTTGGGAATGTTGTAGTGATATCCCTGCTCAAAGAAGACAATCCATTTAGCTTAATAATAAATTTCATAAAACATTTTCACTTGGCATTATGATCTAGACAATCCATCTCCAACCGAATGCCAAACGAGCATTGCAGTCGCCGTGAGCTCCAACCGAACCTCATATTCAGTGGCATTTTGGGCGAGATGAGGCGTCGCACAATTCACGAACGCCATTTTTTCGTCTTCTTTTTTGATGTTATGAAATAAAGTTCGGTTGGAGCTGAATTACTGCAATTTAGAGTATTACTGTATTTTGAAATGTAAATGAGTTTTTCAGTTGGAGATGGTCTAAGAGACTATGCAGCATGATGGTTATTAAGGTTTTGTTTGGACGACTTTCTTACTACTTTTTAAAACAATGTTTTAGTAAAAAATAAATTTTTTGTACTAAGTAGTAAGAAAGTTGTCCCAAACGAAATCTAAGATGTACTTCTGTAGAAATATAGAACATAAAATAGGGAGGATTTAAAATGCCCAGCATGCTTTCCTGTAAGTGATGAGCAGCATACAAATCTCATTTTTGGATTGGCTGGGCATGTGAGCAGGACATTATGACGTCTCAGAGCACTTGAGCCCAACAGGATTTGCTAGTGCAAAGTTATTTGATAAAATAAGAAACAGTGATCTTAATCAAGCTGATCATTCATCTCATTAAATCCACTCATATATAAGCCCAATTACCAACAACTAATTCATAACAAAATGATAGTCTTAAGGGGAATTTACATATATACCACATAATTCTTATATATTTACATATCTAATATTTAAATTTTAATATTTACTTATACAATATCTTAATATCTCAATCACATCAAAAGATATAACAAAAAAAATGTGTTTTACTTTAATAAAGTTAATAATAGTAGTATATTTTATGTGATTCAAATATTTAGGTGTTATATAAGTAAATATCAAATTTTAGATGCTAGATATGTTAATATATATGCATTGTGTGGTATGTTTGTAAATCCCCTAATTATTAAATTATTAATTAAGAGTGTTCGCAAGCGTCGGGTCTCGGTGATTATTGAACATAGGGATTTGTGCCCATTAGAAACCTCAATCCTTCATGATTAAATTAATCAGAGTTGGCCTTATCAATTGATTGGGGAAAATTTGAGATCTTATCCTAATATGTCTTTGAAACTCTCTGCTAATTAGTGTTATTTTCTTGAAACTTCAAAAAAGCGCGAAGAAAGAAGAACCATATAAGCTCACGAACGCCTTTCACAGCCCATAATTTTGCTATGTTATGACATGCTAAGTCAAACATTACAAATCATGAAACAAGAAAATGGTGTCAACGAGAATAATATAACAAAAAATATATGTAACAATGTTGACCTAGACACCAAGTACGCAAGTAAAAGAGCGAAATCGGGGACAAAAATGATGGCTAGTGTGCACGATGTGTCACTTGAAGAGTCAAGCGACTTCCAATCTTCAAATGGATTGCCACATTGCAATCAAAACATCCAATTCCCCTAAGTGGAAACCCCAAGTAGAAAATTGGACGAGATCGGTCAAAGTCAACGACCGACACTCAAAAACAACACGCGATGCTACCCAAATGATGTCCGATCGCAAAATGGACTTTACCATTGGGTTCGGAATGTTCGATCCATCTAAAAACGACAAAAATTTCGCTCAACAAAAATTGCGCGAGGAAATCATGGCGGTTTCCGAGGCAATGACGTGTGGATTTCGAGAAATGACATATAAATCAAGATAAAAATTTATGTTATTTAAATTCTGATGTTTAGTGATAATAATATTTTAATATTATCATTAATAATTTAAAAATTCAAATTAAAAAATAAAATAAAATAAATAAAAATCAATCAAAATAAATCCAATCAGTCTCACCTGAGTACCGTTTGGACGTCCGGCCATGAGCTCCTCACGTCAACGGCAAGCTTCACACGACCTCTGCATGATCTACGTACGTCTATGCCTCGTTATTCAAAAGGAATCAAACGAAGCCTTCTTCGTTCTGATCTTTTCCCCACACATGATCTCATTGACGATCGGAGCTCTCTCGATCCCAGAACTTTTATTGGGTGCGGAGTGCGGACGTAGCTCTGTGTGTGCAAACAAATAGGTTCGCGCCACGTGGAGCCCACCTTGACCCCACCGAGTTGAGGAGCACGTGTGCTCTGTTTACCCGATAACCTGATAACACGAACCATCCGAATACTTTACTTGAAAAAATGCGCGGTTAACATATCTTCGAGAAGATCCGAAACGTCGCTTCCAGTTTAACTTTTTCGGGCGATTTGCTAGACTACAGTCCATCTTTCACAAGGAGAAGTTGCATGCCATTATTCATCTTCCACACGAACGAAGCAACTTCATCTTCTACGCTAAGCATCCTGAGCTTCATCGTGGCAATGGGCAAGGTTTGTTTTTCTTGAGTTATATGTAATTTTCGATAATTTTCAGCTTTTAGGGTTTGGTTTGAATGATGTTGAGATGTTGAGAATGTTATTTGCTCGTTAAGTTGTGTGACAGAATGTACCGCTGGGTACCACTTCGTTATCCGAATGTGTACCCAGCGGTTCCTACCAGGTTATGCTGGGATACTTCTGTAAGCATTGTAAGTTCCATAAGTTATTGTAGATCCAGGGTTTGTCGTTAGAGTTTATTCTTTATTTTTCCGCATTCCATGGACTCTCGGTATTGCTCGGTACCGAGCTGTGTTAGATTCTTTTTCCTGGTTTCGCTCGGTACCACTCGGTACCTCTAGGTACCGAGCGGTACCGATAGGTACCGAGCGGTTCGTAGATGTCCCGGACTGGAATTAAATTTATCATAATATATTACAACATATTACGCAGGGATATGTGCCGAAGATTAGCTTCCGTTGCAGAACGTCAACCTTCAGAGAAGTTTGTGATCATTTAGTTGAAATATTTGGCGAGAACCTGGTTGAGAGTTTGAAGCAAAATAATCTGCATCATTTTCTTTTTATGTCACGTTTAGTACAGAATGTCCCGTTGGTTTTCAAGTTGTTGTCCTGCTGGGACATTAAGAAACAATGCTTTATCATTAAGGATCAGAAGTTACTATTTACTGCCGATGAAGTAGCTATGATATTAGGCTTACCAAAAAGAGGCAACAATTTTGAAATAGGTAGTGCTAGAATAACGGGAAAATCAGCTAATGATATTAGGAAAGAGGTGATTAGTTTAGATGAATATACGCAAATGTCTGATGTTTTGAAGAAATTCATCATATTTTTGTTGTCCTATGCACAACTATCGAACACCAGCCTCTATCATCAGTGTGGCTCGAAATGTTGACAAATTTTTATCTTACAATTGGTCGGAATCAATCAGAGAATTCCTTGTTGCTGACTTTAACGCCATTGCCAAAAAGATGAAGAAATGACAGCCACTCGGTTACTTGAATGGATTTGTTCATATTATAAATGTGAGTGCAGTGAATTTAAATAGTTTTGTATTAATTGATGATATTAATTATTGATAGATATTTTTTAAGTTGATATTCTTATGTATGAGTTCAGATATGGTTTCTAGAACATTGTACACTCCACAAACCATTGAATTCGAAATCAAGACCAAGGTATCTCCACTGGGGATCCGATGTAGTTTATAACGACGCAGATGCTTCTAGTTTATTCGATGGTCTTGAAGCTGATGATTTATTAACTTCTTTTGATGCAATTACAACTGAGGAGAGGACTTTATTAGCCAATCCTCCCCCACAGACATCACCTGACAAATCCCCTAACAAAGAAATCATCATGCACAAACCTCCTGAACATCTTTCTTCACCTCCAACATCACCTACACCCCAGAGTCCTCCAAGAAAAAACACCCCGCCCCAAAGCCCAATTAGGGTGCCCCCAAGCCCAATCAGCCCAGGTGGACCAACCACTTAAACACCACCTATGTCACATGGCCAGCAGCAGTAACAACCAACTTCCCCACCTGATGGACAACATGAATTTAGAGTAGAATATATGCATAAGGTTTTAGATTAAAATAAATTTCTGAGAAGTAGGTTAATTAGCTTGGAAACAACAATGTCTCTGAATGAACGAAGAATGGAGGCACTTGAACATCATGTTTTTGAGCAAATGGAGATGAATAAGAGATTGGAAGCAATGGAGCAGTTCTTATCTGAGAACTTTCCTTCATTTAACCCCTCCTCGAATGCAGATGTGCATGTTCAATCTTCATCCAGGACTATGACTGATGAAATGAAGAAGGTAGTGTGTGCAAAGGTTATTGCTGAATGTCTATTTGAAGACAGCCAACCAATTAAGGATGATGTTGCCAAACCTGAACCAAGCAGCTCAGGCATAGCCAAACGTGTGAGACGTCGGGCTAACCGTAAAGCTAAAGAGGTTAAGACACCATATACCAAGGGCTAATATAAGAGGAATGTGTTAAAAAAAGCTACTGCTAGGCCCTCCCCAGCTAAGATTGATCTTACAAATGCTCTGATTGAAGTTGAAAGTCAAAAATCACCCAGACCAAGGCCAGCTCCTACCAAAATAGATTATCCTGGGCGACCAATGATAAATGACGATATGAGGATGTTTATCGACGATTGCCTTGAGAAATATACTGATAAGTAAATATGTAACATTGACATTTAGCTGTAAATAATGCTAGGCACCGGTAGGTACATCTAGGTACTGATCGGTACAGGTTGGTACCTCTCGGTACTGGTAGGTACCGCTCGGTACTGATAGGTATCGATCAGTACCGCTACAAACTGTTCGGTACATATTGTAACACACCGGCTTATATTTTGCAGGTCAGATACAATTTATACTGCAGGAAACATTCAGATCTTCAGAAGTCAGATCTTCATTTACACGATGAAACTCAAGGTAGTTTTCATACTGATATCAGATCATGGAAAGTTCAGGAAGCTGAGGGACTTTCAACATAAACCAACGGTTATGACTGTGGGATGTTCATTTGCAAATATATGGAAAATGTTATTCAACCAAACTCTATTAAATGGGACTTACTATTGAACTTGCAAGCTGAAATGCCTAAGTTTAGAGCAGAACTTGCATTTATGTTGTTATGTTCCACGCTTAAACGATAATCATACTACACTTGTAAATTGTAAATAGACAAAACGTTTTAACTTGGTAAATATGTAAGTACATTTTAGGTGTTCTGCTTCTTAACCAAACAACGAACATGTTGTTGGAGTTGCGTTTGTGTAGGACAACATCCAAATTCTGTCATTAGCTCAAATTATTGCCAATCTTTGATATCCAAAAACATCTTCCTCTTGCGACCATAAACACGTTCATTTAGTAATTGCTTATACAAATCAACTAAAAAACTATCTTCAGCTGGATCCCACAGGTGATAAAGAATAACATTATCAACATCAGAAGCTCGTCTGACCACATAATCAGAGCTTGTTAATTTTCCTTTACAAGTCAGCTCATGATAACGCTGCTGCAGGAAATGAACACTGGCTAGGTGATGATGATTTGCAAAAAAATTCTTTTGGACAGCACTCCACCCCGCAGAATTTAAGAACCGACCTGATCTATTTTCCTCAATAGCAATCTCTTCCCTCCATGCCACTTGAAGCAAACGATCACAACAATCATGCCATGTATGAACACAGCATCTATATATTTCATTTCGTCTAGCTTGTTGTTCAAGTTCACAATCTGCAACAACATCCACGCAGTAATGCATTCTAATTGTGCCAAGCTCGACAAATTCCTTGATCGGCATGCCGAGATGAAGTTTTGCATCCGGCCAACGAAGTTTACAAACCATGATAGAATTATAAAAAAAATACATGAACCGCCTAAACTTATATAGCTTTAAATTTCAACTACCATAGTTAATATCACAACCACCCATCTTAAATACCTGCAACAGTACATCTGCCAACTTTAATTTCAACAAACATAGTAAATATCATACCACAACAATAATATTACGTAGAAGCACCAGAACATTGTACTGCTCGTTACTGATTGGTACCGAGAGGTACCGATCGGTACCGACCGGTACATAAAGGTACCCACCGATACCGATCGGTACCGAGAGGTACCGATCAAAACGCCGAAGTTTCTACGATAAAAAATCTTTAACAATAATAACATAAATCAAATTAAGCCAATTAAGAAATTCTGAATATTTATCCAAGCCTTTCAGCATCAATAAATCCATTCATCATATTTAAATATTCAGGGTTGGGCTGACTGGTTGGTCGACAAAGAATCCACTCATCGGTGAAGCATTCTGGTATGTTCGCAAAGGGAACATGACTAATAGGTTCCACATGTATAGGCTGATGAGTTGAAGTGAAGTAATCTTGTATATTTGCAAAAGAAACTTGACTAGTAGGTTCCACTGGTGTAGGCTGATGAGTTGAAGTGAAGTATTCAGGTATATTTGCAAAAGAAACTTGACTAGTAGGTTCCACAGGTGTTGGCTGATGAGTTGAAGGTGTAGGTAGTTCCTCAGCTTTCTTCCTCTTTGGCTTTCTTTTTTCCCAATGGCTCTTCAACCTTGCATTTGAAACTCCTTTGGGTCTGCGCTTTCTAGGGTCTTTTATTTTATTTAGCATGCTTGAATTCGTAACTAAGGTAGAGTCCTTGCTGGCATTTAATATCAAATCCACATTCTCAGCAATCTCAGACATTGCATCAATCATATACTGTTCTGCTTCCGTATTCCCTTGTCCTCTAGTGCTTATTTGATATGCGAATCTACTAAAATAATTTCTGAACATCATACTTCCTATGCCATCCGAGGGGATTCCGGTAGCTACCATAGATAATAACGGCCTGTCTGAGTAAAGGTCTTTTCTTGCTCGACCTGACCATCTCTTCAGTAGATATTTAGGAGGTATATTAATTATATCAATCTGTCTTATCACTCTCAAGCAGTGAGAACATAATATCCCCATCATGCCGAATTTTCCACAGCTGCATTCGATGTTACCTTCTTCATCATCAAAATTAACTGTCCAGTGTCGAGGCTGATCAATGTTTTTAACAGTTTTGACAAAAAAAGTGGAGAAGTCAGTTGAGGCATGAGCTATGCACATACCACCCACACCTTGTAAAAACTCCTCCTCAAAGAAAGAATACAATTTACGCGAATAAAAACGTGCGGCCTGCCTAAGAATTGGACTACTCTTCACTAAAGTTACAACATCGGACTGACTGCATTTGAAGTCTTCATCCTTTTCATTCTGACGCCATGTCTTCATCACCTTCTCTAGTCTCAAAAAACACTCAGTAATGGTGCTAGTAGGCTTAGAAATTCCGTGGCACACATTGTTAGTGGATTCACTATGCTGTGTTGAAAGAATACCAAGGTTAAAACAAGTCTTGTTGTATGTTGTGGACCACTTATGCCTTATTTTGTAGAGTTCTTTCAACCACTCATGGCTATGAAGGTCCCATTCATTCAACATTTCAGTCCAAGTACTTTCAAAATCCTCATCTGAATCACACTTGCTGAAACATTTATAAATGAGACCTCTAACCGTGTTGTTACTGTTGTAACAATGCAACTTGGATGGAAGCTTCTTGGTGATGTGCCATTGGCAAAGCCTATGGCGTGTTTGAGGAAATGCAATTTCAATTGCCCGAGACATTGCCTGATCCTGGTCAGTAAAAATTGTAATGGAATGTTTACCACCCATTACTCACATCATTGATTATTAACTCCAACAAAATGTGCACAAGCTAGATTGTATTTGTTCAGTCTATAGCTGGTATCAAAAATTATAACATCTCCAAAGCAATCGTAGTCTATTCTTCCCACACCATCAGCCCAGAAAAAATTCATCAATCTATCATCCTCATCATATTGGACTTCCCATACAAACATGTTATCACTGTTTGCTCGATTTTTAAAAATTTCAATTAGGGAATTGGTGTCCCCAGTCTCAATCTTGCATCTTCTGTTTCTCTGAACAAAGTTATATGCATCTCTTCTTAAAAAACCTACATACTCCCTCCCACCAACTTCATCAGCTAAGTATGTGAAAGCATCAATGGTTCTAATCCCAGCATCAGTTATAATTTAAGAACGAATGCTCTCTCTTCGGTAATATTCCTGCATGATCTCAGTAAATGTTGATCTTCAGGCCTTGCTAACTCATGGTTGTGGTTCTTAATGCATTTATTAACCTTCCATTCCCCATCTTGATCAACTGAAAATATAATCATCGCGGGACACCCTGTTCTAGTATTGGATTTCCTGTATTTCGATTTGGTATTCAGGTCAAGGCCCTTCTTAAAACCAGCTTTCGAACATACAAAATCTTTCATCCGTATCTTCCTCGAATTAGGCCAGTAACAGTGATGATCTTTGCGAACACTAAAACCAACACTGTGCGCGTAACGGCAGTAAATATTATATGCATCTTTCTCACTATTACAAACAACCTACGAACAATAACCAATTCGAGTTTAACGTTCGAAACACAGACAATTTCAAAATAACTTTTGTACCTATCGGTACCTACAAGTACTGACCAATACCTACTGATACCGAGCGGTACCGAACATTTAAAAAGGGTACTAAACGATACCGCCTGCCCACCAATACATATATTCTCACCAATACAAACTTTTTAAAACACTGAAGAATTCACGACATTCATATCATACTTACCGATAATATATCCATGTTTGGTTGGGTATTTTGTTGCAAACAATCTCCTCCTCTAAGCTGTGCCTCTTGCGTAAAACCTTCTATCTCCGACCAGTCGTTCATGTCCTCCGGCACAGTATCCATCTTCAGACCTTACGCCTCGAACCTTAGACCTTACGCTCTTCTCCTGCTTTCTGAGGTTTCAGGTGTTACGAGAAGAAAGTTTTAACTGAGGTAAAAAAACGGCGCCATCAAATATAACCCTAGCTTTAACCGTGCATTTTTTCAAGTAAAGTATTTCGGATGGTTCGTGTTATCAGGTTATCGGGTAAACAGAGCACACGTGCTCCTCAACTCGATGGGGTCAAGGTGGGCTCCACGTGGCGCGAACCTATTTGCTTGCACACACAGAGCTACGTCCGCACTCCGCACCCAATAAAAGTTCCTCGATCCCATAGCTCTTCCCTTTCGTTCAAACACCCATCAATCCCATTCGAACAACCACCCTACTAGTTTGACACTTTCTGTAGCTGAGCTAGTCAAGCGCCACACCCCTCTGACCCACGTGACACCAGCCCCGATCGACCGCAACTCCTACCTTCAATCCTCCAACAAACTCGACAGCAAATCTCGACCCCTTGCGCGCATTTGACTCCCGTGCCAACCTCGTATATGCGAGCAACCCACGACTGGACCCGTTCTGATCTTACAAGACCTTGCCTGATCATCACCCTTCTTCTGATTGCACGTCGCTTTGATTCCTTCCTCTACCTCCACTTCACAGCTGCAAACCTCCAAGGCCTCTAACTGTCGATCCATCCACCTAGCCAGGTCAAACCCTCCGTTCCCTCAGTCAAACCCTATCTAATCCTCATAGCCGCAAGCCTCCCATAGCCGCAAGAATCGACTGCCAAACCCGCCAGATCTCACGCCCGAACACCCTACGATCATCTCCAACCGAAAATCTCATTTTTCACTCCAAAATGCCGGAAACTACAAAATGCCGTGATTTCATCTCCAATCAAACTCGTTTTTCACCCTTTTGCAGGTAACCGTCGCCTCTTTTTTTTCCCGCCACAAGTTCGGTAGAGTGGTAAAAATGGCGGAGATGAACAGTGCAACGCCAATATTGGCGTCCCACTGTTCACCCGCAGCCATATAGCAAAAATTTTGCAGTTCGGCTGGAGCTGGCCGGGAGCTCCATTCAAGCGTTTGGAGTTCGATTGGAGATGCCCTACAACCGCCTCCAGCCATCAGGCCCACTTGCAGCAGCTCTCCAGGTCCCAATGGCCCTTCCGACCCAGCTCCCTGGCATGTCGATCAGCCCGCCCCAAGCTACCTGCGACAGAATATCCTTTCGACCATAGGAATAGCTATAGTCTTCAATCCACGCCGGCTCACCTCCCCACTTACCAAATCCTACCAGTCGAGTTCAACTAGGTAAACAGTAAACTCTCTCTCTCTCTCCACTCTTATATTTATATTAATATTAATAGTATTTATTATTATTATTATTACTGTTATTAATTATTAATTACTAATATTGATAATATTAATTATTATTATTATTATTATAAAAAAAGAAAAAAAGAAAAGAAAAAAAAAAAGAAAAGAAAAAAAAAAGAATAAAAAAAAGAATAAAAAATATCTTTGTATATTTTTTTATCGATATTCGTCGTTGTCATCCCGACATCACCGCTAGCACTCAACCGCAAAGGCATAACCCAAATCTTGTCCTTGATGCTTGCAGCGTGGCAAGCAACCACCAATGCGTACTTTTCTTAGCACGGTGGGAGGTAATCCTTGTGTGCACTTTTTTTAACATGGCGGGGCAAAAAATTAAGAACTTATATACGAGCTTCAGTGCCTGTGGGGAAAGAACTGTGCATTTTTAAATCGGTACCCCTGAAGACCCATGCATATCTTTCTTGACGTGGTGAGATTGAAGACCACGACCGTGGTGTCATCAGACACCGATCGTGCTCGTCTTTCTTGATGTGGCGGGAAGGCTAAGACTCCCCAAATTTCCCCTAAATGGGGGAGACACCGGGATACTGCAAAAATTCCAACCGAATGGGGGACCTAATTGCAACATAACCCATGGAACATAACATTAATGAACAGCAAGGAACTGGACCCTAAACTTTAAAATGAATAATAAAATTGAAAATACAAATGCCAAATAATAATTCTGATCATTCAAATAAATATCAACGAACGAGCAAGGGACTCGTCGCAGGAGACCTTCAGATATAAATAACCTGCAAGCAAAGGTTGAGATGATAATGCTTGCAAGTATAGTGAAAGACATGTCAAGGTTTAGCCGGCATCCAACATCAAATCATCGGTGAATGCACTGATTTGAAGGCAAGCAATGATGGAAACTATGTTATAAATATAATGGGTTCTTTATGAACTTAAATATACAACAAATGCAAGAGGATTGCAATAGATGTAAGCACCTACGAACCACTAAAGTGGCAAATGATTTGTAGCAACACTTGCAAATAACAATAGGTGACCCATCATGCTACAACAGTCTGCCTATGGACGGTAGTAGAATATATGCAGACATGCAGTCATGAAAATTCTCCTACAAATAATAGCAAAAGAAGCGCATCCATTCTACCAGAGCTGAAGGTATTGTTGATCAAATATAACTAAATCCTCCAATTATTAATTTTGGAGGTTCTAATAGTGACAGCTGAGAAAAAGGCAACCTTGCATAAAGAGGAAGCCCATTGATGTAGATCCTAACTATGACACTAAGCATGCGAAGTT
Source organism: Dendrobium huoshanense (assembly GCA_016618105.1). Taxonomy (NCBI): domain Eukaryota; kingdom Viridiplantae; phylum Streptophyta; class Magnoliopsida; order Asparagales; family Orchidaceae; genus Dendrobium; species Dendrobium huoshanense. The sequence continues at coordinate 16,262,988 of CM028348.1, forward strand.
GAATAACTCTATGAACAATTATGTAGAGTCAAAGAATGAGCAGTTAAAGAAAATATGTCTCATTCTATCATATCTTCAAAAATACCAACGTTTCTGGAGAAATGTCGTATTATTTGAATAAAGGACAAATACCCAGAGATCACACCTCACAACTTGATGTCCTACATGTACACCATTAACAATTGCAGCTATAAATTGGAGAAAGATGCCCATGGTTGCCATGTCGAGGACTATGGGAGAAGCTTCTACATCCCATATGCATATCAAATTCTAGAATGGCGTTGGCATACTAACAACTACCCGGTGATTTGCCATGTTCAAGCTTCAAAGAGAATACCGTGTGGCAAATTGAAGACGAGGAGAGCCAACAGCTCATCAACCGAGCCTTTGGTCTCATCAGATTATGATACATCAACTATCACAAAATGACCTTATGCAACTTGGATGTCCTCGTCCGGTCTAAGCAAAGGTTAGATGATTCGTGGATCTAATCTCTCGAAGAACAAGGAGATGGAGCTTGAATCAGATCAATGAAGTATCTCATGACTATTCAAGATGCAATGCTACAATTCACGTAAGCAAAAGCAGAGAATCAGTAGTAAAAACCGTGGGCAACTAAAACTAAACGTCATTGGATCTACAACATTCGTACAAGTGGACAGAAGGCGTCAACAAAGCCCAAAATAAAATCCCACGCATTTTGCAGCAATAGTTATCTGAACAATCGGCTACATTTAAAAATGAAAACACCACCACGCATATATTACAATACGCATTGATGTGTATTCCATAATATGCATGCATTAGCAATGTGTAGAGGGTTTCATTCTAGCATGTCAGTTGACATTGCATTCACAGTTAAAAAAGACATCATGCGTGTATTTGTAAGATGCAGAGATTTTCATTCAAGTATGTCATCTGATATTACAATTGCATGTTAAAATGACCTCCTGCATGTATCGTTAGGATGCAATGGGTTTCGTTTAAACATGTCATTTGACAGTGCAATTATAATTTAAAATGACCTTTTGCATGCATTGTTACGATGTAGAGGATTTCTTCAAGCATGTCATTTGACATTATAATTACACTCCTAAGTATCCTCCCATATGCATTTGCAATATACAGAGGGCTTCATTCCTATAATATCATGCATACATATAACAATCTTATAAATGCACAGTGTAAAATGCATTTAATAGTATATACGCATATGGGCTTTGACGAGCATGTCGTAGGTACACATCGCATCTGAGGATGCTAAGTGGGTTAAGAAATAAATTTAGATGTGAAATGGATCCTCTGTTAGTAAATTAATAGAGTCGACAATGTTCAATCAACAAAAATGTAACCCATAAAAACATTGATGATGACCGTGCTGAATGTTTATCTCAATTGGAGGGGACCCTATACCTTTCGATGCTTTCAAGCTTCAACAAAATACAAATCTTTTAAAGTGATTACAATATTACCCTAATGATGATCGTGTTGACAAAAAATCTCAACTGGAGGGAACTACAAACATTTATAATATCTCTCAAATGCTTATTAAAATCCAAAATTCTAAAATAATCATCTAAGACCAAGATATTTAAAATTAAAATTAATCATTAAACGCTTAAAGCAAAAATATCCATCCACCCACTGTAGCAGTTTGCCGGGGTGGACAAATTAAAAATTACTTCAGCTCATAAAGAGCTAATGTATAGTCGAGAATATCACTAAAATTTATTCTCAATCTATCTTTTGCCATACGTGACAAGTGTCATCTAATTGGTGGTTTCACCACCAAATGGCACCACACCAATGATTTCACCGCTACATGGTTACGACAGAAACCCTTTGATCGGGTAGTTTTGCCACAAAATGACACAATTATATTACGGTCATGATTAGAGCTAGTATATTCCCCAATGGCTTCAAATTATTGAGTAATGAATCAATAATATATGATCGATATGGCACAAAACCCTTTGTTAGCTATGGTGGATTCAAACTTGTCCCCCTTGGACAAATACTCATCACAGATCTACAAGGTACCCTTGGATGAAGCAACCCATGACTGTGGATAAGAATCCTTCTATCAGGTTGTGTTGACTACCTCCTCTGACTAAGTAGACTAAGAACTACGATGGCTCAGGATGACATAACCATGGGATCTTGATCGGGCTCATCACATTCCCCCTACCATCCGCTTTAAGTGCAAGATGATGAAATTTCTAGTTTTAAATATCAAATTTTCACATACCTAAGCCTTGTTGCTATTATATGCCAGATATCACGTATCCATTTGACGACTAGCCTTAATCGAAAGTTCTCTCTCGTTGCTGGGAGGGGTAATTAATTATAGCGGCTTGCGCCTATAAGAAACCAAAACTCAGATCATAAAGTCCTCACAAAATGAGTGTGAAATCTCTATGTAGTGTCTTATTTAAAATCCAATATACCTTTTGAAAATTTGCCCCGGAACATACTTGTTAAAACTATTCCCGACAACCCAAAAAAGAAGAAAAAGGGGGGGGGGGGGGGGGGGGGTGGTCCGCGGAGAGCCTGGGGCACGAATTTTTGAAGTCCACAACAAGCTTAATAGGTTTTCAGTGCATATGAACACATGTTGTTCAATAGGTTATAAAAATGAAATAAGGGCACTTCCAATTATTTGACGATTTTCAAACCAGCAATGTGCTTAAAAAAACAAGAGGTATAGGTTATATCACTATCTTTATATACATATTAAGTAAGAAAGAGTACAAAGGAATGATGACTTACTTGAGGTATTGAAGGGTCATGTTCTTCAGTAGTGAGGGATGTTGTAACACAAGACTGCGCCACTCCTCCTTATCAATCTTTCCATCATGTTTGGTATCGGCTTCCTCAAATGTCTACAACAACAAATTACGAACGCTTAATGAGACCAAAAAAAAAAACTGGCCATCAAATCAGGTAATATAAAATACACAAAAGAAAAACAAAAAAAACAGTACAATATGATCTTAAAAATACTTAACCAATTAGCATCTGTAGGTTTTTCCCTAGTGCAATGTGATGTGCATCTATTGTCCACTAAGAATGCATAATACGTGAATAATGACATTCATGGCTAGCGTTCTACACATACATACTCAGAAAATATCAACATACGTTCATAAACTAGCAACATGAAATTGTTGTCCATACCAGAATACCAAACAAAATGGTGAAACCTAAGCTCAGCAAGGTGTTCAAACTATCCAGATCATTTTGAAATCAACCCACTCCTACAAACTTCCTTTGGGTTCAGTTTGCAAGTGGTGCCAGTAAAGTAGATTCAACCACCGAAAGAAAGTAATCGAAGGGCTAACCAAGCTATGCACTGATCCGATAGGAAAAGGTTCCCTATAATTATGTTATTATAAAGGTTGTCTAGAAAAAGCAATGTAATGCAACAAAATAGTTCATACATTAGAAAAATTCAGGAGGAATACCATGACCAAAAACACCACTTATATTAGATATAATGACTTAAATGTAATCATTGTGCACGAACCTTGTCAATGATGCTTTCTATAACTTCATCAGAAAGATTCATGCCCGACTCAGCAAGAGTAGCCACCACCATTTGTTTCACCTGCATATAAAAAAATACCTTTAAGCACCATGCAATATAATAATATAATTAGAAAATACTGGACGGATGCATATTGATCATATTTTCAAAAAATAAATGCTATGTTGCACATCTTGCTGTGGTTGTACTAAACGAGATATGGAGAGGGAGAAGCAAAAAAAAAACTTAGTAACTCCATGTGAATGTATAACGCCAAATCCCTTGCCACCAAAACATGAAGACTTCTTTAGGGCTGTGAATGGGGCAATGTGATATTACAATTTCCCAAATTAGAGGTCCAAAAGTCTGTAATCCATGTAAGGTTTCTCATACGCCTTGGAGACAAAAACAACAAACAACCACTAGAAATAATGCAGGAAAACCAAAATGATGGCTGATTTTTATTGATACTGAAATAAAAAGAACAAGATTGATGCAGGACTACTTAGATGCAATGTTATGAGTTTCACTTAGGCCTTGCACAACTCGTTGATTAGAATAAGTTCGGATTAAAATTACTAGCAATTATCCACGGTGAGTAAAACAATAAAGGAGTCAATCTTGCATAGGTTAAATCACATGCGCCAAATTTTGAACATTCACGATAATTAAGACAAAGAAAACAACACAGAATAGTAGTGTTCAAATTAATCCCTAATCTAACAATGAGACGTAGGATGCATAGAAGATTACACTCAATCCCTACAAATGACTAAGCTTGGCAAGAGCAATTTGAAGGAGCTTTCGTGATTACAACCATCCAATTGAGAATTTAGGTTAGAAGAAATTGAATACAAATGGAAAAGAAAAAGACCTTTGCATAAGGGGGCGTGGAGATCCGTTACTTGATGTCTTCAACATCCTCATCCATGGCTTCCTTTGATGTAAATGAGATGCGTCTCTTGAATAGTCCCAAACAGAAAAAGTTCTCTTGATAAGAGAGAGGATGCAAGCTCCAAACCTCTTTTCTTAGAATCTGAAAACAATCTCAGATTTTCCTCCAAAAATCTGAGAAAATTCTCAGATTTTGGATGCAAGAGCAGGTGCTTGGAAGAGGAAAAATCAAGGCATCCAAGGTCTTGGTCTAAGGAGAGGAAAAGAGCTGTTTGGTGAGAGGGGATTTGAGAGGGAGGGAAGATACGGTGATAGAGGGGAAGGCTGGCGGGATTTAGGGCTGGGATTTGATTTTCCCGAATCAAAGCTTAGAACTAGGAAGTTAATTGAAGAAATCAGGGAGAAGGGAATTTCAGCCAATTGAATGAGAAGAAAATTTAGACGTATTTCCTTAGGGAGGTTTGGAGGATTAGGAAACTAATCCTAATTGGCTCCTTAATGGGGTTGGCGGCAATAGGATCCAGAGATGGGATTGAGAGCATTTAATTGGGGTTCCTATTTTGGATTTAGGAATTAGGAAAATTTAATGCTTCATCCAATTTAAATTTTAAATTCAAATAGGATGAATTAATAAACTTTCCTAAAATAGAGAAGTTAAATTAGGAAAGATTTTGAATTCAAATTTCAATGGATTTTGAATTTCAAAATTATCCTAAAGTAGTCCTCAACCCAATTTGGAAACTCAAAGGAGAAGGGAGGTGGAGTATGGCCGACGGCTATGTAGTTATGGCCGGCGGCTATGGGGGTAGGGCTTGGGTCAAGGTGAGGCCGTGGGGTTTGGGATGGAGGCGGGGTCGAGTGAAGAGGCCGGCGGCTTGAAGTGAAAGGTGGGGGAAGTTCGACGAAGAAAAGATGAAAAGATAACGAAGAAAATCACGAACCCGGCCGTCTCCAAGGTTGGTGGGTAATGCGCAAATCTTCTCTCCAAAGGATCTCTCCAAAGCTCTCCAAGAATTCTCAAGGCTCTCAAAACACTAGTGCAGGAAGAAATCTTAATAATCATTCATTACCCTTGAAAATAAAACAAAGGGGCCTTAAATAGCCTCATACAAAAGACTCCAAAATAAAATGACACCATTGCCCTTAGGCTTACACATGACAACTCCCATAAAAAGGGGTACGACGGGAAATACTAACATACACATAAGCAAATAATAAAATGCATGAAAATAAAATACATCGACTCAAAAATATAAAGACTCGATCGTGGCCGTAGATCGACGGCCGCGTCTCTGGTAAACTCTCCAAGAAGATCTGATGTCCCCATCATTCTCCCGGGGTGGGAGAAAACTCGACTCCGTCGAGTAAGAATCTCTGGCGCTCTCGTAGATCTCTAGTGCATCTGGGTCAATCTGCTGCAACTCCTCACGATCTAGCCACGTATCCTCTGACTCGGGCTTTCCTTTCCACCTGATCAAATATCTTCTTCGTCCTCCTTCCCTTGTGGATATGATCTCATCACTTAAGACTGCCTCCACTTGCTCTGCCATAGGAAATTTGGGAATATTTGGTAGTGGAGGTAAGTTTGGGATCTCATAGGGTGGGTTCACACAAGGCTGTTTTGAAAGTGGATTTTGTGGGTTAAAATCAAGACCTTCGTATGCCACTAAGTCTTCTATGTTAAAAGAGAGATTTATATTGAAATCTGCAGGCAGATCTACTATATAAGCATTGTCATTAATTTTCTTAAGAATCTTGAAAGGTCCAGCACTCTTTGCATGTAATTTCTTAACTGTTCCTGGAGGGAACCGTTCCGGACGAATCCGCACCATAACAAAATCACCAACCTCAAAAGTTTTAAATCGCCGTTTTAAATCTGCATGTAATTTATATTCCTGATTATTCTTTTCAATTTGTTGTGCAATGTCTTTATGAAGTTCATGCAAATGAGATACAAATGCTGATGCAGACTCAGAAATCCTATACCTAGAACTCATGGGAATCAGGTCTAACGGCTGTCTAGGTTTGAACCCGTATACAATTTCAGAAGGACTTCGACCCGAGGTTCGGTTAATTGAATTATTATAAGCAAACTCAGCAGTAGGAAGAATAGAATCCCAGTCTCTAATGTGTTCACCAACCAAGGACCGCAATAAATTACCCAGACTCCTATTGACTACCTCGGTCTGACCATCAGTCTGTGGGTGAAAGGCAGTGGAAAAGTGAAGTTTGGTGCCCATTTTCATCCACAGGGTTTTCCAAAAATAGCTAGTGAACTTCACATCTCTATCCGACACAATGGTTTTGGGTAAACCATGTAAACGGACAACCTCATTGAAGTATAACTTCGCAATGTGAGAGGCATCAGATGTTTTAGAACATGGAATGAAATGTGCCATTTTGAAAAATCGGTCAACTACCACACAAATAGCATCGTGCCTACGAAGTGTCTTGGGCAGGCCTAAGATAAAGTCCATACTAACGTCCTGCCAAGGACAACTGGGAACAGGTAAGGGCGTGTAAAGACCAGTGTTCTGCTTACGTTGCTTGGCCAGTTGGCATGTGTGACACCGACTGACCAGCCGACCAACATCTCTCTTAAGGCTGGGCCAAAAGAAACGGTACTCCACGGCTTCGATAGTCTTGTCCCGTCCGAAGTGCCCAGCGAGGCCTCCAGCGTGGAGTTCCCAGACCAAAAATTCCCTAAGGGAGGTGCTCGGGATGCAAAGCCTCTGGGCTTTGAAAAGATAACCATCCTCCAGTAGGAAATCGTCCACTAAGCGCGTGCTGCCAGTGGACAAGAGAGTGTAGGTCTCCTTGAAATCGGGGCATTCCAAATAATCCCTCTTTATTTGGTCAAAACCCACAACTTCTGCTCTCATCTCAGTGGTGGTCATCATACGACGACTGAGAGCATCGGCAGCTTTATTTTCAACTCCCGCCTTATGTCTAAGGGTGTACGTGTACTCCTGAAGGAACTCAACCCATCGGCCGTGGCGTGCATTCAATTTCTTTTGGGAGTTGATATAACGCAGAGCTTCGTGATCCGAGAAAATGACGAATTCTTGCGGGAGCAAGTAATGTCGTCAATAACGAAGTGATTGGATCACAGCGTAGAACTCTTTGTCATAAGTAGAATAACGCTGCCGAATATCGTTCAATTTCTCACTGAAGTAAGCTACTGGGTGACCTTCCTGGGAGAGGACTCCTCCAATTCCGACCCCCGAAGCATCGCAAGTTACTTCGAAGACTTTGGAGAAATCAGGAAGTCGCATCACTGGGGCCTCCACCATTTTCTGCTTAATCTCATCAAAAGCTCTAGTGGCGGCCTGGGTCCAGTGGAAATCACCCTTCTTCAGGCAGTCAGTGATAGGAGAAACAATTGTGCTGAAGTTCCGTATGAATCTCCTATAAAAGGTGGCTAATCCGTGGAAGCTGCGGACTTCCCGGATAGTCTGAGGGATAGGCCACTCTATAATGGCCCTCACCTTCTCGGGGTATGTGGAAACCCCTTGGGCTGATACGATGAAGCCCAGGAAGATGACGCGATCTACTAGGAAGGTGCATTTCTTAGGATTGGCATATAATTGCTCCTTCCTTAAGACCTCACAAACTTGCCTTAAGTGGTCCAAGTGCTGACTAATGGAATGACTATAAATAAGAATGTCGTCGAAGTAGACGACGACAAACTTTCCCATAAAAGGACGCAGCACTTGAGTCATGATTCGCATAAAAGTGCTAGGGGCATTACTGAGCCCAAATGGCATGACTAACCACTCATAAAGACCATCCTTGGTCTTGAAGGCAGTTTTCCACTCATCACCGGGTCGGATCCGGATCTGGTGGTATCCACTCTTAAGATCAATCTTGGAGAATAAGGTGGCACCCGTCATCATATCGAGCATGTCATCGAGCCTCGGAATAGGGAATCGATATTTGACGGTGATCTTGTTGATAGCACGGCTATCAACACACATTCTCCAAGTTCCATCCTTCTTCGGAGTGAGAAGGGCCGGCACCGCATAGGGACTAAGACTCTCCTTAATGAACCCTCGCTGCAGTAATTCGTCAACCTGCCTTTTAAGTTCAGCATGTTCCGTGGGGTTCATGCGATAGTGTGGCAGGTTTGGAAGGGAGGCTCCAGGGGCGAAGTCTATAGCATGCTGGATGTCTCTAAGAGGTGGTAACTGATCGGGGAGATCATCGGGAAAGACATCAGCATACTGTCCTAAAATAGGCTGTACCTCCTCAGGAATGGGCTCGTCAGATTCAGTGGAAATCTCACGGCCAACTAAGGCAAACAGAGGGGCACCTTGGGCAAACTCAGTAATCAGAACCTTGGCGGTGACAAGGTTCACGCCCTTTTTAGATTTGGCTGGGTTGGATTTCGTGGTATCCGTAACCCGGGGCTGTGATGACAAAAGCTTAATCTTTTTACCAGCATGTTCAAACACGCAGGTGTTCGAACGCCCATAAATGTGGACATCGTTATCGTAGATCCAGGGGCGACCTAGCAAAATTTGTCCAACATTCATAGCCAACACATCGCACCAGACATTCTCCTTATAAGTGGCAAAGGAGATTGGTACGTGGCTTCGTTCCTTCACCTCCAAGGCATTGGAGTTGACCCACGATACCTTATACGGGTTGGGGTGAGGAACGGCAGACAGACCTAACTGGGATACCATGCTGGAGGAAATAGCATTAATGCAACTACCACTATGACTTTACAGTTCTTGTCTTTGATTTTGGTGTAGGTATGGAAAATCGTGGTCCTACGCCAGTCATCAGTGGGTGTCGGGTGTGATAGTGCACATCTCACCACGCAGATGGGAGAGGTATCCAGCTTTTGAAGGCAATTGAGGACCGTAGTGTCGTCCTCCTCCTCGAAGTATTCGCCTTCTTCCTCGACTTGATGGATCTGATCAACCTCGGGCTCGAGATCGTCCTCAGTCATCTCCTCAACAATCGAAACCTTATAAGGACTGTAGCACTGAGAAGCGATATGCCCATACCCCTGACATCGAAAACACTTGGTTCCGAGATTGGACCGAGGGGCATCCGGGGTGGGAGGTTTACTTCTAAAATCAGATCTAGGTGCAGGTGGACCCGTGGGTGGTCGGGTCGTGCTCCCCGGGGTGGGTCGTGAAGCAGGAGTGTGCGGGGTGGAACTACCGGTTGATCTATACGAGGGTCTAGAATCATGGGAACGACTCGGGTGTTGAGAACGGGACTCCTCTAGATCAAGTACTAAGCTGTAGGCGTTCTCCAGTGTAGTGATGTTCCGGGCAAATAACTCATTGCGTAGATCCTCACGCAACCCGATACGAAACATAGATAAGATCTGCGCGGGGGTGGTAAAGGTCTCCCCTTTGCAGCGAATCAAGAAGTCATCAAACGAGGCGATGTACTCATTCACTGGTTTGTTGCCCTGGGTCAACCGATTCCACCTATCCAATAGGCGGGGGAAGTACGACGAAGGCAAGTACTTCTGTTTGAGTTCCCGCTTCATGGACAACCAATCAACAATAGGGTACTCATTCCTATCCTCCCTGAGACTCTCTAAGTTCGCCCAAAACTGACTCGCCCTACCCGTAAGCTTCATGGCAGCAAAACTAACCTTCCTGGCCTCAGAAATATCATACCACTTAAAGAAGTTATCCATACCTTTGATCCAATCTAGGAAGAGCTGGGGATCGAGAGTACCATCAAAGGTAGGAGCATCAACCTTAATGTTCTTCATAAGTGGTGCATCGGGATCATGGCCGTGGTAGGTAGCACGATGATTGGCACGATGATGCCTCTCATCCAAATCAGGATCATGACGTGGATCATGTCCATGATAGTGAGCTCGATGATTAGCCCGATGTGGCCTCTCATCCGGGTAGGTTTCATCCCCATACATAGAAGTGGGTCTAGATGGGGTGTAAGGAGTGGGGTGGTCCCTAGCTCGCTCAAGTGTATCGAATCTCTCGGTGGTGTTCCTACGAAGCTCAGCTAGGTCAGCTTGATTTTCCTTGAGTTGCTGGCTAATTGTGTTCATTTGGCCTACCAAGAGGTCTAAAGTCCTTCCTAGTTGCTCCGGGTCCATTCCTAAACACCAAGGGGTACTTAGAGGGTTTTCTAGGAAGTGGACAGCAAACTACAGCAGGGAAAAACACTCTAACGGGACTCTAAATGGTGCTGGAAACTCATGGACAGCAAACTACAAAGAAGGGTTAAGTTACCTAGACAACTAGTGATGTGGTTAGCTTAAGGACAGCAATTAAACAAGTAATAAACAAGCTTAACGACCCCTAATTGCATGCGGAAAAACAGTGGACAGCAAGCATAACATGTAAATAAATTAATATAACTGATGGCATGCATGCAACAACGAGATACACTAATTGAAATAACTCCTAGGATGAAGTCTAGCATGCAAAACTAGAGCAAACCATGCTCTGATACCAGATGATGCAGGACTACTTAGATGCAATGTTATGAGTTTCACTTAGGCCTTGCACAACTCGTTGATTAGAATAAGTTCGGATTAAAATTACTAGCAATTATCCACGGTGAGTAAAACAATAAAGGAGTCAATCTTGCATAGGTTAAATCACATGCGCCAAATTTTGAACATTCAAGATAATTAAGACAAAGAAAACAACACAGAATAGTAGCGTTCAAATTAATCCCTAATCTAACAATGAGACGTAGGATGCATAGAAGATTACACTCAATCCCTACAAATGACTAAGCTTGGCAAGAGCAATTTGAAGGAGCTTTCGTGATTACAACCATCCAATTGAGAATTTAGAGTTAGAAGAAATTGAATACAAATGGAAAAGAAAAAGACCTTTGCATAAGGGGGGCGTGGAGATCCGTTACTTGATGTCTTCAACATCCTCATCCATGGCTTCCTTTGATGTAAATGAGATGCGTCTCTTGAATAGTCCCAAAGAGAAAAAGTTCTCTTGATAGGAGAGAGGATGCAAGCTCCAAACCTCTTTTCTTAGAATCTGAAACAATCTCAGATTTTCCTCCAAAAATCTGAGAAAATTCTCAGATTTTGGATGCAAGAGCAGGTGCTTGGAAGAGGAAAAATCAAGGCATCCAAGGTCTTGGTCTAAGGAGAGGAAAAGAGTTGTTTGGTGAGAAGGGATTTGAGAGGGAGGGAAGATACGGTGATAGAGGGGAAGGCTGGCGGGATTTAGGGCTGGCATTTGATTTTCCCGAATCAAAGCTTAGAACTAGGAAGTTAATTGAAGAAATCAGGGAGAAGGGAATTTCAGCCAATTGAATGAGAAGAAAATTTAGACGTATTTCCTTAGGGAGGTTTGGAGGATTAGGAAACTAATCCTAATTGGCTCCTTAATGGGGTTGGCGGCAATAGGATCCAGAGATGGGATTGAGAGCATTTAATTGGGGTTCCTATTTTGGATTTAGGAATTAGAAAAATTTAATGCTTCATCCAATTTAAATTTTAAATTCAAATAGGATGAATTAATAAACTTTCCTAAAATAGAGAAGTTAAATTAGGAAAGATTTTGAATTCAAATTTCAATGGATTTTGAATTTCAAAATTATCCTAAAGTAGTCCTCAACCCAATTTGGAAACTCAAAGGAGAAGGGAGGTGGAGTATGGCCGACGGCTATGTAGTTATGGCCGGCGGCTATGGGGGTAGGGCTTGGGTCAAGGTGAGGCCGTGGGGTTTGGGATGGAGGCGGGGTCGAGTGAAGAGGCCGGCGGCTTGAAGTGAAAGGTGGGGGAAGTTCGACGAAGAAAAGATGAAAAAATAACGAAGAAAACCACGAACCCGGCCGTCTCCAAGGTTGGTGGGTAATGCGCAAATCTTCTCTCCAAAGGATCTCTCCAAAGCTCTCCAAGAATTCTCAAGGCTCTCAAAACACTAGTGCAGGAAGAAATCTTAATAATCATTCATTACCCTTGAAAATAAAACAAAGGGGCCTTAAATAGCCTCATACAAAAGACTCCAAAATAAAATGACACCATTGCCCTTAGGCTTACACATGACAACTCCCATAAAAAGGGGTACGACGGGAAATACTAACATACACATAAGCAAATAATAAAATGCATGAAAATAAAATACATCGACTCAAAAATATAAAGACTCGATCGTGGCCGTAGATCGACGGCCGCGTCTCTGGTAAACTCTACAAGAAGATCTGATGTCCCCATCAAAGATACATGTGATCTACAATTCAAGAGGTAGATGATATCTTCAAACAACCTAGAAGACGCTAGGAAGCCCTCACAAAAACGAAACTACAACGACTCTCAATTCAAAACATAAATAATTACAAACAACCCCTAGAATCAGCACTAAATAAACTTATACCAATTTCCCCCCAAAACAACCTTCTTTTCTTACTAATCTCCCTCTCCTATTTGAATTCAAAACCCCACATTAATTTTTTCCTTAATCCTTTTCCTTATGTGGACCTCCGAAAGGAATACCGCGCAAACGGGTCGATTGGAAGGGCAGATTGGATCGTGCATACGACTAACCATTGAGGATAGAGGCTGACGCCAACACACCTCGATGGATAGTAATATACCCGACCTAGTCACGGGTTTCCCCCACCCGATGCAAGAGCTCGAATGGGGTTTAGTAGATTGTGGGGACCAAGTTTCCCACGGGCGCAAGCCCCCGTGGTTAATTACATCCCAGGCCGGAGCCTGAGAAAACTCTCGATTAAGGATCATACATTATCCTCTCCTAAAGTGGGATTGACACATGGGTATAAACTAGGAAATCCTACTCAAAGGGAAGAAAGGTCCGAAGGGCTGAATCGACATGCGTGGCTCATACCAGCACTCGGAGGCTCTAGGGTACTAAATGGAAACTGGAAGAAGAAAAATCAAACACTCAATCACATGCGTGAGAGAAGGATGGAGGTGGCGTCATCCTGTAACGCGGATAAGTAGGATTTAGGGTCCCTGAAAAGAAGGGACCTACCTACTATTTAAGGCATACTACGAGACCGAATGTAGTAGCCTCGAATCATAAATCTAGTTTGGGCTTAGTGTTCGACACACACTAAGACCAGTGTCCTAGCTAATGCGATGCAAAGATCTGGACTTATCCCGGCCTGGATTGGGGGAGCCAGCTAACCACCTAATCGATTTAAAACCATGCTGTCAAGTCAATTATGCAAGATGGGTGGGTGGTACAGTTATTGGAAGTAGGACCGACATCTAGAGAATTTCCTAAGTGGTCCTGAACTTATGTTGGGTGAATGCCCCTAGCTAATGCAATTAAATTTTAATTAGTTGGTTACTAATACAATGCATGCTAGTTGAATTGTCAGCTCATGAATGCTATAGAACTTTAAAAACAGGCTTATAGAAAATAATTTTTTGAAAAGACTGAGTCTCCCTAGGACCGGCACTTCATCCTCATAGGCCAGATTATCCGGACTCTACCCGCAGGCAGGGAGATGTCTTATTAGAAGGAGAGAGAAGATGCAGTAATATGCATGCGACCCCGGACGGTTCCGGCAGTTCCCTAGGTTCGTTAAGTTTCTATGTTATTTAAAACCTAAACTTTTAGGAGTTAGTTATGAGTAGAAGAATTTTTAGTCCTTAGAGAGCCTAACGGAATCCAGGCGAAAACAAGAGCGGCATGCAAGAAAGAAACCTAGAAAAAGCAGGTAATTCTACTGCGCAATCAGGTAAACACATCAATATAAATCCAACTAATCAAGTAAATGTCCATAGGCTAACTGCCCTTTAATTACAACCCAGGGTATGCAGAAAAGTAAAGTGGCCGGGCACCACTGCCAACAACCCGGATTTCTAAGCCTATGACAGACGCCAACAACTTTGAGTGGGATATTGGGTCTTCAATCTTCAATATCTTCAGTCTCCTGGGTTTCCTCTCCTTAGACTCCTTGGATCACTCTTCCTTGGACTCCTTGGATCCGTCGTGGCTTGAATATCCAAACGAAGAGACAATTCCCCCTAGTAGGGGTGTATTGCCTTTTATCTTTGGATATCTAAAGCCATCCAGCTCGATCTTCCAAATGGAAGAAGACTCTCCCCTTAGGGATGCCTTCTTCTTTTGGAATCCGAACTGGATAAGAATATCCCAACTCGAAGTTGTTTTCACAACTCTTAACAATATTACAAATTTTTACATTAAATAGAAAATAGAAAATTCTAAAGCCCTGCAAGGTTATCCTAATAAAAATCATCCCAAGCAGTTTATATAAAAAAAAAATGAAAATGCTAACACCATTGACCCTGTGCCAAGCCATGCTCTTAATTATGAGGGCTAAGCAGCTCCATCTGTGCAGTTATAATTATTAATTTTAGCCCTCATTTTTATTTAGGGGGAGCTGAGCAAGCACCTGCATAAAATATTATTAGGAACAATCATAATGCTCCCCCCTTTTTATTAGCTTGAGCATGGCCACCTGCACGGAAGAACAGTTTATGTATATAACGTTCCTAACCTAGGGGTAAATCTAGCGCTCATCACATCACAGAGTGCAGAGTAAATAAGCAAACACACCAATCATTTTTCAAACAGCATGCAGTGAAAACTACGGAAAGCTCCGGCACACAGCAGAAAAGTAAAACCCAGCGGCCTAACCTAGGTCTAGAAGTGGTGCCCTAGCAAACCATTCTATGTGTGTGTAAGGCTTGTGTAGTTTGGATAGATCCTAGGCAGGTTAGTTAGTTAAAATTGTCTAAAGTTTAAATCTGTTGAAGGCCAGAAAAGGAAATTTTTGTTGAAATTCGAATATTAGTGAATTAGATCCATTTTGATTATTTTAGTTTGTTGATCAGTTCTAAGAACTAAGGGTATTCATGTTTGAAGTTTGAATTGTATTAGCCAATTTTAGAAAGTTCCGGGTCCTCCTAAGAACTAGACTAAGGGTCCAAAAAGTTACTATGGGAAATAGTCTAAGTCTGGGTCTTCTATCACCTTAGGAAAATACTAGACCTTAATATGAGTAGTTAGACAGGTAGTAGGCCGAAATCGGAGTTCTCTAGGAAAAGTTATGAATTTCCTAAGTTTCGGGCCCTAGACTATAGGCTGGGGTTGACCAAAAAGTTGACTTTCTAATCTAAGCCAATTTCTGGAATTCTAAGATTTTCAATAAATACTAGGCCCTAATTGGAGTCTAATGCAAGTGAGTTTGCCTAATTTGGAATTTTCTACAATTAGTTATGGATTTTCTAAGTCCAGGGTATTTAAGGGAATTTTCTAAATTAACTAGGAAATGGCCTATTTTACTGTTTTGATTCAAATGAGCTCCAAACTGATTGGAATCACTCCCAAAAGTCAGGGATGACCTGAGAAAGTGATCCCAAGTGTTTGGAGAAAATTTGGGATTTTTAATAATTTTTAATGATTTATTAGGGGCAAAATGGTAATTTCTACCTATGGTCAAATTAGGGGTCAACCTGAAGTCAAACTAGGGAGCCCTATTTATCTAAGGTCAAGGGTCAGATTCTGAACAAATCAAGCTATTATAGGTAATTTTCTGACCTAATACGTAATTATTGCATTTTCCGGAAGGTCTCGGGGCCTTAATTAGCAGGTTAATTAGGGTTAGTTAACTAAGGGGTCTAACAGCTCCTAAAAAATCCTAGAAAATTCTGAGAGGTTTATGATGTCACTAAGTTTAAATGTTGAAGTTTTCATGTCGTTCTGGGATCTATCCTAGCTCCTAGAAAACTTCTAAGTTCGCTAGACAGGTCCTTAATTATTGTCCTTAAGGTGTCACTACATTATATGGGTTTAAACTGAAGTTCATACTAACCCTCAAGGTAGTAAACGCATGGAGTACATAAACAAAATAAACACGCCATGTCCTTAAATCTAGGAGAGCCTAGACTAAGTGCTCGTGGTGCAATCCTATACATGCATTCTACGAAAGATAAAAAGTAAAGACACCTAAAGAAAGGATTAGTGAATGATTGGGACTCAACCATTCACTAACCCACTCCCCCATGATTTGCTCTTCATTCATAGAACCTATGTCTAAAATTTCACGAAGTAGCGGATCTCCCAAGATTAAGGGATTTAATACATAAGTAATTTTAAAATATTTTAAAATACTTACAGGTATATGAACTTTTGGAAAATAGCATAATTAAAAGTAGATCAATTTATGCTAAATACATATAAGGGAGACCCACTGGTTATCCTAACGAAGTCTCAAGCGATTTGAAAGTAGTTTGTATCCTGAAAGTAGTTGTTATATTAATATATAAATATCAAAATACCCAAATAACAAGATCAAAACAAGAATCTATTCATACAGCCAAAATCAAGGACTGGAAATGGTTCCAAAACATAAAGCTCGTCTTGCTGAAAAGAACGAGGGGTCGCACATCGAAATCCGACTTAAAACGGCGAAGATACGAAATTTACAAGTTCAAATACAATAAAATAATATTTTAAAATAGTGCAGTTTCACTGTTTTTGAAATTACAGAAAATACAGATAAAATTTTCATCTGGAAATAGTTTTAAAATATACATAATTCAGAGTACATCCAAAATAAGGTATTGTGCGTCGACAGCGGACATAAAACGACAAAGTTATGTAATTTCAAAGTTCAAATACGATAATTAAATATTTTTAAACATTGCTGCTTTACTGTTTTGAAAATAATTGCACACAGACCCAAAATTCTCAAATAAAACCAATTCCAGAATATGCAGAATCCAAATACGATCAAAACAAGGGGTTGTGCGTCAAAATCGGATCGAAAACGAGAAAGATATGGATTTTCGAAGTTTAAAAAAAAAACAATAAATGGATTTTGAAATAATCAAAAATAGATAATATTTAAATATATTTATTAAAATATCATAAAAATAATAAAATATAAAAATAAAATTTTTGATAGTTCTGAAATTTTAAAGTAATTTAAACATATACATATATAATAATAATAATATTTTATAACACTTAAAATAATCAAAATAATTAAACTAACATTTAATTATTAAAATATACTCTTTTTTTTTTTAATTTAATACAATAATAATAATATCAATAAAAGACAAAACAATAAACTTACAATAAAATAAAATAAAGAAATAAATAATGATAATTAGCACAATAAATAATTATTAAAATAATGATAATTAAATTAAAACAAAAATTATAAAAAAAAAGGTTTGCTGTTTTTTTGAAATAAATTAAAATCCATAGTTCATTTTTATAAAAAAAAGTTTGTATCATGTAGAGGACGACGATACGAATCCAACAAGGTATTGTACGCGAAAATCGGACGAAAAACTAATTTTCTGCGAATTTTTGAATGAAAACAGGTTTAAAAAAAAAAATTTAAAATAAATATATATTCCCAAAAATCTCACGGCGCGACACTTGGCGCACGCGGGTTGGCTCCGCAATCTCAGCCAATGATTGGCGCCGCCGCCAATCATTAAGCAATGATTGCGGCGGCGGCGGGGCCCACGCGCAATCACTCATCCACGTGAGCATCTCTCGGGAGCCGTCCGATCTCCCGCCTCTTGGATGGACGGCTCTGATCGAGCCATATGGCCGATTCAGCCATCCCGTGGACAGCCGGTCGGACCAGGCGGGCGTACAGCCAGATCTACACCGCAAGCTTCGGATCCAACGGCACCTGCACTATCACATGCAAGCACATGACCGGGCCGAGCCTTAAAGGTATTCCTCGATTTTCTTTCGATTGGCTCAATTAAATGCAATGAAACTTTAAACATGTTTTCTAATAATGAAGAGCATCCATGGGGAATACTTTATTCAAATTAATACGCGCTAATGACGACGCTAATTAACCCTAAGTGTTCTAACTAGGGTTTGAGATTATACCGAAAATACTCGATAGAATCGAGAGATCTCTGGCTTGTTGCACTTGTAGACTGTCCACGCTCCTAGTTGTAGAAGAAACCACGAGCTTTCGACGTCTAGATCTTGCGCGAAACGAAACGGAAGGGAAATCTCCTCGGGTCGCCGGAGAGTCCGCCACCGACGGCCTTGGGTGGTCGGGTTTGACGTGGGGAAGGGAGAGGAGTCTCTCTAGAGCTCTCACACGAAATCTCAAGTGTTGAGGCGGCCTAGAGAGAGCAAGAGGAAAAAGATCCCAATTTGGACTTGATTTTTGCTATTTAAGGCTCCTAAACCTAATACCAACGGCTAGGATCCAATCAAAACGAAATTGGGATTGAAATATGTCGGTTTTGGCCGTGGGTTTGATTTGAAATCCAAGGGAATTAAATTAGAGCATTAAATGAGCCTTAATAGGGATTTAAATGAGTCTTAATGGGTCGATTTGACCCATTATGACTTGGATTGACCAAGTCACATGTTGACTTGGTCAACTCAGTCAAATAGGTCCAATGGGTATTGGGTTTGAGCCTTGGATGTGTTTGAATGCATGAGAAATTGATTTGGGCTCAAAAAGGTCCAAATTGGTCAACCCTGGTTGACTTGGTCAACCGGGTTGACCCGGGGTCCAAGTCCAGGCTCATCAGACTCGACTCGACTCACTGAACCCATCGGAGAGGGTCTTGGGGTCTGGCTTGGTCAATTTGACCAAGTCAACCTTCCAGGCCCGGGTCTGGGCAAAATCGAGGTCAACACCTTACATATGGAATTATTGCTTTGTTGGGCCCCACAAAGGGGGCTGGATTTCCCTCTCATGCGTAGGCCACTCCCGCTCCTGCTTGCTGATTCGGGTCGGCTCCATTTTGGGCTGATTATATTGAATGGACCGGCTGAGCTGGTCCATTAATGCCCCCCACCACCACCACCACCACACGCACACACACCGAAGTAGGCGATATGCCATGGCCCCGATGCGCTCCACTATCTCTTAAGCACCAAAATATCGGAGTCATAACTTATCATTTTGTCTTCATGCCAAAATTTTCTGTATGTAGGGATGAAGATTCAAGTAAACCTTATCCCTCATGTCAAACTGAATGTCTCTCTTTTGTGCATAGGCTTTCCTCTACATAATTTATTGAGCTTTCAATAAATGCCCCTTCAGATCTCCCAATATCCTATCACTATCTCTAAGTACTGCTCTACTGAAGTCACTAGTGTGCTTCCTTGTCCATAATATATCAAGTGATGCGGATCTCTTCCGTATAATACTTTGAACGATGTAGTCTGAGCTGTCAAATGATAGAAAGTGTTATACCAATACTCTGCCCAAGCCAACAATTTTGCCCACAACTTTGGTGTATTCGATATAAAGCAATGCAGATAGGTCTCCACAGTACGATTGACCACCTATGTATGTCTGTTTGTCTGAGGATGATAAGCAGTACTCCACAGTACAATTGACCACCTATGTCTGTCTGTTTGTCTGAGGATGACAAGTAGTGCTTTTTCAGAACGGTCCCCTGCACTTTGAACAATTCCATCTAGAATTGGCTCAGGAATATCTTATCTTGATCTGATACAATCAATTTTGGGATACCATGTAGTCTCACCACCTCTCTTATGAACACCGTTGCTATCGATATTGTTGTATAGGGGTGGCGAAGGGGAATGAAATGGGAATACTTACTTAACCGATCCACTACCACCATTATCGTAGTCTATTCTTCTGACTTTGACAACCCTTCAATGAAGTCCATGGTCATCTCCTCCCACACCTTTTCTGGCATAGCTAATGGGTGGAGGAGCCCTCTTGGAGACATAGCTAAATACTTGTGCCTCTGGCATATATCACAGCAAGTCACTATCTTCTCGACATCCTTATGCATACCCTCCCAATACAGCTGTGTAGAGACCCATCGATATGTCCTTTTGACTACCAAATGTCCCCCAATGGCCATCCCATAAAACTCCTGAAGCAATCAAGGAATGTCACTACAGGAAAACCCGTTATTACCGGCGGATTTGGGTAAACCGTAAAATACGACGGAAACCCTTGGTTCCGGCGCATTTCCGTCGGAATTTCATACGCCAGTTTGGTGCGCGTCGAAAAATGTCTTCCAACGTATATTAGACGTAGGAAATCTTTCCGGCGCACGTTCCAATGCATTACCGGTGCAAAATGTGTTAGAAAACGCCGTCTTTTTCCAGATTATTTCGGCGTTAAATACACCGGAATTTACGACGCATCGATCCACCGGAAACACCGGCGGATAAAATGTCGTAAGATGTGCCGTAACAAAAGGTACGACTTCTTTCTGGCGCCTTTCTGCGCCGGAAACGTCGGCGAATAAAACGTCGTAAGCTGCGCCGTAACTAAAAGTTACGACTTGTTTCTGACGCCAGTTCCGTCGGTACTTCCGGCGGAAATAAAATGCCGGCAATAAACCATCAATTCATTGCATCGTCATTTCCGGCGTTTTTCTGTCGGTTCTAAGTCGTTGAGTTTAAAATAGCCGACGTATTATCCGTCGGTAACTGCGCCGAACCTAATCCGCCGGTAAGAATGAAATGCTGATAATTTCCGACGTTTTCACCGGCGCATGGGACGTCAGGAAGTTTTCGTCGCCGGATGCGACGGAAAGAACGTCGTTATTATTCGTTCGCATGATGTACCGGTACAAACGTTGTATTTACCGACGCAAAAAATTCCGCCGAAACATCCGACGGTATTCGTGTGTATTCCTGTAGCGTGTAAGAAGAGCTATTTGGAAATACAAACCACCCATAATGAAACAACTTTTGTCCCACCATTGAATATCCAAGATGGTTGTCCTTATTTCCAGCCAGCACATCCCTAATTTTCTTTAACCCAGCATCATGTTCGCTCTCTCCTCAGTGCTTTTTAGTCAACCACCAAGGCACAAACAATGCCATCATCTGAGGTTCCCCCATGCTCCTGGATAAACAATATGTTGTGATGCAGGACTATAATGCTTAAAATGGATGCGATAAGAACTTGCATGATTTCTTGAAATAAATAATTAAGATTAAAACTATTAGCAGTCAAAACGACAAAGGAAAATAAGAGAGGGGTGCATATGTTTAGGTTAAGCCACTTGCTAAACGCTTGAATTATCAAAACAAGTTATAGATTCAACAACATGCGAAGTAAATAGCTTTCAACAAAAATCTCTAATCTAACAATAAAATTAGAAGCATAAAAAGCATGTTTAATCCTATGTTTACTAAGCTTAAGCAGAAGATGAAGAACAAATCCTTGCGACTCGTCACCACCTTAGTGGATTAGGAAAGTAAATGAAAAGGGGGAGAGGTTCACCCTTGGGAAGGTTCGGAGACGATTTGCCACTGGGCGCCGGCAAGTTGCTCGTCGATAGCCTCCGATAGTGTAAAAATAATGCGGTCCACGTACTCTTCGATGGAACGATCGATTTCTGGATTGAAATCGAAGGTGGAGTGAAGGATATGAACGCATCCTTGCTCGTCATAAGTTAACCATAGTCAAGCTCTGGATCGGCCATTCATTGGCTTTAGAAGAAGGGTGTGGAGTTGAAGATCAATGTCAATCCTTGAACCCTCGCTAGAGAGAAAGAAGTTTCTCTCGAACTTGAAGTGGAGGGGATCAAGGTTTAAAATTGCGTAACTGCGCCTCGAGGCGGTTTTCGTCCGTGAGGCGAGGCGTAAGCCTCGAGGCGGTCTGAGGCGTAAGCCTCACGAACACAGAATTGCGTAAATGAAAAATTAAGGATTTTAGCATGAAAATAATAGCAATAATGGAAAATAAGAAAGTAGATGCAATAAAATTATGTCCCAAAGTACAAAAACACAAAATATCAGTTTATCAAAACTCCCAAAATACAAAAAACACATAAAATGAAGTCATATCCCATCACAAAATATCAGTCTTCAAGTGAATCTTCTTCTCCAATTGTATCTATGAATGCCATGTCATCTTCATCTTCAACATGGCTCACTTTTCTCTTCCCTGTTCATTAAAAGAAAAGATTATTAGCATATTAATTGGATGAACCACTCATTATCAAGCAGACTGGCAGAGAACATATACCTTTACTTGCAGAGCTAGTAGATGTGTGTGGTGTGGTACTAGTGGATGTACCCGTTTGATCTGCTTCGCCCCTCAATACATCCACATTTAGATCTTCTACCTGTAAGTCTGATAATGATAAATCTGCCTCATCATCTATGAACCACTCATTATCAGACGACAGATCATCACACACTAACGGGTCCTCATCATCTTTCAACCCCTTATTCCTCAACCTCCTATCTCTTAACCTCTTGTTGTGCATTATGTATACGAGGGAGTTCATTCTGAGTGTAGATAGTCGATTTCTTCTCTTTGTTTGCACTTGACTATATGTACTCCAATTTCGCTCACACCCAGAAGAAGAACAAGTGAGGCCCAACACTCTCACAGCAAAACTCTGTAGCTCAGGGGTGGAATCACCAAATTGGATCCACCATTCAACTGTTTTCAAGAAGAAAATATAATCAAAATTCAGAATATTGAATAAAGTGTATTGCATTTACCGAATTAATTATACCTGGAGACCGTTTAGAAATGGTAGTTTTTGCTGCATTCAAACCAAAAAAACCCTCTTTATTCCGGAACAGAACCAGCTGTAAATCTGCAAGCTCCCTATCTGCCTGCTCCGGTATTAATCTTTCCATACAGTGATATAGACCAAGCTTAACTTCCGGATTTGAAGATTTTTTCTCTGAATATTGAAATTGAGGGTTAAGATAATATGCAGCTGCATGTAGATGTCGGTGTAACTGCACCTCCCACCGAGCATCAATGATATCCCAGATCTCCCTATAACTTGCCTCCTCTCCTCCTAAGTTATGTGCAATCAACTCCTTGGCCTCATCCATAGCATTATAAATAAAACCCATAGCTGGTTTCTTCTCTGCATCCACTAAGCGTAGAACTTGCACTAAGGGTCTCATGCTCAAAATGGCATAGGTCACAGTAGCCCAAAATTTATCATTCAGAATTATCTTTCTTATCTCCTTTCCCTCACTCTTCTTCCCCAAGCAGAGTTTAGCCATTCAGTTGATGTAAACATGGCTTCCAAAGGTTGCCTCACCTCCATCAAGCTCTGCAGTGTCAAATAGGAGGTGGCAAACCTATAGATTCACAGTGCCCAAATGTTAAAACTATGAACATACAGTTGGAATGATTTACAATGTAAAAAATATGAACATACCTAGTGGTTGCAGGTCGAATGATTTCTTTCTTTGAAAATTTTCTCATTAAGCTTAAGACCCAAGAGTGGTTGTAGATGAATTTTGTAATCTTCTTCGCCCTAACAAGAGCACTCTTGTGCTGAGGTAAGTCACCAAGATCCTCCAATATGAGATCAATACAATGTGCTGCGCAAGGTGTCCAATAGAGGTGTGTCCTCTTCTCCATCAACATCTGACCAGCTGCTTTGTATGCACTGGCATTATCAGTCACTACCTGGACAACCAACTGCTCTCCAATCTCCTCAATAACTCCATCAAGTAAATTAAAAATGAATGTAGCATTCTTCACCTCATCAGAAGCTTCAACAGATCTTAAGAACACTGTACCATAGGGATTGTTGACAAGGATGTTTATCAAACTCCTACTCTTCATGTCAGACCATCCATCTGACATTATAGTCACACCTGTCTCAATCCATGTCCTTTTAATCTCACCAATGCTTCGCTCGGTGTTCTGCAACTCCTCTTTTAAAATCCAAGTGCGCAACTCATACATAGAAGGTGCTTTCAACCCTCTTCCATACAATCCTACAGACCGCAATTGCGCAACAGAGGCGCGCCTCAGCTTCCATGAGGCGTACGCCTCACCACTGCCTCCTATTGCGTATGCCTTGAGGCGTTTTTTTCAGGAATTGCGCAGAGGCGCGCCTCAAGGCGCGCCTCTTATTGCGCAATTTTAAACCATGGAGGGGATGGAGGGGTGGCCGACCAAGGGAGGAGGGAGAGGGATTTAATTAGGTTTTGATTTGGGAGGAGGGAAAAGGTTTCCAAACGATGCTCTAATTAATCCCTATGTTTGGGAGTAATTAAAGAAGAGGGAGAAAGGTTAGAGGCGGCGACAAGAGGGAGAAGGGATGAGCGATTTATTTCCAAAACTTAAGATTAAGTTTTGGAAAGTAATTAGGAGGTGTGGGGGCTTTAAAATCTTTCCAAGAGGGGGATTTGGAGTTTTGGAAAGAAATTCCAAAGAATCCCACTAGGGAGCCGGCGGCATTAGGAGGGCTTGGGGGGAAAATTCAAATAAAATGCAATGCTTTCCTCGTTGGGATTTACTTATTAGGATGAAAATAAATATTCAATCCAAATTAAATTAATTTAAATTTGAATTTAGAAACTTTCCTAAAATAGGATTCTATTTTAGGAAAGTTTTCAAATTTCAAATTTGAATTAATTGGTTAAAAGTAAATAACTTTCCCAAAAGGGGGTTAAGCGAGAAAGGAAACTATTCAAGTGGAGATTGGAAAATTGGAGGCAAGGTGGAAAAGAGGGGCCGGTGGCTAGGTGGAGATTGAGGGAGGATTTGGGGATGTGGTGGATGGGCAAGAGAGGAGATGTGGGGGAATTGGTTGGCCGGCGACAAGGGGTTTTGGGAACTCCTTAGGCCGGCGGCTAGAAGAAGAAGAGGGAAGGAAAATTCAAAAGAAAAAAGGAACCACGAACCCGGCTGTCTCCAAGATTGGAGGGTGATCAAAAATTCCCTCTCCAAGGGATCTCGCTCCAATCTCTCTCAAGCTCTCATAAGAACTCAAAACATGTGAAAAATTTCATCATTCAATCATCAACTTTAGAAGAATAACATAAGGGCTATAAATAGCCTCGTACAAAAGGACTCAAGGATAAAAGACGACACCGCCCTTAGGGATTACATACGACTTCCCTTAAGGGGTACAAAATGGAAAAACAAATACAACATAAATAAATAACAAATAAAATAATAAAACAAATACATGAAATGACTCAAAAATACATCGACTCGATCGTGGCCATAGATCGACGGCCACGCCTCTGATATACTCTCCATGCTCTGATGTCCCCATCATGTTGCATTCTCCAGGTCATACTGAATCTCGAAGTCATATCTCAATAACTTAGAAAGCCACCTTTGATGCTCCTTGAGCATTCTCTGCTCTAACAAGTACTTCAATAGTTCTGATGATGAAATATCTTCCCAATAGATAAGGCCACCATTTCTGAATGGCCACATGATTTCCATCAGCTCCCTCTCATAGACTAACTTGAGCCTTGCCCTAGCTATTAACACCTGATTGAAATAGGCCACTGGTCTCTGGTTCTGCATGAGTATGGCTCCCAACCTAAAACTTGAGGCATCTGTCTCAACTAGAAAGGGCTCGCTGAAATCTGGAAGAGCTAATACTGGCACCCTGGTCATAACCTTCTTCAACTCCTTAAAAACTTGGGTGGCAGACTTTCCCCACTTAAAGTTGTCCTTATTGAGTTGTTCCGCTAACAGCCCCGCTATAGAACTATAGCCTTTCACAAATTTTTGATAGTAGGTTGTGAGTCCCAATAATCCTCTCAGCTCCTTTAAAGTCTTAGGTATGGGTCATCTGAGCATGGCCTCAATCTTACTCTGGTCGGCTGTCATTTCCTCCTGAGATACTACATGCCCTAAATACTCCACTTTGGGCTAGCCAAAATAACATTTATTCTGATTGGCAAACAAAGAGTGCTCTCTTAAGTTAGACAACACAACTGCCAAATGCTCCAAGTACTCCCACTCAGACCTACTATATATCAATATATCGTCAAAAAATACCAGCACAAACCTTCACAAGGCTGGAATACCCTATTCATCGTGGACTAGATAGTGGTCGGTGCATTAGTGAGGCCAAAAGGCATTACCAAGAACTCATAGTGTCCCTCGTATGTCCAAAAAGTTATCTTGTGGGTGTCTCCTAGTCACATTCTGATTTGGTGATACTCGGATTTCAAGTCAATCTTAGAAAATATTATATAACCATATAACTCATCTAATAGCTCATAAATAACTGGTATGAGAAACTTGCATGGTACAATTTCCTTATTCAGGGTACGGTAGTCAACACAAAACCTTTTTTCCACCAACAATATAGGACTAAAAAAAGGGCTCACAGTGTGCTTGATAATTCCAGCTTCAAGCATATCCCGAATCAGTCACTCAATCTCATCCTTCTAATTATTAGAAATTATTTTGTGCGGTCACCGGACGGTCCAGACGTGAACCAGGAAGAGGCACGTCACCCAGTACACAACGGTACACAACACCGCTACACCAAAAAAATTTGGCGCATCCTGATTCACCTATGGACGCCGTCTGGTGACCGTACAAAATAATTTCTCATGTATCTGAAGGTAACGATATGGCCCGACACTAATAAGGGAGACTCCTATCAGAACAATAGAGTGCTCGTGCTCGTGTGGGAAGTTGGAATGCCTTCCTGAATTATTGAAGAAGAGGTTGGATAATATTTGGAATGCCCTCTAAATCCTCTGTCTCTCCTTCCTCGAAACTCTAGAGTTCTACCAAGAATCCCCATCCTTTCCCTTGTAGGGCACGAACCAGGGTTTTCAAAGAAATCATTGCTTTGGATAAGTTAGGCTCTCTCTTAATTATCACTTTCTCGCCTCCACCTGGATCTCCATAACTAACGCCTTCCAATTTACCTTGGTCTCCCCCAAGGTTTATAGCCACTTCATTCACAAAATCAAATCAGTACTCCAAAATTTCAATGGAAGAAATCCTCCCTGACATAAATCCCCTATAACTCTACCACCAAACCCTTACATATCCCTCTACTCTTCACCACCTTTTATGTGCTCATTATCACTCCAAAACACCCCATGTCTACCAATTTCAGCCCCGATTTGTCTACCACCTGGTTCGATATGAAATTGTGGGTAGCCCCACTGTCCATAAGGATCGTCACTTCTTCTCCTCCTATTTGTCCCCTCACCTTCATAGTGTAATTCAAGGTGAATCCCACTATAGAGTTTAATGCAACTTCAACCACCTCCAAGTGTACGAGTTCTTCTTCCTCTTCATCCTCCCTCTCTTCCTCTCCCTCGTCCACCTCCTCACACACACCAAGAGAATCTACAAGGTACGATTTTACATCTATGTCTTGGTGTAATTTTTTCTTCACATCTATAACATAACCCTTTTGCCTTCTTGTCTTGTACCCCTGCTTCTATAAGGCGCTTCAAAATTACTTCCCGAACGAACTCCAGTGCTCTTCTACTTTGGTGCTTCCCTCTGAAAAGACACCGTCTGGGTTCTTGGTACCAAGGTCATGGAGGTATTCTTGTAAACGCCTCCCATGGTGTTGCTCTTGCTGGCCTTTTCCCTCTAATGTTTCTCTTCCACCCTTTGTATAAGTTCCATTATCTCCCTCAGCCATTTAGGCCTCAACGCTCTGAGTTCTACTCATATGTTTTCCTTAAGGCCATTCATGAAATTCCTCTCAAAATCTTCTTCAGAAATTCCCCTCAGCCTACCCGACAACAGCTCAAATTTCTCCTGGTACTCCATGATTGTCCCCTCCTAAGTTAGGGCATAAAATTGTTCGTAGAGGCCTCCTTCCTGGATGGATCGAAAATGTTCCAACATGCAATCTTTAAATTCCCCCATGAATAGATTGGATACCTGACCTCCCTCCATTGAAACCAAGCTAAGGCTTTGCCTTCCAAGCATAGCCCCACCACCATAATCTTTTCTCCTTCTATCAGCCCATTGATAGCAAAGCAACATTCTACTCGATACACCCATCTTTGAGCATCTTCCCCTTCAAAGACTAAGATTTTTAGCTTCCTTGATCTAGCCTCCATACCTCAATAATTTCTTCCTCCATCAGCTCCTCCGATATAGTGATGGTGTGATTCTCTCCCTTCCTTCCTTGGCTGATTTCAACCCCAGGGTTCGGCCCAACCATTACTTCTTCCGGTCCACCTTCCCGCCTGCTTGGGTGGTATCCAAAAGGCTTCGGCCTCCCCTCTTTTTGCTGCCCCTTCTTCGGGATACCATGAGGCCCCTCGGGGTGATTCTTGAGGAAAAACTATCTCCACTTCATCATCGTTCTCCTAAAGTTTCTTTCCCTTCAGCCCTAGGAATAGTCGGTGAAGTCTTCAATTGCATCTCGATTAATTTTCTCATCATGCCTTCCATGTTCTTGAATCGGTTTTCCATGGATGACACCCTTCCTCCCACCGTTGTGAACTTTCCTTCCACCATTGTGAACTTCCCTTCTATTCTGGAATATTTCTCCTCCATCTCGGCCCTGAATTGTTCCATCTCTCTTTCCAACGCCTCCATCTTCTTTGCTGCCATTCACAGATTTAGGTTTCAAACCATAAAAAGCATCAACAAACAGCAAAAATCAGCAAACAGAAAGGAAATATGCAGCCGGAATCAGCAAGGAGAACTGAGATTTTGATCCAGGACACCG
Source organism: Dendrobium huoshanense (assembly GCA_016618105.1). Lineage (NCBI taxonomy): Eukaryota > Viridiplantae > Streptophyta > Magnoliopsida > Asparagales > Orchidaceae > Dendrobium > Dendrobium huoshanense. Next base: position 16,291,769 of record CM028348.1, read on the forward strand.
CTCTGATACCAATTCTATTGCTACTGGTTACATTCTCTATTGGTTGGTTTTTTTTCTGTGGGCTTCTGTACCTTGATTTTCACCTGTCTTGAATTATTCCAAGTCAGATACTGCTGCTATGCTTCAATGGCACTCTTCGGTTATGCTATTTTTCATATTGACCTTGTGGTGACACGGTGTCAGCATAAATGGGCTTGGGCTGTTATCAAAAATATTTTTTCATAAGCCATTTTATGACTTGGTGTCAATTTTTTTGCACTGTGTTGGATGTGTTTGGATGACCTCACCTATCTTGGTGCTACCTAGCCCACCCCGCTAGGAAATAATGATTGGCCTCAGCCACCCCCTGACCCCAGTTATTCATCCTAATCCCTTGGTTCTTTTTGGCCCCGTTTTTAGGTGTTTCAATATTTATACGGCAAATTCATTAAAAAAATTGTTTTTAAATTTCTAATATGTTGGGCTGCAGCACTCAAAATTCCTAAAAAGAAGGCTGCTTAAACAAAAAATGTACTAAAGCTGGTCAGCATTTGCATTAAATATTAGAAAGTACCTCTTGTCTCTCTATGAATCCTTGTTGCTTGAGATCATAAAGTTTGAAAGAGACTGCAACGGAACATTACAAAAACTAAGAAGTCAACCCATTATATCCTAATTAAAATCCAATTTAAAAAAGACAAAATAACATAAATGTTGAGCAAATGAGGATAGATGAGTCAAAAGAGAAAGAGTCTAAAATATATGACAAGAATTTCATTTCATTGCACTATAAAGTTAAAAAAATTGATATAGAATGAATACGGAGTCTAAAATATGATGACAAACTCTCAAGATTTGTAAGAAAATCCGTGGACGCATGTATGAAAGATTATCCTTCACAATCAATGACAGACTAGAACTGAAAAAACATTATGACATTAGCAAATTTGTAATAAACATTATTCAACTCACATTCAATTTTATCATCTATAGGGGCATTAGGATGGAAAACAGAGAGAGCACGAGCAAATTCTTCAAATCCTAGAATGCCATTGTGCTTTGTATCAAACAGGTCGAAAACCTGAAAATTTGAGGCAAAATGCTATAAGCATACATTTTCTAATTGACTACAAATGATGAAAAGGCATGGATAAGCTGAAGGTCATCAAGCATAAATATATTAAGCCATCAACTTTGGCTCCATTAAGAATTGCTTTCCACCAAGTAGATGCAGGTCCTGATTAAGGTGTGGGTAGAAGCTTTCCTTAACCGCAAAAATCTGCTTTGTTGAATCTCAAAGCTGTCCCAAACAACTCTCATCTTCGTCATCTTAATAACATATAAAAAACAATTTCAAGTTTTCTTTATGACCTTTGCAATTCATTCCCAAAAAAAAAAGTCCATATGATAGTTCATAGTAGTCAAAGCTAAATATATTTATGTAATGACTACAATAAATTGAACCCGTCATTAAGATGGATTAATACTACTTCTATGACTATTAGATAGTACAAAATTATTACCTTTAACTGCATATTCAAGTTACTAAATGCACAAATGGAAACTAAAAAGCCCATCCCTACCTACCTCCCCAAAAAAGACACCCGACTGTAAGTAAGGATTGCGTATATACACGTATTTGCAAGTGGGGTTAACATAAGAAAGCAAAATCAATGTCTTCAATTCACTCAAGATTCCAGTACTCATTGAAAGCCAAAGTTGTCTTCTCATCTCACTTAAGGCATTAAATTAAAGATTAATTACAACCGAAGATGGGGACAGACTTCTATATCTTATAGAAAACATCATTGGGGAAAACACTGTTGCCCAGAATTGACTGGCATGCGGCTTGGCATGAAGTTAAAGATGGAAGAAAATGTGATATTGAGAAATCATGATAATGAAATTATAACTACTAATTTTATCTACTTTGCCATAGATTTTAAGAGTCTGCTTATAAAATATAAATTATCAATGACATGTTATGTTTATCATGGTTTATACAAATTAATCATTTAGTCGTGCACATATTGTTGAAAAAAAAAACGTACCTATCATGACCATGTCCCACGCATGTCACTTGCTTCACCGTCCTGAACCCACTCCAAACTAGTGCATGACGTCCCACAAATCGAATACTTCTCTCTCTCTCTCTCTGGTGCATGTCTACAACCCATGCGTGTTTTTTTAGCACGATGGGAAAAACTCATAAGCGATGTTGGTGACGCAGTGGGAAAACTTTGTACACACTTTCTTAACACGGTGGAGAAATTCATATATAAGTACATGTGTGCTTTTTTCTTAACGCAGCATGGAATATTGCAAATTTCAAGCAGGTGCATGAAGAACGATGCATGCCTTTTTTTATGTGGCAAGATTAAAAACCCCCCGATTACAGTGTCTTAAGACACTGATCATGCATGCATTTTTTTGCGTTGTGGGAAGGTGTAGCACAATTGAAGATGCCCCATACGTGGGAAAGACATCAAAAGTCTACTAAGATTTACATTGACATGGAACCCAAAAAATAAAATAAAACAACTTACAAACAAAAAAATGCAACTAAAAATGAAATTTTCAAATGCTAAACTTGCAATGTGTATGATGCAAACACTTAGAAACGCAATATATGTTGTGATAAATAACAACATGAGTTAAACTGGTATAGGATTTATATGGGACTTGTTATGAACTTGAAAGCTTGCCTGCAAGCGCAAAACTTGATTGCACTACCGAACTTACATGAACGCTTAGAATCCCCTCAAAGGAACACTCAATGAAACGAACACGGAATAAAAATGAACTAAATGAGCTCCCATTTATAGCTAGAAAAATGATAACTTATGGAACCCACCATAGTGAAATATGAGCTGTATACAAATGAATATTGCTTTTGAAAAATACCTAGAAGATTTGTAATTGAATCTGCAACACACATACAAATAGATATAATATGAGAAATAATGAACTTAAAATGCAAAGTTATAAGCATGCTCAATGACAAAGCATTAATGTGAACAACAGCTACGTTGTACTCTCACATGTCTCAAACAACTATGTTCACATAAATAATTTTAAAACAGAGCAAAGTGACCCAACTTGTTCCACGACACAGGTCACACAATCATTTTGATAAAGTGCGTAAAAGCAATTTGATCCATGCGTTCATTAAATGCACATTGCAAACATACTAATGAAGCAAGCACATTGTATAAGCAAACCAAAGACATGCAAACATGCAAGTCTATCACGCAAGTGCATCAAGAGGTGTGTGAATGCATATATAAGTGCACTGCACGAATGCAACGCGAAAAGTGCAAGTACTACACCTAGTAAATGCATCAAAAAGTGTGCAAGACACGTCGGACTATTGAAACTAATTGACCCGCATATGCTCTTACAAATATGTTAACATCCAAATACATAGATCATAATGCTGCATGGGCTAAATAAACTGAGCTAAATTTTTCATGCACCAAAAGATGTGCAATTGTTCAAAGAGGCGAGCAATTGTTTTGAAGCTCCATAAATCTCTTTTTTTTTTAATTAAATTTATCTACATGTACTTCGACAAATACTTAAATGCTCAAATTTAATGTTTAAAAATGCTGCACGGACTAAAAGTAATTTGAATATGAACCAGTCTTGAAAGAAAAGTGTCCCATAAAATGTGCAATTGCTTTAAAATCTCACAAACTTCTTCTAACGTTAAATTCACCAATTGATAATCATGCTCTCAAACGGGCTACTCAGCCTATAGAGAAGAGTCATGGTCCTCATATTTCAAGTCTGAACCTCGTAGTTGTAAGTGTGTTGGAGTTTACGATATTTTAATTTCAAGAAAGAGACCCAAACAACAAATTTTAAAGGTTCACCATGAAACCTATTCCCATGAATAAATATAAGATTAGAAAACCCGTGAAAATATTTGAATTTACGTTCACATTAAGGCATAAATGTCTTTTACAAATAAATTCATTACAAAAATACAAACTCTCGAGTTATGGCTTTTATGATAACTCATATAGTTAATATTTGAACCTGATCCTTTATTAGCAAACCAACAAAGCTGACAAGATTCAAATATCAAAATTAGACTATTTAAATACCCCGAGTCCTTGATGATGACTGCGTTAGCTAAAAGTATTAATCGGAGATGACTATATATTTCAAAATGCCCCCAAATTCTAAAGTAAATTATTTTGGGACCACATCTGGGTAAAAATAGAAAATATAAAAATACAAAAATTCAAAATATTTTAAGTGAAGTTTATTGCCCATAAACTTAAAACAAAAATTTATCTACCCTTTGCAACCATTTGTCCAAAGAGATAATTTTAAAAATAACCTCAACTCAAAAATGATCAATGTCTTGCTGAGCGTATCATTATAATTCATTCTCAAATATTCTCTGACCAATAAAAACTCGACACATGTTCTCTTAACTAGTGGCACTACTACAGGTAAATAATTATAACCAGGGCCCTCTGACTAGATCGTTTCACTACAAAATAACTCTATCAAATTTGGGTGAAGGCTAGAGCCCACAAGTTCCCCAATGGCTAAAAATCTCTAGAGTAATGAATCTTAGGGTGTACTAATAGGCATTTTATGAGCTAAAGTAAATTTAAATCTATTCTCTTATATAAATATCCACTTCAAATCTATAAGGTTCTCTTAAACAAAACAATACATGTCTATTGAAAAAGATTCTTCATTAAGAGTCTATTTGTCATCTTACATTTGAAGAGGATGATGAAGAACTTAATCAAGATCTCATTATTCCATTATTCTGCTACTATATAGCTACAAATTTCAAACCCAATCTCATTTCAAATAGCTATTGATGAAACAGTACATTACTGCTACTATATGTTAAACATTGAGTGTATATTTAGCGATTGATCTTAATCAAAAGTTTTCTCTCGTCACCAAGTGGGATAACTAACCATTAAGGCTTACGCCTATATGAAATATGAAACTAAATCATAAAACTCTTGCGAAATGAGAACATAAATTTTTGGGTACTGTATTATTTATAACTAAATATGCCTTACTAAAATTTGACCTGGAATATTAAAACTCTCTCAACAGAAGCCAGGGCATAAATTTTTGGAACCCACACATATTAAGTCATCATGATCATCATCATAATTAACCTCATCCAGCTATTTATGATGGGCTTTACTGATCATCCTTCTCTATTCATTAATGTTGAGAGCAACATAATGTGTATAACTAGCAATTGATTCATTACATATCAGTTATAGAAAGAGTAAACTAATTCAAAAAGTTACTTCTTGGTTAGAAAAATACATCTAATATAAAGGAATTAAAATAGAAAACATCAATTGGCGTTGATTGTCAAGCTTATGACATCATTTTGAAAATAACAAGATGTAGTTGCATTGCCGTGATAAAAAAAAAAATCAAGGCCTTAATCATGAATTTTGATGAGATATTATTACCCTTTGGTGAGTCAACAATTAGAATATAGACTAATACAACAACAACATCAAGCCTTCATCACACTACATGGGGTCGACTACATGAATCCTTTTTCTCAATTGTGTTATGTTAATAGTCAAATCTTATTTAAATCTAATAAAAAGGTCATTTCTAATATTTTCTAACCAAGTCTTTTTTGGTTTACCTCTACCTCTCTTAACATAGGTCAAATTTAATACATCTACTCTCCTAGCTAGGTCTGATAGGCTGATATTTTATGTGACCAAACCATCTAAGGCAGCTCTCTAATCTTATCTGCCACTGGAGCTACTCCAACCTTTTCACGTATATGCTTGTTTCGCATTATGTCTCTAAGAGTAAAGCCACTCATCCACCTGAGCATCCTCATCACTGCAACACTTAACTTAATTGCATGCCTCTCTTTTAATGGTCAACATTCTGTGCCATAAAGCATTGCAGGTCTCACCACCATCTTATGGAATTTTTTCTTAAGTTTGAGGGGTACTTCTATATCACATAATAGGCCTAAAGCATCCTCCACTTCAACCATCCAACTTGAATTCTACTAAAAATATTCACATCTATTTCACCATCACTCTAGACAATAGATCTCATAAATCTAAAACGTGTACTCTTATTAATGACTTGATTGCCCAAAGTAATAATCCTCCAACTAGATCTATTACTACTAAAATTACACTCAATGTATTCGATTTTAGATTTACTCAAGCAAAAACATTTAGACTCTAAGGTTAACCTCCATAATTCAAATTTACCTTCAACTCCCTCTCTATTCTTATCAACAAGAAGAATGTCATTAGCAAAAAGCATACACTAGGGTACAACCTTTTGCAAATGTCACTAAAGCAAAAAGATATGGGCTTAAAGCTAATCCTTGATGTAACCCAATTGAAATAGGAAAATACTTGGTCAAACCACCTTGTGTAGGAACACAAGTAATAATTTCTGCATACATATCCTTAATAACTTGAGTATAAGCATTATTGACCCCTTTCTTTTCTAAAAACTCTCCAAAGCATTTATCTTGGAACTTTATCAAAAGCTTTCCCTAAATCAATAAATATTATATGTAGGTCATCCTTATTCTCTCTATACTTCTCCATCAAACCTCTCAATAAATGAATAGCTTCCATTGTAGGTCTACTTGGCATGAATCCAAATTGATTTTGAGAAACATTAGTATCACATCATAAGATTCATAACCTATGCTCAAAAACTCTTTCTCATAGTTTTAAAGTATGACGCATTAATTTAATTCCCTTAAATATAAACTAAAGAATTACAAAAAAAATGGACAAATTAAGACCTATTTGGACAGGATAGTAACATCTAATATAAATATATTAATGTAAAAAAGCAATCATGCGGTTAAATTTCAAAAGAGAAAAAGTTTCTTTATAAAGAAAGCTTCAGCAATACAACTCCTGAAATGTTGATTAAGCTCATCAAACTTGTGAATAGTTGCAAAACATAATGCTATTGAAAGTACCCGATCAGCAAACAAGCTCTCCTTTTTGTTAGTCTTAAAAAGTGCCAGCTGGAACTCATCCTGCAGAAAGCAATATAAATATTAGAAATAATATAGTCAGAATTCACCAGCTCAACTATTATTTCTGATGTTGAAAATTGTAGAGAAACTAATTCATAATTTTCTTGAACAAAGCAGCAGTAACATTGCATAGTTATGCATGGAGGTGAGCAATACTAAGGTTTGATCATGTAATTAATCCTTGAAAATATGAATGTTTCAAATTTAGAGATTCCTAAAAGAAAAGAAGAATTTATACATAATTATACAGTTCAGATTTAAAAGGAAAATCTTATTAAAATTTTCCAATACTCCCCCTCAAACTACTGAACATATGTTTTGCATTTCCAACTTGCCTGTAATTTCTTAAAATCCTAAAGCAGGTAGTCCGTTAGTCATCTCATATGCTAGCTTATCACTTGATGGTATGTAAGGAGTGTTGATCAAACCACTGTTCAATTTTCCCTCTTTGAAGCGTCTATTCACCAAGATGTGTTGGGTGAAGTCATATTGTAATTGACTTTGTGCAAAATTGATGGCAGAATTGTTGTCCCAACAGAGTTTCATAGGCATTTCAACCTTAATGCTAAGAACATCAAGGATTATATTCAGTTATAAAATTTAGCAGATTCCATGAACCACTGCTCTAAAATAAACTTAACTACTTGTTCTACCACATTCTACTTCTTATTTCTCCATGTCACAAGATTGCCTTCAAAAAAGGTGCAGTAACCTGATGTGAATCTTTTATCAACAACAAAGCAAGCAAAATTTACATCTGCTTAAGCTTCCAAAACAAGCTCTTTATATATTTTGAACTCTTGCTCAAAGTTCCGTCTTCCTGGTGTGGCCCTGAGATAGTATAAAATCTTATAGATAGCTTGCAAGTGCTTCTCCAAGGGATCTTGGGTGAATTTACTCACTACACTGATAACATAAGCTATAATTAGCTAGGTATACGAAAAGTAAATCAATCTCCCAACCATTTCTGACATCTTTAGCTTTCTACTATACATTTTTTATTCGCCTAATTTATGATTAGATTCAATAGGTGCCCCCATAGCTATATAGCCAAGTGCTCTTGTCTCTCTCTTGCTATATAGCCAAGTGCTCTTGTCTCTCTCTTGAGATCCAGAACATATATCTGTTGAGGAAATAAGTACGCGTCCTTTGAAATGTGCCATTACAATGCCCAAGAACTACTTAAGCCTTCCAGCATCTCTGGTCTAAAACCCTTTGACAAGGCATTTTCTAAGAGAATCTCTTTCAGAAGGTGATGAGGTCATCGACAAACATTTTAGGCAGGTTTACCGGAGAAGGGATCGTAGATCGACGGCTACGATTGGGAGCTTATATTTCTGATGTTGTCATGTCATCTTATGATATTATGTTTCTATGTTATTTTATGTATCTTTTATTTCATGCATTAGTGACTATTTTGCCCTTATGAAGGCATAGTGTTTGTTGTAGCCCGATGGGCATGTGAGTCATTTTCATTTTCATGCTTTGAGACCTTTATAAAGGGGTCTCCTCCCATTGTATGAGCTAATGTTGGATTAATAAAATTTCTGAAGTTTTCTTTTGTCTTCTTGCTTGAGAGCTTGAGAGAAATAGAGGAGACCTAGGAGAGGCTCCACCCGAAACACCCAACAGCCACCTTGGTGAGCTCTTGGTTTTACCTTATTTTGTTCGCTGTTTTTTTCTTCTCTCCCTACCAATTCTCCTCCACCCGAACCCGCCTCCCTCCCCCTTCTCGTCTCCTGCAGCCGACTCAGCCAAAGCCCCCCTGATCCCGCCGATCTCCCCTCCCGTCCCCTTCTTGCCGCCGGCCCCAGCACAGCCACCGCCTCCCTTCTACATCCCGACCCTCCTTTCCCCTGGCTAATCCCGCTGATTTTTAGTGCCTGGAGGAGTTTGAATTCAACCATCAATTTTCTTTTATTGCTTTCCTAATTTGACTCCTCAAATTAGTGAGCAATTGATTGATGATTAATTACCAAAATTCAAATTCAAATTCCCCTCCCTCCCTCATTTGAAACTTCCCTAATTAATTAAAATCTGAAATTAAGATCTCAGATTTTAATTAAATTCATGGGGCCCACCAATTAATTAAAATCCCCTCTTTCTCTTGCTTGGCCGGCCATCCAACCCCCTCACCTATTCTATCTCTACTTGCCACATAAGCACACATTAATCCCCCTCTTAATTCTCCCCTAATAACCGCCCCTCTTTAATATAAAAATTATGGATGGTTTTTATTGCTATTAACCTCTCCCTCCAACCCATGAAAATCTGAAATTCAAATTCAGATTTTCTCTTGGTCTTCCCCTAGCTCACGGCTCAACTCTCCTTCCCTTGTCTTCTTCCTGCCCTTCCTCAATGTTGAATGGCGGATCCAGAGCTTGAGTGGGGATTAATATTCAACGCCGACGGAACCATCAATATCCTACGATCTCCGTGCTTTGACGTAGGATTTGAAGACGACACCACAGTTGAAGAATACTTGGAGCGAGTCGTCCCGATCCTCGTGAGCATCATCGACCGACAGTTTCGAGACTACGCGTGGACGATCATTGAACGCCATCCACCACCACTTCCACCGGCGGCTACCTCTTCGGTAACGAAGTCTTTCGTCTCCTTTTCCGTAGTGGTACTCTCCATCTTCGTGTGGTCCTTTCTTCTCCGCTAAAGCCCAAGAGTGAGCGAGTGAGTGGATGCTCAAGGTGAACTTCTTCATTATTAATTATGGGATTTTGTTATGAGCACGTGAGTAATTCTTTTATTTAGAAATATTATGAATAGTTTGGTGATCTCAAGGCAAATCTTCGCCTAAGCAAGTTGATTACTTAGAATAACTTTAATTCCTCTATTTTATTGGTAATAAATTTGTATTGGCAAGTTTTAAATAATTTTTGTTTTAATTTCCGCACACAATTCCTACTTGATTTCACATCAGAAGGATTATTTTCTAATACAATAATATCATCCATATATACTAAAGATTATTTTAGGGTATATACCCAATAATGCTCTAATAGTTTCATACATATTGATAAATTAACAATTTATCATAACCTTTCAATTTTGATGCACTCATTTCCTCTCACATAGCTTGCACCCAATATATTCTTTTGGTCCTTTTACTGTCAATATAGCTTAAGATGGTAAGGAAGCTTTATATTGTGGAGATAGTTCATGGAAGAATACAAATTAGGAGATTGGATGTTAAGTACATTATTTTGGTCCTTGTCCTGTCACCATTAAGTACATCATTAACAAAGACATGTTTTAAAATCATTAGTGATTAGTTCATTATCAACATAAGAAGGAATAGTAAGAATTGTTGCACCGAGTTTAGATTCTTGAATCTGCAGAGGTCTTGAAATGGGAGCTCTCTTTCTTGAATAGATTGAAGTGTTGGCCTTTGATCCATGTGTCATTTCACCTTTAAGAGTGGATTCAGGTTCAACTATAAATATTTTCGAACAGGATTCAAGTTCAGTTTGTTGGATTATAGAGGCTACATTTCTATATCAGGCATGGCAATCTTGTTGATTTCTAAATATATTTCTTAAAAGCCGATGCAGTCAAATGAAACGATAACAGCTAATGGCAGACATAATTTTATGACAAATGTACTCAAAATACCTATTCAAATTAAATGAGCACCCAATCTATGCCCATTTAGCAAAGCAGGCTTTCCCCGATGAATCTAAGAAATTGAAATTATCCAAAAAAACACCCCTTTTTGCTTGAGTTTCCACACAATATAAGAACAAAAAATTGTCAAGCAAGAAACAAGAAATTCACGGGACAAAGCTTACACTCTTACTTAAAACATGTTTGTGAGAGTGTGTGTTTGTATATATATATATATATATATATATATATTAAAAAAGAATAAAAAATTATTATTATGATAAATAAAAAAATAATAATAATACAAAAATTAATTATTAAAGCACAAATAAAACCCCTTCTTGCACTGTTTAATGTGGGTGTCGTCTGACCCATTAGTATTGTAAGAAAGATAAAAATCAATAAGATTGCTGAACTCCTCATTTCCCCTCCCTTTTTCTCTCTCAAATTTTGATCTCCCTATTATTTCCCTATCTCCATCTCAATCCCATTTACCCCTCCTAGCATGCGACTCACTATCTCGCTCCTCTCTTTCGTTCCCAATATCAAGATTTAACTGCTCATACCCGCAGCCCTCTCCCATCATTAATATATTGCAAAACAAATAACTTCTCTCTCCCAACAGCCAAACTCCTCACACTCGCACATTCCCAAACTTGTTTCAGTTTCCACACAGTAAAGAACAAAATTTTGTCAAACAAAAAACAAGAAATTCACAGGAAAATGTATACTCTCATTTCAAACGTGTTTGTGAGTGTGTGTATATGTATATTAAAAAAAAGAATAAAAATTATTATTATGATAAAAATAAATAATAATTCAAATATTATTTATTAAAGTATGGATTAAAAACCCATTTTTATTAAAAAAACTACATGGGTCAACTTAACTGCCCCTTGAATGGCAATAACCTCTTTTGTGCACCTATAAGGTACATCAAGCACATTTGCACCATATCATGTGGGTGTCGCCCAACCCCATCAGTATTATAAGAAAAATAAAAATCAATAAGACTATTGAACACCCCATTTCTCCTCCATTTTTCTCTCTCAAATTTTTATCTCCCTCTCCTATCCTCATTTCTCAATCAAATGCTCTAACCTTTGTCACCCCTCCTAGCCTACTCTAACCTTTGTCACCCCTCCTAGCCCGCGACTCACCCTCTCCGTCCTCTCTTCCAAATCAATAAGACTATTGAACACCCCATTTCTCCTCCATTTTTCTCTCTCAAATTTTTATCTCCCTCTCCTATCCTCATTTCTCAATCAAATGCTCTAACCTTTGTCACCCCTCCTAGCCTACTCTAACCTTTGTCACCCCTCCTAGCCCGCGACTCACCCTCTCCGTCCTCTCTTCTTCATTCCCAACATCAAGATTTAACCCCCATGCCCACAACACAAAGCATCATTAACGTATTGCACAACAATTGACCTCTCCCCCCCCCCCCCCCCCCCCAATACTCAACCTCTTCACACTTGCACATTGCCAAACTCCTAACCCACAAAACACTTCACATGTCACATTAGCGTGACGCTCACCCACTTGCAACACCTGAACCCGACACCTAAAATTGCACTTTGTCAGCCTCCTTGTCTTCTCCCCTCAAACTATAGCTCTTTTGGCAACCCTACCGGCCCACCTACACATTATGCTTCACCAAATATCATTCTCTTTATATCTCTCACTCTTTTAAAAAAACAAAAGAAAAGTAAAAAAACTTCAAACCTTCTCTCCCTCTTCTTGCGATCTCATCATCAACATCTCATGCAAGGTATAACAATGAACTCATCACCATACACAAATCCTATGTGTCTTTTCTCATGCAATGGAGGGAACTTGGTGACATAGTAAGAACAATTTTTATTTCATTTTTTATCCTTAATTTGCGATAGAAAAGTCCCCCTCAAACTTAAGGGAAAATTCTATAAGATGGTGGTGAGACCTGCAATGTTTTATGGTGTCGAATGTTTGCCATTAAAAGAGAAGCATAATACTAAGTTAAGTGTTGCAGAGATGAGGATGCTTAGGTGGATGAGTGGCTTGACCCTTAGAGAAAGGATACGAAATGAGCATATACGTGAAAAGGTTGGAGTAGCTCCAGTGGAAGATAAGATTAGAGAGAGTCGCCTTAGCTAGTTTGGTCACATTAAATGGAGGCCTTCCGATGACCCGGTTAGGAAAGTTGAGGTATTAGATTTGACTTATGTTAAGAAAAGTAGAGGTAGACCTAAAAAGACTTGGTTAGAAAATATTAGAAATGAACTTTATTTATTAGATTTAAATGAGAATTTGATTTTTAGCCGGACACAGTGGTGAAAAATGATTCATGTAGCCAACCCCACGTAGTGGGACAAAGGCTTGATGTTGTTGTTGTTGTTGTTGTATCCTTAATTTCATCAATTTTTTATTTGAAGAATTATTTGATATCAATTTTGTATAGTTGAGGAATTAAAAAACAAAAATATGATACTATAGGACTAAGCTAATCACATATGATTAGTTGGGGGACTATTTAAATATTTTTTCATATTTTTTTAATAAGCTTTTATCCTTATGGATATTTTTTTTATAAATAAGACTTCAGGCCTTACTATTAGGGGTGGAATAAATATTGGCTTAGTTAGTCACAATATTATTTTTTTCAGTTCTCTCTCTCAAAAATACTCTTTTTAGACTCCCTCTCCAAACTCATCTATTTCACATCTCCTCTCCATATCATCCACCTACCTCTCTCCTAAAACCCAACTAGATCCAACCTCCTTTTCTCTTCTTCCTCTCCTTATTTGTTGCTTCACAACCCTCTCTAATGTTCCTTCTCTCTTATGTTTTCTACAACTAATCTCCCATTGCAATTAAATAAGAAATTAATAATTCCATACTTCATCAGAAGCATTTTATCACAGTGCATAATAGGCGTATAGAAAGAACAAGTAGGATTATAAATAAGATCTTTACCTTGTTTATCAACCCGTCGTCAATCACAGCGCTGCTGATTTTTTTAAAGAGCTCATATAGTGCTTCTATCTCACTTACACTAACTGCAAGTACAATAAAAAAGTCGATATCAGATGCATAGCCTATAGGTGTGTAGACACATAAGAACGAGAGGATATATTTCTACTTCTATCTTCTTATTTTCATGATTTCAAAAGTAAATTGGGACGTATAAGCAACATACACACTGTCTCTCTTGCTAAAATTTCTGGATCTTCAAGACCTTTTGGCTGCTTGTACAGATCAAGATCACAGCACTTTAATAAGACAGCAAACAAATGCTTGAATCCCCCTGGGCACTGCAACATTATATTTTCTCCTCAATAACACACTCCATACCTGCGAATAAAAGTAAGGACCATGAATGCCCCAACAATGAGGATACAGTCCATTTCATAAAAATCTAGGAACAAAATGCATTACTTGTACATATACTATTAAACCATCGCAAAAGCAAATGGATCCTGTAAACCTAAGGGGGGAAGGGATTCTATCATATCCTAAAAAACAAATAATTTCTACATATCATTAAAAATTGCTAACTGATTGAGACTGATCAAAGCATTCAGCAGGTGAAGCTATATGAAAATGAAGCATGGTAAGTTACAAATAGAAACACAAAAATCTAACAAACTATCCAGAGAAATCGAACAAAAGTTCTTGGAGGTGAATTAAAAGCAATTTCCAAAACACAAACAAAAATCAAACTACATATATATAGAGAGTAATGCTAAACATCCACGCCTTTGATCTGTTTCCTATTAATTGATGATGACTGTCATTCATTATTCTTAACTTTTCCTGCCCTGTAAATCCAGCAAAGTGAAGATGAAACAAAAATAATAATAAAGAACAGAGGCCATAGGAAACCTAAGATCCCAGTGCCAGTTTCTCATCAATAGGATCACAAGTTCGATCAGCGAATCCCAAAAAAAAAAAAAACCCTATTAATCAATCGACGAAACAACAGAGGTACAAACAACTGGAGGCACAAAATTTCTTCGGAGCGCGAATCAAAAAGAGCAATCTGGTGGAAAATCCAAGCTTAAAGGCTCGGCCCGTCTATTACAAACAACTAGGTTGAACAGAAAAGGTATCCCAATTGAACGAGCGGGTCAGAACTGAGAGAAAATAATCACCTTTGAAGATGAATTGATGGGAGAAGAGGAGACGGGGAATTCCGCAACATTTCTCTCTTCCCTCAATTCTCTCTCTTCTCCCTCCCGTTTGTTCTGCTTCTGTTTCTCCTGGAAAATCGACAGATCTTTATATTTTCACTAAAATGTGGTAATTTCTTATTAATTTATAAATATAGAGCATTAAATGAACTGATTTGTTCCCCATAATTAATTTAGGTAAGAGCGCCGCCATGTAATATCTGTAAGATTTTTGCACGGAGGAGCGGCTTCTGACTGCTATTTTAACGGCGACAAATTAAATAATGAAAAAATTGCATCACGAAGGAATTTTGTATAAGGCTGCAAACGAATAGATTAATCTATGTTGATATTTGATTTATATTTGCCTCATATTAATTTTTTTTTTATTTATCAAAATTTAAAGTCTTATCGAGTTTTAAATGATATCTACTTCAAGATGTTGATTGACTTAACAGATAAGTTTTATCGATCTAATTAACAAATAATTATATCAAGCATGTTTACGAATATATCTAGTGAGCATTTTTGAACTACCGAATGACTCTGTTTATGAACATATTTAGCGAGTATTTTTAAGCTACCAAAAGAGCATGTTTACGAACATATCTAGCGAGGATTTCAAACTATCAAATAAACTTGTTCTCCAGCGTATCAAATAAATGTTTTCGAGCTATTAAATATTCTCAAAATATAACTAAATAATATTGCAAAATAAAAATAGTTGTAATTACATTATACATTATTTATATTTAATAGACATTTATAATTTATCTTAATTGATATATACTATACATTAAATTAATTTTGATTTTTATTAATTTATAACTATTCTATCATTATATTATAACAAATAAAAACTATTAATAAAATATTAATCATTTTTTTAATGAGCTTACTCATGAGCTTTATATTGAATAAGAATCGAGCTTCATGTCGAGCTTTTTCACTAGTTTTAAATGACATTAATCATTAACATAAATGAGTCGAATACATAGTTGTTCAACTTGTTTATTTAAGCATCGAGTGAGGAGCTCATTGAACACTCGATTCGATTGCATTCCAAATTCTATATAATAATGGATTTTATTGGTATGCCGAGATGGGGACAACTTTGAATAAAATATATAGCATTAATCTTAGTATACATTTGATATTAATAAAATTATTTTGTTATAAATTTATTAAAATATTATAAATTATTGACATAATTTTTTTCTAAAATTATTTAGGATTTTTATATGGTCTTCGGAACAAATTTTTATTCATAAACATATTAAAATGTTGAAATAAATTTTAAAATATATATATCATATAAATTATTTATTTATTAAAATTAAATTATAATAAATTTTGTAATTTTAAATTTCATATTAATAATTTTTATTAGATTATTTTGACATATTTTTTATTTATATGTATATCATACAAATTTATCTTACTTAAATATTTAATGCTTATTTTTATATTTAATTTTATAAAATTTAATACAATTTTTTTAATATTATTTTATGAAAATTTAAATTATTTAAATATTAGAATATTATTTAAATAGAAATTCAAAAAATTAGGATAATTATGTAAATCACCGTCATGAAGCAATTCGTAGGGATCTTGAAGCGTATGATTGGCGTGCCGGTCCCGCCTGGCTTGTTTGATTGACAATGATTGCAGTTTTAGGCGGCCAAGTGCTACGGATCGGCCAAATTATGGGCGGGCACCTCGTTCTGGTGGGTCCAAATAGTCCAACTAGAATTTGACACGATATTCCGAACAAATCATTGACTGTTCATTTATTTTGAATATTATTATCTTATAGTTATCTATCAAAATCTAATATTTTTATAAGAAATTAGATGAGCAGCATATGCCCACGCAATAATTAAGTATCATAACCTCTTTTTTTTTTTTTTTTTTTTTTTTTGAATTGGGCATTCACCCGCTGCCAATTCAGAAAGAACGTTTGGCAGCATAACTAATCCTCGACTAACTTAGAAAAGGCACCCACCCCAAAAACCTCCTGGCCCACACTTCATTAGACCCCACTTAAGAGGTGCTGCTACTCGAAGGGAATCGAGCACGGGTTGGGGGTTCATAACCGTACTTGCCCATCAACCAAGCTAAGCATCAGTATCATAAACTATTTTGAGTGTTTAAATTTTGGCTTCTTTCAAATCAATTTAAAAAAATATATATATGCACAAAAAATAAAACTTTTACATTAAATAAAAATAGTTAAGAAAAACTCAAAAGAAAAATTACTTATAAATCACAAATAGTCGTGCTTCCAAAGAAAAGCTCTGCAAATCCAAAACTTTTTTGTGATAATTTTCCTATTACATTTTGAAGCATTTTTTTCGTACAAAAATTTCCTTAAAACAATGAAAAAGCAATGGCAAAAATTTGTCATATAAAAAGCTTTAACATTGTATAAACAATTCATACATATAGATGAATGAGGGCTTATAAGAGGCGTAAAAGTTTTTTACAATAAAAAATTTACTAAAAGAAAATTTCATGAGGCTTAACCTGACTAAGATGGTTCATTATGTAAGTTAAAAGTTATTAAAAAGTGCCCATCCTCTCCCTACCAAAGAAGATGGGATTGTAAAATGTAGACTATTTGCTTAATCTCTTACGAAAGTAGTAGAAATGCTTGATAAATAATGAGTGTTGGACATTAATCGGTGGCACTCGGGCAATATGAATGTAGATGCTGAGTCACGGAGGGCAAAAGCGATCTAGTGAGGCGTTAATTGATGATCGATGATGGTATTTGGACCATAGCGATCATTAATGTTGGTTGACCATAATGATAGACTACAGTCATCAATGGTGCTCACTGGTGTTGATTGACAAGATGAGCTTTATGATTCTTTAATAATTTATGATTTTTTTTTGTGGGAGTTTAGTTATTTTTGTCAATGTCCTGAATACCCCTTGTGACAACTCAAGATGTCCCCCCCCCCCCCCCCCCCCCCCTTCCTTTCCCTCAATCGCTCTCAGCTACGTGCTTGGGTTTTTCTGGCAAGTGGGCCTCCCGCCCTGCTTCACCTGGTTCTCGATCTCAGGGCGAAGGTTCCTGCTCCTGAACTATCTCTGGTTTCAGGGGAGTTTCCTTCTTCCTTGTTTTTAATTTTTTTGCTGCGTTTGTTTCTTTTGGCCCGGGTGACCGGATGGCCTCTAATAGTCTCTTGGAACCTTGTTTTTTAGATGGATCTAAGAAATCGTGTTCATTTTTGGATGTTTTATCTTGTAATGCGTCGGATGTTCGTTTCTCGCCTCTCAAAATAATCTCTTTTTTATGGATTACCTGCTGTATGGATGCGTCTCATGTGTTGATTAAATTCTCAAATGACATGGATTATAGTAAGGTTTTTTGTCATTGTTCTTACCTGGTTTTCAACTGTTACATGAAAATCACTAAATGGTCGCCTAGCCTTGATATCAGTGTGGAATCCCCGGTTATCCCCATTTGGATATCCTTCATATATTAACCTTTGGCCACATCTTTTCGCTCCCGATATCCTTCATGCTTTGAGCTCTTTATTTGGTCGTCCTCTTAAAATCGATTATGATACCTCTGTTGGCTTGTGGCCCTCACTGGCGTGTGTTCTGGTTGAATTGGATATAACAAAACTCTATCCTGATAAGTTTTGGTTGGGTTCTGAGAGTTTGGGTTATGTTCAGCATGTGCAAATGGAGGTGTTTCCCCCCTTATGTGATCTGTGTAAGGCCATTGGTCACAAATGTGGTGAATGTCGCTCTTCTCCCTCTGCTCCTAATAATGTTTCTTCCTCAAAGCCTTATATTCCTGTTAAGAATGTTATTGTTTCTGTGGAAAATGCTGGTGATGGTGTTTTTGTGGATTTGGTTTCTCCTAAACCTTTGGGTCAGTCGATTGAGGGTGAAGACCCTGTTGGATTGGCTGAGATTCATGTTGTTACTTCCCCTTCACATGCTCTTCTGGCCTGTGATGCGGGTGTGCCTGCTATCGAGCATGTATCTTGCTCTGAACTCTCCCCTACTGACCCTGTATCTGCTCATGCTATTCGTGATTCACCTGCTATTCCTAATCCTAATTTAGCCTTGGTGGACTCTGTGGTTGGGGTTGAGTATGTAGCCCAGGCCCCTCGGCTATGTGTTAGTGATGTTGGTGCTTTGAATTGTGAGGTTAATTTGAAACATGTTTTGTCTTGTACGAATTCTATGCATGTCATGTGCGGTTTGGTTTTGGCTGAGGTGCCTGCTATGATTGCTGAGCTGTCTGGTTCTTCTTATTCTCCTATTTGGGAGTTTCATAGTTGTGCTAACCCATCCCCTATGGGTCCCATGATTCAGGATGTTGGCTCCTCTTCTGTTAATTTAGTGTTGGATAAGCATGTTCATGATCAATCGGTTTTACTTTCTTATGACGGTTGTGAGGGCAATGTTAACTTTGTTAATATTCCTATTTCGGTTATGTCTAATAGTGAATTGAAAAAGCATGTGGCTAACTCTGCGAAAAATTATATTTTTGTTCAAAATGATTGGTTGATTTTAGAGGACTCTCTTTCCTCCCCTTTTAGTGAGGATGAAACTTATTATCATGATGTCGAGCAAGTCCGTCCCGCCATTCGTGGTGTTTCCAATGCGAATGGTAATAAGCATAGAATGAAAGGTAAAAAGTAATAGGGTTTGTGATTTGCCTCGTGCGTTTTCGTCGATGGTTTTTGGAGTTTTAGTGGACGATGATGAGGAGGCCCCTGCTTCCCCTTCGTGGCTGAGCTGGATGGCAACCTGGGTGCCTCGGCTGCTTGGCTGGTACTGACGGCCTCAATTCCTGAGTCCCCTTTCGTTGATTATATTGATATGTTTGGTTGTTTTGAGTCTTTACTGTTTGTATCTCAGGCTGATGGTCTTATGAATTTGTACCCCTCCTTTTTATATTTAATAAATATTTTTGTTTAAAAAAAAAAAAAAAAAAGATGCCCCCCTTTGAATATTTGATGTTTTACAAGCATTCAAATGTCTTAATGATATCATAATGGATCAATCTTAGGAACGCTAGATTCGTACTATCGAATGCGTACTTAAATTATAAGTTTGCATAAAATGTAGTTCAATTAACCTTGAAATTGATTCCGAAAGTTGTTGCTTTGAGAATCTAAAGTGCTTTGAGATTTGGACATCTCATCAAGATCAGCTTGATTAAATGAACTTCTACTAGCGAATTAGCAACCCTCTATTTTGGACATAAAAAAAATTTAGTCCAAAAAATATTAAGTCTTATTTTTTTGAGTTAAATCATAATCATAAAAATTTTGTAATACTAAATCTCTACCTTAGATGTCAAAATGGGCATTCGCTTAAGTTATGAATCAAACAATTATCCCTCAATCATAATTTCATCTTTGTGAAGGTGCACGCCAATAACGCAAAAATATCAAAACTTTTAGCATAAAACTGTTGAAATTTCGTTAAAATTATATTTAAAATTATATTCGGTAATTTCTTTACTTCGGTTGCTTCACGGTGAGGCGAGACAAAGCTGACTCCAGTTTTCTGTTCAGAGAACTTCAGGCTTGGACAGCTTGGTCCTTTGCTTTCTGTTCAGAGATTTGTTCATTGAACTTGAATTTAATTTTCTGCTTAGCAAATCTGAAGTTCCGAACTAAACAGTTTTCTAAGAGTACAATATTTTTTTTTTTACGTTCCACTGTTCAGAGATTTAAGGATTTCATAAGTTAAAAATCATTTTTTTTTTGTTCTGTTTTTATTTTATTGGAATAGATTTCGATGATGTATGAGTTTGCTTTGAAAAAATTGATCATGCTAAAGCAGATATTGGAAACGCCAAGCTTTTTGATTGAGGGTTTTGTACTTCTGTTTGAGTGAAGAAGAACATTTTTAGTCAAAGTAAAGAGCGAACTGATCATCATCCTTCAGGTAGTTGCTGCAGTTTTATGTTTAAAAAAACTTATTTACATTCATGTTTTCATAAAAAAATTTATAAATGCATTTCAAACATTTATATATTATTAGTATTCAATTCTCATGTTATAATGATTTTTTTTAGAATGTCAACACCAATTAGTATGTAAGGAGATAATATTGAGCCTGCAAATATTGAGACTGAAAAACATGATGAACATCTTCACTCTTATGTTGGTAGTCAACCTTTGAATGAGAATAATACATAGAATGCCGTGTAATTAGTTTTTTCTGTTAGGTTGAAATTGTTTAATATTTGTTGGTTATAATGTCTACATGGTGTAAATCTAAAAATCTTAATATAAAACATGCATATGAAGCTGGTTTTTTATCTTTATTTATTTTTCAGGCTTGCTGCATACTAATTTTGTACTAGAGAGTATATATTAACTTCTGTTGAGCTACATACTAATTTGTACAATAGTATGAAGCAGGTTTGCTGCATACTAATTAAGCTGGTTTTTTATCTTTATTTATATTTTTCAGGTTTGCTGCATACTACATGATGGAAGAGTTTAAAGCATTTGGATTATCAGATAGAAAAAGGAGAAATAGTTCTACCTTTTGTTGAGTTTTAATTTTTATTATATCTTGAAACTTCTTTTGGAGCTGGAAAATAGTTCTACCTTTTTTTAGTTTATCATTTTATTTGTAATGATGTGATGATATGCAGTTTGGTGTAACTTTGATATTAATGTTTTTTTCCATATTTATCAAGTTTTAATTGTATTTAATTGCATAAAAATTGCACTTGATATTAATCATTTTTTTAAGATTTATTTTTTTTTCAAATAAAGGAGAATATGATCTTTGAGAAAATTATGTTAATATATTATTACATTTATAAGGAAAAATTAAGTGAAAAAATGGAGGTTATGAAATTTGAAGATTGCTCATTATATATTTATTTCTTCTACAATTTTTTTTTAAGAAATTAAAAGTTAAAGTTGTGTTAGAAATAAATTTCTTCATTTTATATTTATATCGTCTACATTATATATTTATTTCTTCATAATTTAAAATAAATTTTAATTAACTGTCATAAAAAAATTTAAAAAAAACTAAAATTTTGATTCGAGCTCGAGCTTTTCAAACGAGCTCGAGCTTTCGATTCGAGCTCGAGTTTTCGAGTCGATCTCGAGCTTGGTATTTTTTAAACAAGTCGAGCTCGAGCTTATTAATCGAGCTCGAATTCGAGCTCGAGCTCATTGAGAGTTAAACGAGCCAGGCTTGATAAGCCAGATACTCGACTCGACTCGACTCGGTTACACCCCTGATACCGAGCAAATACCGAGTAGTACATAGCAATACCGAGCAAATACCGAATAATACGCGAACATAGTAATCCTGAATTCGTTCCGGGTCGGGTCGTCGGGCCGCGCAGTAAAGAGTAAGAGCACGTGGCGATATATTATAGGCTACCTGATGTATCTCTACGTCAGATAACCTGAGGCAATAAAAATTCTTAAGACCTTATCTTCTTCTTCTTCTTCTTCTTTTGTTATCATTTAATTTAATAATAAATGTTATTTTTTAATAACCAATAAGCAGCTATAAACATTTTCAAAAAATTTCTAAGAAAAATATATATTTTTTAATTAAGTAAATAATCATATTTCTAAGATCAATATGTAACTTAATTAAGTAAAAAATCATATTTAAAAAATTATGAAAATTGCTTAAGGTACCAAATTATTTGATTAGTTTGTCATGGATTATACTAAATGTGTGCAATAGGATTTATATTTTATCAAATTTTGTGTCACCCAAAAAAATATAATGAGTCTTCTGCCAAATTTGAGGTGTAAAATTACAATTTCAACAAAATAATAAGGCATGGCTATTCTCTAATTGTTAACAGAGATCTCCTCTCAAGATTATAAACTAGGCTTCGTTAGAGACAATCTTATTACTACTTTTTAAATCATTTTTTCACTATAAGTTTTTTTTTAGAAATTTTTGTATTAAAAAGTTACTTTAAAAAGCAGTAATAAAGTTTGTTGCGTCCAGGAGACAGAGCTCTGAAAGACCGTAGTTAGCAGGAGATCGGGGTCAGAAAGACCGTTGTCAGGTGATGAAGGTCGGAAAGATAATAATAGGCGATAGAGGTCAGAAGGACCCTAGTTGGCAGGAGACAGAGGTCTGAAAGACTGTAGCTGGCAGGAGATTGGGGGTCTAAAAGACTGTAATTGTAGGACGGTACTCTAGTAGAATTCTGGACGTTAGGTGGTGGACCAGCAGAAATTCGGGCCTCAGGTGGTGGCCTGGTGGAGCACAGGGCCTCAAGCGGTGGTCCAGCAGAAATCCAAACCTCATGTGGTGGTCCGACAGTAGTCCAGGCCTTAGGTGGTGGTCCGGCAAAGCAACGACGTTAGGCGATGGTCCGGCGGAGCTCAAACCCTCAAATGGTGGTTCGGTGAAACTTCGGCGTCAGACGGTGGTTCGGTGAAACTTCGGCGGAGGAGAGGGCCTCAAGTGGTGGTTCGGCGGAGCTCAAGGTCACAGGTGATGGTCCAATGGAGCAACGACGTCAGGTAGTGGTCGGGCGGAACTCAAGCAATGGTCGAGGAGGAGCTTCTTCAGTCTATTCCTTATCTTCTTCCTTCTCTTCTTGCTTTTGTCCCCTCTCAAGAGAAATGAGGGATCTATTTATAGATTTTTGGAGTGACATGGCCTGTAAATAGGTGAGATCAAGGGTAAATGAGGAGTGGTTGGATGGATGGTCGACGTTAAATCCCTTGATCATGAATCATTTGGTGGACATTTGAATGTCTTAGTGATGCCGGATTTTGATGATCTTGGGCTCGTTGGATTCGTCTCGTCAAGATGCTCGATTCGACTATAAGCATGTAATGTTTGGAAACCGTTTGGTAATCCAAACTGTGGTTTGAACCCTTCAACAGCGCTTCAGACCCTTGATTTGGACTCATTTGGGCTCGGATTGAGTTGAATTTGGTGTCGTTGGGTTCGTATTTCCGAGACGTTCAGGTTGACCATAAGTTTGCTGAAATCGGAATTTGGATTGTCCCAATTTTAATTTAGGAAGTTTCCAACTTGATTTTGCATCGAGATTCGTGCCCAATCAAGATAATTTTTTGATGAAGTATCAAAGCTGACTCAACGGAAGCTCAAATAAAATATCATACAGTATAATTTCACACTTCATTAAAAATATTTTGCAGTTATGATTCCAGTGGACGCTCACCGGAGCCACAAACGATTGAATGAAGTTCCGTTGGAGGTCTCAGCTTTCCAAACCTGCTCTCACTCGCCCAATTGGCCCAATTCCATTCGCCGAAGCCCGCTTCATGCTGACCACGTACGTCAGAGCCTTCCAATAAGAGCACATCATCCTCTTTGCTATTCCATGGAACCCACAAAGACGAGTCGATAACTTGCCACGCGCACCACCCAGGGCCTTTTGCAGTGCATTATGGATAGACCTTCCACGTCGGATGGCATCGAGTAATGTACTAAGATGAATATGGTGATGTGGCGGACTTTTTGGTTTATTAGACGAAAGAAACATGTTTTCTACCAGAGAATCTAAAAGGGAAATGCTCAGTAAGATCGCGGCAGAAATAATGTGGGTTTTAGGGGTTACGTACGTGAAATATTCTGAGCTAATCATGTTGATGGATTGATTGTTCTATTCACTCATGCCTGCAACATTTATGCTGGGAAGCTTGATTTTTGGTTTTTTTGGGTTGGTAACAGGAATGGTGGCGGCTCTCTCTTTGGATTAATTATTCTCTGTGAATGTTCGACATTGTTAGGAGACCAATCAGATTGTGCCATGTCACCTCTGTGCTTACTGCGGCTCGGTATTACTCGGTACCGTGGCTCGCGGCTCGATACTGCTTGGTACCGCTGCTCAGTATAGCTCATTACTGTTCGGTACCGCTGATGTTGTTGTACCTGGCTTCCCTCCGGACGTAGAGCTACGTCCGGCCTCCGCACAAAATAATTTCTCCTCTCTTTGACATATGAGCCCCACTTTGCCATCTAGGATGATAATTTATTGAATCTATCCCCTTTGTTGTTGTTCTCTCAGTTATTCTAAGCCCTCTCACTTATATTATTTTATGTCCCAATTGTAAATTTTTTTACTAATTATGAATGTTGGATGTGGCCCTCAATAATAATAAAAAAATTGGGACAAAAAACATTTGAGATATATATTTTCATTTTGTTATTGTTAGAAAATTTTTAATTAAACATTAACAGTGATTGTTGCTTGCTAAACTTTGAGTTGATAATATAAATTTTTTAATTTTTCTTTATTTAAAATACATCCACGTGCGTCATCACTAAAATAAAATAACAAAAAAGATCGGAGATATATATACAATTTTTGCTTGAAAAATTTTAAGAAGAAAAAAATATATCAAACATGTTCATATTAACATCTTTTTCGAACTCGGAGAATGCGCGACTAAGGTTTTATTTGTGACAACTTTTTTATTGCTTCTTAAAGTAAATTTTTAGTACAAAATTTTTAATTTAGCTTCCACATACTAATGCAACTTCTTAAAGTAGCTTCCACTAATGTTAAAATAACCGCTCTTAAAACCTCTAAGGCAGAGGTTTAAATAGCGTTGCCGAAGCACTTTGCATCGATAACAAATACGGCGGATGCGCAGAGGTTTTGAAACCACTGCAAATTAAATAGCAGTTGTTTTAACCGCTGTTGTAGGGCAGAAAAAGTGCTGTAAATGCCTATTTTTATTAGTATATACTTGTGCCATATTGAATGATAAACTAAGGCTCTATTTGGCATCATTTTTGTTTTATTTTTATTTTATTTCAAAAACTTGCTTGTCTATAATATGTTTTAGCTATTTTTGTTTTATTTCTAAAAATAAATCACATTATTAAAAAAAAAAAAACACACTTAAAATTGTATTAGATGTTTTTAAGAAAACCACAACCATTGACCATCATTATCACAATTGCTAGCGGCCATTGTCGATTACAAGTTATCATCATTGGTGCGATGTCCACCTTTGGTGACCGTTAACCACCTCTGACGTCCGCCGCCTACCACCAGCAATCTCCTCTATCCATAACCAGTATCATTGGTAATCACCTCAATCAATGTTGGCGACTTCTTCAACCAATGTTGGCGACTTCTCCAATCAATATTGACAACAATCTCTAGCTGCTACTATCGACCGCCTCTAATCCACATCATTAGCCACTTCCAGCTATCACCTTTGTCCACCACAAATCACCACTATCACATTTGATGGAAATAAAAGAAAATATGATCCCGAATAGCTCCTAAATTATATATTAAGTCATGATTCTTGTTTTCACATAAATCTAACAAAGAATTTGTAAACAAAAATAAATTTTCCCTTCATACAAAGGAATTCTTACTTTTATATATGATATACGTAGCTAAGATGTATTTTTATATTCCCAAATCCCACTAAGAGAATAAATTTTCCCATCTTATTCAAATAACTATGGATTTTTAAATGAAATATAAGTAACGACTAATAGTAAATAAATCTAAAAGAAAAAAAAAACATGTTAGTGGATGATCATGTTATCTTTTTTTATATAAATAAAAAATAATTAATATTTTGACTGAAATTTTTTATTAAAACATAAATAGTTTATATTTGCAAAAACCACCCTTGAAATAGTTTATTTTCATTTTTGTGTAAAGATCATTCCGTCATTAGAGAGCTCTGATTATTCCATGAGAAAATTATTAAAATCTAAATGATAAGCTCGAAAGATTTAAATAAATTTTAAATTCAAAATTTATAAGCTAATCATTAGTTTTTGGTTTCATTTGCGATGACTTATTGCTTCTTAAAGCAGCTTTTTAATAAATTTTTTGACAAATGATGAAAGGCCAACTAACAATAAAAAATTCTACAAATAATTAAAATATACTAAATTTATATTATATATTTATTATTTTAAAATTATTTTTCTTTTAATTTTACCATTAATCTTTATTCAATTGTTGGCTGGCTGGATCCCAATTTAAATATAATTAGAAGTTTATTAGGCTAAAATAGTGATTTGGAGTCTACCAACAAGTTGATAGGCTTAATGTCTCTCTTTCTATTATTCTGCTCCAACACATTGTTTGAAGTTTTAGCTCAAAAGGAAGCGAAAATTCAAGATTAAAAAAAAAAAAGTACAGTAAAAAGTATTAGGAACTCCTTAATTAATGCCACGTGAACATATTGTTGATTAATTTTATTATTAATCACGATTTTGCATATATAATATTTGATTAAGAAGCTTCGAACGAAATTCTGTTGGAACGCATAACTCCTGAATTCTTTTTTTTTTTTTGTGTGAGAGTTTCAATTGCTTATTTTGTTGTTTTTAGTTGAATAAAAAATAAAATAATATCAGATAAGTAGAAAAAAACGGAGTGCAAATTTTAATTTTATTTAGTTGATAAAAAATTCTATAATTAAATATCTCATCATTTCAAAAGTAACCTGTTTTTTTTTTTAATCAGAATTAAAAACAAAAAGAAAGGAAATACCAAATATGGCTTAAGAACTGACTTAAAAGTTGGTTTGAGATGGCTATAATATTGTAGTTGTTGTGTCCTAGAGTATTTGCGGCGGTAGAAAAATATATAGTTTAACGTCTTAGCATTGTACGAAGATCCAGCACATAATCAGATAAGTGAGAGGGTGTAGCGTTGATAAGAGATACCAGAGTTTTTTACGTGGAAACCCCTGAAAAGGGGAAAAAAACCACGGGGCCTGGCCCAGTTTGAATGAATCCACTAGTATTTGCAGTCGATTATAAATGAGGCCCTTCCTTAGGAGAAGGCCTTGGCTTGGTGTCACAAATGTACATCATATAGAGTACATTACATGATGTGAGTTACAATATAGACATGTTTGTTTGGTTGGCATGACCATAGTCGATAAGATAGAGTCTGGAAAGATCGTTGTCTGGTGATGGAGCTCGGAAGGGCCATAGTAGGCGACGGAGGTCGGAAGGACCGTAGTTCGCAGTAGACCAGGCATTACAGGAAAACCCGTTATTACCGGCGGACTAAATCCGCCGGGATACATAGATAATCCAACGGAACCATAAGTTACCGCGCACGTTTCGGCGGAAATGCATACGCCGGTTTCGGTCGAGTCGATAAATTTTTGCAGACGAATATAATGCGCCGGAAAACTTTCCGGCGCACTTACCGACGCCTTACCAGCGTAAAACATCGGATTGGTGCCGACGACTCACAACCGATAAATTCCGGCGCCATATGCGCCGGTAAGTTTCTGTCGGATTGTCCGCCGGTACAAAACGCCGCAAGGTCGCCGTAGACAACCCACTGCTTTGTTTGCGGCGCAAAATAGGCTCCAGAAAGAAGCGGCAGAAATGGCGTCGGAACATGCGCCGGTAGTTGCCGACGGAAAGAAGACATCGATACGTCCGATACAATTCGACGGAAACAAGATCCGTCGTAACGTGCGACGGAAATATGTCGTTGAGTTTAAATAAGCCGGCAGAAATTGCGTCGGTAATGTTCGCCGGTATGTTTCCGCCGCATAGTGCGACGGAATCAGTTCAGAGCTCGTTTTACCGACGCAATTGCCGGCGATTGGGACGACGGAAATCTTCCGTCGTATTATGCGCCGGAAAATACGTCGAAATGTTTCCGTCGCAAGATTCAGGAACATTCCGCCGTTACCTGCGCCGTTCGTACGGTGCAAAAAATTCCGCCGGAAAATCCGACGGTAATCGCGTGTTTTCCCGTAGTGAGGGTCTGAAAGACTGTTGTGTATTGATAGTGGTCAGAAGGACCATAGTAGGCGACGTAGGACGGAAGGACCGTAGTTGGTAGGAGACAGTTCCGAAAGACTGTAGTTGGCAGGAGACCGGAGTCAGAAAGACCTTTTTCTATTGATGGAGGTCGAAAGGACCATTGTAGGTGATGGAGGTCGGAAGAACCGTAGTCGGCAGGAGACCGGGGTCTGAAAGATAGTAGTTGGCAGAAGACCGGGGTCAGAAAGATCGTTGTAGTATTACGGTACTCTAGTAGAACTCTTGAAATCATGTGGTGGACTAATAGAAGTTCAAATCTCATGTAGTGGTTTGACAGGAGTCCGGACCTCAGGTGGTTGTCCGGCAGAAGTCCGGATCTCAAGTGGTGGTCGGGCGGAGCAATGATGTCAGGCGGTGGTCCGGCATAGGTGAGGGCCTCAAGTGGTGGTTCGGTGAAGCAACGACGTCAGGCAGTAGTCCGGCGGAGGTGAGGGCATCAAGTGGTGGTCCGGCGGAGCAACAACGTTAGACGGTGGTCTGGCTGAGGTGAGGGCCTCAAGTGGTGGTACGGCAGAGCAACATCGTCAGGCGGTGGTCCGACCGAGGTGAGGGCCTTAAGTGGTGGTCGGTCCAACGGAGCAATGGCGTCAAGCGGTGGTCCGGGGGAGGTGAGGGCCTCAAGTGGTGGTTCACCGGAGTAACGGAGTCAGGTGATGGTCCGGCGGAGGTGAGGGCCTCAAGTGGTAGTCTGGCGGAGCAACGACGTCAGACGGTGGTCCGGCGAAGGTGAGAGCTTCAAGTGGTGGTCCGGCGAAAGTCCGGCGGTGGTCAAGAAGGAGCTTCTTCCTTCTCTTCTTCCTTCTCTTCTTCCTTCTTCTCTTCTTGCCTCGGTCCCCCTTTTGAAGAAAGAATGAGGGGTCAATTTTATAGATTTATGGAGTGGCATGACCCGTAAATAGGTGAGAGATCAATGGTAAATGTGGAGTGATTGAATGGACGACCGATGTTGAATCCCTTGATCATGGACCGTTTGATCGACATTTGAATGTTTTAGTGAGGTTGGAATTCAATGATCTTAGGCTCGTTGGATTCGTCTCGTCAAGCCGCTCGATTCGACTATAAGAACATCATGTTTGGAAACCGTTTGGTAACCCAAATTGTGGTTCAAACCCTCCAACAGTGCTTCGGACCCTTGATTTGGAACCATTTGGGCTCGGATTGAGTCGAATTTGGAGTTGTTGGGTTTGTATTTCCGAGACGTTCAGTTCGACTATAAGTTTGCTTAAATTAGAGTTCGGATGGTCCCATTTTTTATTTTGGAAGTTTCCAACTTGATTTCGCATCAAGATTCGTACCCGATCAAGATAAATTTTTGATGACGTATCGGTAGTATTTGTTGAGGGCTAGAATATTCATGAGGTAGAGTGAGTGAATTTTTCGTCTTAGTGATGCACGAACACGGAATATCCAACACACAAACAAGTATTTGAAAAAAGAGAAGAGAGAAAAAAACACCATAATTTTTTTACGTGGAAAACTTGAATAGGGAAAAATCACGGGGCTTCGCCGAGGTTAAAAGATTTCACTAAATTTGAGTTAATTGCAAAAGTTGACTTATCCCTTGACTTATAGGCTGTGGAATTACAATAGTTTGAATAGTTGTGCGGAAGTTCGACAGCGATTGGGTGGAAGTCCGACGGCCTTTGGGCGGAAATACCAAATTTAATGGTTTGAAACTTCCAAATACACTTTGGTTCCTTTGTCTGATCCCATTTGGCCTCGGATCTTACTGATTTTGTTTTGGTGTCGTTAGGTTCGTCTCCTTGAGATGTTCAATTTGACTATAGGTTTTTCTGAAATCGGAGTTTGAATTGTCCCAAATTTAATTTCCAAAGTTTCTATTTGAGATATTCCTTGAGATTCGTGCCTGATCAAGACAATTTTTGATGATATATCACTATCTAAAAAATAAAACAAGAAGAAAGCTTTCCTAAACCGACGCTCAAGTCTAATTTGGATTTCATAAATATTCAAAAATGGTTTAGGTCATCGGAAGTTCCCAAAGCTCAATTTAAATTAATTTGTAATTATTAATTAATAATGAACTAGTCTATGTAGAATGATATTAAAATACTTAATTAATCTAATTTATTATTTTAAAACATATTAAAGTGTAATGAATTTGAATATAATTTATATTAGGCATGTATATCCTTTTTTGCTGAACTATCTATAAAAAAAGAGCTAAGTTTAGGTACTTCGACTAAAATGAATAATATGCCAACATTAATAATAATAATAAAATATCAAATATCATAAAAATCATCAAATTTTATATTATTAGACTAAAGCTACAACCTCTTAAGAGGTGGTTAATAAATAATACAACTATTAATAAACATTTGGCACTCTGCCTATAATAATTTAAGTTAGGTAATTTGTTCGTTTGGGAGAACTTTCTTATTGCTTTTTAAAATGGTTTTTTAGAATAAAAATTTTAATTTTTAAATTAAAAAGATGTTTTAAGAAACAATAAAAAAGTCATCTATAAGGCTTCGTTTTGGATGATTTTCTTCTTGCTTCTTAAAACAACTTTTTATCACAAAACTTTTAATTTTTGTACTAAAAAATTGCTTTAAGAAACAGTAAAAAAGCCGTCCCGACTTGATTGGGCATGAATCTCGAGGCAAAATCAAGTTGAAAACTTCCAAAATTAAAATTGGGAGTATCTGAACTCTGATTTCAGTAAACTTATAGTCGAACTGAACGACTCATAAATACGAACCCGACGACTCCAAATTTGATTCAATACGAGCCCAAATGGGTCCAAATCAAAGACCCGAAGCACATTTAAAAGATTCAAACCATGTTTTGAATTACCAAACGGTTTCTAAACATGACATGCTTAGAGTCAAATCGAGCGGCCCGACGAGACGAATCCAACGAGCCCAAGATCACAGAATTTCGACATCATCAAAGCCTTCAAATAGCTAGCGAACGCTCCATGATCAAGAGATTCAATATCAGCCGTCCATGCAAACCACTCCAACTTGCCCTTGATCCTCCACCTATTTAAGGCCATGCAACTCTCAAAAATATATAAATAGAGCCCCCTCTCCTTTTGGAAGAGGATCCCTAAGCCTAAGGAATCAAGAGAGAGAACGGAGATCGCTCTTGCCTCCTTGCCTCTTCGACCACCGACGAAGTTCTGCCGAATCACCGCCGGAGTTCTGCCGAATCACCACCGGACCACCGCCGGAGTTATGCCGAACCACCGGTGGACCACCGCCTGAGTTCTGTCGAACCACCGTCGGACCATCACCTGACGCCCTATGCTCCACCGGACCACCACCTGACGCCTTGTGCTATGCCGGACCACCACGTGACGCCCTGTGCTATGCCAAACCACCACCTCACGCCCTGTGCTCCACCAGACCACCACCTGATGCCCTATGTTCTACCAGACCACCACCTGACGCCCGGAGTTATGCCAGACGACCCCCTAAGGTCCGTAGTTTTTCTAGACCACCACCTGAAGCCTGAAGTTCTGCCAGACCATCACCTGACACCCAAATTTCTGTCGTATAGTTGATACTTGTAATCTTATCACCCTTGGAGGCGAGTAAGCCCATTTTAACCAACTCAAGTTCTAGTGGAATCATTTTCAACTAGATCATGCCCCATGATTTTCCCCTTTTTTTAGGGCTTTCCACGTAAAAAATCTTATGTTCTCTGTGTGAGGGCTTGATATCCGTGCAACACTAAGACATAGTATTCTAACTCTATCGCCACATATATTTTAGTCCGCAACAAACTTAAATTACTTTTAAGGGATATGTTTAATTTTAATAATTTAGATTATATAATTTTTAACGTTATTGAATTAATATTTCCTTATTTTTTAAAAGTCAGACCCTTGCATTATTCTTAAATAATGTTATTTTGTGTTGGAAAATTCAGGATGGCAGAGAGAAGCATTTGACATCATAATTTTGTACGAAGATTCAATACACATAGGACATAAATACAATAATTTTAAAAGACACTATAGTTTTTATGTGAAAAACTCATGAGAAGAAATAATCAAAGATACTAGCCTAGTTAAAATGATTCCACTATTATTTATCACATCATTTCAAAGTTTTTAAATGGAAAACCAATGAAAAGAAAAAAACCCCAGAGTCTGTCATAGTTAAAATGATTTTCACTATTATTTATCATCAGTTATAAATGGTGCCCCTATTTGAGGGAAGACATCAATACAATGTAAATGACATATTATGTGTTTGAAGTCGAAAGTACCATTTAGCAGGAATTTAATTAATACAAATGAAGTTGGGAGTCAGAGTTGATCTCGACAACACGCATCGATCTTATAAATGACAATGTGTATTGACATTAATTATTTGCGATGGTATGTGATGAAATTGATAGGCATTGGAGTATCCAGATGACACTAGTCAGGAGATTATAGGTCAATGAATCGTAGTAGAGGGAACAATATTTAGAGGATCATAGTTCGAACTCAGGTGACAGTGGTTTGAGTATCATAGTTAGCATGCAATGGTGGTCCGAGAACTATAGTTAAAATGTGACTGTGGTTTAAGGACCATAGTAGGATGATGATGATCCGAATACCATAACTGACGAGCAATGGTGGTTCGATGATATTAGTTATGTGACATTGGTTAGTTGACGAAGAAGGTTGGAAAGACTGAAGTCACACGATAATGATAAGAAGATTGTACTCGGATGATAATTGTACATTTATATAACTATTCACCCGAGTACGATTATGATCCCTCAACTCTTCAAGAGCAAACTTGCTAAAATCTAAGTAGTTATCTCGATAAGTTCATATGATGTAGGCGATCTACCGAGTTGAGTTTGTGCTTGCATGATGACTTAATCAATGTATATGTAGATCAATATATATGTAGAATTGAAGAAAGTAAGAAACTAAATTAAAAAAAGGAGGCCTAAAAAAGTGATGTGCTTTCAAAGTGGTGAAGAATCTACACGTGGCAATTGCTTAAATATCGTTTAGAGGATCACATATTGACACTTTTATAAAATATATTCTAAATAAATAAATAAAAAGGCACCTTAGCTCGTTAGGTCCCTCACGTGGAACTTTCAAATCTGACTGGTCCAAATGCTTGCGGATCTTACGAGTTGCAAGCCCAGCTCACACGGGCCAGTGGTATAACGGTAAATTCTCAATGATCGTGAGAAAGGTCCATCTTTCTCCTCTTGCACGCCTCGTGCTTCAACATGGCGCAATATCTCTCGTCCCTCTCTGCTGGTCCGCTCGCCTCTTATCCTTTAGCGAAATTACGAAAAAACCCCGAAAAAGCGAAAAAGTGCATGCCCCCTGGGAAACTTTTTGCCAGCCCCCCGTGGGCTCCACCATCTCGACCTCATCTCTCCCCTTCCCTTCTTGCTCAGTCATTTCTCTCTCTCTCTCTCTCTCTCTCCCGAATTCTTCTTTCTGTCTCTCAGGGTGAATCGAGCTCCAGAGCCTCTGTTCTCTTCCTACCATCTCTCGCAAACCTGTTTTCTCTTATTTCCCATTAGGGATTAAGGTGTGACTGAAGAGGCGCGCTGAGGAGTGGCGGAGATGCGTTTCCTGTCGTTTTTGAGCGATCGGTAACTATTCAGTGATCTGTTCTTAGATGTTGATATTTCTTTTGTGGTTATCTCCTGATTGAAGTCTATTTATCCAACGATTGGTTTTCCTGCTTTTACTGGATTTTCCAAGCTTATGTTTTGCGAAGTGTTGAATCTGATGTGGTTTTGTTCCGAAATTCGACGGAGGAAGAAGGATGCAGGCGCGGTTATTTCCCTTTTTTGTTGAAAAAAATATTACCCGTAGTGTTTGTTTTCCTTTTTATCTATTAGTGTTGTTGGGATTATACTTTTCTGGTGGTGGGCTGATTATTATTTTTGCTTATTTTGCTTCTCTGAAAATTGGAAATATGCTGGAAATTTGTAAAAATTAGCTTCGGTTGGTAGTTCTAGGAAAATGAGAATGTTTTGGAATTCTATAACTTGCCTTGGTTTGTTTTTGGGTAGTGTATCCTTCCTCTCTATGATTAAAAATGTTGGAAGTGGTTGCTTGATTTTATTATTAAATTAACAAGTACAAGTTCAACCTGGAGATATAAATGTTCGATGAAAACTGCATTTCTTCTAGCTGCTCGTTTAAGAATCGATAAAGCAAACGTATTTGATTGGCTCTCTGTTTCCAACTACTGCAATTTCGAGAAAAGAATATGCAGCAAGTACGTTCTATGGAGTCCTTTAAGTGCCCCACTCCCTCTTCCTTCGAAGCTTTATTAATTTTTGTAAGGTAATTTGACTTTTTTTGTTGGTTGAGCTGTAGAAAGAGTGCATGCATGGAATAGTCCGTCAAAATTCGTTTTTAATTGCAAAATGTTGGGAGGTCGTATTGTAATCTTCACCATCGAATCTAACTCCCGTAGCTGGCAACCATGCTAGAAAAATGAACCAAAAAAAGAGGTTATCATTGTCTTATATGCTTGCTTCATTCACGATCTGGCATGGAAGCATTTATGATTTTGGTAGGTGTTATACGG
The DNA here is from genome assembly GCA_016618105.1 of Dendrobium huoshanense. NCBI lineage: Eukaryota > Viridiplantae > Streptophyta > Magnoliopsida > Asparagales > Orchidaceae > Dendrobium > Dendrobium huoshanense. Next base: position 16,326,889 of record CM028348.1, read on the forward strand.
CGATTGTTCCTTATGTTCATGATTGGAATGTTTATGGAAAAAACTGAAGCGCTTGCAAATTTTCCCTTCTCTTTAGATAATTGTTTAATCAAATAAAGACTGACTTACTTTCATTGTTTTTGAAGGTTTTAATCTCCATGCTGAAGATATTTTGCTAAGAGCATTTTAGTTTTTCATCAAGAACTGTTCTGTGAGTTAACGTGGATAGGGGATTTTCCTTATTTCTATCTTATTCTGGGAAAGAACCATGGGCTCTCTTTGCGACTTTTGTGGAGATCAAAGATCAATGGTATACTGTAGATCAGATGCTGCATCCCTTTGCTTGTCTTGCGATCGCAATGTTCATTCTGCTAATGCACTTTCAAGGCGTCACTCTCGAACTCTTTTATGCGAGAGATGTTATTCACAGCCTGCGACAATTAGATGTATTGAAGAGAGTATTTCACTTTGCCATAATTGTGATTGGAATGGACACAGCGCTTTGGCGTCATCTTCAGGACATAAAAAACAGAGAATTAGCTGCTACTCAGGCTGTCCATCAGCTGCAGAGCTTGCCAACATTTGGTCTTTTGTTTTGGAATTTCCTCCAATAACAGATTCTAGATGTGAGCAGGGAATGGGTTTAATGAGCATCAATGAGAATAGCGCCAGTACTTATTGGGGACCCCTTCCTAACAGTTGTAATGCTGATATTGCAGACGAAAGCAAAATTAATAATTTGGAGAATTTGAATAAACCGAATATTCATATTGCTTCTTCTACATCTAGTCCAACTCCAATGATATGCAGTGCTGATCAAGAAGCTGGTTCAGTTGATTCAACAACACCTAAGGTGCATGCCATTTCTGCACTTTTGAAGTTTGAAACAATTGCCTCTAACATTGAAAATCTGGCACGTCTTTGCTTTCATGTTAAATCCTGTAGTCTTTTGTTTGAGATGTGCAAGCCATGGAATGTAAGAACAAGTTGTACAAGTAAATTCATGTAGATTATTACCAGTTTTTTAACAGAAAAGTAAGAACTATTAACTATCTACCAATTCCTGAGTTAATGAACATTCCAGGCATCAGGTATAATTAGATCGTATTGTTTATGTAGGACAGAACAGAATTTGACACAAATTTAGTGAAATCATTGGATGCATTATTTGATGGATAGTCAACACATGAATCACTATATCTGTATAGCCGAATTACTTGAAAATGCCGCATGGTTGCAACTAGTGTGTAATATCCCTGACCCTGAGTAGGTAATGCGGCTGACAATAGTTCAAGTAGAACAGTTTTCATGTATAGAGTGTCTAGTGGTCTCCTTAAATAATCTGGAACCTTTCTAAGCTCCCCCATGGTAAGTGGAACAGTTTTCATGTATAGAGCGTCTAGTGGTCTCCTTAAATAATCTGGAACCTTTCTAAGCTCCCCCATGGTGCCAGCCAAGAGTGTAAACTTAATGAGCTAAAACATCTTGCTTATGTTCGGCTTGTAAATCATCATGCCGAACATGTGTCAAACGTTGACAACTACTGCTGTCGGTAACTATTTAATTAATATACAATTTCTTTTATATCTAACTTCTACTGTATATGCAATAATAAAATACAATACAACATCAAGCCTTTATCCCACTATTGATCATCTACATGAATCTTTTTTCTTCATTGTGTCCTATTAAAAGTCAAATTCTCATTTAGATATAATAAAAAAAGGTCAGTTTTAGTACTTTCTAACCAAGTCTTTTTAGGTCTACTACTACCTTTCTTAACATAGGTCAAATCTAATACATTTACTCTCCTAACTTGGTCATTGGAAGGTTGATATTTTATGTGACCAAACCATCTAAGGCGGCTCTCTCAAATCTTATCTATCATTGGAGATACTCCAACCTTTTCACATATATACTCATTTCACATTCCGTGTCTAAAAGTAAAGCACTAATCCACTTGAGCATCCTCATTGCTGTAACAATTAATTTAATTTTATGCTTCTTTTTAATGGCCAACATTTTGCGCCATAAAACATTGTAGGTCTTACCGCCATCTTTTAGAATTTTCCCTTTGAAGAGGTATTTTTTCTATCACACAACAAGTCTAATGCATTCCTCCACTTCAACCATCAAACTTGAATTATACTAATAATATTCTCATATATTTCACCATCACTTTGAACTATAATCCGGATATATCTAAAATGTGTAATCTTTTTAATTACTTGATCGCCCACAGTCACAATTTCCCCACTAGATATATTACTAGTGAAATTACACTTCATGTATTCGGTTTTAGATCTACTAAAATGAATATCTTTTGACTCGAATTTTGACCTTCATAATTCAAGTTTTCCTTCAACTCCCTCTCTAGTCTTATCAACAAGAAGAAAATCATCAACAAAAAGCATACACCATGGTACATCCTCTTGCAAATGCCTAGTAAGAGTATCCATGACTAAAATAAAAATATATTCGCTTAAAGCTGATCCTTGATGTAATCCAACTAAAATTGGAAAATACTTAGTCAAATCATCTTGTATTTAAACACAAGTAATAGCTCCTGCATATATATCTGTAATGACTTGAATATAGACGTTATTAACTCCTTTTCTAGAACTCTCTAGAGCATTTTTCTTTGAATTTTATCATATGCTTGCTCTAAATCAATAACTATCATATGTAGATCCTCCTTATTGTCTCCATATTTCTCCATCAAACATCTCAATAAATGTATAGCTTCCATAGTACATTTTACTCGAAATGAATCCAAATTGATTTTGAGAAACATTAGTACCACGTTGTAATCCTCTATAATTCACTCACTCTTGTGCACCACCTTTATTCTTAAAAATAGGAACCAACACACTCCTCCACTCATTTGACTTCTTTTTTGTCTTCAAAATAATATTAGAAAGTTTATAAGCCAAAAAATTCCTTCATCTTTTATGCATTTCTACATCTCTATTGGAATATCATCAGGTTCAACTGATTTTTCACATTTCATTTTTTTAAAGCATTCCTAATTTCTATATTACTAACACGACGATAAAAAAAATTCTATTTCCATTTAGGGTTCTAAGGTCACTAAAATTAATTGTATTATCACAATCTTCATTGAAAAGCTCAGCGAAATATCTCATCCACTTATGAGGAAAAAGATTGAAATGTTTATAGTACAATTTATCATAGAGCATAAAATGTTTTGTTTGTGTATAAAGCGTTTTTGATAGTTTTTACTTTTTAGTAGTAAAAACTTGATACAATTAGAACTTTGTGTAATATGTATATATATGAAAATAAATCTTTATTATTTTAATATATTTTTGTATACCAAACTCCTAGTGAACAAGACCTAATCGAGCTAGCTTTTGTTTGTTTTTTGGCTCATTTAATAAGCAATTTGAAAAATCCTCTTTAAGCTTGGATTGCTTAATGAGTCAGTTACATGAATGTTTATGGAGCTGAAGGTGAGGATTTTCCTAATATCATTGTTGTATGATAGAATATCTTTGGCGGTAGAAAAATTTTAGTAGTTTAACTTTCTACGAAGTTTCAATACATAAAAAAAAAGAAAAATGCAAGTGACACCAAAGTTTTTATGAAAGTGGAAAAATAAGTGCCATGTTCTAGTAGAAATGATTCTACTAGTATGAGTCATAAGTTACAAAGGATGCATTTTCTTGTAATAGGTGAATGTATTGATACAATTTAGTAGAATTAACTATTCTTTTCATGCTGGAAGTTGAAGGAACTTTGAGGAATTAGGTTTGTCTTTAGGGGATCGTTTATATTCTATTTGGTTGTTCTCCTTTGAGGATAGGAATTGGAGTAGGTGTTGATGATGTCCTTTAACTTTATTGGCGATGAAATACTTCTATATTGACATTTGCGTTGACAACAAGCATTGACTTTATAGGTGTTGATGTGCATTAGCATTATTGACAACGACAAGCGATAAAGTTAGCATACATTGATGTTTGTATTGATGATGTGCATCAGTTTTATAGGCTAAGGCGTGTGTCGACATTGTTTGTAATGGTGTGCGATGAAGTAGGTGGAAGATAGTAGTCTGACGATGGTGTAGTTGGGGGTGATGATGGTTGGGTATCCATAGTTAGGCAATAGTGGTCAAGAGGTTATAGTCGATAAATAGTGATTAGGAAGCTGTAGCCGGGTGACAACGATAAAAAATTGTAGTTTGGCAATGTTGGTCAATAGACTATATTGTCAAGGGACGCTGGTTGGATGAGCAAAATGAGGTGACAATGATCAAGAGGTGTTGGTTGAGTTATGATAGTTGGGTGATGGCGGACGGACAATGGCAGTTAGGTGATAATGCTTGTGGCGGTGATCGTCGGTGTCGAATGTTGAGTGAAGCTCTAGAGTGCTTCAGATTGCCAAGCTCTCTCCAATTTCAATTTGAAGTCCAAGCCTCTCTTCATTTGAAGAATGAGGATTTATTTATATATTTTTTAGTGATATTTAATAATTTTAGTCAAGATCTCCATAATACTCCATTAGATAGCCATAGTGATTCCTTTTATCATAGACCATTCTCCTAGCATACGTGTGAAGAAAGCAAACAAATAAAGAAGTATTTATTGATATTCATCCACTTTTAAAATTGAAGAAATGTTTATTGAGATTCTAAGAAAAGAGATCAGACAAAGGATAATGTTTTGAGGTATCGAGAGCCCCTCTAAGTTGAAGGGATTGTTCTTGCCTTAAAAAATTTAGAGCAAAATCCAAGAAATGACCAAGATGTGGAAGAAGAGATGATCTTTGGTGTGATGTCTGTAAAAAAAGTCCAATCACACCAGAGAAAATTGTTGGGAACTTCTTGTCCAGCAACAAATCAGAATAATCTCTTTCACCCTGAAAATCAAACAAAGGAACTTATGCTTATCAAACCAAAGGGAAGATATTAAAGATAAAACTCATTCTCGACTTAAGATCGCCTTTTTTTTTGGGTACGATAAGTCAATTCATACATGCACCTTATGAAGAACATGAGTGCCGTCACAGGTTTTGTCAACTACTTGTTAGGGAACCCAAGAATGGTGTTATTTTTTAAGAAAGGTGAATAATAAAATTCTGTACTTATGGTGATTGGTCAGGCTATGTAGTTGACATGAGATCTATATTTGGATGCTGCACCTATGTTTGGAGTCATTAACATGGAGAAATAAGAAAATAAAATGGTGTGGCAAGGAACAATGTTGAAGCTGAACTTAAAAGCTTGCCTAGTGGGATTTTAGTGAATAAATTTGGCTTAAGTTACTCCTAAGAAAACTTCAATGGTCAAGATTACTATGATATTATATGGTTGGTGATGATACTACTATAAATATAACACAACCCAGCCTATCATGATTGAACTAAATATGTAGAGGTAGATTAATGCTTTATCAAACAAAATTCAAATGGGGATCTCTATTTCCAACTCCGATCAGACTACCAACATCTTGACCAAAGGATTGAATGGACTCTTATTTGAAAAAATGATTGAAAAGATTCACTTGTATGATATTTTCAAACTGCTTAATGGAAGTGTTTAATCCAACTCTGTATCCTTGTACTTGTTTTTCCCTAAATGAATTCATGTTATTAGCATAAAAACTGATAGCTAGATGGTATTAATGGAGAAAAGTGTTTAATTCCAAAACTACTGTGATCCTATGGAAAAAGGGAACTATTAGAGATAGCTTTGCTTCTTATCTCCACTTCCATACTTGAGTCTTTTCCCTAAATGAATTTTGTCATGTTATTAGCATAAAAGATTGGCTGTTACTGATCCCTAGATGGTATCCTTGCTGGCTTGACTCACATATGAGCTTGTGTTGATTGTGGGATCTTCCTGTATGGCAAATCCTGTAAGAAATCATCCTCGACAGCTTTTAGATTGGCCCTGTAAGGAAGATAGACAGCTTTTAGATTGGCTCTGTAAGGAAGATAGCTGACGGTGGGCTGAAGAATAGCTGATTCCAAGGAATTCTTCAAGTATATTTAGTATTTTAGGAAGTAAAATCTGATGTAATTTTCAGATTTCCCTTTTTTCAAAGATGTGTTAATTTCTTCCCTATTTTTGTTCTTTGCAAACCCTCTTTAAAAGGACCAAGTTTTGGTCAACAAGAATAAGAAAGTTTTCCCTGTTTTTTTTTTTTTTTTTCTCTCTCTTTTATTCTCTTTTACATTGTATTTAACTGCACTCGATCACGGACATCACATTCATTCTAAAGAGAATTTTATCCTAAGAGCATGTTTAAGTATAGCGAAAGTTGTCTTATTTATTGTAGCTAAAAGTTGGTCACAATAAGGAACTTCATTTATCAACAAATATTTAAGAAATCCTTATACAAGACAGTCTATCATGTTGGATTTTGAATTTGCTTACTAAGTATGTTGCATGCAAAAGTTCCATCATTAAGACTACTTGCAACGGCATTTAAAGTTGTGCTTGGTCTATTTCTCTGCCTTTCGGCTTCATTAAAACCAATACTAGAAAATCATGAGAAAAAAAGTTTTATCCCCTGATAAGATTGTGCATGTTTTGCAATTTCCATTGTAATGTGCATTTAGTGAAGATTCACTTTTTGGTTGACTTGTAGCCTTCTAATGCTGGAATGAAAGAGACTGGAATTGACAAAGATGATTTCTATGATGATTTTTCTGTAACTGTTGACTTGAGTTTTGAGAACTATGAAGAACTTTTTGGCACATCTCATATACATTCGGAGAAGCTTTTTGATGATGTGGGGATCGACAGCTTTTTTGAAATGGAGAGTTCTGCTGCCAATTCCAACTGTCAGGGTGAATTTACTGCTGAGGTAAATTCTAAACTTCCTCTGCGACCTTAATGCTAATAGCTTCCTCCTGTTAGGAGTAAACTATATCCTATTTATCCATTTTTCAACACTGTAATTCTGTTGTTTCATTTTTCTTGTATAGAGGACTTTTGTGATCTCTGCATTTGTAGCTTCAGTTGGAGCATATGAAAACCCAATTCCAACTGTCAGGGTGAATGGACGTTTTCTGAAGGGTTACGTCCCTTGGGGTTATTTTATTTGGCTTTCTCTTGTATTTTGAGTGTGTAGACATTGAAAACGATGCATGTGAGAAGAGAAGCAAGGTGAGAGTTAGAGAAAAGAGAGAAATGTACTTATTTCTCCCAATTTTCATAGTGGATTTCTTGGCGTGGTGTGGCTCCGTGATTTTTTTCCCTATTTTGAGTTTTTCCATACTAAATTTTGGTGTCATTTACTTTTCTGCTGCTTTTACTTTCTTATTTGTTTTGTCATTGTGGTGTTTACTCATCATCTTCCCCAACACTTGCATCAATCGTATCATGATCATATATCATGGCTTCTCAAAAGTGCTTGTAAGAGAGTGATAAAGAGCAACATAGCATAAAAGCTTGATCTTCATCATTAATCACATAAACATTCCTCAATTCCCAACTGATGAATTAAACATTCAAATATGATTTAATTTTCACTGATTTTGATAAATTTTGTTGGAGAAGCTTTTCATTATGTACAAAAAATCTAGCTTAAGCCATGAATGTTCTACAGTTGTCTCCTTTTAAGATATTTTGTTTAGCATCCCCCAAACATAGCTAAATTGCTAAGAGATCATTCTCACTTATATCTATTTTTGTCTTCTTCATTCATGATTTCAAGCATCTTGTTAAACCCCATGAATGCTTCTATAAGTCCATGTTGGACTAATACATCATGCATCTTGGTTCTCCCAAGACTTTTGGTATAGTATTTTAATAAAATATTAATTTTCTATAAAATATTCTTAATTAAAAAGTTAATTTTTGACCCCTTAATTAAATGATTAAAATAATCCAGAAAATTCCTAAAATTTGAAAATTGTCATAAAACTCAAGAAATAATTAATCGTCCTCAAAATCAATTTCAAATCATTAATACTTAAACTCAAATTTAAATCTTCCCTTAAACCTTTCAACCAACCAGAACTTCAAACAACTTTAACAAATTGCCCTCCATAGGACATATCCAAACCACACGGCCTACCTCACACACTTTAGATGGTTTACTAGGACAACCAACTCTAGTTTTAGGCTAGGCCGGAGTTTACTTCTCTGTTGTATGCTGGGTTTTCGAGCTTTCACTGCATGTTGTTTGCTAGCTTAGAATTAATTAATTGTTTATTTATTTACTGCACTTTGTTGAGCATTTAAATTTCAAATATATCAACTACGTGAGATCAAATATTAAACTTCATGATTATCATATTTCTCATAACCTCTTTTTGATTTCAGTTCTTAAGACGGACAAGGAAGATGATCCAAAAACTAAATATAGAAGAGATTAAAAATCATAAAGGAGGATATCAATATTTATGTAGTTTGGCTTAAGTAAGCTTACGTCTACGTCCACACAAAGATTAAATAATGCACTAATTTTTAGAAGACATATGAAGAATTACATTCCATTCAAAATTGGAGATATTGACAAGTATAGCACTTTATCTAATTTAGTAAAAAATGATTTCTTCTGCTTAATAAAAAAATCGAGTTAGACATAAAGAATGTGCTGTTGTTGCTCCTGTCTTCGCCTCTTTATCATAGGAGTTAAAACTATTCATTTCCATGAACATTAGCTTCTTCTCTTGCTACAAATGAAATTAGTATCACGTCTTCCTTTTTGGAAGTCAAAGAACTTCATTTGCATGGATCCAAATAAATCTTCTTTCTTTTTGAATGACACCCTCATTTTCTTCCTCTTTTTCTCTTCAACTCATCTCTTTTTTGCTTCTTGTTGTAGGATACTTCAATACATTTAACCCTCACTCTAATAAAATGCTTAGACATGGTTGGTAATACACTTTAATTTAATGAAATTTTTATTTGGTAGCCATTATCTTGAAAAATCAAGTATAAATGAACAAAACTTGTTAGGTTAGTCACCATCTTGAAAATTAAATATGTATTGAGTTGTATAGCTACCATTTAAAAAAATTAAGTATGAATGATTCTGTTATGCCGGCCTAGGAGGGGCCTGCTGAACCGGTCCAACTTGGACCGGTTTACTTCTATAGCCCAAGCCTGGGGGGCGGGAACCAAGGGGGAAGGGCGGATGCCCTTGTGAGCCCAAGCAACTAATTAAATGGGTGTTTAGAATGAAATTTGAATTATGTGTTGTTTAGGAATTTTGTATTTCTCCTTCGGCTTTAATTAGTTGCTAATGCTAGAATTAGGGTTTCATCTTGAATTTGAAATCTAATTTGAGATCTAGGGTTTGTGCTTTTTGGCTCTAGGCTTTGCTAGATAATTGGAGAGTTGTTTCTTCCTCTCGAATTGAAGAAACTTGTATCTTGTATTGTTTTTCTTGTTCGTGGATTGAATAGAAAAAGCTTCCCTTGTGTTTTTCTCCAATATCCTGAAATTTCTGCATTTTTTTTGCTGTTTTCTTTCTGAAATTAGCATATTTCTCGCTTTTTTTATCGATTATTGTTAGGTTTGCTTGCGAACTCAAGTATTTCCCTAGGGTTACTTGCGAACTCAAGTCTTTCCTATCATATTCTTAAGTTTGTGCTCATCTATCATGAAAAATAAAATCAAATCTTATCCAAAATAATTAATGAAATTAGACTCCATCTCTAATAGTGACTGCTTAATCATACAACGAACACTGAAGCATTCATCAGAACATCTGCAAAGGGCCATTATTGAAAAGTTTATGAATTATGAACTATATACATGATATCAATCAATGACTATAGTTCACTTGAATTTATAGTTGGAAAGCTCGTTGCTGTAAACGATCAATGGCCATCATGAGGAACTTGTATGTTTTTATTGTCCAGATTATGCTTAACTGCGGCCATCATTCATATTGCAAGTTTGCTAATGTTAACTTTACAAGATTTGCTATCATTAGTTACATCAAGGCCTCCTACCACATTAATTTAGCGATCTCAACTCTAGCTGCATTTTATACAGATAGGCAGATGGACAAGGGAAGAGCTTATGCATTTGGTTAATGATAAAAGCTTCTGCAGTTTGGAAGATTCTTTTTCTATTACAATTAAGTTAGGCGTTATGCTAAGTGCAGAAATATTCGTTGGACTCTATACACTTAGAGACAGCACCTATTTGAAGGTTAAAAAAAAGTATAGACAAGATGAAAGTTGGTACTGCCCAATTAGATTCTATTCTGCCATGTTTTATAAGTTTAATCAAAATACAATATTAGCTATAATAGATTATTATTTCAGCATATGTGAAAATCTAAATAATCTTTCTATCTGTTGCTTATTCTTTCTTTCTTTTGCATGTGTGCTTGTGCTGTATGTTAGTGGGGTGCAGATGTTGCAAAATGCCCTTGTTATTAGCATTCTAAATTCTTTTTCCATTTTAAAATTCTCTGGTAAGGAAAGATGTATGAAGTATATTTAGTAAGATGAAGGCACTTATATGCATTGCAGAATTCTTTTGTATTGAAGCTATATGCTGAATTGTGTCGATTCATGTAATGTACAGTATAAAATCAAATTTTCAATAATCGAAAGTCTGTTATTTTTTGTTCTGTAGATATTTTTTATTTTCATCCAGGAGGAATATTCTTTTAGTTCTATCCCTTAGTCTGTATAATCTGCTGTTCAGGTCAAATCCCTGCACGCAGGATGCAGTAATGCTGTATCTGCTGATTCCGTGATGTCAACCATGGTGGCAAAAGCAGACTCGAGCATGTCTATTCCAGCAAGACAAGCTCATTCTAGCTTATCGGTTTCCTTTTCTGGTTTAACTGGTGAGAGCAGTGCAGGCGATTATCAAGAATGTGGGGTGACTTCAATGCTTCTTGTGGGTGAAACTTCATGGTATGCGGCTGGTCCTGAGAGTTCAATACAGGCCACTAACCGGGGGAATGCTGTCATGCGTTACAAAGAAAAGAAGAAAGCACGAAAGTAAGTGTGTGCCTCATAATTTATTTTGGCGTTCGGAGTAAATTACAAACTTAAGATACTTGATATATCTTAATTTCTACTGTCTCCTTTTTTCTTTCCTTTGGAAATGCTTGCAGCTGAAGTAAATCTGAATCTCCTCTGATCCCCATATGACTATCTTGCTGTCCATAGTGCCCTGGCCTACTCTGAAGGGAATTGGCTTGTGGAATTATACCAATGCTTTTAATTGTACAATTGGATATTAAGGCATTTTTCTTTCCATGAGATGAGGCATAAACCTTGATACATTTTTAGGCGTAAGCTTAATAATTAGATCATTAAATTAATAAAAATATAAAATAATAAATAAAATATTAACATCAAAATAAGATAATTAAATATCAAAGAAAGTTCATCAAAAGTTATACAAGGCTACAATCAAAATTAAATAAATAATCTCTCTCATTCCCATTTCAACATAAACAAGTTGCCTAATGTCATAATTTATGAGTTTAAAATCTCCTCCACTCTCATCATTTAGTGGTTCTTTATTAGAATCATCATTGTAGTTAATTATTTTCGGTGCTCCCTCATATTAAAAATAAGGAAATGAATTTCCAACAACAATACAAGAGGTGTTAGAGGAGAAGCAATGAAAGTGCAACTATAATTGCAATGTAGCTTGATCAAGTGTAGGTATGAGGGTTTTGCTGTTGTGAGTTTGAGGTCATGTGTTTTTCTCGAATTTGGTTTAATTTAGGTATACAAATAAGTTTAATTATATATATATATATTATAAATTCAAATTTAAAATTATCTAAACCCTAATTTTCAAGTCTTATGCATCTTCAAAATTACACTGAGGCTGCTTTGAAACCCCCACCCCACTCTAGATGTAAGCCTCATTTAGCAAGCGTTTAATGTATATGCCTTATTGGTTTTTTTTTTTTTTAAAATTGCATTGAGACGAGTCTTTAAGCAGGCCTTATGGATTGTACTGAGATGTTGATACTGTATGATTTAAGATTTAATGAACATTTATAACTGCTTGGATATTGATTTGGGGTATTGTAAAATAAAATAACATATGAAAAAACAGTGTATAAAAGAATTAATTATGTACTTTTTGATGATCATTAAAATGAATTTAGAATGGCAAAGGGGCTTGTGAAGAAACACACTTAGTGACAATGTCATTCTCTATTTGCGTTATGGTGACCAGCTTCCTTTGTAGCTCCTAAATGGAAGACTAGTCAAAATTTGTCTCGGTGAGTAGGAATGTCTTTCTTTATAGGTTTACGGTGTATTGCCAACAAGAGGTTTTGCTTAAATATGGAAGGCTAATCCATATTATATATCAGAACACCTCATTTCTGAGTTAGATCCCCCTTTTACAGTGGCTTTTCTTCTTTCCCTAAAACCAACAATACACATAACTACTATAGGGTGAGCATAAAATCCAATAGATCACACAAAATGTACCAGAGAATTCAGTACACAAGAATAGAGACAATATGAATGAATGTTGTGTAAAAAATCAGATCTTGTCAAGCTGCCGACTTATGTCAATTGGACTATTGCAGATGCGCACTAATACGTTGGTAAGTCTAGTTCCATGTTAGTGAGTAAGCAATATTATGCATGTTGAGTTTAATGTGTTTATAGTTAATTAAGCATGGTTAGAAGCTTCCTTTTCGGTCAATATGCTTAGGAGCATGCCAGAGAAGTAGTTCAGATTATGGTAACAAAACCAAAGCATATGTAGAGACAGTAGTTAGTTCGGGATTATGATTTCTTTTACCAATTTTCCTTAGTTACATCGGAGAAGTTAGAGGGAGAGTTGATTTTAAGAATCCACAATCTAAACTCCAATGGAAATATGCATCAATACATGCATGCATCGAGAATGGAAGTATCCTTCTAATATGTCAACTAAGAACGTTATATATCATCCGCTTTGAACCATAATATGTATGTAATTGTATACTTTTCACATAGATGAATTATAACTGCAATGGTTATAAGATACTTGATAATTGAATATACATCAATGCTTTATGGTGCTGAATGTTGGCCATTAAAAGAGAAGCATAATACTAAGTTAAGTGTGGCAGAGATGAGGATGCTCAGGTGGATGAGTGGCTTTACCCTTAGAGATAGGATACGAAATGAGCATATACGTGAAAAGGTTGGAGTAGCTCCAGTAGAAGATAAGATTAGAGAGAGTCGCCTTAGATGGTTTGGTCACATTAAACGGCGGCCTTCCGATGACCCGGTTAGGAGAGTAGAGGTATTAGATTTGACTTATGTTAAGAAAGGTAGGGGTAGACCTAAAAAGACTTGGTTAGAAAATATTAGGAATGACCTTTCTTTATTAGATTTAAACGAGAATTTGACTTTTAATAGGACACAATGGAGAAAAAGGATTCATGTAGCCGACCCCACGTAGTGGGATAAAGGCTTGATGTTGTTGTTGTTGTTGTTGTTGTAGCAAAAGAATTTAAGTGCATGATGTCTAATCCAGAGTATATTCCTACCAAGATCAGATCATAACATAGTAGTATATAAGGGATTGTTCAAATCTAATTAATAATATATCATAAACAAATAATGAATAGTATAATCATCAGGTGTCAAAACATAATAATGCTAAAATGATTATTCATATATAATTCAAAATATATCGCTAATAAGTATATATATATATATATATATATAATTTAGTAGTACAAAAAATAATTGATAATCTAGTATTTATTTGAGTTGATGATAATTTTTTTTTCAGAGATTTTATTGAAATATCTTAGGCATTGTTTAAACTTGCACAATATGAGGCTCGCCTTGAGGCACGCCTTTGTGCATTTATAGTGAAAAGTGCCTCAAGGCTTACGCCTCGAGTTTCTTTTATGAGGCTTGCGCCTCAACTTTGCTGAGGCTCGCCTCGTCTCACTGGCGTGAGGCTTACGCCTTACCCTTATATATGTATATATGTATGTAGATCATGGTTTAAAATTGCGCAATAAGGGTGCGCCTCAGCATAATTTTAGACTTTTAAGCCTCAAAGCCTATGCAATGAGAGATGGCATTGAGGCGTACGCCTCATGCTTACTGAGGCGTGCCTTTTGCCTCATGTTTTAGAGGCGTCCGCCTCTTAAAATAACAAAAAACCCTAACCTAATAAGATTCCACAATTGTTCTGTTTGCTCGGTACCGCTTGGTATTGCTTAGTATCACTAGGTACATGCTCGGTACAATAATACCTAGTACCACTATGTACATGCTTGGTACCGCTAGCTACATGCTCGATAACGCTCGGTATCTTTCCATACAAACGACTTACGAATTTTAAAAATAAGCAGAACTTCAAAATTACTCTTATAATAAAAATTAGGTCGAACCCCGCCATGGGGCAGTGCCTCCTTGGACTCCCGACTGCCTGGCATATTGTTGTATTCATTGCTATTTATTTTTGGAATTATATGTTAATGATATGAATATTGTGATTTGGGAAAGATAGAATTTGAGTTGAACTATATTTCATATTATCTTATTATTGGGATATTTTGATTTACTTAATATATTGTGCTTTTTATGTTTTATATTTTTTACTCATTAGTATATAAAAAATTTATCATTTTATGTTTATACAATCTTTTGATTTTAGGGCAAAACGACTTGAAGCTTACACCTCGCCTCACGAACGAAAAACGCCTCAATACCCAATTACGCAATTTTAAACATTGATCTTAGGTGGCAAAATGTAGTAGGATCGGCACTTCAATCCTTTTGAATAATAACAACCCAACCAACCTTATATCTCCCTTCCAAAAATGGAGCCAACACTACCCCTAGAGATTTAAAGGATAACCTAAGCCCACTATCCCGCACAAGGAACAAAATATATCCGGTCAGCCCTAGCCAATCTTAACTGTTGTTTGTGTGTGTGCATATATATATATATATATATATATATATATATATATATATATATATATATATATATATATATATATCCAACCAATTCAATCTAGACTGCCATCAGCACCAATTTTAGAGTCATCCATATGGATATCATTGTTCGTTTAAGCTAGAGGCATATGGCTTTCATCAATCCTTCCATTACTAGAAGCATGATGTTCAAATATGAATTTTAAAGATGCTATAGCCTATCAACTGTAGGACCAAAGTAGTCTCAATCAAGGATCTCGTAGGAGGGGGTCTCTGTTTTTCATTCTTTAGGGGAAATACTGTCGAATTGGTTTTGGATCTTATTTCACCTTTAAACTCAATTACTAATTTGAGCATTGATGGATCTTCCTATGGACAAAGTCCTCAGGTCGGTCTACTAGCTTTTTTATTTTAGTTTAGTTGATTTTATACAGAATCAAGCTTGAGTCTTAAGATCATTCGCATATCCAAATTCTACCAACATTTAAGATTGTTTCTGCCATGCAACTGATAGGAAATACTTGAGTTCGCAAGTTACCCTAGCGAGAAATACTTGAGTAAGCAAGCAACCCTAACAAGAATAGGTGAAAACAGTGAGAAAATTTCAAGATCTCTTATGAAACAGTCAAAAAAACAGTAGATTATGTTATAGGAATAAAACTAAAGGTAAGAACAAGCAAAGATGCCATTGATCATCAATTCGAGAGGAGGATCATTCTCTCCCAATTTCTAGACGATGAATCTAGAGCCCAAAGCCACCAAGAGAACTCCAAAAGAAAATAGTAATAATGCATGCCCTAACCCTAACCTCTCCTCTCTTTAAATACATATTTTCCTAATAAAAAGCTTCTTAAAATAAACATAATTCAAAATAGCCTCCAATGCTTTAGCGGCCCCCCTCTTCCCTCTCTATTTGCCGCCCTAGGAGGGCCCACATGCTTAAGCAAGATTGATTAAGGCGGTGGTTTGGTCGGTTCAGGGGGAGAACTGTAACAGCAACACGGAGCCCTCTCCCCCCCCCCCCCACACACACACATACACACATATTTTTAACTGCATTATATTTCATAGAGGTTAATCCTACTTTTTCCATAATAACATTTTCTTAACTTACCCTTATGAATATTGGCGTCTAGCCATCTGTAGATTGTTTCGTTTTTCTTTATACTATTGAATAATGCTTCTTCCTCTTTCTACTCTTTTGGATAGGTTTGAGAAGAAAATAAGGTATGCCTCTCGCAAAGCTAGGGCAGACACTAGAAAGCGAGTGAAGGGAAGATTTGTCAAAGTCGGCGAAGCTTATGACTATGATCCACTATGCCAGACCAGAAGCTGCTAAATCTACAACCTTATCCTACCATCCCGCAGCTAAACTTCCAGTTAGCAGTTTTTGATAGTTGAATCTGGCTTCTTCTTTTCACCTTTTCCTTTTTGCAATGGAGGCCCCAAGATCTTGCTGTTTGGGAAGAAAAATGTACTTTTTCTTCCTGGAGTGCAAATTTTGCTTGGAATTTTTTTTTTTCCATTGTTTGAGAAAAGGTGTTTCAGCCACTTCAGCTAGTATTGCCAGGATCCTGAACCGATCTATTGGTCATTCTCTTCTCAATTCCTCTAGTTCACACTTTCTGGATGAACTCTTAGGCTTAGTTTGGGACGGCTTTCTTACTGTTTCTTAAAGAAAATTTTTAATACAAAAATTTAGTTTTTCACTTTTTTGTACTAAAAAATTGCTTTAAGAAGTTGTAAAAAAGCCACCCCAAACGAAGCCTTAATCAGATATCCATATTGATCTATTCTACTTCCTAGTTTAACTAGCTTTCCACTATAAATGTCTTGTGTTGTTTTTGTTCATCCTCTATGAAATTTGTAAAGAATAATGTCTATTGTGAAAAATCGCTTTGTATCATTGTATGTATGTATTCAGCACGTGAGAGAGAACCATCTTTGTATCAAAGGTTTGAATAAGAGCTGGAAACTGTAAAGTTGGGCTTACTGTGATTTTTGTTGTTGTTGTTGTAGAAAAACACTGTAATTTATTATCTGGATTTCTCTCTGCTCGGTGCTGTACTATCTCAGAATAAGGCATTGGCATTAAAATGAAATATTTATCATTTGATATTTGATATCTCTGTGGACATTATAAATTATGGCATTGAGATTATGTCATACAGGTACCATCTCCTCAAGATTTTAAAAAGATTGTATTATGCCTTCTTTGCAAGAGAATGTACCCTGATGTACCCTTTTTATTGATGATATTCTTCTTGTTGACACAGAGAACAAGAATAGGAGAAATATATTTACCTTCACAGCGAGCGAGAGAGCAAGCTCCCATCATTACTTTTGATCCAACAGGTTACTTCTGATCCAACAGGCAGAACGTCATCAAAATTTCGTGACTTCCGATCCGACATGAATGGAACATTGTTGAAGGAGTCAAATAAGCATGAGAAGAACGTCGTCGAAGGAGCTGAATAAGCGTGTGAAGGGATTAAGTTTATTGATGATAATTAAAATTGGATTTAAGAAGTTATTATTACTTAAAATATCAATTAAGTTTGATTTTTTAATGAATTAACTGTAAGTTTTTTATTACATTGTGAAACAATTTCATCGAATTTAATAGCTACCTTGCCAAATAATTTTTAGAATTTGGACTTACAGGATTTACTAAATCCTACTTGTCGCGAGACAACACCTAAAGGTTTCTTTTGATCTATGAGTTGGGAGCAGAAAATCTTCCAAAAGATTTTGTAATTATTTATGATTTCTTCTTTCATTACTTTTTTTTTTAATTTCTTAAGTTGCCCAAAATTTAAAATAGGAGACTTCCTTTGAGCTATGAATTCAGTCTAGACTCTCCCGTATGACTCTAGAGAGTCAGCAGCTCCAAGTAAAAAAAAAAAAAAAAAAGAAAGAAAAAGAAACTTCTCAAAATTTAAGGTCTTTATATAAGAAAGAACTCTTAACTGCTAAGCAAGTTTTATGACCATAATTGTTATTGAAATGCAAAGTTTTATGATTTATTTACAGTTTTAATGCGATGACTAGCATACACATTGCTTCTTTTTATTTTGTATTATTGTGATATAGGACCGAGTTATATATTTATATAACTCACCCCTTTAGTTGATAAATGTTTTTTTTTTCAGATAAACCCCCTATGGACCAAATGGATGAAAGATAATGTTTTATTTACAATAGGAAAAAAAAAAAAAAAACGATGTTAAGTTCTTGTATAGTTTTGTTTTATGTATAAATTAGTTTAAATACTTCTTTTTGTAAATATATGCATTTTCTATGCCAATTATATTTTTTTCATCAAAATCCTGCATGGGGTTTTGATTGAGTACCCACACTCTGCGTGAGCAGATTCGCTCACCCACGCTCACCCATGGTCACTTTCGGGATGTCGTATCCGCCTATACCCATCAACTTTTTACGCTTATTGAACATAGTACGCCACAAACTAATGGCCTTGGGGCTTGTTGCGCTTTGCTTTGACTGCAAAGTTTCAAGCCGCATATTAAAATTTACCATGGTCGCAACATGGTTTAGTGTTGCACACTACTTTTATTAATTCATAAAAGTATATATTATAGATTCTTTATATCACAATTCCTGGCAATAGAAAGACATGAAATATAGAAATGTCAGGACTACTAACAAATCTTAAAAAAAAAAAAAAAAAAAAACCTACAAACTTGCTAGACTAAAAAAATCAACCATATATACTCCATCGACCTTTTACCTCTGCCCTCACAAGAAAATGAAATGCAGAACATCTAATAAGCTAATACAGCTCAATAGATTATATTATCCAAATATTTTTTAATAATTTCAAAACCAATAAGTTAAAATAAAGCAATTATTTCAAGCTTAATAATAGACTTATAGTAGAGTGTTGTCATAATAGTATAGGGAATTAAGCATGTTTTCAAATTCAAAACATAGTATGCTAAGCATGATGTAAAGTAGGCTGAACAAAATGTAAATAAACACACACTTATGTAGTTAAACAATAAATTGGGCTATTTATATAGTTTCAGAGATTTGCCCTTCGGACAACATTTTAGCAATCAAATCCAGTGCAATATAGTAAAATTTTACTGACTCAGAATTCTACTAAATTATCAAAGATTGTGCAGAACTATATTTTAGAGATTTAATTATTCTACAGTGCTATTTTTTGATGCCAAGGTGTGTTTCTATAATTTTAGAAAAGCAACATTGCAAAAATATTGGACATAAATTTTACTGAAAAATACCTAAATGTCCATAACTATGTTCTTTATAATATACCAGAAGTTACATGGTGATAGTTTCCCTGTTTAAAAATTATCTTAGTTCAAACACCATCATTTTATATTTTTTTTAATCAGGAAAATCTCAAAACCATCGAGTTATCAAAAATTGAGATAGACAAAATGAAACACATCTCGAGCCGAACAACTTTCAAAATTGGATCATCGGCTGAAAAAAAACCCAAGCAGCTCAAAAAGGATTCTCTCTCTCTCTCTCTCTCTCTCTCTCTATGTCACACACATTAAAAATGTAAATTTTATTTTATAAGTCATGTGAGCATTTTTAGGATTAGAAATTCCTATTCAGCATTAGCTCATTCCCTAGTGTTGGGATATTTTTCAGGAGAACCTGCAATAAGAGATGGTTGACAACCCGAGATTTACTTACAGTTGTCGTACCCCGGGTGATAGGTTCTTTTATTGTTTTTCCTAGTTGTAGTTATTTTTCTTTTAGGTGGCTTTGTCATAGCATGATTAGTTAGATGTTTTGGCCACCTTGTATATTTTGTGAATTCTCTTTTGAAATGAAATGAAATGTTTAGAGGCGCTTTTATGTTATTGAAGTCTTTTTAGAAATTTTTATTAACATGTAAGATGATTATTGATTGTTCTGAACGTTTGATTTCGTTTCCGCCTCGTTCATACGAGCTAACCGGGCCTGAATCGTGACAAAAACCCGATAACGCTGGCATCAAAGTGTCGCCAACCCAAGCGCCACAACGCCCCAAAAGAAAAAAAAATCAGATTTGCTCAAACATGCCAATAGACCATGCGACTATTTTAGATCACATGTAGATTCTCACATGCACACAGGATATTCCCAGACATATGCAGAATAGTTCAAATGTAGTAATTTAACGATTTACCTTCAATCTTGTTTGGTCAAAACGAGTTTAATAGTCCATAGACTTTGAAGGTATCACAACTCTCCCTCCTCTTAAAAATATCATCATCAATATTTCAAAGCTCATATCAGTAAAACCAATCAAGATATAACTGCATCAACTCAGACTCTTTTTCCAAAGTAGCTTCACTTTTAGTTTTGTGCTTCCACTATATATTGACCATTGAAATATATTTAATTCATAACTTCCAAATATCATTTGTGAGATTCTTTTTTGTTTTTCCCTATAACTCAATTTTGGATGTCTCACAACCTCATATGCTGATAATATGCTTCCAAAATCAGATACCTATTTTCTCATGGAAGACACATGAAATACACTATATATGTTAGATATGTTGTCAGGTAATAATAACATGTAAGCGGAATTACAAATCCTTTCAGTAACCTTAAAAGGTCCAATGTACCTCTGACTCAACTTACTCGTTCTTTCAAATCTACCGACATCTTTCATCATGCTAACTTTAACATACACAAAATCACCTACTAGAAAATTCAAAGAATAGTGCTTCAAATCATAATACTTCTTCTACCTATCCCACACCGTTGTCAATACATCTCAGATTACATGGATCTTTGGTATAGCATCATCCAGCAAATGTAGCCATAACATTAGCTTTTTTCCTACCTCTATCAAGATAAAAATGTTCTACATTTTCTCCCATACAAAGCTTCATAAGGGGTCAAACATATGCTTGAATGGAAGCTTCTATTGTAAGCAAACAATATCAAAGGAATATAATATTCTAGCTTATGCCAAAGTCCAATACACACAATTTCTGAAGATCCTCAATATATGAATAACCCTTTCAGACTGTCAGTTAGCCTATGAATGACAAGTTGTACTGAAGTGCAATATTGTACCCATACTCTACTAAACACCTCTCCATAATGCATAACATGAAGGTAAATTTATCATTATGATCATAAACAATAACCTTTGGAATATTGTGTAGTCGAATAATGTCCCATATAAAGATTTGAGCCAACCAGTTTACAAAATTAGTCTGTCTAACCGAAATGAAACACACAGATTTTATTGGATGATCTATCACGACCCAGATCACAAAAAAATTCATAGCAAAGTTCATTATTAAATCCTCTTATTTCCACTCATGAATAGGTAACGACTGCAAAAGACAACAAGGTCATCGATGCTCTGCTTTCATTAACTGACAAGATTCACATTTCGAAATAAAATTCATCATATATTTTTTCAATTTGGGGCACTAAAACATACCCTTCATATCATCATTACATCTCATTTCTTGCCCGATGAATCATATAGTACGAATAATGTGCCTCTTGTATAGTATGAATAATGTGCCTCATGTAGAACCTCCGTCTTCATATCTTCAACAGTAGGGACCCACAATATATTATTGCAGAATATATCATCATAATCAGATATTTGCAGTTTTGATTTATTACCAAAATATAAAACTTGAAAACAGGAAAAAAAACCATGGAGTTACACCACACCAAAAAATCCGCTATGAAAAAATGTGAGAAATTATAAACATCTTCATGCTCTTACTATCTTATTCATTCTACACTCAACTCCAATCTCCAGACATGAATACAAGAGTTTTCCCAAGTTACACACGTCTCTTCAATTGAATACAACTCTTAAAAACGAAGAGAAAACATACTCAACTAACACTTATTGCAGCGATGTTGTATCCGGATTGCCTCGACACTGAATTCTCTGTCTCAAAATGAGTCTACAGTGTTGTGCTCAAAGCGCCTCGATGTCAAGATCTCTTTCCAAAGGTGATATATTCACAATGCCACAAACATTGTACTGACAAAGAAGTTTTTTCGGTGAAAGGGCCCCAAAACCCTCAAGCAAGGGGGGCATTGCCCTCTTATGACCCACCACCACGCGCCTTATCGAGCTCGACAGACATAATTGAAGTATAGTCAATAGTATTTCTCGATTGATCGAAACAATAGATTCCACACAAAACTAAAACCATTCTCATCAATTTGTCATGATTATTAGAATTAGGCTCTCTTGATTAGATGAACTGGGCCTGACACTTAGCAAATTTGGATCATAATGGAGCAATCATGCACACTTATCTACTAAAAAATACCAAATATTATGGTTAAATCATGTATTGGTGATCACAGGTTACCCAATTTGTTGATTAGTTGGCTAAAAAGCATTTATTGGATAATCACATTCGCGCCTGATCAAGGCGATTGTAATTCAGATCTTCTTCTGTACCAATACAAATTTTCTCCGAATACTTATATTGCCCTAAATAATCTAATTTGATTTAGTGATCTGCTTTACACATTTCTCATCGTCTCCCTAGTCGGATCAAGTCCGATCCATGCCGGCATGGATGAGGCTCACGAGATCCTGCTGAGCTCCCTGAAGAGCTCTGGTGTATCCCTTCCCGTCGGTGTCTCCTCGATCAAAGATTCATCCTCGGCTGCTCTCGTCTCCATCTGCGCCCAATCACTCCGCTTGATCCTCGATTCTGAACCCTCCTCCTTTCCCACCTCGCTTCCTACTGCAACAGCAGAGCGCTTCAAGATCTGCGCGGAACTCGCAGCGGCGATCAAATCTCTTGGTTACAAAGATGAACTCGGCTTCCACCAGGTACCTCGATCACTCCATCGAGTCATTTTGCTAACTTTTCATTTTTCTAAAGAGTGGACATTATCGTGGTTAGTTGGGTACCTTATTCCACTCTTGGGCATTATGTAGGGATATAAATGAATCTATCAAATTTTATACAATAAAGCATTTTCTTTTCCTTAGCAATCATGACAATACTACGACTTTTTGTACCTGTATTGTCCAGTTGGATTTTACGTTGGACGCCATATATGATTACTGTTTTTGATAAAATTAGGAAGGATAGAGAGAAAAGTGATTACGTTTTGAGAGGAACACCTATTGAAGATAATGTTTTGGAAATATGTTTAGGTATTTTGGGCATGAATAACAGAAATTGGAAGATTCACCAATAGACCAGGAGGATAGAATTTCTATGAAAAAACGGTAATGAACACATTTATTACTCAATAGAAATGAATGGTGAATAAGGATTCAGAAAGCTGACATTGAATAGCTGGTATGAAGCGAAAATGGCTAGTTGCGCAATCAAATATAGATTACGTTTTTCTTTTCTTGGGTGAAAAACTCTAGATGTTGCTTATGATTCCTTTCAAAATCATGATGGTTTCATTTGGTGCTGCTTTCCGCTTTTCTATTGCTTAACCTTTCCAAAAGAATTTTTCTTGACCGGGAAGTATTTTTTGAAAATTCTCATTTTGCACATGCACCTTGTTTATGACTTCACAAGCATATGAACTGAATTTTGAAGTAGCTCATAATTCTATGTGCAAACATACAACAAAAATAACAAGATCAAGCCTTTATCCCACTAAGTGAGGTCGCCTACATGAATCCTTTTTCTCCATTGTGTTCTATTAAGAGTTAAATTCTCATTTAAATCTAATAAAGAATGGTCATTTCTTATATTTTTTAACCAAGTCTTTTTAGGTCTTCCTCTACCTTTTTTTAACATAAGTCAAATCTAATACATCTACTTTCCTAACCGGGTCATCGGAATGCCGCCGTTTTATGTGACCAAACCATCTAACCGTGGGTCATCGAAAGGCCGTCGTTCTACTCTCTCTAATCTTATCTTCCAATAGAGCTACTCCAGCCTTTTCACGTATATGCTCATTTCGTATCTGTCTTTAAGAGTAATGCTACTCATCCAATGTGCAAGCATAAATATTTTATTTCATATAGCATAACAAAAGTTCAGCATCAACATGGCTACACAAAATGAAGCCTGCGTCATTAAAAATCCTATTTGCTAGGGAGAATATTGAGTATTAGATGCATTCTTCAACAAAAATTTTGTCGGGGTCTTTCAAAATAAATTGGAGTTATTTATATGCTTGGAATTTTGCCACTTAGTTGCAGTTCATTGTTGATATGCACATGGAATACAATATAAATGTAGAACAAGTTCTCCTGGCAAACATTTTGAAAAAAAAAAATGGTTTATAAAGTAAGGTGCTTATTGCACTTTTTTCTTCTCTTTGATTTCGTGAATAGATGGACTCTCTCATGGAGAAACTCGTAATTTTTTATGAAATATGTTGATTTTCGTTCATACAATGGAACAGAAGTTCATCACGATCACAATTGTGCCAAATAAAGCCTTAAATGTTTTTCATCTCGTTACATTTGTTGCACCCTTGCATGGGGATAACATCATAGAGGCTACTTGATTCAGATGTTGTTCATATATGAATTTTATTTACACAACAATGTTATTCAAATAGCATTGTTGCCAACTAAATGCAGTAAACTTGGTTAAGTTTTATCTGCTTAAAGAATTCAACACAATTGGTTTTTCTTTCTTTTTTTTTTTTTTTGCTTATCAAATGTTACTTTTTGAAGTAGAAACTTGTTGTTTGCTTTTAAATATTTGAACTTGTAGGTATGCTATTTCAAAAGGAGATGGGTCAATTGTAAATCAACATTCTTCTGCATTTATACATTTCTATGTTTACATTCTCCTGATGCAGGTTGTGATTTTCTATTATATTCTTGTGATTTTTATTACGATATTTGAAATGATCTGGCAGTTTCTTTACCCATCTGATGAGGAATCATATAAGTTGGTGAGATTTCTGGTCGAGAGGCTATCCAAAGAGTCTTCTGAAGGCAAAAAAGTTGACACGATTAGGTCAGGCAAGTAAAATACTGAAAATATTAAAACTTGTACCAGTTGCTTCAGAGGTATATAAAAGTAACCAGAAGGGTACAACCGTATCTTTAAAGTTAAATGTGTTCTTAAATAGATTCTGGTATGGCCCCAGCACAGTTAATCAGAAATAGTTCTGAATCTGAGAATTCAGGATCAAATTATAAAATGAACTTTTGCCAAGAGGGAACTTCTTCACATGATCCATCTGTTGGAGATAAAACTTCATTTATGAACCTGAAAGAAAATGGTCTTTGCAACAAGAGCATGTTTTCATGATGAACCATAATGCAAAATTTGTAGTTAGCACTATGGCTTATGTTCATTTGCATTTTTCTTTGCATCTGTGATCTTATGACACTCCTTATAAAATTTAATATTGGTTACAACAAAGTTTATCTTCAAGCCCAAACCCCAACCCTAATCCTAACCTAGCCGCTGGCCTCACCTTCCTCCCCTTGCCTCCAAAATTCAAATCCCTAGTTAACACTTTCCATTTATTAAACATCTTAAATTAGGAAAGTGTCATTCCTCATCAAGGAATGTCATTCCTTTCCCTCCCCTTGTTTGAAATTCAAATTGCAAAACCCCAAAATCCCTCCTAATAAAATCTGAAATTTCTTTTCAGATATTGGAAACTTCCCCTCCCCTTCTCCATTACCCGCCGGCCCCTGTCAAATTCACCAAACGACATCCTCCCTACCACACTTTTCCAAAATATGAAGTTTCATGTTCAACTTTCCTTCTCTATTACATGACGGATCCTGAACAAGATCACGGATTTGTTTATGACGATCAAGGTCACGTTGATATCCTCAACTCACCGTTCATCAACCTCAACTTGGAGATTGACCAAACGGTAGAAGAATATGTAAAGAGGATCGTCTTCACCCTCGCCGAAGCCATCGAAGACCAACTCTCCTCAGTGCTTCGGCAGATTATTTCCAAACCCTGACGAATGTGAACTCGTCCTCCAAATTTTATATCTTCCTAATTACTCTCAATTGCGGTCATAATTGATTCATAAAGATTGTGTTAACTCCCTCCGCTAAGCCTAGTAATCTAGAGAGTAAGTGAGTTGACTCACATGGTACTTAATCTCATTGTTAATTTAAGTTTTTCTTGTTGAAAGTCCTTTGTGTATGTTATGCTTAACTAATTGATTGATCTTAACTTCTAGTTGTGTGACTTGGCCTAGGCTAGTTTCACCCATCTCTTATTTTCTTTCATTGTTTAAATCGCTACAAGTTTAATATTTAATATTGCTATCATCTAACAACGTGCAATTTCTTATTTAATATTGCCTAAGCACTTAAGTCCTACATCAGGTATTCACCTTGCATGCTAAGACATTGTATTTAAAAAAATTGAGGGCATTCATGACATATTGAAAGCTCTCTTGGATTTGGCAATCAATATACAATCCATTGAGCTACACATCCAAGAACTTGATGCAAAGGTGAAAAGTAGCCAGCAGAGAGTTATGGGATTGAAAACAAAGAGGGAGGGCGTGCTTTTATTTTGTCCATAACGATTTTTATTGCATATGATAGTTAAAGTTTTTATCATGTGTTTGATTTTTTGTGGCTAAATGGACAACGACTGTCCGTTTAAAGGAAGTTCGAGGGGCTAAATTTTAATGTATAATTGCATTTCTTAGTTTCTTATATAAGATACAGCATCTAGTATACACTATTTAATCATCCTTATTTAATATCATGGTCTATTCAGTAGCATTGTCTGCGACTCCAAGAATTGAAGAATGATATTAAAGTATCAGTATTAGTTTTGTTTTCTTGTATACAGTAGGTCTAGCATTTTACCCTAGCTTCTCTAAACTTCAATATTTTTCTCTTCTAGCTCTTTATTTTGTCTAAAACAGTTGTACGTGTATAGTTCCTTAAATTCTTTTCTTGTTACATAATAAATTTTAAATGTTCACTCAGCTCAATGTTTCCATGCTTCCTTCAATTTGAATTGCTTCCTCCTACCCTGTAGTTACTTGCGTGTGGAATGCTTTTGATGAGGACATCGTTTAGAGATTTAGACACGTGTGCCGGCGACGGAATCGTAGATTGACGGCTACGATTCAGCGTCTCTACTTTTGATGCATTATGTTAGTTTTGTTGTTTTCTGAATTTATCCCTATGGGGATGTGTTTTGTTATTGTAGCCCGGAGGGTAATTGTGTACTTTTCTTTTTTCATGTTTGAGACCTATATATAGTGATCCTATGTGTGGTAATAGGATGATGAATGATTAAATAAAATTTTGTTTTGTCTTCTTCTTCTTCTTGTGAGTGCACTAGAGAAAAGAGAGAGCCCAACGTGTGGGCAAGCGCAATACCCACCAGTCACTGGAAGAGTCCATGGCTCATAGTCTTCTTCTACGTTCTCTATTCTATCTTCGTTATCACCCACCGGCTTCTTTTTATTCTTCCACCTTCAATCTGCAACCAAAATACCTCCCTTTGATCCCACCTAATTCCCCTTCCAAAACCCCACCCGCCGGCCTAGCCCTCGGCCTCCTCAACCCGACGCCAAGCCCACCTCCTCCCTCCTTGACCGCCGATCCTATCCTCATCCCAAGTCATTATGATGATTTCAATCATCATAATGACTCCTTAAATTGGCTTTAGCAATAAAGGAAGGAGTTAGAAAATTTTGAAATTCAAATTTGAAACTAAAAAACTTTCCATATTTACTAAATCCTAAATAAGGAAAGTTTTCAAATTTGAATCCAATCTAAATTTAATTTAGAGAGGATTTATTATTTTCCCTCCTAATTTGCCTTAGCTTGTTTGGAAAGTACTTAACTCCACAATCCCCACACCCCTCTCTCTTGATACCTCCATCCCCATCAATGGGGATTTTCCCCTTTTGCTTCCTAATGAGGCCCCATCCCTATTTAATTTGAATTCAAATTTCAAATTAAATCCCTTCAATTCTACTTAAAATCTGAAATTAATTTCAGATTTGGATTAAAACTTCCCTCCCCTCTTCAACCTAACCTAAGTCCTCTCATCTAAGCCGCCCCTCTCTTCTCCCCACCTTTGGCCACCCTCTCCACTTGTGCATCCTCTTGAGAAAACCTAGTTTGCTCATGAATATTGAAACCAAGAGAAGAAGGCAAGTTCCTCCTTCCTCGTCATTGGTATATGGTCGATCCTGAGATCGATCACGGCTTTGCCTACAATGCACAAGGAGAAATCGATATTCTACTTTCTCATTTCTACGAACCGGATTGTGAATACGACGACTCGGTGGAAAGCTACGTCAACCACATCCTCTTTTCCCTCGCCGAGACGATTGAATTCCAACAACTCCGAGCACCTTGGCTTTTCAGCTACTTGTCCGGCGAACAAGACCTTACGGGCTACTTGTCTCGTGGTAGCGTCATTGGGATTGCTTCTACCGTTCATCCGTTAAACCAACCTCAAGAGCGAGTGAGAAGGAACTCATGGTGACTATACCTTGATGTTACTGTGGGCTCCGAAAATTCGGCCTCGGCCTCCGCATCGCTTTTCTTATTCGGCGAGGGAGTTTTAACGAACTATGTTCCGAGGTAAATTTTGGAAGGCAGATGGGTTTGTAGATAAGACACTACCCAGAGATTTCGCCCTCATTTTGTGAGGACTTTATGATCTGAGTTCTGGTTTCCTATAGGCGCAAGCCCCTATAGTTAATTACCCCTCCCGATCACGAGAGAGAACTTTCGATTAAGGCTAGTCGTCAATCAGATACGTAGAGTGTACGTGTTATCTGGCATATAGTAGCAGCAATGGATTTTGATATTGGTAGAAATTGGATTTGGAAATTGGGTTTGGAAGGGTTTGAAAAGTTTGATATTAAAAATAGAAATTTCACCATCGTGCACTTAAAGCGGATGGTGGGGGAATTGATGATAGACCCGATCAAGATCCCATGGTTCCATCGTCCCGGGCCATCGCGGTCCCTGGTCTACTTAGTCAGAGGAGGTAGTCGACCCAACCTGACAGAAGGATCCTTGTCGGCAGCCATGGGTTGCTTCGTTCAAGGGGACCTTGTAGACCGGGGTTGGATGTTTGTCTAAGGGGACAAATTTGAATCCACCTTAGCTAACAGAGGGCTTTGTGCCCTATCGATCATATCCTATTGATTCATATCTCAAGGATTTGATGCCAATAAGGAGCGTATTGGCTCTGGCCATAACCGAGATATCGTGGTGCCATTTGGCGGCGAAACCACGCGGTTCAGAGGGCCCCGGGTCGTCATAACCGTTTATCCTGCGGTGGCCATTTAGCGGCAGACCGCCGGTTAGAGGACACGTACCACGTCTTTACTGGCAGGAGATTGTTTGAGAATGGATCCTAGTGATATTTTCGACTAGGCATTTGGCTCTTTGTGAGCAAAAGTAGATTTTGATTTGTCCACCCCGGCAGACTGTTGCGGAGGGTGGATGGATTTTGCTTTGAGTGATTGATGGATTGATTTCAGATTTAAATATCTGGGCTTTGAGATTTGTGGAGCTTTGGATTTGGACTTTTTGATTTTGATTGGACTTTTTGGGAGGCATTTGAGAATGCCTGAAATTAACCCCTCCGGTTGAGATCATCATTCAACACGGCCATCATCGGGGTGACCTCCAGGTCACTTGAAAAATATTTGGATTTTGTATAGGTTTGAGGGCATTTTGAAATATTTTGTGGACCCCTCCGGTTGAAATAAGCAATCAACACGGCCATCATCGGGGTGTTTTGGGATCATTTCCATTTGATTGAACCTTGTCGACCCTATCAACTTATCGATAGGGGATCGGGTTTCTCGTAGGCTTTGTGCCTTTTGTTTAGTGAATTCTCTTGATTTTAGGCTTTGAAGGCCTAAAAAGAATGTATTTAGACAAATACACCGGTCGCTACAACCGTGTATTTTGTTAGGTAGTTCGAATCTTGTCGACTAATATTGATCCTTATAGAAGGATCGGATTCGAACTTGAATTCACTTGTCAACCCGCGCAGCATCCCTAAGCGTCACGTGTGTATCAATAACACGCTCGTTGGGGCCCATGCGGGTTGAGATTGTATTTACCCCTTGTGTACCTATGTGTATACAAACTAAGGTGCACGTGTAGGGGTACTTTGAAATAATTATAGACGCCTTCTGTCTGCTTATATCAGTGTTGCAGATCCGGTGGCGTTGAGTTGTAGATCGTAGACGCCTTCTGTCTGCTTGTATATGTGTTGCAGATCCGGTGGCGATTTGGTCTTGATGTTGACCCCCTCCCCCTTTCTCAATCACCGGGGAAGAATTCTTTTGGACTTTGAAGTCCACTGATTGTCATTTCACTTTGAGAAGATCTCTTTTCAAGATATTTAATGTAATGGACTTTTTCGTACATCGGGTTGCCGTTGTACTCGAAATACTTGAAGATCTTGATCACCGTTGCTATAGGTGATATTCATACTTGTGCCCACAGTGGTTCGTCGTGACTACGATATATCCACTGTTGTTATCCACAAGTTGTTTGTGGCCATTTGCATTTGTAAGGGATCCATACTTGTGCCCACAGTGATTCGTCGAATTTGCAACACACTGTTGTTATCCACAAGTGGCTTGTATGTATTTGCGGAGACCCGTTGTATTCACTACGAGCTCCTGGAACTGTTCGTAGGAGAGCCATTGTCACCAGTATCAAATCCACCTTTCACCAATCTCAGGTGGGTTTGATGATTGCACTTGTTTGTAGGGGACGAATTCTCCGTCATTGGTTTTCCCGTATCGCTATCTCAATCAACAGGCGTTGTGAGATTGTCGTAGGAGTTCATACAGATGTTCTTGTAGTTTGAATTTTCTCGTGTATGATACGAGTTTTGCTCTTTGCATATGTTTGAGTCCGGATTAAGTCTCATTTAGACTCGAGTTCATCGAATCCAAAACTCTCACTTGATGTTGTATAGCATGAGTTCAAGAACGGGTTTAAGTTCTTTGGCCAGGTCAAGTGCAATTCTTATCTAGATTCCTTGTTCCCCTCTTGATTTCTGACTCCATTCAAACTCAAACTGATTGTTCAGGGTCCTTTGAAATTCTTTGCAAGTTCATTTGGATGTTCAATTTCTTTTCCAACTCAAGTACTCGCTTGAGTTTGAATGTTTGAATCATTAATGTTCAGTTTGAGTCCAGAATGCAAGTTCAAGTATAGGTCCCCTGCAGTCCTTGCAAGTTATATTTTAAATTCATATTGAATTGGCTTTGAGTTCAATTTTGATCTGAATTTGATTTCAGTTTGATTTGATTTTATTTTGATTTGCTCCTTTAGAAATCATTTGAGTTTTGTTCAGGTCCTCTGCACATGTCCAATCAAGTTCAAAAGGTCCACTGCTCTTTCTCATTTGGTCCAGATCTTTTGTTCTTTTGAGTTCAAAAACAGGTCCGAATGTAGTAATATTTCACCCGAAATTTCGGCAGCCTCCCGGCGTCTCCCCCGTTCAGGGGAAAAACTACGAGAAAACTGGGCCTTCCCACCACAGCCAATAAAGGCGTGCATGGTAGGTGCCCTCTTTCGAGGACACCTCGGCCGTGATTTTTCTTCCCACCACGGCCAATAAAGGCGTGCATGGGGTCTTTGACGGTACCTGTTACAAGAAGAAGAGCAGTTGCTTTCCCCCCGCACGGGGGTACTTATAAATCATTCCGGCCGCGCAAAGAAAAGGGAACACCAGGCTCACCTAGCCTCGCCGTGTGCGTCGAACCGGTTTCCCTCCTACCACGGCCACTAAAGGCGTGCTTAGGTGGTTTGCCGGTCCGACACGCATGTCGAGACAGGAAGGCGTGGGTCGCTCTCTTACTCCAACATAGGTGTCGTGCCGGTTGCCCCTCCTACCACGCTCAATAAAGGCGTGCATAGGTAGACCGCCGACCCGACACGTTAGTCGAGATAAAAGGGCGAAGGTTGCTCGCTTACCTTATCGTAGGTGTCGCGCCAGTTGCCCCTCCCACCACGCTCAATAAAGGCGTGCATGGGTAGACCACTGACTCGTCACGCATGACGAGGTAAGAAAGCGAGAGGCGACTGTTCGCCTCGTCGTAGGCGTCGGACCGGGGTCCCATCCCACCACGCGCAATAAAGGCGTGTATAGGCGGTTTTCCGGTCCGTCGTACACATCGAGGACAAAAGCCTGAGTTCAGAGGGTTATACCTTCGGGGCCGGTGGATCGGTGGACCGGCGGTGATGATGGCTCAGAGACCGAGGCGGGAGAAGGCAAGAGCATTTTTCTTATTATTAATTATAATTAATATTAATTACCGTAATAATTAATTAATTATAATATATAATTAATCATTAATTATCAATTAATTATATTTAGTAAATTAATTATAATTATAATTAAATAATGATTAATTATGATTAATTGAGATTAATCATAATTAACCAAATAATTATAATTTATAATTAATTAATAAATATTAATTAATGATAATTAATTAATGAATTATAATTATAATTAATAATTATAGATAATTAATAATTATTATAATTAATAAAAAAAAAGGAAATCATTTTTTTTTGGATTTACGGGATTTGGCCGAGAGGAGTGCGTGAACGGGAGAAAGTTACCTTCTCAGCCGCGAGCTCCCGTTGCAGCTTCCGATCGAAATGGCGTAACTTCCGACTCAACAGGAAGGGAAGGTCGGAGAGGGAGCGGGGTCGGACAGCCAGGAAGGAGCCGAAGAAACGCGCGTTAGGTAGAAAGTTACCCTCACGGCAAGCGGCTCCTGGCTTGCTTCCGATCAGACAGTCGTAACTTCTGTTCCGACTGGAAGGGAAAGTCGCGCGAAGGAGCGAGGTCGACCGGCGTTGGAGGGAGGAGGAAGCGCACGAAAGGTAGGCAGTCGTCTTCACAGTCGGCGACCTCCCTGTTGCTTCCGATCGGACAGTCGTAACTTCCGATCCTACCGGAAGGGAGAGTCGGGGAAGGAGCAGAGCTGGACGTCCAGCGAGAGAGATTTGGGGAGGATCGGGAGAGAAAATCGCGTCAGAGGCCTTCGGCCTCGTTGCTTTCGAGCTTTTAACGACTCGAATGAGTCGTGCTAGCGATCGTGGGAGAAATGACGCGAGATCGTGCCGAGCGACGTGCGACGTGCGGTGGAACGGCGACGACGTGCGATGGCAGGGAGTAGGTAAGATTTGAAATTTGATTTTTTTCTCTTTTTTTTTTGTTTTCACGGGAGAGGGTCAACAAATGCCCCCCAACAAATGTGGTAGGCGCCTGGAGCGGGCCACGTTTGTTGCATGTTGATTGACCCTGTGGATCTCTAGATTCTCATTCTAGATGTCACACTAGGGTTTCCATTTAGTGGATATCCAAAAATTCATTTGGATGTCACACTGGAATTTCCGTTTAGTGGATCTCCAAAAGTGATTTGGATGTCACACTAAGATTTTCTTTCTCCACTTGCTCTTTCAAATGTATCCATAGATGGTTGATATCTTGTTGAAATTTTAAATATTTATTTGGGGATCTCGGCACGCAGCGCGATGTCGACCCAAATAAATATTTAAAATGCCCCCAGTCTTTAGGGACATTTGTAGATGTCGTCGGGAATGCTCTTTCTGCAACTTTAGCCAGAGCCCTGAGATTTTGATCCTTCTGTCCTGTGCTTTGTGCTGCGGACTTGGTGAAGGATTGTCTGATTTGTCTCTGCTGACTTATCAGAAGATTTGTATTCCTTCTGCCCTTTGCTTCTAGCTTTGGCGGGCTTGATGAAGGAGTAGATGTCGGTGACCTAAACCCTTAGGTTTGTATTAGGTCGATGGCGAAAAGTCATCGGTCCAGAGCTTTGTGCATAGCGGACTTGTTGAAGAAAAATTCCTTCGATCCTCGCTTTGTGCTTTATGGATTTGTTGAAGGATTTGCAGGTTCTGGATTTGATTGATAGTACCGAATGTAGGTAGTATCTTGATCCTTAACCATTTGAGAAGACTTTAATCTGAGTTACTTGAGTTCATCAGATCGGGAGAGATGGGATTTGACAGCTCTTTGTCCTCTGGTTGCTAAGATGGGGGTTCCTCTACTGCGGCCTTTCTTATGGCTTGTTGAGTAGATGGAGCTGCCAGCGATCCGGCCATATTTGAGCTTGTTGGATCCGACCTTTTACACCCATTCAGTCTTCAGACTTGAGCTATGGGAATTGTGCTCCCCAATGCTGATTTTGCTGAAGTTGATAAATTTGGAGTCATCCTTCATGGTTTTGGATTTTGGAGCCTACGAACATTCAGTAGATGTTCAAGACTCATCTTCCTTTAGAACTTTGATTCTTCGGTCATTTTGGAGAACTTTGCAGACTACGATCACTGTAACTGGTCGAGTCAAATTGGCCTTCGTTCTTCCTACAGTCCCTACTGACGGGTCGACATCGCGCTGCGTGCCGAGATCCCTAAACAAATATTTAAAATGCCCCCAGTCTAACGGGGGATTTTGAAATGTGTTCTCGTAACACAGGAGAATTTCAAAATATAGAATATATACGCCAATAAACATGTATGAAAATATAGCGTATTAAACATGACATCTGCCTGAGCAATTCATGCGTAGTATTTCTTCAGGTATCGGCCATTAATCGGCGGCATGGGCCTTTGACCATTCAGATCGATCAGTTGATAAGCTCCTCCTTGAAATACTTTCTCGATGACGAAAGGTCCTTCCCAATTGGAAACGAATTTGCCACCAATTTTTCTGCGTGGGATGATTGGCCTTCTCTGCACCAGGACCAATTCCCCTTCTTGAAATGATCGAGGACGCACCATTCGATCAAAAGATTTTGTCATTCTTGCTCGGTAGATCTCCAAGTTTTGCTGAGCTTGTAACCTGAATTCATCGAGTGCATCGAGCTCATCCATTCTTAGACGAGCATTTTGTTCTTGAGTCAACTCATTCTGGACGGCAACTCGAAGAGATGGAAGTTCAACTTCTAGTGGCAGTACGGCCTCAACTCCAAATACTAGAGAGTAAGGAGTGGCTTTGGTCGGTGTTTTGTAGGTCGTACGATATGCCCACAACGCTTCTGCCATTTTCGTATGCCATTCCCTTTTGTTCTTGGTAAGAATTTTCTTCAATAATTTCACCAGTGTCTTGTTGAAGGCTTATGCTAAGCCATTTGCTCTTGGATAGTAAATGGAAGAGTACCGCCAATCAATTTTGTGCCGATCAACAAACTTATAGATTTTTGTACTTTTGAATGCAGTTCCATTGTCTGAAATTATGCGACGTGGCACACCGAATCTGTAAACAACATTATGGGTGAAGAAGTTAATCACGTGCTCGGACGTAACTTCTTTAAATGGGACTGCTTCTGCCCACTTTGAGAAGTAGTCGGTTGCTGCCAAGATAAAGCGGTGTCCTGCCGATGAGGGCGGATCTATCGGCCCGATAACATCAGTACCCCAACATTCAAATGGCCAGGATGCTATTGTAGGGTGCAGCAGATTTGGCGGTTGATGTATAACATCACCGTGGATCTGGCACTCGTGACACCTCTTAGCATGATTGATACAATCTCTGACCATGGTCGGCCAATAGTAGCCCATTCTTTTAATTTTGATTGCCATCTTGGGACCTAATTGGTGTGCTCCACAAAGTTCTTCGTGAACTTCTGCTACCACCTTATCAGCTTCTCGAGTTCCTAAGCATCTTAGCCACATTTGATCGAAAGCACGCCGATACAATGTGTTGTTGACGAATGCATATCGTAGCGCTCTCTTCTTGATTTGAGCAGCTAGTGATTTGTCTATTGGCAATTTACTTTCTTTAAAGTAATCAATGAAAGGAAGTCTCCAGTCATCTTCTTCCTCGACATCTAGACAATGCCACCATGATTCTGAAGCTTGACTGGCCTTGCGCCTTTTCTTAGGAACTTGTTGTTCTTCAGACTGATCTTCAACATCAACTGGTTGGGGAGATTGAGGATCAACCGGAGTTGCATCCTGTGGGCTTGAATTTGGTATTCCCTCTGCCTGCGGGAATTGTAATAATGCTGGCTCTAGGATCCGCCGATTGTGCACCATAATTATTATAGGCCATTCGTCGTCCATATTTGCCATTTCTTTAGCCAATTTAGCAAGAGAATCAGCTTTGGCATTTTGACCTCGGGGAACTTGAGTTAACTTGACAATTGGAATTTGCTTCATAAGCTCAAGAACTCGCCGATGATAACAGGCCAACTCGAACTTGGTGATTTTGTAAACTCCCAACACTTGATTTACAACAAGTTGAGAATCACCGAAGATTTGGAGATTTTGAATTCGGACATCGATTGCAATCTCCAATCCTGCTATTAAGGCTTCATATTCAGCCTCATTATTGGTCTGAGGTTCAGTCAGACTAAATGAGAATCTCATTATGCCTCCCTCGGGCGCCACGAAAATGAGTCCGATTCCGGCTTGAACTTTCTCTAGATTTGGAGGCCGAGCACGCTTTATCGACGATGCTCCATCAAAATACATTTCCATACTCGTAGCATCTCCTCCTCTTTGACATTCATGATCTGCTCGTCAGGTAGATCGTCGTTGAGAGGTGAATCCGCAGGTATAGGATGTGCTGCAAGAAAGTCTGCCAACACCTGCCCTTTTACTGCCTTTTGAGGGACATATGTGATATCAAATTGCAGCAGTATCACTGCCCACCTTGTCAAACGACCTGTCAACGCTGGTCTTTTCATCAAGAACTTCAGCGGATCGATCTTTGATATCAAGGTGATTTTGTGAAACAGCATATAATGGCGGAGCTTCTGAACTGCGAAAATCAGAGCCAAGCAATGCTTCTCAATTGGAGAGTAGCGGATTTCTGCTTCTATCAACCTACGACTGATGTAGTATAGTGCATTCTCCTTGCCTTCTTCATTATGCTGGGCCAATAATGCTCCGAGGGACTCTTCTAGTGCTGCCGTATACAGTATAAGAGGCTTCCCCGGGATTGGCGCCGCGAGAATAGGAGGATTCAACAGATATCTTTTGATGCTGTCAAATGCTTCTTGACACTCTTCGTCCCATTTGAAACGGACATCTTTCTTCATCAGTTTTGAAAATGGCTGGCACCTACCCGATAGATTCGATATGAATCTCCGAATGAAAGCCAGTTGACCTTGTAAAGAACGGAGTTGCCGAAGGTTCTTTGGAGGTGGCATCTCTATAATTGCTTTGATCTTGTTGGGGTCGACTTCGATGCCTCGATGTCGAACAACGTACCCTAGGAATTTCCCTGAGGATACCCCGAATGCACATTTGAGAGGGTTCATCTTCAGATCATATTTTCTGATTCTTTCGAACACGATCCTCAAGTCATGAAGGTGGTCTTTTCGGTCTATGCTTTTAATGACCAAGTCATCTACATAGCATTCGGCCTTCTGATGAATCAAATCATCAAATATACGAGTCATCGCCCGTTGATAGGTGGCACCAGCGTTCTTCAGGCCGAAGGGCATGACTGTGTAGCAGAAAATGCCAATAGGCGTTCTGAACGATGTATGTCTTTCGTCTTCATGCGCCATTTTAATTTGATTGTAGCCCGACGATCCATCCATGAAGGAGAACATATCGTAGTTGGAAGTGTTATCAACTAGGAGCTCTGATACCGGGAGCGGAAAGTCATCTTTCGGGCATGCCTTATTGAGGTCCCTGAAGTCGATGCAGATACGAATCTGACCATTCTTCTTCTTTACGGGGACGATATTTGCAATCCAGTCAGCATACTTCTCTTCTCGGATGAAGCCTGCTTCTATGAGCTTTTTCGTTTCTGCAATCACCTGCTCTTCAATCTCCAATCTCATTCTCCTTGGAGCTTGCTTGACGGGTGCTGCATCAGGCTTGATGGCCAATTTGTGAACTGCCACATCAGGGGATAAGCCAGGCATCTCAGCATATGTCCAGGCAAAGCAGTCCCTGAATTCACATAGTAGCTCTTTTATTTCTTCTACTTGATCTGTTGGTAGAAAAGAACTAATGAAGGTTGGGCGAGGGTCTTCCTCAGTTCCCAAGTTGACTTCTTTTAGCTCATCCATAGTTGCTGCCTGCCCACCATCTTCTAATTCTTCTGGTGCAGGCTCAGCTTCTACGGGTTGATCATCATAAGCATTGGTTTCGTATGTTTCTTCAGCACCATCATCATCGGATTTGATTTCTCCGCATGTGATTGCTTGACAAGTCTCTTTCCGGAGGAATTTTCTTTTGATGAATCCAATGCCTTTATATGCATCTATATCCTTTCGTCGTAATGGACGCGGACTTCTCCCATACCAGAGGCCCAAGCTTGTACGGAGCTGTCGTTTGGTAGTAGGAATATTGATTTGCTTTCGTAGCATTCTTTGAATATTTTTAGTATTGAATTTGGGTAGCCTCGTAGGAAATAATTCCTCGGAGTCGAGGATCATGCAATCCCAGTCACGATTCTCTTCTTCACGAACTCCTGTAGAATATAGCACATTCTTTGGCACAGTCCCATTTTTACGGGGAGGCAGATAAAGAGTGGAGAGTTCTTCAATTTTATGAACCTCGCGCGAAGTGATTTTCTTGAAATGTTGCAAGGGAACACGTGTGGCTACGAGTATGCTGTTCGAAATTGACAGATTGTCTATTCTTCTGGAGAACACACTCTGCACTGAGTTAATGTAGATTGAGTCGTAGTCATAATCATCATTTGAAAATTCAATCTGCCTACTCCATTCATCCGTGGACCGGCATATTTTTCGAGATTTGGCAGGAGTAACATCATATTCATCCGTGTCACTCCCAAGATGATGTACATTCTTCTTTTGTTTAGAAATGGTTGGTGATTTGGGAAGAGTTGGCGCTGTCTTCTTTCTCCCCACACGCTTCTTCTCATCTTCTTGCTTGGGTTTCTTTGCAGCCTTAGAATTTGACGCCCTAGCCTCAAGAGAACTTGACGACTTTTGCTTCTTTGGCATGAAGTACTTTGCATCTTCATAAACTGTTACTTCATGTACTGCAAAGGGCTGAATATCGCCAGAGATCCTGAATTCTTCTCCTTCTCTGAGATACTTCATGTACTGGTGTAATGTTGAAGGGACAACACCGTATTCATGTAGCCAGGGGCGACCCAATAACGCCTTGAACGAAGTGTCCGCATCAATTACATGAAATTTGGCTTCCGTATGGAGTTCCCCAAATACAAGAGGAAGCATGAACGAACCAAGAGTTTTCTGCCCTTTCTCGTTAAAACCATGCACCATCAACTTATCTTGCCCAAGATGTTCCACATTGAGGCAGAGGGATCTCAGTGCCTTAAGGCTCATAAGATTTACGGAAGATCCGGGATCAATCAAAATTCGAGTGATCATCATACCGTCATTCTCTGCTGTAACATACAAAGGGCGGTTGTGATCTGCCGTTCCAAGCATCATATCATCCTCGGCAAAGGTGATGATTGGCTCATTCCGAGCTTGCAAGACTTCCGTCAAGTTGCGTTCAGCAAAATATGCCTCATATCTTTCGGGGTCCTTGAGAGCTTGGATCAAAGTATCGTATATGCTGAGTTGTGCTGGGATCTTCCTCAAGTGAGATAAGATATTGTAATCTATCCCCTTAGATGAAGTCTCTTTCTTCTTGGAGTCATTTAGGATAATATCTTCATTGATAATTATCTCTTTTCCTTTATCTTTGTTAGGAATCCCCTTCTTTAGTGGAGTCGCCAGAAATCTGTGGGCTCCGAAAATTCGGCCCCGGCCTCCGCATCGCTTTTCTTATTCGCCAGAAATCTGTGGGCTCCGAAAATTCGGCCTCGGCCTCCGCATCGCTTTTCTTATTCGGCGAGGGAGTTTTAACGAACTATGTTCCGAGGTAAATTTTGGAAGGCAGATGGGTTTGTAGTTAAGACACTACCCAGAGATTTCGCCCTCATTTTGTGAGGACTTTATGATCTGAGTTCTGGTTTCCTATAGGCGCAAGCCCCTATAGTTAATTACCCCTCCCGATCACCAGAGAGAACTTTCGATTAAGGCTAGTCGTCAATCAGATACGTAGAGTGTACGTGTTATCTGGCATATAGTAGCAGCAATGGATTTTGATATTGGTAGAAATTGGATTTGGAAATTGGGTTTGGAAGGGTTTGAAAAGTTTGATATTAAAAATAGAAATTTCACCATCGTGCACTTAAAGCGGATGGTGGGGGAATGGATGATAGACCCGATCAAGATCCCATGGTTCCGTCGTCCCGGGCCATCGCGGTCCCTGGTCTACTTAGTCAGAGGAGGTAGTCGACCCAACCTGACAGAAGGATCCTTGTCGGCAGCCATGGGTTGCTTCGTTCAAGGGGACCTTGTAGACCGGGGTTGGATGTTTGTCTAAGGGGACAAATTTGAATCCACCTTAGCTAACAGAGGGCTTTGTGCCGTATCGATCATATCCTATTGATTCATATCTCAAGGATTTGATGCCAATAAGGAGCGTATTGGCTCTGGCCATAACCGAGATATCGTGGTGCCATTTGGCGGCGAAACCACGCGGTTCAGAGGGCCCCGGGTCGTCATAACCGTTTATCCTGCGGTGGCCATTTAGCGGCAGACCGCCGGTTAGAGGACACGTACCACGTCTTTACTGGCAGGAGATTGTTTGAGAATGGATCCTAGTGATATTTTCGACTAGGCATTTGGCTCTTTGTGAGCAAAAGTAGATTTTGATTTGTCCACCCCGGCAGACTGTTGCGGAGGGTGGATGGATTTTGCTTTGAGTGATTGATGGATTGATTTCAGATTTAAATATCTGGGCTTTGAGATTTGTGGAGCTTTGGATTTGGACTTTTTGATTTTGATTGGACTTTTTGGGAGGCATTTTAGAATGCCTGAAATTAACCCCTCCGGTTGAGATCATCATTCAACACGGCCATCATCGGGGTGACCTCCAGGTCACTTGAAAAATATTTGGATTTTGTATAGGTTTGAGGGCATTTTGAAATATTTTGTGGACCCCTCCGGTTGAAATAAGCAATCAACACGGCCATCATCGGGGTGTTTTGGGATCATTTCCATTTGATTGAACCTTGTCGACCCTATCAACTTATCGATAGGGGATCGGGTTTCTCGTAGGCTTTGTGCCTTTTGTTTAGTGAATTCTCTTGATTTTAGGCTTTGAAGGCCTAAAAAGAATGTATTTAGACAAATACACCGGTCGCTACAACCGTGTATTTTGTTAGGTAGTTCGAATCTTGTCGACTTCTATTGATCCTTATAGAAGGATTGGATTCGAACTTGAATTCACTTGTCAACCCGCGCAGCATCCCTAAGCGTCACGTGTGTATCAATAACACGCTCGTCGGGCCCATGCGGGTTGAGATTGTATTTACCCCTTGTGTACCTATGTGTATACAAACTAAGGTGCACGTGTAGGGGTACTTTGAAATAATTATAGACGCCTTCTGTCTGCTTATATCAGTGTTGCAGATCCGGTGGCGTTGAGTTGTAGATCGTAGACGCCTTCTGTCTGCTTGTATATGTGTTGCAGATCCGGTGGCGATTTGGTCTTGATGTTGACCCCCTCCCCCTTTCTCAATCACCGGGGAAGAATTCTTTTGGACTTTGAAGTCCACTGATTGTCATTTCACTTTGAGAAGATCTCTTTTCAAGATATTTAATGTAATGGACTTTTTCGTACATCGGGTTGCCGTTGTACTCGAAATACTTGAAGATCTTGATCACCGTTGCTATAGGTGATATTCATACTTGTGCCCACAGTGGTTCGTCGTGACTACGATATATCCACTGTTGTTATCCACAAGTTGTTTGTGGCCATTTGCATTTGTAAGGGATCCATACTTGTGCCCACAGTGATTCGTCGTATTTGCAACACACTGTTGTTATCCACAAGTGGCTTGTATGTATTTGCGGAGACCCGTTGTATTCACTACGAGCTCCTGGAACTGTTCGTAGGAGAGCCATTGTCACCAGTATCAAATCCGCCTTTCACCAATCTCAGGTGGGTTTGATGATTGCACTTGTTTGTAGGGGACGAATTCTCCGTCATTGGTTTTCCCGTATCGCTATCTCAATCAACAGGCGTTGTGAGATTGTTGTAGGAGTTCATACAGATGTTCTTGTAGTTTGAATTTTCTCGTGTATGATACGAGTTTTGCTCTTTGCATATGTTTGAGTCCGGATTAAGTCTCATTTAGACTCGAGTTCATCGAATCCAAAACTCTCACTTGATGTTGTATAGCATGAGTTCAAGAACGGATTTAAGTTCTTTGGCCAGGTCAAGTGCAATTCTTATATGGATTCCTTGTTCCCCTCTTGATTTCTGACTCCATTCAAACTCAAACTGATTGTTCAGGGTCCTTTGAAATTCTTTGCAAGTTCATTTGGATGTTCATTTTCTTTTCCAACTCAAGTACTCGCTTGAGTTTGAATGTTTGAATCATTAATGTTCAGTTTGAGTCCAGAATGCAAGTTCAAGTATAGGTCCCCTGCAGTCCTTGCAAGTTATATTTTAAATTCATATTGAATTGGCTTTGAGTTCAATTTTGATCTGAATTTGATTTCAGTTTGATTTGATTTTATTTTGATTTGCTCCTTTAGAAATCATTTGAGTTTTGTTCAGGTCCTCTGCACATGTCCAATCAAGTTCAAAAGGTCCACTGCTCTTTCTCATTTGGTCCAGATCTTTTGTTCTTTTGAGTTCAAAAACAGGTCCGAATGTAGTAATATTTCACCCGAAATTTCGGCAGCCTCCCGGCGTCTCCCCCGTTCAGGGGAAAAACTACGAGAAAACTGGGCCTTCCCACCACAGCCAATAAAGGCGTGCATGGTAGGTGCCCTCTTTCGAGGACACCTCGGCCGTGATTTTTCTTCCCACCACGGCCAATAAAGGCGTGCATGGGGTCTTTGACGGTACCTGTTACAAGAAGAAGAGCAGTTGCTTTCCCCCCGCACGGGGGTACTTATAAATCATTCCGGCCGCGCAAAGAAAAGGGAACACCAGGCTCACCTAGCCTCGCCGTGTGCGTCGAACCGGTTTCCCTCCTACCACGGCCACTAAAGGCGTGCTTAGGTGGTTTGCCGGTCCGACACGCATGTCGAGACAGGAAGGCGTGGGTCGCTCTCTTACTCCAACATAGGTGTCGTGCCGGTTGCCCCTCCTACCACGCTCAATAAAGGCGTGCATAGGTAGACCGCCGACCCGACACGTTAGTCGAGATAAAAGGGCGAAGGTTGCTCGCTTACCTTATCGTAGGTGTCGCGCCAGTTGCCCCTCCCACCACGCTCAATAAAGGCGTGCATGGGTAGACCACTGACTCGTCACGCATGACGAGGTAAGAAAGCGAGAGGCGACTGTTCGCCTCGTCGTAGGCGTCGGACCGGGGTCCCATCCCACCACGCGCAATAAAGGCGTGTATAGGCGGTTTTCCGGTCCGTCGTACACATCGAGGACAAAAGCCTGAGTTCAGAGGGTTATACCTTCGGGGCCGGTGGATCGGTGGACCGGCGGTGATGATGGCTCAGAGACCGAGGCGGGAGAAGGCAAGAGCATTTTTCTTATTATTAATTATAATTAATATTAATTACCGTAATAATTAATTAATTATAATATATAATTAATCATTAATTATCAATTAATTATATTTAGTAAATTAATTATAATTATAATTAAATAATGATTAATTATGATTAATTGAGATTAATCATAATTAACCAAATAATTATAATTTATAATTAATTAATAAATATTAATTAATGATAATTAATTAATGAATTATAATTATAATTAATAATTATAGATAATTAATAATTATTATAATTAATAAAAAAAAGGAAATCATTTTTTTTTTGGATTTACGGGATTTGGCCGAGAGGAGTGCGTGAACGGGAGAAAGTTACCTTCTCAGCCGCGAGCTCCCGTTGCAGCTTCCGATCGAAATGGCGTAACTTCCGACTCAACAGGAAGGGAAGGTCGAAGAGGGAGCGGGGTCGGACAGCCAGGAAGGAGCCGAAGAAACGCGCGTTAGGTAGAAAGTTACCCTCACAGCAAGCGGCTCCTGGCTTGCTTCCGATCAGACAGTCGTAACTTCTGTTCCGACTGGAAGGGAAAGTCGCGCGAAGGAGCGAGGTCGACCGGCGTTGGAGGGAGAGGAGGAAGCGCACGAAAGGTAGGCAGTCGTCTTCACAGTCGGCAACCTCCCTGTTGCTTCCGATCGGACAGTCGTAACTTCCGATCCTACCGGAAGGGAGAGTCGGGGAAGGAGCAGAGCTGGACGTCCAGCGAGAGAGATTTGGGGAGGATCGAGAGAGAAAATCGCGTCAGAGGCCTTCGGCCTCGTTGCTTTCGAGCTTTTAACGACTCGAATGAGTCGTGCTAGCGATCGTGGGAGAAATGACGCGAGATCGTGCCGAGCGACGTGCGACGTGCGACGTGCGGGGGAACGGCGACGACGTGCGATGGCATGGAGTAGGTAAGATTTGAAATTTGATTTTTTTCTCTTTTTTTTTTTTGTTTTCACGGAAGAGGGTCAACAGTTACGCCGTGGATTATTGTTTATTTGCTATTAGTATTATTATCTTGTTTTTCGTTGTTATTGCGATTGTCCTGCTAATCTCATTGTACTTGCTTGCCATCACTTAATCTTTTAATGGAAGTTCTAAGAATTTGACTTGAGTGTAACATAAGTTCTTAATTAGCAAAGTTCATGTTCAATATTTATTATG
Organism: Dendrobium huoshanense; assembly: GCA_016618105.1. NCBI lineage: Eukaryota > Viridiplantae > Streptophyta > Magnoliopsida > Asparagales > Orchidaceae > Dendrobium > Dendrobium huoshanense. The sequence continues at coordinate 16,371,370 of CM028348.1, forward strand.
AAGATCTAAAGCAACTCTTATTGCATGTATGTTTCACATCATCTTGGTATCAGAGTCAGGTTGCTCTTGCATGTGTTAGGTTTCAATTAGAAGTGTCCACTTGTCATTGGTAGGCCTAACTAGTTGTTCTAACATTGCAATTAGATCATTTAATACTCGCATATTTGTTGTCATTTACAATTCTGCATCATTTAGTGGAATTTTGGTGAGTCTAACTTAGTGTTTAATTATTGTCCTCACTTTAGAGACCTTCTTAAATACTTAGACAACTTAATTACCTACTGTAGTTTGTTGTCCACACAAACACTGCATCATCTAGTTGTGTAGGAGCAAAATATTTTAGTGTCTTAGTGCTGTCATTTACCCCTTTACCCCCCGTAGTGTTCCCCCAACATCTACCCATGGATCCGAAACAAATTCAGGCGACTTTAGACTTTATTGTTGGTCAATTAGGCTCAGTTACTTAGCAAATTAGAAACACCCAAACTAATTTGGTGGATTTCAGACGTCAAACGGGAGAACGCCTAGACAACATCGAACGTTTGGGAAACCCGGCAATCTATACACCTTCAAGACCTCAGTCCCCTTATGCCGAAGAGGCTCGTACTGATTATGGACCGCCTCGAGATTACTATCGTAGCAACCAAAGGCACCATCATAGGCCCATTGGGCAAAACTCACTTGGGAAGGTAACGATGTCCAACCGTTGAGAAATATTAGGATTGATGCTCCATCCTTCGATGACACCTTAGACCCCCCCCAAGTTTTCCTAGATTGGCTTAAGGGTATGGATAGCTATTTCAAATGGTATAATATTTCAGAGGCCCGAAAGGTTAGGTTTGCTGAAATGAAATTAATCGGTAGAGCCAGTCAATACTGGACTAACCTCGAATACATGCGCGAAACCCAAGGGGAATACCCCATTACTAATTGGAGGACGATGATGCAAGAGCTGAAACAGAAATACCTCCCTCCGTCATACTATCTTAGACTTTTGGACCGTTGGAATAGATTGACCGAGGGTAGCAAACCAGTCAAAGAGTATATATCTGCCTTTGATGACTTTATGATCTATTGTAGTGGTGAAGAGACCACCACCCCTGCCCAACTTCTTTCTATGTTTAGAGCCGGATGAATGGAAGATCTTAGGAATTAACTTTTTGCCAGAGGAGTGACTACCTTAGAAGCCGCTTGTAGTCTTGTGTTAGACCTATAAGATTCTAGAAGCCATACCCATTCTAGGAACCAAGACTCTCGTCCTAATCCTTTCAAATCCCCTTTTAACCAGCCTCAAAACAAGCTCACTAGCCCCATAACCGGCCGACCCACTGCTGGGTCTTTCCAACCCCACCTTGACTATAAGGGTAAAACACCTAAACGTGACACACCAAAACCTCAGCGGGAACCAAATGTTTTAGGTGTCATGGGTATGAATACATTGCCTCTCAATGTTCCAGCCCCTACAAAGTCACCATCATTGAGGAAGCCATCGAGGAGGAAGATGAACTGGACACCGAACTAGCTCATCACATTGTTGACAACGATGAATTTTTCTGTGAAGAAGATATTGATGTGGTCCACTGCCTCCATAAGATGGATCACTTAGACCTACAAGTCGTTAGGTGTGCTCTTTCACAACCTAAGTTGAGCGACGAATGGCGACGAACCTCAATCTTCTACACTTTCACCAAGATAGGTGTCAAGAATTGCAAAGTCATCATTGATAGTGGAAGATGTATTAATGTTGTGTCATCTGCTATGATTTCTAAGCTCAACTTGACAACCACACCGCACCCGAACCCTTGCAAGATTGCTTGGATCAACTCAACCGCCTTAGAGGTAAAAGATAGGAACCTGATTCCCGTTGAATTTGTGGGATACAAAGAGAAGATTTGGTGTGATTTTCTAACTATGGATGTTGGTCAGATCATCCTCGGCCACCCTTGGTTGTTCGATAGCGACGTGCATATTTATGGGAGATCAGATGCGTGTTTGAGCACGAGGGAAAAAAGGTTAAGCTCCTACCCACCCGACCCAAATCTGCTAAGGAAGAGATAAAACCCACCCTCCTTAAACCCAGTACAAGCCTAAATATGTTAATCGCCAAAGACCTAGATATTGAATTAGAATCAGGATCACCTTTATACGCCTTGGTGGCGCTGGAAGTGAGTGCCGATTTGGAGGAGCCTGTCCCTGAAGAAGTAAAACCTATCCTTGAAACCTTCACTAGCGTTTTCCTGGAAGATTTGCCCAACCAACTTCTACCGTTAAGGGACATCCAACACGTTATTAACTTAGCAACCATGGCTTCCTTGCCCAATCTACCCCATTATCGCATGAACCTTGCTGAGCATGTTGAGTTCAAGAAACAAGTGGATGAGTTGTTACAATGTGGGTTTATTAAGGAGAGCCTTAGTCCTTCCCATCCTTCTAACTCCCAAGAAGGATGGGTCGTGGAGAATGTGTGTTGATAGTCGCGCTATCAACAAAATCTCGGTTAAGTATCGTTTCCCCACCTCGCGTTTATATGACATGTTAGATATGATGACCGGAGCCACCCTATTTTCTAAGATCGATCTTAAAAGTGGCTACCACCAGGTTAGAATTCGCGCCCGGGAGACGAATGGAAAACTGCTTTTAAAACTAATGATGGATTGTATGAATGGACGGTGATGCCTTTTGGTCTGAGTAATGCACCCAGTACTTTTATGAGAGTGATGACTCGGGACTTCAGACCATTCCTAGGAAAATTTGTAATGGTCTACTTTGATGATATTCTGATCTATAGTAATTTGGTGGAACAACATTTGAATCACCTGAAACAAGTTTGTGAAATTTTGAGAAAGGAACAGTTATATGCTAATCCTAAGAAATGCATGTTCCTCACTGATCACGTAACCTTTCTTGGATTTATCATTTCCTTCTAAGGCATAGCCGCTTGCGAGCAATCAATGAGTGGCCTGAACCTAAGAACATCAGAGACGTTAGAAGTTTTCATGGATTTGCCACATTTTATCGAAGATTCATTAGGAATTTTAGCACTGGGTCCGATAACTGACTGCCTGAAAAGAGGAGAGTCTCATTGGACTGCGTCTGCCTCTAAAGCCTTCGAGGAGATAAAAAAGGAAAATGGTTGAAGCACCAGTCATGTGTCTGCCTGATTTTTTCAAAGTTTTTTAAGTAACTTGTGACGCCTCTGGTATCGATATCGGTGGAGTCTTATCTCAAGAGGGACATCATGTTGTCTACTTTAACGAAAAGTTAAACAACATTAGGCAACAATATTCTACCTACGATAAGGAATTTTATGCTATCATCCAGTCTCTTAGGTATTGGAGACACTACTTGCTCCCCCAAGAGTTTGTTATTTTCTCTGACCACAAAGCCTTGCGGTATATAAACTCCCAAAAGAAATTGAACGTACGACATGGTCGTTGGGTCGAATTCCTTCAAGAGTATACATAGACGATCCGACACAAAGCAGGGTCTGAAAATAAAGTAGCCGACACCTTAAGCTGACGAATAATGATCACTAGGGAAATGAGGACCGAAGTAATTGGGTTTAAGCAAATGAAAGATGGTTATACGGAGTGCCAAGACTTCAAAGACACATATGCATTATTGGTTAACGGAAGTGAGCGCATCATTGATGATTTCCTTTTAGAAGATGGATATCTCTTTAAGTCCTACAAACTCTACATCCCAAACACTCCGCTGAGAGAATTCCTCGTGTGGGAACTGCACGCGGGAGGTTTAGCAGGACACTTTGGACAAACCAAAACCATCGCCGCTGTTGATTATCGATTTTTCTGGCCTAGTCTTAAGCGCGATGTCAGTAGGTTAGTGAAGAGATGTCACACTTGTCGGTTAGCAAAGCAACGTAAGCAAAACACTGGACTTAATACACCCCTTTCGGTACCCAACTGCTAGGGCTACAAGCGAACCAAGCGTTCGACGAGCTACTCGATGCTCGGTTTGATTAAAGCTTGTTTGTGATCGTTTAACTAATTAGACAAACAAACATGAACAACATTTTGAATACTCGATCCTTAAATAAACAAGCTTGAACACTAATGTGTTCGGTTCATTTATGTTCACGAACAACATCATTTGAAGTTTATGAACAAGTTCGATACTAAGCTCGATACAAAGCTCGATAAAAGATCAAATGGAGAGAAATGCAACATGTAAGCTTCATTTAAGAATATATTCATAAAGATTAATCATATTTTCATTTTAAATAGAAAATTGATTTTATTATAAATTTAATTTTCTGAACAAAAGATATTTCACATTTGTCTATTTTTGCTAGATTATTTATTTAAGATGTTCATGAACAAATTTAATGTTTGTTTATTCAATAAATTATTTGTTAAATATGTCCACGAACATAACTCGTTAAGGCTTGTTTGTTTAAAGCTCGATAAACATTAAACGAATCAAACGTGAACCGAACATGAACCAAACATGAACACCCTTAAATTAAACGAACCAAACATGAACACAAATAATAAAGCTCGATTCAAACACAAACCGAATTTGAACAAGCTAATGATAAACAAACTCAAACATGAGCACTCACATACTCGGCTCGGCTCGGCTCGGTTCGTTTGCAGCCCTGGCAACTGCTGCCACATGTTAGCATGGACTTTGTTTTAGGGTTACCCAAAACAATGAGAATGCATGACTCTGTGTGTGTGGCAGTAGTCCAATTCTCTAAAATGGCTCACTTCCTCCCGTGCTCCAAAACTTTCGATGCTTCTAGGATTGCCAAACTGTATTTTGACGAAATCTTTAGACTCCACGGACTACCCAAAACCATTGTGTCAGATTGAGATGTTAAGTTTACTAGTTATTTCTGGAAAACCTTATGTCACAAGATGGGGATCAAACTTCAATTTTCTACTTCTTTTCATCCCCAGACAGATGGACAAATTGAGGTTGTGAATAAGAGTCTAGGAAATTTGTTATGGACCTTAGTAGGAGAAAATATCCGGGATTGAGATTCCAAATTGCCTTTAGCTGAGTTTGCCTACAATAATTCTGTCAATCGAACTACAGTTTTAAGTCCCGTCGAAATTGTTTATGAGTACCAACCTAGACAACCTATAGATCTGATCCCTATGAGTCATAAGTATAGAGCATCTGAGTTTGCATCTGCATTTGCATCTCATCTCCAAGAGTTGCATAAGAAAATTAACAAAAAAATTGAACAAAGCAATGTTAATTATAAACTACATGCAGATCTCAAGAAACGATTCAAAGAATTTGAAATTGGAGACTTTGTAATGATTTAGATTCGTCCGGAGCAGTCCCACAAGGGACCGTTAAAAAGTTACATGCAAGAAGCGCATGACCTTTCAAAATAATTTCAAAAATAAATAGTAATGCTTATGTTCTAAACCTTCCTGAAGGTTTTAACATTAATCATACGTTTAACATTGAAGATCTGGTAGCCTTTGAGAGTCCTGAATTTAACCCCTCCAAACCACTAAACAAAGAGCCTTGTGTGAACCCACCTGGTGAGAACCCTAGCCTAGCTCCACTCCGAAACATCCCTATCTTACCCCCTGAGGAGAAGGTTGAAGCAATACTTGGTGATGAGATTATTTCGACTAGAGACGGTGGCCGCCGAAGGTATCTAGTTCAATGGATAGGGAAATCGGAGATGGAGAACATGTGGATTGACCGTGAGGAGTTGCAGCGATTGGATCCTGATCTGTTAGAGTGGTAAGAGAGTTCTAGAGATGCTGACTCGATGGGGTCGAGTTTTCTCCCACCTTGGGAGAATGATGAGGACATCGTTCAGAGATTCAGACACGTGTACCGACGATGGAATCGTAGATCAACGGCTACGATTCAATGTTTCTACTTTTGATGCATTATGTTAGTTTTGTTGTTTTCCAAATTTACCCCTATGGGGAAGTGTTTTGTTATTATAGCCCGAAGGGCAATTGTGTACTTTTCTTTTTTCATATTTGAGACATATATATAGTGGTCCTATGTGTTTTAATAGGATGATGAATGATTAAATAAAATTTTGTTTTGTCTTCATCCTCTTCTTCTTGTGAGTGCACTAGAGAGAGAGCCCAACGTGTGGGCAATTGCAAATACCCACCAGTCACCGCATGTATGTTTCACATCAGCTTTGGTTTTTTACTCTCAGTTATAATACTAGTTATGTGATTTACATACTTTATAATACCTGTACGCCCAAAATGCCTTTATTTTTTTTTCTAATTTGATTGTCTGCAGCACTCACGTTTTTTTAAGATGAATAACCATAGATTAATAATGTGGCACGTGGCACTATGTGTGCTATGTCTGATTTCTGTTTGCTATAGTAATAATGTGTAGATTTATGAAATGTAAGCCTAATGGTTAGTTGAATGTTTAAAAAATATTAGCGGTGGTTGAAATAAGTTTCTTTTTTTTTTTGTTGACGTTATTTTCGTCATACTGTTATTGTGAACACTTTCCTGATCCTACATTTTAATTCATTCATGAATGGCAGTGAGAGTTGAGTTCAAGTTTCTATGTTGCAGAAATGTTGCTGAACACTCACTAACAGAAAAGAGGATGAAGCTTGAGGACACATTTTACTCTGAGCAACCAGAAGTTAAAGAAAAGCTTATCCAGTTAAAAGAAATTGAGGAAGAAATAGAAGCCACATTGACTGAAATCTCGAAGCGGTGAATCTCACTTATAACATTGTCATATCATCTGTGTTGATATACGAGCATACTATGTAGACTATGTTCAATTCATCAAAATAAAACTATAAACAGCCGATGTGAAATAACCATTAAAGGCCATGATACTTCAAAATTTTGAGGATTATATTTGATCTGCCTGAATCATCTGATTGAGGAGAAAGAAAGAAGAAATGAAAATCACACTGTAGCATGTTCAGTATAATATTCATACATCCATGGTATAATGGATAATTTTTCAGCAAAGAACGAGAGAAATGAAAAAAAAATCAGTTATTTTCTTCTTTGCTTATCAATGTTCAGATAATTATTATCATAATTCAGCTCTTCTCCTTCCTCTTTCCTTTGAGAAGTATACATTTTTCTTTTGTTTAATATTTTTTAGCTACACTTCTCATTTTAAGCTTTGAAGTTATTTTTTCAACAAATTGGCTAGGGCCAAATACTGATGTAAAATGGTCCTGTCTTAGGCTATGAGCAAATATTGATGTAAATTGCTAGAAAGGAAAAGTGGTTACGCCAACTCTTACAAAGTTGGAAGTTGTTAAAATAGTAATATCTAGAATGAATCAAAGCCAATGCAGTTCTGGATATAATGAAAAGAGAAAATCATTCATATGGATGACAAACAAAAGTAGTAGCGCACAGATAATGTTATGATCCTGTTTTCTTCTAAAGTTCAAAGTTGTTCAAAATATTCCTTGATTTTGTACTGATGCTTGTTCACATGCTGATAAGCGTGCAATCATTCATAATTTGAGATCGTAATGTGTAGCTGTTTTTTTTTTCCTCCCTCTTTTTTGTTGTTGAATTGGCAATTACACGTATAGATGTAAACCTATCATCCTAATAATTTCTTTTGAATTCTCTTTTTTAATTCATATATTAATATGTACTTGTCCATGTTAGAGAGGCAGAACATCTGGATCTTCTTGCAGAATTTGAGGAGCAACCCAAACTTCCTTGCAGAAAATCTTACATTGAACGTATTACTGAGATTACAAAGAACAGCCGTAAGCTAGATGCTGACATCAAACAAATCCTTAAGGAGACACGAGAGCTTCAATTAGAGAGTAATTTGATACAGGAACGACTTCATAGGACACATGCTGTGGTTGACGAAACTATCTTCAGGTATGGAGTTTTTCCTTTTGGTGAAGTCCTTTCCCCTTGGTAATAGTTGATTTTATTGAATCATAGTAAAAATAATTATTACTTATATTTGAAGTGAAGATGGTTTGTTTTAGCAAGCTGATGTACCTTAGGGAAGGTCTTATGGGTTTTTAGTGAAACATTTGTAGTAGAGTGAAATGAGAGGAATGGAACATGACCGAAATAAAATAGGATTTTCTCCTGGTAGTTAACTTATTTCTCTACATTCCCTGACAAACTGAGCCAGTTTTTTGCTTGATATTGTTTCACGGAACTCTAACGCCCTGTCTGAAGTTGTAGTACTGTGGGAGGACATTGACCGTTGCATTTCTAAGCAATGTGTATTGATTTCCGGCCATTAAAGCCTACCGTTGAATTTGCAGCTTGAATGTTAATTCGTATGTCCTCAATGCTTCACAAAATCAACGTCATGAGCCTTACAGCAAGACTATAGCTATATAAAACGTATAGCTTTGAATGTGTAAAATATTCAAGTCATAACAAACTTGTGCTTCTTCTTTTTTTTTTCATCACTGACTTTTGCTTCATTGCGGCTGCATTTTGTTAGGAACTTCGTCATCAGATCTTGTCATGGATTTGCCCATCAACTTCTACTTACATGAATTGGGATCAGTCTTAAAAGTTCAAGCTCAAAGAATATCTTGTTTTGATAAACTCGGCCCCACTATCTAATATGTATAATACAAGAAGAAATAACTCACAAACTCTCAAGCTTCTGAAATCTTATTTATCAAGGTTTTTGATGTGAAACAATGATGATGAACAAGAATTGCTTTTAAGAAATTAGTAAAATGCAAACTTTGCTTGGCTAAATATAAACGGATTCTTCTTCAAGTTAGATCTTAGAAAATTCCATGAAAAGACTAAGTACTGGCAAGCGATTACAATTGAGATTACTAGGATACTTGTAAAATAACAACAACAAATAAATGAGTAAAGCAAATGGCACGTTAACAAAATCCACCATTTAATAATTAGATCGTTTCACCTTGGGATCTTTCACTCACACTCTTGAAAGTTATTGGCTTAGCGGAAGAATGTTGCAAGCAAACTTAGAGACACCACTAGAAGACATGCGATGCTGAGGGTGCTAGTCGTCGGGGAACGAGTCGGAGTTGGATGAACGGGTGGTTGTCCGGTGATCTTCTACTCTCCAATAGATCTTTGTTCGTAGATGACGTCTGCTAAGTGGGGGAGGATACGATCAATGCATTCCTTGACGGTGCTTTCATATCCAAATTCGGGGTCAAAGAATGGTGATTGGATGACGTCAATCTCCCATTGAGAATTGAGAATAAGCCCGTGATCAACTTCCGGATTGGCCATACATGATCATGGAAGGGCTTGGTGTGTCGTGGTGGTGTTGTGGTGGGGGAGCCGCCACTTGGGAGGGGTGGCCAAGAGGAAGAGGAGAGAGGCAGGTGGGGTCTCGGGTAGGAGGTGGAGAGGGGAGGGGGGCGGCTAGATCTAGGTTAGGGTTAGGAAGAATTATTAGAAATCTGAAATTAATTTCAGATTAAGTGAATTGGAGGGAACGAATTTGAATTTGATTTCAAATCCAAATTGGGTTGGGGCTTAAGAGGGAAAAACAAGGTGGAGCTCAATCAAGGGGCCGACGACATTAAGAGAGGGAGGAGGATTTTATGGAGGGATTTAAGAGCTTCCAAAACAAGCTATGTAAGTTAGGAAATGAATTATCAAATCCAATATAATTGAAATTCAAATTAGATTTAGATTTAATTACTTTCCTAATTTAGAATTTCAAATAAGGAAAGTATTTGAAATTCGAATTTTGAATTTCAAATAATTAGAATTCTTTCCCTCTTTGCTTGGCTTAATTTAGGAAAGCAACTATGATGAGGGAAATCATCACAATGATGGAGGTTGTGGAGTGGGCCGGCGGGTGGAGAGGAGGTTTGGTGGTGGTGTTGACGCAAGGAGGGGAGGTGGTGATGGGCCGTCAGGTAGGGAGGAAAAAGAGGAAGCTCGGGTGGTGGAAAAGTGGGAGAGAAGAAGAAGAGAGGTAGGAAAACCAAGAGCTCACCCGCAGGGGCTGTTGGGTACTTCATTTGAGCCTCTCCTAGGCTTCACCACTCTATCTATAACTCACAAAGAGATCAGGAGCACAAGATGAATTTTTCATATCAATAATCATCATCCATTACAATGCAAGAGTCCTCCTATAAATAGGCCCAAATGAAAGAAAGCAGAAAAGACTAAAGTGCCCTCGGGCTACAACATAGACTCAATTCTCCATAGGGGTAAAATGGGAAAACTCTAATGCAACATAAAACAGAAAATACAACAAAAATACAAACTTAGAATCGTAGCCGTGTAGTCGATACACATGTCGAAAACTCTGACTGATGTCCTCATCAGTTTTGTTGGAATATTACTTTAATGATATTGCTAGCATAATTGCATAATTCAAAATAGCATAAATACAAATTATCTCTTGCCCTTCAATAAGAAAATATTCAAGATTTTATTAGAAAATTTATTATTTTGGATTAACTTAAAATCAAAAGTTGAATCAGATTCAAATTGAAATATCTAACTCCATAAATTCCTATAAATAGAAAAAAAAAAGCAACTTTGTGTTGTGCTTGAGAATTGTAGCTAGATGCTACTGAGAAAATTGAAAAAGATAGAGTAGACTTGTGTGGTGTTATCATTTAGGATAATTCATGTAATAATTTTCTTGTATGATCTAGATGATCTGTGTTTTTATCACTTGTAATTCTAGAAGATATTATGAGGTTTTACTTTTTGGTTTGAAGATTTTGGATTCTATTTATGGTGAGATTAAATGCACCTAGGCTTAAAGAAGAGCATTTCCTTATGCCATCTTTATTTGTACAATTGTGTGGCTATTTGATAGTAGATCAATTTCTCTCATCTCTTGTCGATGTAAACTAGTGTTTTGGTCAAAGCATAGAAAATTTGAACTAATTCTTATCCAAGGACAATGGATAATATGTGATTAACATAAACCAATCTATTTTGAATTGGTACTTTAGTAAATATATTGAGGTAATATCCTAACAATTCTTCTCATTGACTTGATAATGTGACAGTATATATTGGATTTCCTGTGTGAGTCTTCTCCAAATCAAGCTTTTTAAGCTATCAAAACCTCAGAGGGTTGAGCATCATTTAACCACATAAATCTCAAAGGAAGCTGATAGGTCGGTTCAAGAACCGACCTAGCCGGCCCCAGTTTACAAGAGGCGGTTCAAACCGCCTCCTAAGGGGGTTGCCACCAATGCTTGAGGGGCCCTATTTGATTTGAAAATTAAATTAAAAACTATTATGGTAAGGAGAGAGAGGCGGCAAGGGCTTGGGAGGGCTTATAAATAGGGAAGAGAGGGGAAGGGAGAGACATGCTTGAATATTGTTTTCTCTTGGAGTCTCCGGGTGTCTTGGGCTCTAGACTTAGTGTCTAGAGATTGGGAGAGAACAATCCTCCTCTCAAGTAGAGGATCAATTGTATATTTTCTTATGTTTTGATTTGCTTTGAGTATTCAATAAAATCGACAGTTATTTTGGGTTGTTTCATTATCTTTATTGTGTTTTTTTCGCTGTTTTTACCAATTTCTTGTTAGGGTTGCTTGCGAACTCAAGTACATCCGATAGGATTACTTGCGAACTCAAGTATTTTATCATAAGCCTAAATTAACACTCACATGAGACTTCTGAAGCCTATGTTGCACATGGAATTGAATACTTTGACACTAAAAAATCCACCGATTATTGAATCTCCGTACTCTATATATGATTATCTTCTCACTTTGCATATTATAATGATACAATTTGGCATTAGAACTTACTATGTAATTTGAGATTGATCTGCATAATCACCTCTAATAGTTTTTCCTCTTAAGATTTATCCTCATTTTTCCCAAAATTGAATTGGATTCATGAAGCTGACATTTTCTTCTTCCCCAAGTCACATTATCTGATGCAGATGATGATGAAACTGTAGTAGCTTCATTTGAAGTTTACAACTCTTCAACATATGGAGTTTGCCAAACTTTTTTTGCTTACATTCAACTGATGCACCATTATAAATTCTAAGGACTTCAACATATCCCCAAGAAGTGCATTTTGGTTCAAATATATCATATTTCATGATGTCTAGCCTTAACATATTCTTAGCTTCGAATGACGTAGAGTGACATCATTATAGATCTTCAACTTTATCATGTTAAAGCAAATCATCTTGTGTGACACATTATTTTTAATATAAATATGGTAATTAGCACATAGCTCATAGTGAAAAATAATTTCTTATGAGGATTTATATGATATGAACAAGTTTAATGACAACTTCTATGAGGAATTCCTTGTATATTTTAACATGAGAAGAAAAATTATTAGACATGCATTGAGATTTGTGCTCCATCAAAGAATCACATGTCTATATATATATATATATATATATATATATATATATATATATATATATATATATATATATATATATATATATATATATATATATAATATTATATATAAGATGGAAACAACATCCTCCTATTTATCACAAGATTTATTTTTGCTATGATTAGTGGTAGACTCCTTATCTAGAGGTTTCCCTTTAACCAACTTAAATCACAACTTTAAAAAGAAATGAATTTTTTAATCCTTCATAAGCCAACTGAATCTCTACCATATAACATCATGTCATGATAATGCTTATCAAAGTAAGTTAAAAGTCCAATTGTAACAAAAATTGATCCCATCATCAACCATCAAATTTATATTTTTTTATTCTTTAATATGGAATATACAATTAATTCCTTCATAATGTTTTCTTAAATACCTTCATCAAGATCTTATTCAACAAATATAGTTTAGGAGAAATTACTACGTGTAGAATCCAGATGTAGAGTTGTGTTTGAACTCCAATGAAATGTTTACACATGATCAAAATATAGTTTTTACTTAATGCGTATTTGTTGAGTATTTACCAAGTATTTATTACTTATTTGTTGAATTTTTTAAATACGCAGAGTCCGAACGCAACTCTACGTCCAGATGTCTATAGTTTAGTTGTTGAGAGAGTTTTTTCATCCAATTCTCTCATATTTTCAGTCAAGTTTTGAATGCCTTCACAAACTCAGCTAGATTAACAAATCATATCTTGGTTATCTATCTCAAGCCATGGAGCTTTTAATCTCATACTTTATCACCATTTCATAGTCTTTAGAAGTTATGATTTCAATTTTGTTAAGACATGTAATTATTAAGTTTAGTTCCACATTAGATAGATGAAAAATATACTGATATAGAAATACTTGTGGTTAATCCTTACCGACTAACTTCAACTTCTCTGGTTAGAATGACGGTGTCAATTAGTTTATCAGTTTTAACTTTGACCCATTCGATCCTTACTCCCACTGCTGAGGTTTATTTCATCATAAAATTCTCCAGAGAAGCAAAGAAAGATGCAGTGGGTCGGCAAGCATATCGGCTTCTCACCAGCATTCATGACAGCTTTCAACAGATAGCAGACGCAATACTTGCCACTGATAGAGCTCGAAGAGAAGCTGCAGCTCAGGAGGCGAAGCTTGCAGCACTCTCCTCCCGTCGCTTTGACATTACCAAACTCCAAGCTGATCTGGACTCCATTAGAAAGGAAAATGAGTTGTTGGAGCAGAAATGCCACAGTTCTTTACCTATATCATAGATTTTTTAATATAATTTTATTGTAACTATATTTTATTCTTCCATGGTCTGATCTGATTGATATTCTTGAGATATACAGTTTTGTTATATGGGCTGTTAATACAAAGACGGCGAAGTTTAAGTTTTGTTTGGAACGATTTTTTTTACTGATTCTTAAAGCAGTTTTTTCATACAAAATTAAAAATTTGTTATTAGAAAGCTGTTTTATGAAGCAATAAGAAAGCTGTCTCAAATGAAGCATTAGTCATGAATGAGTCATTTTTTAACTTATAAAAGTTAGGGATTTGCTCTTGGAATATTTTGCTGTTAAATGATACAACAATGCCATTTACTGAGTCAATTTTCAGCTTCACTCTCTGTATTTCATTTACTTTGGGACTGGTCATATTCGGTAGCAGAAAGATCAAATAAAAGAACCAGCGCCCATTTCTTCTCATGTTCTTTTCGCATTCAAAATCTCACCGCTCCACTCGCTGCAACCGGCCTCCCCGGAGCTCGCCCGACTCCTCTGCGCTCTGTTTAGCTGCTTGCTTCGGTTTTATTTTTCTATTTCGGTATATAAGAGCTTCTTCTCTTAAAATGGATGCATCTGGAAAAATTATTAGGTGCAGAGACCGGATGTAGAGATACGTTCAGACATTCATTTAAAATTTAACACGTGGAGTATACTTTGTTTGTACTTTTTGGTGCACTTTATTTGTGTTTTACTTGCATTTTACCTGCGCTTTAACTGCTTTACCTGTTATTTACTTGCGCTTTACTTGCGTTTTGACTATGTTTTTGGCGTGCTTGGCTTAAAATTCCGTAGACATTAAATTCAATTGAATATACACGTGTTCACTCCACATGTCAACATTTCATTGGAATCCGAACGTACCTCTATGTCCGGTGTACCTACATGTCAACATTTTATTGGAGTCCGAACGTACCTCTGTCTGGTGTCCGCAGCTAATAATTTCTCATGCATTTTTGGGTTTTACCATATTGTTTTCCTGGTTTCGTACTGCTATCTCGTGACAATCTCTGTTACAGCTGAAAGATTTTCCATTGCCAAGTTCTTTTATGAATGCAACTGTTGATACTTTTAGATATATTGATTATGGAACAAAACCTTCTTGAGCAAGCCAAATAGTTTGTCTAGCCTTGTATCAGAATTTTGTGACCGCCAGAACTCGCAAGAATGGTCGCCATAGGATATAGCGACCTCACTGTCAAGTTATCTTTCTGCAACCATTTGGTAGGCCAATATATCTGGCTCCTTAGAAAGTAATGTGTGAAATAAATAAGAAACAAATAATTAAAATGAACATATCAGGCTTTAACATGAAAAGCCTACCATTAGGAAAAAATCATGGAGCTATATCTCACCAAAAAAATCACAATAAAAATTAAAAGAAATTGTACAATCCTCTCTCTCTCATTCTCTTATTATCTCACTTCACTTAATTCATTCTCTACACAACATTCTCTTATTATCTCACTTCACTTAATTCATTCTCTACACAACAAACGGTATAGACAAAAAGTCATTTTGCAATATACAACAGGACTCAAAACTCAAAGTGAAACAAGAAAAAAAAAAACTACTTAGGCCGACTCGCAACACCGTGGCGCTCAACACGCAACATTAGCTCTAGAGGGCTGCAACGCATAGCTCTCTGTTTCAAAGTAGACTCTTGCACCGCCGCATTTCAATTTACGATGTTGTAGTGCACAAATATAAATTGTTGCAATGTTCTGATGTACAACATCACGGCATTGTACTTTTATAGGGTAACATGACTGATGGAATTAGGATCTAAGAGCTCCCATTGTTTTCTTTGGCTTAATAAGGACGACCATGACAGAGTTGTTTAGATGAACCTCATACGATGAAAAAGTAGAAGGAAATAAGAGAATTTCTTCTAAGTTGTTTGAAGTTTAAAACTACATTTTATAGAATGAAGACGTTTAATAGATTCGGTATTATTTGCTACTTAAAAATAAACTTTACATCGCCTTCAGATAAAGTAGGAATAATAAAGATTGTGTGAAAATGAAATAACATTACCTAAAATATAATTTATATATGCAAACAATTAAATGAGCCTCAAAGCAATAATGAAGATTTAAATGTTCCAACATTCAGCGAGGAGCACAAGTCCAAATATGACTAGTCCTAACAAACAACATATTTAGCACAAGATTTCAATAATAGGGTTACCTCTCATCCTGAGAAATCAGAAACTCAAAACTTCCCCTTGCTAAGAAGAACTTGCACTCCCTTAATGACAAATCTCTAAAAGAAATCAAATTCAAGATAGCTATCTGAACCTTTCTGATCAATCCCAGGGGTAACTTTTTCACTTGTTGAAGCAACTCTCCCTGCTGCCCTCTCAATCTCCACAGGCTTAGGGATCTCTGGAGGAGTAGCACATCGTATCAATGCCCAGCTCACACCCTCAAAGAATGGATGTTGTTTAATCTCCGTCGCGCCTCGCTTGTATGCAAGCCGATGCTGCGGCTCCTTCACAAGCAACCCTCTTATCAAATCTCTTGCAGAAAAGCTCACAATTGGAGAATCTGGAAACCGTAATGGCTGTCCAACCACATTGAACAATGTAGCCCGGTTTCCAGACCCTTTGAAAGGAGTCTTGCCAAACAAAAGCTCATATAAGAAGATACCGAAGGTCCACCAATCCACCGCGCTTCCATGGCCCTCACCCTTGATGATCTCAGGAGCCAAGTACTCATGTGTGCCAACGAATGACATGGACCTCGCATCAGTTGGCTCGGCGATGAGCTCGGGTAGTGGGGTGACTTGGTTTGCAATATCCAGTTTTGGTTTGCGGTCCTTCTTCGATTTGGAGGAGAATAGACGAGGGCCAAAGCAGGTTGTGGGAGCTACACAAGAAGGCTGGATGCATGATGGTTCAATGCAGGCAGGCTGGACACAGTAGGCCTGATTGTTGCTTCTCAAGAACTCAGAATCAGGGTTGGAGGATTTGATTAGAGTTGGATTGACCGCGCACCGGAGGGAGAGGTCGAAGTCTGAGAGCATTATGTGGCCATCTTCGCGAACAAGAACATTTTCTGGCTTGAGGTCGCGGTAGATAATGCCTAACATGTGCAAGTATTCTAGTGCAAGCAGGACCTCTGCCACATAGAATCTGCAATATTGGAAGTAACTGGTGAAAATTGCTGATTCATCAACACTCATTTTGCTTTAGAGCAGCCTAGAGGAGCATCAAGATGCTAAACGAAGAAATTGATAACATATAAGTCTTACATGGTTTAGGTATATTAAATATTTATGTTTCTGATCTCTCACATGAAACCGTGTGAGTAAATATCTGCCAAAAAAGTAATCTTATAAAACTATTAATAAAAGTAACACGCTAAGGGTGTCTCTAGCCGAACTCCAAATGGTTGTAAGGCGTAGCTGATTTGCTCCATTTGAACGGCAAAAAAATCGCTAATTGGTGGAGGGTGAACAGTGAGACGCCAATATTGGCGTCGCACTTTGGCAATTTTTTTGTCTCAACCGGGTTTGCCGAAAAAAAGCGCAAAATAGAGTTCAATTGGAGATCGAATAACGGCATTTTTGAGTTTCACTGCATTTTGGAGTGAAAAATGGGATTTTCGGTTGGAGATGCCCTAAGGGTATGTTTCTTTTATTTGGATTTCACCAACAGCATTCTATAGGATTCTTCAGTAAGTACAAAAACATGACTTGTCATGCCTGTCTGAAAAGCTGGAGACAGAATCACGAGCACTGGTTTTCTTGCTTAACAAGAATATGAAATATTGACTTAAAGTACATTTATACTTTTTTTATGTGACTACTAGGCAAAAATGGGCTAACAAATCTCCATGCCAATATACCATTTCATACTGCTAATGTATTTACCATGCATTTGCCTCTTTGGAATTAAAATATTTTTGGACAAGGACTTTATAATTTACCAGTGCATGCTCGAAACCTGGATAGCAAAATAAACATTCTAAAGGGGAGTAATGTGTGCTTCTGCAAATTCTGCAATTTCACTCCAAAAAACAATGCCAAAACTAAAGATGAAATCCTCAAATCTCTCAATTGTGGTGAAATTCTCGTATCCCCGGGAATTTTGTTTGTTTAGATAGAGGCCGTTTGCATAGGCGGATCCACCTTTGGCTTAGGGTGGGCAAATGCCCACCCTAAAAAAAAAAAAAAAAATATTTAGAGGGGAGATTTTGAAATATTTTGGATATTTTTGGCATTTTGCCCCCCCTAAAAATAAATTTTTTGCCCTACTTTTATCAATCCTAAGCATATTTGCCCATCTCTCAAAAAAAAAATTTTTTTGCCCACCCTAAAAATAGAAGCTGGATCCGCCCCTGGCCGTTTGCTTAGTTGGAAAACAAAAGACATGCAAAATAATTTGTAAAGCCATCATAACAAATTTATAACATATTATTACGTGCAGCCTACATGTTAAATATTTAAAAAAATTTGAAACAATCTGTAAATAGAACATGTATAAAGAGAAAATGAAAGGTGAAGTTCAAGGGTTATTTCAGAAAATGAAATTATAGATATTGGACTAATTAAATTTAAACATAAAAATGAAAAAAGAAATGAGATGTATTCCATACTTCACAGCTTGCTCCGTAAAATGCTTGCTCGGCTGCCTCTGCCGTAGAGTGTGCAGATCCCCTCCAGGACAGAACTCCATCACCAAGCAAGAGAACTTATCAGTCTCAAAATGTGTATATAATGTTGGAAGAAAAGGATGGTCCAAGGATTGCAGTATTTCCCTCTCTGTTTGAGCCCTGAGCAGCTTTTTGCGACTAGCCAGAGACCCCTTATCCATAACCTTCATTGCAAAATAACACTTAGTACCACTCAATTCTGAAAGGTACACACTACCAATATCCCCACATCCCAATCTCTTCAGAAGCCTGAAATGGCTTAAACCCAAAACACCATCTCTAGTCCTGACAACCTGAATTGCTTCCCATCTAGAATCATTTGCTTTATGAGGCTTGTTTATGCTGCTACTTAAGCTGCTACAAGAGCTTTCATCACTCACATCACTGCTTGTGCTGACCTTGCACATGCTACTCTTGCCACTTTCAACGAAGACAGTCAGCCGGTCGCTTATCTTTGCACTTTCACTAGTTTTTGTTAAGCTAATTGTTCCATTGCTAACTTTTGCAGATGCTGAACTATTCTTTTCACTACTGTGCTGAAAGATTTTCTTTTCCTGATCCCCATTGACTTCTAAGCATTGAAGCTCTGGTGCATTTTCTTGTTGAACTGAGAGCTTAATGTTATTCATAGAGAATGTAAATTATTGGTTTCAGAACAGAGAACATTCTTTGATGGAATGCAATCGATTGAACCCTTTCTATGGTGATTTGGTTTTTGATCAGCTATATCAGTGGATTTTGGCAACCTTCTTGGTTTATCCAGCTCCGACTTTATGGGCTTAGAATTTTGCAAAGGGGAAGGAATGCTATGGCAAGACTCTAGTGTTTGATCGCCAACTGTTTTCAGAAGCTGCTCTGGAAATGCTTTAGCAGTAGCCATTGATTTGGAAATTGACATCAGATACCTATCAAACCAGTCCAGACAATAAGAGCATTAATTGTTTCAAATGAACAACGCTCCATTCCACATCATCAGAAGTAATTCAACCGCACTTTATTATTACTTGAAGATTTGCAAATTGAGGAAATATCTGTCATCACAATGAAGTTTGTAGGATCAAAATTGTGAACAAGAACAGATATTGTTGCAAATAAATCAGGTTTACTAATGAGGTTGGTATAAATAATAATTAGTGTCTATGCACACTGCACCTATTTTGTGCATAATTTGAAATGAAACCTCAATAACACGGGGCTTGAAAAATTAGAATAGAAAACAATAGTAAAGATAAGAAGCTGCAGGGAGAAAAAAAAAAAGAAATTCAAATTACAGCATCAACTGGACGTCCTGTTCAACTTCATAGATCGCAATATTCAACTAAACTATAGCTTAATCACATGTCAAGCAGCTGAGTGGAAAAATGATAGGAAACACTTGGATTTCCAAGTGTTTCACACCAAGAACCAAGTAGATCTAGGATGAAAACTGCTGTCCACACAAGAAAACAGCCCAAAACAGTGGATTCGGAGAGAAAACGAAGGAGAAAAACGTAAGAGAAACAAAGCAAACACTTTTATTTAATGAGAGATGAAAAGCACTTGCAAGATACAACTTTCCTTCAATTCGAGAGGAAGGAAAAACTCTCCAAATCTCTAGCCGTAGCCTAGAGCCCAAGAACACAAACCCTAGATCTCAAAGAAGATTCAAATTCAAGATAAAACCCTCTTCCCCCTATTCCTCCTAATTTAACATGAAAGGAGGATTACAATTTACCTAATTACCCTTCTCATTCAAATATTCCCTCCCAAAAATCAATTTACATCAAGTGGGCCCCCCTTGATGTTTCCGCCCCCTCCCTGGCCTGCTTTCTTCCGCCGGCTATAAGCCAAGACCGGTCCAGGGTGGACCGGTCCAGCCGGCCCAGAATGGGCCGGCGTAACATTACCGCCCTCCCAAAGAATCACCTTGTCCTCAAGGTGAAAATCAGGAAACTGCTGTTTCGCCATCTCGTATGGCTCCCACGTGGCTCGTAGTCAGGAAGGTTCTTCCACTGGATCAACACTTCCTTAGTTTCATCCTCTTTCTGGCGAACACCCTCAGCTCTAAGGGTTCCATGATCACTTCTAACTCTTCCGTAAGTGTCGGCGGTAGCTCAGGAATGGCGATGTGGTCACCAATGACCCTTCTCAGCTGGGAGACATGAAAAACCGGATGTATAGTCGCTGATGGGGGTAATTTCAGTCGGTATGCTACTGCCCCAATCTTTTCCATCACTTCATAAGGCCCAAAGTACCTTGGAGCTAACTTTTCATTCCTCCTGTTGGCGATTGTCTTCTGCCTGTATGGACGTAGCTTCAAGAACACCCTATCCCCTGCCTCAAATTGGATATCCTTTCTATGCCCATCAGCCTGCTTCTTCATGATTTGTTGCGCCCTCAACAAGTGCCTCTTTAATTCTTCTAATACTCGGTCCCTTTCCTCCAAGTACTCCTCTACTGACGAAACAGGAGTACTTCTGCTCCCAAAGTGTACCAAGTGTGGGGGATCCCGTCCGTACAACACTTTGAATGGGGTCATTTGTGAAGCCGAGTGAAAGGACGTGTTGTACCAGTACTCAGCCCAGGATAGCCACTTCGCCCATAGTTTTGGTGTCTCTGAAACAAAACATCTGAGATATGTCTCTAGGCTCCTGTTGACTACTTCCGTCTGGCCATCCGTCTGGGGGTGATAGGCTGTACTTCTCTTGAGCACTGTTCCCTGCAATCTGAATAGCTCCTTCCAGAAATGACTGAGGAAAACCTTGTCCCTATCTGATACGATCGCCTCTGGCACCCCATGTAATCTGATCACTTCTCTGATAAAAGCTGATGCTACTGTTGCTGCGGTGTAGGGATGTCGTAGGGGAATGAAGTGGGCATACTTGCTCAGCCTGTCCACCACTACTAAGATCACTGTGAACCCTTCTGAGCGGGGTAACCCATCTATGAAATCCATGGAAATCTCCTCCAGACTCGTCCTGGTAATGCCAAAGGCTGCAGTAATCCCCCTGGTGACATGGCCATATACTTATTTCTTTGGCAGATCTCGCACCTGGATACCATCTCTTCCACATCTCTGTGCATACCTTTCCAGTAAAGCTCAGCTGCTAGCCTCCTATAGGTCTTTAGCACTCCTGAATGACCTCCCACTGCAGTTCCATGGAACTCCTGGAGCAATTGTGGAATGTGTACTGACGTTCTGGGCAACACAAATCTCCCTTGATACAACAATCTCTCCCCCTCAAGTGAGTACCCTGGATGGCTCCCTTCTTCTTGCACTAATTCAGCTCTAATCTTGCTTAATTCCCCATCTGTAGCACTCTCCTTCTTTATGGCTTCCCAATCTAGCATCATTGGGATTGATACAGCTACTGTCTGCAACTCGCCCATGCACCTGGACAAAGCGTCTGCTGCCTTATTTTCTACCCCAGGCCTGTACTGAATTTCAAAATCATACCCGAGCAGTTTTGATAGCCACCTCTGATGCTCCTCGGTCACCATGCGTTGCTCCAGCAAATATTTCAGACTCCGTTGATCAGTCCGGACGATGAAATGCCTTCCAAGTAGGTAGGGACGCCACTTTTGGATGGCCAAAACAATTGCCATCAATTCCCTCTCATATACAGATTTCAGACGGGCTCTGGCAGTCAACACTTGGCTGAAATAAGCAATGGGCTTGTGGCTCTGCATCAGCACTGCTCCCAGCCCGTATCCTGATGCATCTATCTCCACAATAAAGACCTGAGTAAAATCTGGTAAAGCTAAGACCGGGACTGTGGTCATAGCTTTCTTCAACTGCTCGAATGCCGTAGTAGCTGCCTCTCCCCATAAAAATCCATCTTTCTTCAACTGCTCAGTGAGTGGCCAGGCTATAGTGCTGTATCCTTTCACAAATCTTCTATAATATCCTGTAAGCCCTAGGAACCCCCTCAGCTCCCTTAGATTTTTGGGCAAAGGCCACTTAAGCATGGCTTCAATCTTGGACTGATCTGCTGCTACCCTTCCTTGGATACCACATGACCCAGGTACTCCACACTGGTTGGGCGAAGCAGCACTTCTTCAAGTTAGCTCTCAGCTGGTGCTCCTGGAGAACCTCTAACACTTTCTTCAAATGCCCCCAGTGTTCTTCCTCTGTTCTACTATATACTAAGATGTCATCGAAAAATACCAAAACAAATCGCCTCAGATATGATTTGAAGATCGTATTCATGAGTGCCTGGAAAGTGGCTGGGGCATTGGTGAGGCCAAATGGCATCACCAGGAACTCATAGTGACCCTCATGAGTTCTGAAAGCGGTCTTGGGCACATCTTCTTTCTTCATTCGGATCTGATGATATCCAGATTTCAGGTCGATCTTGCTGAAAAATCACCGTTCCACTCAATTCATCCAACAATTCGTCAATCACTGGTATGGGAAACTTATCAGGTACCGTTTCCTTGTTGAGTGCACGATAGTCTACACAAAATCGCCAGCTGCCATCCTTCTTCTTCACCAATAGAACAGGACTAGAGAACGGGCTGGTGCTGGGCTTGATGATCCCTGCTTCCAGCATTTCTCTGATCAACCTTTCTATTTCATCCTTTTGAAACTGAGGGTATCGATAAGGCCGCACGCTGACCGGCGACACTCCCTCCCTTAATGTGATGGCGTGCTCCTGCTCCCTGGATGGTGGTAACCCTAGAGGGGGTTGAAAGACCTCCTCGAAATCCTGGATCAAAGGCTGCACTGAGAGGGGTATGTCTCCCCCTTCCTCCCCACTCGCTCCCTCTAAGCTGTGTAATTCCACCAAGTATCCTCCCCCTTCTTCCTGAATTGTTTTGATTAGGGATTTCAGAGAAACCCCTGCTTTGGTCAGCCCGGCATCCCCTTGGATCACCTTTTTCTTTCCCCCTTTTTCCAACTCCATTCGTAGTGTGCCCCAATTGATTTTGGTTTCCCCCAAAGTTTGTAACCACTTCATCCCTAGGATGACATCCGTACTCCCCAATTCCAGGGGAAGGAAGTCTTCCTTCACTTGTATACCTTGAATTTTTAGAACCACTCATTTACAAACTCCTCTTCCCATTTCCACCTTTCCTGTGCCCATCATCACTCCATAGCCTCCCGTATCCACTAACTTCATCCCCAATAGCTCCACAAGTTGGGTGGAAATGAAATCGTGGGTTGCCCCACTATCAATCAGCACCACGACCCCACGGTCAGCTATCTCTCCCTTCACCTTCATAGTGTGACTCGGAGTGAATCCCACTACAGAGTTGAGAGAGACTTCTGCCACATCCAGATGCATCTTCTCTTCCTCCTCCACTTCAGACTTTCTCCCATCTTCCTCCTCGTCTTCCTCGTTATCACAAACGAGGAGAACCTGAAGAGTTCTGTCTCTGCACTTATGCCCCGGCATATACTTCTCGTCACATCGGAAACATAGCCCCTTGGCTCTCTTCTCCTGTACCTCCTTCTCAGACAACCTCTTGAACTGTCCCCCAATACCTCCCCCACCAGATCTCTCCTTGGGCACCTCCCTCTGGTTCCCTGGGGCTACCCCTTTTGAGGGTAGTACAGCGGTAGTCATCTTGTATGATCCCCCCGAGTAGTTGCCTCGAGCCCCTCTTTCCGATTTCTTCTGATCTTCCACCAATTGCGCAAGCTCCATAGCCTTGCCTAAGTTCCTTGGCTCCAGCACCCGGACAGCTGTTCTTATCTCCGGTTTGAGCCCTTTCATGAAATTCCCTTCCAGGGCCGATTCGGAGATATGATCCAGACGGCTAGCCAAGTACTCGAATCTGTCCCGGTAGTCGGCCACGGTCCCCTCCTGAGTCAAAGCAAAGAACTGTTCATAGAAGTCTCCTCCCCCGTCGGCTCGGAAACGCTCTAATAAACAATCCTTGAACTCTCGCCAGGTCCTGATAGGCTCTCTTCTGTCTCTCCATTGGTACCATGCCAGCGCCTTCCCTTCCAGACACAAACCTGCTGCCGTCAGTTTTTCGTCATCTGTCAACCCGTTGACAGCGAAGTAGCGCTCCACCTTGTATATCCAGCCATGGCCATCTTCACCCTCAAAGATGGGCATCTTCAATTTCCTCACCTTCGGATCCCTCCCGTTACCCCGGAAATCTCCGTAACATCCCGTTCCTCGAAGAGGAGGTGCTCCCCAGGTGTCCCGATCCTCCCTCCGACGTTGGTAATCGAATCCTTCATCATAATCCCCCCTTCCCCTTTCAAAATCAGCACCTCGACGCTGAAAATCAGCACCTCGACGCTGGTATTCTTCTCTCCTTTCTCCAAAATCCGCACTACCTTCATATTCCCCCCGCCTACCTCCAAAATCCACACCTCGACGCTGAAAATCAGCACCTCGACGCTGAAAATCAGCACCTCGACGTTAAAAATCAGCACCTCGGCGGTCATTCCACATGCTCATCTCTTCTCTAGAGAGTGGCTCTAGAGGTGGCATGTCGTCATCCCCTTCAAGAATCTCCACCTCCGGATTCCTCCTCCCCCGGATTGGGTTCGGATTTCCTCCTACGCCATGGGCGTCAGTGGTCTCTCTCACTTCCGATGTGTCCGGATGGGTCTTCATCTCCAATAATTTCTTCATCATTTCTTCCATCGCCGCGAACCTCCCTTCCAACCTCTCATTGTTGGTAGAGATCTCCATGAATTTTCCCTTCCAGATCTGTCTTCAGTTGACCAAACTCGCCTTCTAGAACTTCCACCTTCTTCCCCGGCCATGTTTCTTTTAACGGATTCACAAAAATCTTTTTCCGGAGACGACGATCTTGCTGAAATTTCAGAATTTCAGCCGCCGGTGGTCCCAAATCGGTGCTCTGATACCAATTTGATAGGAAACACTTGGATTTCCAAGTGTTTCACACCAAGAACCAAGTAGATCTAGGATGAAAACTGCTGTCCACACAAGAAAACAGCCAAAACAGTGGATTCGGAGAGAAAACGAAGGAGAAAAACGTAAGAGAAACAAAGCAAACACTTTTATTTAATGAGAGATGAAAAGCACTTGCAAGATACAACTTTCCTTCAATTCGAGAGGAAGGAAAAACTCTCCAAATCTCTAGCCGTAGCCTAGAGCCCAAGAACACAAACCCTAGATCTCAAAGAAGATTCAAATTCAAGATAAAACCCTCTTCCCCCTATTCCTCCTAATTTAACATGAAAGGAGGATTACAATTTACTTAATTACCCTTCTCATTCAAATATTCCCTCCCAAAAATCAATTTACATCAAGTGGGCCCCCCTTGATGTTTCCGCCCCCTCCCTGGCCTGCTTTCTTCCGCCGGCTATAAGCCAAGACCGGTCCAGGGTGGACCGGTCCAGCCGGCCCAGGATGGGCCGGCGTAACAAAAAATCACAGTCGTCCTCCAAGCACAGACTTCAAAAGTTTGGTTTCTCTTTTAAATTAAATGCATTGAAAGATAATAAAACCTCTTTATTAAGTCTTTATTACAAGCTATATTATGATTGGTCATTTTCATATCCAATGATTGGTCATCTTGAATGAAATGAAAATTAATAAATTATGATTCATACTTTTCATAGAAAGTAAATAAATTTTATATGAATGAATTGGCTATATATATATATATATATATATATATATATATATATATATATATTTGCATGCGCATGATGGAGTAAACCATCTTATGGTACTGGCTGAGGATGCAATGTACCCATGCACATAAATGCAAAAGGTTATTAAAAAGGAAAAAGAAAATAGAAAAAGAGTACCTTCATTGATACAATTTAAACGATGTCTACTGTGACGGTTGTATTATTTACAGAAAAGATAAAAATATGTTATGTGCATAATAGTGATGATTATGATAAAACGAAATTAAATAGAGGTAATTTATATTTGATAATGAGCATGCATATTGTTCCAAAGGCATTGTATTACTGTAATTTTAAAAATATGATTTACTCACTGAGTTCTTTTATAACTCACTCTTCCTATTGAAAAATAATTAAAGGTATAATTCAATTAACTAAAATGAGCAAAAAAGAGGAAAATATGTATAGTAGATGCGACGCTCCGAAAGAAACGTATAGTATTTGATTTTAAAAATTTCAAGTTTTAGTAGCTCTTTCGAAGTATTGGAAATAGTGAGTTAGTAATTAAAAGTCAATCAACTGTCCAATCGTCTGTTCTCGCATCGTTAATTTGAGCCTCTGGGTCAGGTTGTGACACTACAGTGCTGAAAAAAGCCTTTAGAACAACCTTTCATTTAGTTAATAGCTTAAAATAGTCTAAAATTAGTATACCGGTTGTAAGAAGCTGCAGCCAATTCAAATCAGGATAGGCTGATGTAGGCAATATTACATATGCATTACAAAGATTGAGATTTATTTTATGACATTACTATGGAGAAACCTAACCAATGCTCTAGACCTAGCCTTAAATTAACGCAAGCTACTTTGTAAAAGCAAAAGGCGACCAGATCATACGCTATAGAATTAACACCTAAAGTAGTCCTTGAAACATGGAGATACTGATTCTAATCTAAGTTCTCCCTGACTTCAATCTAAAGAAACCCACTTGAAAAAGGGACCACAGAAAAGAAGGAATAAGCAAGTCAATCAAATCAATAATGAATACAGTAAGTTCAAGAATCGAGACAACCAAATAGAAATTCTCCATTCACATCACTAATTAAAGTAAACTATGTTCGGTAAAGAAAAAAAAAAACCAACGAATTTTATGCCGTTAAGTTAGCAATTTAAATCACATGTATAATTCTCCATGAAACTTCAAATCCCAACATCTAAGCCAAGGACTTCCATAGCTTTGATGTACAAAGAAACACTTGCAAAATGAGAACACAAAGAAGTAGAAAGGAACTCAAGCAAAGCAACGATAAGTTCGTTTGCTAGTATAGCATTAGTATATACCGGGCAAAATTAAAAGTGATATTTCGAGAAATGATATAACTAAGAGAAGATTGAGGGATGCCATAATCTTACCACAACACAGAGGACAAGGGTTCGGAAAACCAAAGCCCATCTGAGAAAAAAAAGGAACAATATCTCCAGTTAAAAAAAAAGGAATAATATCTCCAGTAAGAACTGGCTGAAACTTAGGGCTTTGCATCCTGATCTTAAAAAAAAATGCATTTTTTCAGAAAAACCCCAAAAAGCAAACATCAACAAATGAGTAGAATGCAGAAAAACCTAGAATCAACGACGAAGAAAATGTCAACCGCGCAGAATTGCAAATCTTTAAAGCAGAAAAAGTTAGCAAGGCCAAAAAACTGCAAAACAAAGGAGCTCTAGAACATCCCCTATATAGAAATAAACCCAAATCAATCAACAACGCCCTGATACAATACCTTTCCCATGAATTTTTCCCAACGCGAACTACTAAACACGCAGCATAGATCTCAAATCACAACTACAAGCCATCATTAATCCAGATCAATTTCAGCAAAAAAACATTGACAAACAAAACCAAGTTCTTGATATTGAAATAGGAAAGGGAAAGCGTAAAAGGTAGAACAAAAACAAACTGAAATGAAAAGCCAGAAATAGGAGAAAGAAAAAGAAAGCCAAGTCGATACCTTGTTCATAGAGATCTCCACTTTAGCTGTTGCAGCACAGTTCATCTTTCACCTCCAAACATCCTCAAAACATCCACAGAGTAAAAGGGTGAGCGAAGGAAGTGAAGAGAAACGGAAAGGAAGGAACGAAAATGAATAAACAAAAATAAAGGGAAAGCCTTGTGTCTGTAAATAAGGTTGCGGTCAAAGGTAAGACAGTTTTTCGCATTCAATTTCATTATTTACCCTACCTATTGAGCCTCTTTCCTTATTTTTCGTCCGTCGTCCCAAGCCTACATCATCGGTGCATTAACCTCCCAATGCCCAATGTGTTGGCTTGATTTCCAATAATTTCTCTCTCCCCCATAAATTAAAATATAATATTTTATTTTAATAAATAATTTAATTGGTAAAAAAAAATTAAGGAACTATTTAGAATCATTTTTTATTGAACTAAATTTAATTTTATTTATATTTAAAAATAAAATTAAAATATTTTACATATTTTTTTAAAAAAGCTCTCACCGCCTATTATTAGGGGTGTCAATTTCAGGTCACGTGTCGGTTCGGGTCGAACCTATAACTAAATCGGCACTATTCGGGTCAACCCGACCCATTTTTTCAAACGTGTCAATTTTCCGGACCAAAATCCGACTCGCTTCGAGTTCGGGTATACCCGACACGACCCGAATGACCATGCCGACCAAAAATTGCTAGTTTTCGGGTAAAAAACAGACCAATCACTGATTTTCAGATCAAAACGATTCAATATCGGATTTTCGGGTCAATTTCGAGTTTCTGGTTCAACCCGACCTAGTTTTTGAAATGGGTCGACTTGTTGAACCGGTCTAGTTTCATGTTCAAATTGATCATAACTCGGAATTTTCGGGTTAAGTTCAAGTCGAATTTTCGAGTCATGTCAAATATTGACACCCCTACCTGTAGTTATCACCACCTCTACCAGCAACTATTGCCAATCTTCATTGCTACCCAACCCTCTACCATCACCACCACCACATTATATAAAAAAAAAATATATGATTAAGATACCAAACATATCGTAGTTCATGTTACAAATAAATAAAATAAAATAAAAAATAAAAGTGAATATTGCAAAGCCAAATCATCACAAAAAAAAATCATTTTTAAGTTAAAACTTTAGTCAAAATATTCTAATATAAATTTTAATTAGAATAAGATTTCGTTTGAGACATTTTTTTTATTACTTTCTAAAATAACTTTTAAGAAATTTTTTTATTAAAAAAATTATTTTCCAAAACAAAGTTTAAATCTCAATTATTTGATTTTATTTATAAGTGTGTATAAACTCTTCTTATATACTCCCCCTACTTCAATAATCTTCTTCCTATCTTCAAAAACTTATGCATTACTCCGCAAACCTAAGATCTTAATTTCAGCTATGGAGACTTTTGGTGTGGCATAAGTGCTTGGTGAATGCAAGGTTCTTATGGATCCCAAGCTGACACTTCGCCACCAAGCTTGCTTATTCTGCAAACTCATCCATTATTTTGGCCCATTCTCAACCATTTCTTTTCCAACATTGTGATAATGTTTCACTGTCATTCTGCAAACAGATAAACAAAGAGAAGTAAGCAATCCATATGTGCTTAGAATCCATCGTATTCATTAGCACTTCATTGTACAGGTAAAATCTAGCATTGAACTGACTGTTTAGCCATAGATTTCAACCAGTGAGCTCAGATTTTTAATGAGAGGAGTATATCTTCTGGAATATATATAATTATAGGAGAAGGGAAAGACATAGCTTTCAAACGAAGCCTAATTCTTTATTTATGCATAAATCATGTAATAGTGGCTCTATAAATCAGTCAAAAAGATTTTTTTTTTTTTTTTTTGTAATTAAGCATTGTTTAAAAATAAATAAAAACAGAAATTCAAAGAAATTATACTGAAATGTTTGTACCTAAAAAGACACATTCAGTTTGTGATCTTATAGCATCTATATTCTCTTCTTTTCCTTCAACTCATCTCTTTTCTTATCTTCAATGCCTCAGCTTTTTCAGGAAATGGTCCATGACTCAGATTTTGAAGCTCATTAGCCTACTGAAAGGCATCTTTTTGGGATTAGGCTACATATTAGGCTATATATTAAGCATTCTAAAATATGATAGACTAATTTACTTTATAGTATAATATTATCAGTTTATGTAACAAAAAGATGCTCTAAATGATAGGAAATGATGCCCCCAACAAGGTTATGTGGCTCTTGAGAAGGCCAACTTAGTTTCATCCAATGAAGGTATTTTATCCCATTTTTTTTGGGGTAGAAAACCCAGGGTCAATGGAACCTAATGCCTTGGTGAAAGAGCTGTAGCACATGGAGCTGTTTCAACCAGTCTTTGTAAGGGACTTGAAAGACTAATTAAAATAATTAACTTCCATTTTGTTCTGTTTGTGAGAGGCATGTGATACTGCACATGAAAGTTTGGTATGAAGAAATTAATAGAGAATGCATGATTGAAGAATGGATGGTCTAATTGATATGATGAAATAGAATATGATTGTCAGCTGGATCAAACAGTAAGGTGCTTATTTGAAAATGATGGAGCTGTGATAAAATTAATTTCAGAAAGTTAGAGAATGATAATTTGGGTTCGAGCTTGATCTACTTAACAATGATGTTTGCTCCTATGTAGAACATCCATGTTAATATGAGATATGGGATTAGGGTAATGAAAATGACATGACAATATGAGCAACTTTTAAAAATAAAAAATGTTATGTGAATAGTTCAAAACATGATATGTATGTTATGTATGCCAAAAAAATTTATGATAGTAGAGAGAGAGAAAAAAATTTGTATGCCATTAGCATTATATAAAGATCTAGCACATACATAGACAAAAGAGCATTGTAAGGGACGGCAAAATTTTTATGTGAAAACCCTAAAGAGGAAAAAATCACAAGGTCTAGCTCAATTGAAATGATTTTACTAGCGTTTTTCATATAATTCAAATGATTGTCCTTTACTATGACTGTAGAAAGTGTTGACATAATGTGGCTGATATAAATTATTTAGAATAAATTCCATAGTGCAGTGGAAATTGGAAGAGTTGTGTAGCCTAGGAGCTATCTTCAAGAGAACATTTCGTTGTTAGTTTGGTTATTCTCCTTTGAGTTGGAAAGACCACATACCAAGAAGTTCAGCATAAATTTTATGCTTCAGAGGAGACAAAGTTGGAATTAATGGAGTGCGTCATCCTCATAGGTTGTGCAATTTCCCTTAAGTAAAAAAGTTAAACTCTTAAATATAAAGGTGTCTTTTGGTGTAATGGTTGAAATTTCGTTAAGAAACTCCGTAGTTAAGTGTGCTCATTTCAGAAGAAATCATGGGATAGGTAACCTCTTGGGAAGTTACACCAACTGACGAAAAAACCGTTAGGCCCTTAGGTGCCAAAGTAAACAATATCTTAATAGTTAAAAGTTGGGTTGTTATAAATGGTATCAAAGCAATACATCAGCCAGAAGATGGGAACTAAGTGTCATATAAGATAAAGTGCTACATCATGGGAACCACCTATTGAACCATGTATGGGACAAAGTGCTACGTACGCAGCGGGAGTCACCACTTAAACTTATAGGGGTCACCTCTAGAATTCTATTTGTATGGTGGATGATTCTGAGATACAGATCGACATTGATGATGATGTTAGTTACTTAAGTGAGAGTGATTATGAAACCTCTTATGTTTAAAAAGTTAAACTCTTAAACATCAAGGCATCTTTTGGTGTAATTGTTGAAATTTTATTAAGAAACTCCGTAGTTAAGCGTGTTAATCCTGGAGAAATCTTAGGTACCTCATGAGAAATTACACCAACATGACAAAATCATGAGGCCCTTAGAACACATAGAACAATTTCTCTATATTTGAGAGTTTGAGCTATTACATAGGTAATGAAATGTGTCGATGTTATGGGCAAAAACATATGATAAAGTTAGTAGGCGACGATGTAATCAGGGGACATTGGTCGGAGGTCTATAATATATAATAATGGTTGAAGGGCTGTAGTTGGGCGACACTAATTGGAGGAATATAGTCGGGCAACGATAGTCAAGTAGATTATAGTTAGGCAGCGTCGAAGGGCTATAATTGAACAATAGTGGTTAGAAAATTATAGTTTATGGTTAGGACAATATCATAATGGTTGAAGGGCTGTAGTTGGGCGACACTAATTGGAGGAATATAGTCGGGCAATGATAGTCAAGTAGATTATAGTTAGGCAATGTCGAAGGGCTATAATTGAACAATAGTGGTTAGAAAATTATAGTTTATGGTTAGGACAATAGTTAAACGATGAAGGACTATAGACGAACAATGGTGGTCAGAGATTTATACTCGTGTGATTTGGGTATGACATTAAACATTATGCTCAATTGAATTGAAATTAAAAAAAAAGATCATTTATGTTGAAGCCATGCAAAATTTTGTAGACAACCTAATTATTTAGACCATAAAGCTTGATCCTAACCCATCTCAAGGAAACAATTTAGAGAGAGAGAACATCAAGTGTTTTTTGGCTTTAAAATGAGAGTAAATGTGACGCCCCAGGCATCCATAGTGAAAGGATTCGTCTGACAGTTTTGATCAACCACCATTCCTGCTCCCTTGCTCTGACCTGAGATTGTTAACCACATATAATGAGCTTAAATAGCCCAGCAGGTCACCAAAGCCTACAACTGAAATCAAAGCACGACATGAAAGTAATATGCGTGTAAATCAAATCAAGTCAATATCAATCATTGCACATGATCAATGAGTCGATGTAGATAAGGAAATCAGTACAGAAATAGAAATCAATACATAAACAATAGAATCAAAAATCATCAGTAAGAGAATCAGTGAACAGTAAGAAATCTCATAAAGCTCAATAAATCAATACGTGCATTAAATCTCTACAGTAGTCGTCTTATCTATTACATCAGTCTATCAATATAGTAAGTCGTATCAAAACATACACTTGCAAATCGATCAGTTCTTCAATGTCAATCAAATCAATAAAATCATCAAATACAATTGAAATCAATATATGCAATAAAATCATATAAAAATCAATAAATCAATAATCACATGCTTGGTGTATCACATGTATCTTGTTCGGTGTATCATGTGCTATAAGATCGGTACAATGAGTCAATGTATCAGTGGTATCGGTATCAGTATCGGTATCTGTATCCATGAATCAATACAATATACATATCCATATCAATATCAATATCAATGTTCAGTGACATGTACCGTATGACATATCAATAAAATCGTATAGTAACAGTAAACCCGTAAATCTGTTAAATCCATTCAATATCGATAAATCAATTCTATATCAATAAATCAGTAAATCCATCAAGAAATCATAAGAACGGTTCTGTACGCATGCAATACAATACAGTAGTCTTACTTAACAAGTACAATCACTGGTTATTAAGGCATTTTTCAATGTTAGTATCGATGTTAGTAATCCGTTGGCTCAGTAAAAAGAGTCGTCACTCTTTGCCCGTCGGCACAGTATTCATCTCCTTATGACTCCCTTCAGTAATCACGTGATCAGTAGAGGATAACACCAAACCCTTTATTTAAAGGAAAGCCCGTCGGCCCACCATCCTGTACAGGTATCATCTCCAACCAACGGTTCAACCAGTCTTCACTCGTCTTTCAGTAACAGTAATATATATTCAATCATATATCCACATTCGTATGCATATTCAATCCTTCAAATCATCAATTCAGAAAATCAGAAGTCGTACGAGAAATCAGCGACATAACGGCAGTACATGAAATGTACACAGAAATCACATATTCAGAAATTTACCAAATTACCAGAAATCGAAAAAAACAACATTACAAAGCTTTACTTGTACTGAAGCACTATTTTTAAACAACCAGATAATTTTTTATTTGATAAAAATCACACAGAACTCAAAATGACCGGTAGAAACTTTACAGAAAATACTCAAATCGTGCAGAATAAGATCTCAGGAACATAACAAAAGTTGTGCGGTAAAACTTTCGTCAATACAAAATTATGCGCGTTTTTCGGTAACAGAAACACAAAACTGAGCACAGAAATATCAAAACTCGAAATCTTTGAAAACAGAAATAGGATTCGGAGTCATTACTGCAAGACGAACAAATCTTCTAACAACGACGACGGACGAAAATCGTTCCGCAGCCTCCGAAACCAAGCTTTTCATTCTCTTTCTCTCTCCTGAATTCTCTTTCTCTATCTTCAAATGAATCCAAAATATCTCTATCGGATATTTATTAACATTGATCGTCCTGGACGATCCGAAATTCGTCCCGGGATGATTTTCCCTCTGGCAGAATTTCGTCCATACGACTTGCTCTCTGGATAAATTTCGTCCAGACGGATCGTCCCGACCCTTCCAGGTTCGTACAGACGAAATTGACAGATTTCTTCACAATTTTCTTTAGTTCGTCCTGTACTAAAGCCAATTCGTACGGACGAACTGCACTCAAAAAAATCAGCTTTGGAGGGGGTTTTACAATCTACCCACCTTAAGAAAAATGTCGTCTTCGACATTTCCCTTAAGGGCGCGGACGCAGAAATCGACAAAAAAATTCGTCCAATCAAAACTCAAATCAAATCGAATCAGAATCAAAATCAAAACTCGTTGGAAACCATACTGTCATTCAATGCATTCAATCACATGTCATTCAAATATGTATGCAGAATGATGCACTTGAAACAATCCATTCTACCAAACTATCAATCAAATCCTTTCACTACACTTGCTCTGATACCAATCTGTGACGCCCTAGGCATCCATAGTGAAAGATTTCATCTGATAGTCTTGATCAACCACCATTCCTGCTCCCTTGCTCTGACCTGAGATTGTTAACCACATATAATGAGCTTAAATAGCCCAGCAGGTCACCAAAGCCTACAACTGAAATCAAAGCACGGCACGAAAGTAATATGCATGTAAATCAAATCAAGTCAATATCAATCATTGCACATGATCAATGAGTCGATGCAGATACGGAAATGAGTACAGAAATAGAAATCAATACATAAACAATAGAATCCAAAATCATCAGTAAGAGAATCAGTGAACAGTAAGAAATCTCATAAAGCTCAATAAATCAATACGTGCATTAAATCTCTACAGTAGTCGTCTTCTCTATTACATCAGTCTATCAATATAGTAAAGTCGTATCAAAACATACACTTGCAAATCGATCAGTTCTTCAATATCAATCAAATCAATAAAATCATCAAATACAATTGAAATCAATCTATGCAATAAAATCATATAAAAATCAATAAATCAATAATCACATGCTCGGTGTATCACATGTATCTTGTTCGGTGTATCACGTGCTATAAGATCGATACAATGAATCAATGTATCAGTGGTATCAGTATCAGTATCAGTATCGGTATCTGTATACATGAATCAATACAATATCCATATCCATATCAATATCAGTATCAATGTTCAGTGACATGTACCGTATGCCATATCAATAAAATCGTATAGTAACAGTAAACCCGTAAATCCGTTAAATCCATTCAATATCGATAAATCAATTCTATATCAATAAATCAATCGATCTCAATAAATCAGTAAACCCATCAAGAAATCATAAGAACAGTTCTGTACGCATGCAATACAATACAATAGTCTTACTTAACAAGTACAATCACTGGCTATTAAGGCGTTTTTCAATGTTAGTATCGATGTTAGTAATCTGTTGGCTCAGTAAAAAGAGTCGTCGCTCTTTGCCCGTCGGCACAGTATTCATCTCCTTATGACTCCCTTCAGTAATCACGTGATCAGTAGAGGATAACACCAAACCCTTTATTTAAAGGAAAGCCCGTCGGCCCACTATCCTGTACAGGTATCATCTCCAACCAACGGTTCAACCAGTCTTCACTTGTCTTTCAGTAACAGTAATATATATTCAATCATATATCCATATTCGTATGCATATTCAATCCTTCAAATCATCAATTCAGAAAATAAGAAGTCGTACGAGAAATCAGCGGCATAACGGCAGTACACGAAATGTAAACAGAAATCACAGATTCAGAAATTTACCAAATTACTAGAAATCGAAGAAAACAACATTACAAAGCTTTACTTGTACTGAAGCACTATTTTTAAACAACCAGATAATTTTCTATTCGATAAAAATCGCACAGAACTCAAAATGACTGGTAGAAACTTTACAGAAAATACTCAAATCGTGCAGAATAAGCATCTCAGGAACATATCAAAAGTTGTGCGGTAAAACTTTCGTCAATACAAAATTATGTGCGTTTTTCGGTAACGGAAACACAAAACCGAGCACAGAAATATCAAAACTCGAAATCTTCAAAAACAGAAGTAGGATTCGGAGTCCTTACTGCAAGACGAACAAATCTTCTAACAACGACGACGGACGAAAATCGCTCCGCAGCCTCCGAAACCAAGCTTTTCCTTCTTTCCTTCTCTTTCTCTCTCCTGAATTCTCTTTCTCTCTCTTCAAATGAATCCAAAATATCTTTATCGGATATTTATTAACACTGATCGTTCTGGACGATCCAAAATTCGTCCCTGGACGATTTGCCCTATGGCAGAATTTCGTTCAGACGAAATTAAATAGCGTCCGGACGACTTGCTCTCTGGACAAATTTCATCCAGACGGATCGTCCCGACCTTTCCAGGTTCGTACAGACGAAATTGACAGATTTCTTCACAATTTTCTTCAGTTCGTCCCGTACTAAAGCCAATTCGTACGGACGAACTGCACTAAAAAATCAGCTTTGGAGGGGGTTTTACAGTAAAAGTATGGAGAGAGAGAGAGAGAGAGAGAGAGAGAGAGAGAGAGAGATGATAAGCAAAGGAGAGGATTCTAATATATTGGAGACTACCTACACTCTTTAGCTTTGGATTAGAGATAAGTCCTTGCCCTTAAATCTTGAGCAAGGGTTGTCTATTTCTAAGTTTCACTAAGAACTTGCCAATAAATTTTTTTTAATATTTTTTAGCAATTAGTAAGAAATTCATGCCCATGGGCGGATCTCCATGGAGCCAAGGATGGGCAAGTGCCCACTTTAAAAACAAGCCTATTTTAAGAATAATTTTAAAATTTAGACCCCTACATTTTTTTTGTCCTAATTTTGCATTTTGTGATTCACCTAAAAATTTATTTGCAAGATCTCATATGGCCCGCACCACTTTTTTGTATTTTTCCTTCACCATCGTGCGCTGCTCTGTAGGCTCAGCTATTCTACCTTCATTCTCCAGAGTCTTACTTTAGAATGCACATTCTCGTTTAATACAATCACTGTCCTCTTTCAAAAGTAAGGTTGGTTCCGCCCTTGTAATCATGTCATCAATTTGGCATTATAATAATGATGTATTGATAACAATATAGTCATTGCAATCATAATTGTTGAATTATGTGCAACTTTTCACCAATCTTTATAATCATACCATCGAACCAATCAAAGAGATCTTCACATATGATCAACACTTATATCTCACTTAAGTAAAATCCCTTGAAGAGAGAGAATTAGGACACAGTTGTGCAATTTATTTATCAAACTAATTCCAATTTATTCATATTCATAACACGATCATCTAAATTTTAAAGAGAATAATAAAAACTTTAATTTTTATAATCAATAATTTACTAAACTCTTAACCATACAATTGTATCAATGGTAATGTGATAACTAGTTTCTTTTCAATGCCTACATGCTAGTTTGTAGATAAAAGAAATTCAAACATTACATATAGTTCTATTTACTTCAAATATTATAAAAATATATATATATTATTGATAGCCCATTTGACTTCATCAAATAACATCAAGCAATCATTTCCCTAAGTTTTTAGTTTACTTGTTGCTTTCACTTGAAATTATGTTACGTTATCTTAATTATTTGATATTTTCCTCACATTTATGATTTGCAGCTAATAAAGCAAGCTTATGGCAGACTATTTGATGACTAAGACTTCGTCTGGGACGGCTTTCTTTCTGTTTCATAAAGCAGATTTTGATATAAAAATTAAAATTTTTTGTACTGAAAAGTTTCTTTAAGAAATAGAAAGCGAGTTGTTCCTTCGTTTGGATTTAGAACAATTTTATTATTACTTCCTAAAGTGACTTTTAAGTACTCAAATTTTTTGATCTAAATTTTTTTTTTCTATAAAAAGTTGTTTTAAAAAATAGTGAGAAAAGTTGTTCCAAATAAAACTTAAATTGAATGCTATTTAGGCTTTGTTTGGGACGGCTTTTTTATTGCTTTCTAAAACGGAGTTTTAATACAAAAATAAAAAAGTCTGTACTAAGGCTTCGTTTGGGACGGTTTTTTTAATTCTTTCTAAAATGGAGTTTTAATACAAAAATAAAAAAATTTGTACTAAAACTCCGTTTCAGAAAGCAATAAAAAAGCCATCCCAAACGAAGCCTAAAACTCCGTTTTAGAAAGCAGTAAAAAAGCCGTCCCAAACGAAGCCTTAGGCTTCATTTTAGACGGCTTTTTTATTGCTTCTTGAAGCAGCTTTTTAGTACAAAAATTTTAATTGATGTTCTATAATATTATTATCTAAATAGTATTAGTCAAGGTAGAATCGATGACAAAGAACTTGTAAATCATATTTACTAATTATATTTATTATTATATTGTTTAAATATAAATGTGATGACATTTAAGAAACTATTTATGTTCTATAATATTATTATCCAAATAATACAAGATAAAACATATGGAAATATTTTTTGCTTTCACTCCATCCAATTGATTGTGTAAACTTCATTCCAGCTTACATTGACCCCGCTTTCCCCCTTGAAAGAGACGGTATTAAAAGTTAAATCAATTAAGATAACCAGAAATATTTGAGCCAGATTTGATTTAGCTCATGAGTTAAAATCAATATAAATTATATTCAAAATATATTAAAATTCAATAATTTAAATATAAATTTATTTAAAATGTTTAACTCTTTTTTTTTTTTATCTTAATCGATTTTTTATTACTTCTTTCAAAATTTCCTTATAATTAAAATTATCTTCACTTTTCATAATAATAAACAAGAAGACTAATGAGCTTACTTTAACTTATATTTTAAGCTTGCATTAAAGCTCGAACTTAGGCTTCGTTTGGGGAGGCTTTTTTACTGCTTCTTAAAGTAGCTTTTTATTAAATTTTTTTACTAGAAAGCTGATTTAAGAAGCAGTGAGAAAGTCGTCTCAAACGAAGTCTTAATCAACATAAGTAGATCTCGGTTTTAGATATGTCAATCCAAATGTTTTACTACCCTCATCCAACCCCTCTGAAATGATTTTTAATTTTTTTTTAATTTTATAAGTCTCATGATATATACAATTGAATAAATATATCAATTTTATTTTTATATGAAGAATTGTGGTAGAAAGTTTATCTCTGATCAAATTAACCTCGTGCTTAAGTATAGTTTTCATTGATTGCACAAGATAACAACTCAAGCACTTCTCTCCCAAGCACCATCATTGTCTTCCAGGAAACACTCATATTTGACGCAAGTGATCCCTCTATTGCAAGATTAATTATTCTGTGCGGATGTCGAAAGCCGTCCGGAGATTAACCAGATTGCACCATGTCATCCCTGTGCTCGGTACCGCTGACGTGACACATTCTGGTTGGCCTCCGGACGATGTTTTCCGTCCAATCTCCGCACATAATAATTTCTCTTGTTACAAAGCTTCATAGTAAATACTTGTCAATTTAACATATTATTGATGTGTTGATCTATTTTTCATTATATAAATTTGAATGCAGTCATTGTCCATTCCAACACCAATATTCATTGGTTATAATAGGAAAAAGGATGTAAGGAAGGCCTTAAGTTTGAAAACCAACCAATTTTGAATCTTTTATTCAGTGTTTGATCATTATTCAAATAAGATTTAAATATTTATTTCAGACATAGAATTCGAACATTCCATATAAAATTAGGTTCAAAAAAGGATTGAATAATATACAAAGTTCTAATATAAATTCCAAACAAGGATCAAACACTATATATTAGATTAAAACCTCATTTATTTTTGAACCTATGATTCTCCTTACATCTCCTTACTATTATGACCTATAATTGATAGTTTTGTAATTGATATTGAATGAGTTCTAACATAAATAAGAAAAGAACCCATCAACACGAACTTTGAATAATAGGTTAGTGAAAAGAGATGACAATGAAGAAGTGTTGGAAGGAAACACACTGAAGCGCTACGAGATTACAACCAAAGTCCTTTGAAGAGAAAAGTTAAAGCAACTTTTTTATTCAAATGCTCATAAGACTACGATGGATTGTGACAAATATGTCTTTTATAAGAGTATTTTCAACTATTCATTTCAATTATATTTCTTTAAATAAAATTATATGAAATATATTTATATAACCCGTTCATTATAAAGATAATGTATTTCATAGATAAATATGAGCCAATTAATCTGAATATGTCTAAATTAAACTAATTAACCCATCTCAAACTTACTTAATATGAACCGAAACAATAATTGGATCAATAAAAAAAACGAGTCCGATATGAAGTGGATGTATAGTTTAGAATGAGATATGACTTAAATAGTAATTAGATTAACTTCAATTCAACATTTTTAAAGATGAAAATGAGTTAGGTTGTGGAATTAGGTTATTTTTTGACATTTATATTTTTCATGCATAAATTTAATATAATTTAGACATTAATAATATATAAATAAATATAAATCTTAGGAGTCATATATGTATTTTAGGGTTATATCACCCAAGAAATGTGTAAAGAAAAATGTTGCCCTTAATTTAGTTTAATACCACTCCATATATGCTCATCAATCCACGCGCAGTGTTCGTTACTTCAAACGCACCATAGAGCTTGCGCCTCTGCGGTGATGGAAAAGAGAGTGTGAGATTAGTATTTTCTTACCAAGTATCTGAACCCAAAACCTCGCTGGCGGGCTTCGGTGGAGGCGAGGGAAGCTAAAAGCGTCGGCCATCTAGGTATATGACTCTCTCTCTCTCTCAATGTTCATCTACCATTTGCAATCTTTCTTCATTATTACAGCATCTAGTGTTGACATTCTGTGTGCGCGCGTTCATGTTGATATTGGCTCTGCTCATTGCATTGAATTGACATTCTGCAATTCTCCCCATTGAAGAAGAAATAGGTTTCTAAGATGGACGGATTTCATTTCTAGGATTTGCTAATTGACGAAACTGATGTTTTAACCTTTTGTAGCTAGGGTTTTTGGGTGTTGATTTTTAGTGACTTTCTGTTTGACTCGTGGATTCTGGCTTTTAGGTTTAGGCAGAGCACTAGGAGGTATCTGCGAGCAATGTTGCTGTGCGCTTTTGTATTAATTTGTTCCTCACATCTATGTTTTCACCGTAAGCCTATGATGGAACTAACTAGGGCAGTGAGACTCTATTTTCTGGGTACTTTTTTCAATTCTGAGATGTTCTAAATGAATTGGGAAGCTTATTGCATTACCTGTTACCAATGTGTGTGCAGGAGCGTGGTGTCTGCTGGCAAGTATTATCTTGATTGTGCTGATAGATTCTATGAAATGCTCCGATTTAACTAAAGTTTCACGAGAAGCACTACTCGCACTAGATGGCAGACTATTCTGTTACACCATCATGTGCTAAATTGCAACTACAGAGGATTGTGCCAAGAGGAAATATTCTCATGCCTAGGAATGTAAATTTGAGGAATCGACCACGGTGTGAACTAACTTCCTTTTTATTCTTTGATGAGTATCATAAATATTTAAATTTCATTCCATCATGTTTTTCCAAGTAGTTGTTGATAAGAGATATACTGAATGGATAAATGCCCAAAATAGTTCCCAAACTATTCATATGTAATCGATTTAATTCAAAAGTATCATATTCCTCAGATTTAGTTCCTCGACTATATAAAGTTTATCCCAAATGTTGAGTTCAATTTTGTATAGTTGATGGACTAAATTATGATCAATTTTATATCCAAATTTCCATCAATTTTTATATGAGAGGTTATTTGGGATCAATTTTGTTCAATCGAGGGACTAAATTGGATAAATGTGATATTTTTGGTTTAATTGGCTACATTCGAATAGTTGGATGACTATTTTTTTTCTGTAATAAATGTATATTTCCTCCATCTACTATCATGTTATATGTGCAATCTTAATTCTATGGTCAGATTATTTGCATTCTCTCTTTTGCTTGTAGGGATTGCCTTCTCTTTGGTAGAAGTCATAAGTCATATTTTTCATCATCAAGGCTTTATATTGTTCAACCTGCCATTCTTATTTGTGCAAATGAAATTCGTGGCTTGAATGCAAATTTCTCTAAGTGTTATTGCTGGGGAATGCTTGTTGACCCGGAGAATGCAGCACCATCAAATTTGGTTTCTGCCATGGATGAAGTGCTTCTGATGGTTAGTGTCATCTTGGCATATATGGCTGGGGCTGTGCCACAGAGGAAGAATTTTGATTTTATGAGTCACTACGCAAAGGAAAACTTGGGTTCATCATCTCCTATGTCTTATGGTAGGTAAGAGTAAGCTGCCACAATTTAATCAAGTACATGTGGTATGCAGATTGGGTTGCTGGAAGGCTGCAAACCATGAGTTGATGTGTTTCCAATCTTCATGAACTAGGCACATTACATAGTCATTTGTTTTGATAGTAAGTTTATTTGGCAGGTCTGAAATAAGCGAGAACATAACCAGTTCGAAGACAAATACCATATGGGATGAAGTTAACGGGAAACTTCTTGATGCATTGGATACAACTGGTAATGGTGTTACTTTGGATAACAGAGCTGTTGATATTGCAGATGTCAGTCAAAAAGATGCTTTAAGTCTCTTTGCGCTCAATCAAGGTCCTACTTGGAGATTGCTTTGGACTACTTTATGGAGGCTACAAAAAGAGGCAGGCATTGCCCTCCACTCCTCTCTTTTTATATATGAATCATAAGGCTTGCTGTTTGCATGACACTGTTATGTTAGCATCCTAAAATTAAAGTTCATCATTCCTTTCTTTAATCTTCTTTATTATACACTTGCAATAGAGTATGGTTTCGGATGATGGTTTGGAGAGAGGGAGAGGGAATTGGGTTAGTTCAGCTCTTGTGATACATACAAATTGCACATCATACATAAATTCTTCACTCTTCATCATATAAATTTGGATAACAGGGCTTCTGATATCATCCACAGTTCCACACCATACAAGCCTAGGTTTGACCATAGGTTTGTGGGTGATAATGTGTGAAAAAGAGGAGTTTGATGTTTGGTTTTTTTGAGTCTTCTAAAAGTAGCTCTTAAAAAGTCTGATGATGATCCTCTTGAAAGGTAACTAAAATATATTTTTAAGTTTGTTTTACATATTTTACTTTGTAAGTATATTTTTTTTAATATCAGCATAATATAGTCTTGGAAGGTTTTGCTTGGTTATCCCTCTGCAGCTGAATCTACTGGGTAAAATTTCTTTCCGATACCCTGCCTTACACCTATTTTACATACATCATCATTCACCCACTCAAATTATTGGTTTCATCTGTTGCTCAACCCCACTCTGCTTATGGACGATCAATTTTCCGCCATTCCAATTTGTCCATCATATTGTTTCTTCTCCAAGTGTTAAAACATATAAAGAAGGTTCATCTTTCTGTCAAAGTCTACCCTTTTATCCATTGCCTCATCTTTGAAAATTTATTGTCCTGAATATTTTTTCCCTATTTATGGAAATTTTGCTGTTTTCCTCTGACATTGGCATATTTCATATATTTTGTGTTATGTTTAATGAATATTTTTTGGTTTCATGTGTGAACAACCTTTTTATGCTTGGACAGGTTAGTAATATTCATTCATCTCATGAAGCTGTTAACCGAGGTGCCTGGCTAGTGGTGGTATCAGAAATCTTTAAAGCAATAGTTACACAAATATTAACCAAATGGTTGGAACAGGAACTCTCTTTGGGTGCTGGTGGCCGCAACATGGTACTACAAAGTCTAAAGTTTGATTTAATGTTTTGTCTTGTCTCTCGTATTGAAGTTAGAGACTCTCTCAGAATCCTGTTGTCCAGCTGTCTGAGAAATTGAAGGGAAATGATGTGGTACTAAACAATATAAAGAGATCAGGGAAGACTGAACTATATGCAGATATTTTGTTCTTTCTCAGATTTGATTCTCTCAGGTATCGAGCTAAATCCCTGCAAGTACTCATCCTCATCCCTTTACTTTTCCCCTTTTCATACCACAGTTTGCTTGAGTTAGGGGCTACATCATGGGTAAAACTGCTTATAAGTGCATGTAAAACACATTATACTTGATAGTTTCTAGCACTCATAGTGCTAAAAGAGTTGCAGGATGTGATAATTTGTCATTGACGCAGTTTTCATTCATATGTTTTTGTTTGTAAATCTAGATCTCCACATTCAATATTTGTGAAAGTAAATTGGTGC
Source organism: Dendrobium huoshanense (assembly GCA_016618105.1). Lineage (NCBI taxonomy): Eukaryota > Viridiplantae > Streptophyta > Magnoliopsida > Asparagales > Orchidaceae > Dendrobium > Dendrobium huoshanense. The sequence goes on from CM028348.1 coordinate 16,415,633, forward strand.
AGGCTTTAACATCATTAGCATGGTTGAGCTTCCTGTTAATAAATATATATATTATTTTTCAAAAGAAAGAGAGGGAGAGTTGAAAAGATTATATTTTTGTTAAATTATCTTTCGTGCACAAGCATGTATGTGCTTATGCCCTACATATAAGTTAGAGAAGAAAAAAAAAAGATAAATATAATAAATCAAATTACCCTGAAGAATGAGGAAATATAATAACAATAAATCTTTTAGATTCATACTATAAATAGTTAATACATATAGTTATTTAGATCAATGTTTAAAATTGCGTATTCGGGTATTGAGGCGTTTTTCATTTGTGAGGCGAGACGTAAGCCTCAAGTCGTTTTGAGGCGTAAGCCTCAAAATCAAAAGATTGTGTAAACATAAAATGATAAATTTTTTAAATACTAATGAGTGAATAATATAAAACATAAAAAAGCATAAGATATGAAGTGAAATCAAAATATCTCAATAATAAGACAACATGAAATATAGTTCAACTCAAAATTCTATCTTTCCCAAATCCCAGTATTCTTTTCATTAACATATAATTCCAATTTCTAAAAATAAATAGCAATGACATATCACATAAGAACTCATAAATCATCAGCACTGTCATCACTAAGGGGTTCTTAATGTGAAACGAGAGAGGATTGGATCCTAAATGTCTTGAAGAGCAAATCAAGGGGTCTAAACAGCAACTTTGACTCTTAGAAAATTATGGACAGCAATCTCCAATGCTTGAATAAACCTTGGGCAGCTGTTATAAGGCTACTGGAGGCTTTTAAACAGCAATTTCAGACCTCCCGGGGTGCAGGACAGCACTTGATGGCTGCAGGAATCTGTGGACAGCACACAGGATGCAGCAGGAATTGCTGGACAGCAATTTGCTGTGGGTAAAACAGCAATATTGGGGCATCAGGCTACTGGGATTCAAGAGGAATTGCTGGAAATTTCTGGCTGCAGCTTTACAGGGAGGAGGACCCAACGTCAGGCAGCATTTTGGGAGAGAATTGTAGAAGGAAATTAATATATCAGCCTTGGGAATTTTCGGCCAGCAGATAAATACGGAGATGGTTCAATTCCAACGAGAGGGAGGTTGAAATTGTGGGCAGAATTATGGGCCAGGTTTTGGAAATACTTCCAACGTGAGTGAAGCTGAGATTGTGGGCAGAAATTGTGGTGGATCTTGGATATCTTGGCCACGGGAAGGAATTTGAATTAATTCCAAGAGAGGATGTGGCTTTAGGAAACAAATCTATGGGGTATTAATGAGGGGGGCCGGTGGAGGCATAGGCTAGAGATGAATTAATGGGTAGGGATTTAATTCCTGCTACAAAACTCCTTAGATTATGGAATCAATTAGGAATTTAATCAAAATCTAAATTTTAATTTCAGTTTTAATTAAATTAGGAGGAAATTGATTTGAATTTTAAAATTCAAATCAAAGAAATTAATGCCATGAATGGGGGAGTAAAGGAGGGAACTAATTTGAAATTTGAACTCAAATTAATTAGAGACAGGGAGCTTTGAATGAGAATTAATGGAGAGCCCATTAATGGTGGCCGACGGCATGAAGAGGAGGGAGGGGACGGTGGTAAGTGTTTTATGAGTTTCCAAAACAAGCTTAGCCAATTAGGATGGAAAATAATGAGTCCTCTCCAAATTGAATTTAGATTGGATTCAAAATTTGAAAACTTTCCTTTTTAGACTTTTGCAAATATGGAAAGTTTGAACCTCAAATTTGAATTTCAAATTTTGAATTCAAAATTGCTAGATTCTCCCTTTATTGCAAAACCCAAGTTAAGGAGTCATTATGACAATTTGAATGTCATAATGACTTGGATCACGAGTGTGGCCGGCAGTCCAAAGGAGGGAGGAGGTGCCGCCGATTGGGTGGGGAAGGCCGTGGGAAGGAGGCCGGCGATCGGGTAGGTGATAGTCGTCGGCTTGGGGAGGTGGAGCTAGAGGAAGACTTGGGTGGATGAAGAGGGGAGAAAGAAGATGAACAAGAATATATGAAAAAGATAGAGATAACTAACGAACTCACAAAGAGATCGTAAGAACCGCAAACCTCGGACTCTTCCAAAGATTGACGGGTATTGCTTTTGCCCTCACCTTGGGCTTTCCATAGAACTCACACAGAGATCTAGGAGGGTTGAACTCACCAAGAGATCAAGAAAATATGAACTCACAAAGAGATCAAAAGTAGAAATTTTCATTCATCATAATCATCATCCTAATACAAGAGAATGAGCATCTATATATAGGCTTCAAGAGAAATTAAAAGACACATTTGCCCCTTGGGCTTACATAAGACGAGAGGGTAAAAAAGGGAAATTGCGAAACTAAATTAAAATACACTTAATAAATGAAAATAAAACAAAGTGATCTTGGTCGTCGATCTTCAGCTCCTCGGATTGGCATGGACGGTTGGATGTCCGCATCAGTTCTTCATTTGAATCATCATTATGATGAACTGCTCTCTCCCCTTCCTCCTTTCCTATAGAGTCCAATGTTGGGCATTTACTTCAAGATTTACGTGAGTTTTAATATATATAGCGTGAGGCGTAAGCCTCATGTCAGTGAGGCGAGGCGGGCCTTAAGGCGGGCCTCAACCAAGTTGAGGCGCAAGCCTCATAACAAAAACTCGAGGCGTAAGCATCGAGGCGTTTTTTACTAGAATTGCGCAAAGGCGGGCCTCAAGGCGAGCCTCATATTGCGCAATTTTAAACCATGATTTAGATATTGTAGCATTCTCTCGCAAATTCAAGGTGGCATAGAAAATATCAACTTGAATTTGGAAACAACAACGACCAAAGATGTAGTTAAAGGTTTTATTGCTCAAAAGTTGTAAGTGTCATAAGCGAAGCACAACTGATTCACCAGTAAGAGTAGTGTGAATCATACACAGATTCACTAATGATTGTGTTAGAGAAGGTGATAAGATCTTGGATAGAGGTATCAATTGAGAGTTTTGGTAGAGAATATTGTTAGAGAGAGACAATTTAGTGTCTCAACAAAGAGTATTGATAGAGTATCCGATGTTGGAGAAGAGAGGAGATCACAAAGAAATTGTTGAAAGATACGAATGAGGTCATGATGTGATATGTGTGATCAAAAGTTGAAACGGTGTATGCATCTGTGGAGGGAACCATGGATCTAGGTTTACTATAATAGGTCATTGTGATTTTTTGGATGCCTAGTGATAAGAGAAATGTGAGTGTTGCCGAGCAGGATCAATAAGAGGTCTTGCATGCCAAAGGGATCCTTGATGGTCAGGAGCTAGGAGATGAGGCAAGAGATTTGTTCTTGATTTTTGGTGGATGTTCCTCGATTGTATGTCTAAGGGATTGAAGTTCAAGAGTTGGGATTGATTGCATGTGATGGGTGGTGGTGCAATCGGAGTGCAACACATGAGCATATGTGGTTTACAATCAGGCAAGAGGATGCCTGTAGTTCACATCAAGTAACGAGATCCAAAAGTTTGATCAAAAGGTAGTTGAGAGATGGAGATATTGACGTACTTAATACCATGTTAGAAGCGATAAGCAACTATAATGGGTTATTTTTTTATAGAATTATCTTCTTTGTAAGAGTGTATATGTGCCTGTATATAGAAAAGAGAAGAGAACGATAAATGAGAATATCCTTACCAAAGAGGAAATATGACTATAATAGATAATATAGATTTTTACAAGTAGTTAGCACATGTGATGATAGATATGCAAATAAATTTCTTTCAATTCAATCTTGTCAACCCACTGCGGGGCTATCTAGGTTCTCTTTCCAAGGAAATCCAAGGAAATCTAAGTCTTTAAGATGATATGCAACGAACACCAAGAACATTATCCAATGTTGATGATGCTACTAATAAAATGCCAACAATCTAATGAAAACAAAATCACAATAAGCGCGATTCAAATGGAAGCAAACTGATGATAGAATCAATCGTATTTTCCCTTGAGATATTTTTGTAGAAAACTGTAGAATTCAAATATGAAAAATCTATTAACAGATCTCCAAATAGAAATTAACCATATGAACTTAGATCATATAAAGTGCTAAAACAAATTCATATACTGCAAAAAATTAATGTGTGTATATTTAGTTAAATGAGTCAAACCTATCTCACTTCTATAAAATTTTTTAAATAAATAGAAAGAATAAAGCAAGAGAAAACGAAGAACCAGTCAAATAATTTTCTCTCAATTCAGTTATGTCAAGCTGATTGCCCTGTACAATGAGAAACCAAAGGGACCATGCTGTGTTTATGATGCTACTAATAAAATGCCAAATGTCTAATGAAAATGAATGCACAATAATCAGGATTTGATGAGAAACAAACTAATAATAGAATCAGTTATTTTCCCCTGTGATATTTGTAGAAAACAGTAGATTTCAAATCTGAAAGCTCTAATAATAGATTTCCAAATAGAATTTAACTACGCAGACTTGGATCATATTAAAGGTTAAAATTAATTCATGCACAAAATTAAAGTTTGAATATATTGCAAATTGAGTCAAACAGTATTCATTTTGGTAAAATCTCTCTCTCTCTCTCTCTCTCTCTCTCTCTCTCTCTCTATTATGATTATTAAGACTACTACAATTTTAATTATTATTGTAACATTATTCTTTCTATTTCCCTCCTTGAAGCCATCCTGAGAGCCATCATTCTGTAATCCATTGAAAGTTATATTTGCTGGTCTAAACATATCTATGATGTATTTAGTCTCTGACTTCAATGCCTATCATGAATATATGTTTTCAGTATAATTTGGCATTGGCTTCTTGTTTATATTTCAGCAGGTCGGGATGCTGTTTTGACACAAACTTTCTTGTTAAACATGGGGTTGAAATTCTAGAGGATTTGGTGATAACATTGGCTGATGCAGTTGCTTGCATATATCTAGAGCTTATTTCTGTTGATAGTGACATGTCAATTGAAATAAATTCGTTGGGCTTAAAAATATGCCCCCTTTCTACAAGAGTACTTCAGAGATTACGCAATGAGGTGCGCAGTGCTGCTTTACTATAAAAATGTATACTCTTCTAGCTGCTTTTAGCATCATCGTCCATGTAAATTACCATATTTTTGTACTCCAATGCTTGGATATTCTGTCAACTGTAGCTGCTAATGGATAAACTTTAATGTCCATCTCCTCAATTTGCTTGGTAGGGATGCGGATGATTTGGTTATGCAATATTTGTTCTGTGTTTCTCTCCATGTCCTGTACCCATACATTTTGATCAGGTTTATAATTTTGCTTTTTAGGTTTTTAGTTCCAATACCTATCGGAATGCTAGATCAATTCTTAGTGTGTTTTAATGAGCTAAAAGTAAGCTATATCTAATTATTTTGCAATGTGAATTCATCAGAGTTCAGTCTGGACGCACATCTCATATTTTTATGTCCATGCTAAGTCTGGACCTTTATTTTCCTGACGTGCTGGGTTGGGCAGTTCTTTGTCTAATGCCGATGCTATATGACCTATTAATATTATTATTGTATGAGTTTCTGTTAACTGTTTAGTTGGCAGATAGTTTCCTAATTTTGAAATCAGCAAAATTGAAGTTGTAAGTACCTTTGGCTCAATGTTGGACAATGCAATTGTAGGCCATAGTCTTGTCTAATAATAGAGTTGAGTTGATCATATATTTGTTTTGCAGAATGAAATAGTGTTTCTGTCCTTAGTCTGGTATAAGAACCTGAATTCTGAACTTGAAATGATTTCACCTGGATCATGGATTGTAGGAAACCTCTATGCATAATCATTCTATGCAGATGAATTTTGAAGTAATAAATGCATCATTCTTTTTTATATTCTCCTAATCTGTGATACTATTATTAGGTTGTATTGAAGCAGTGGCTACAACAGAACTTTGAATCAGTTGTCTCTTTGTATGAGGACCGCTTCGAGTTATTTGTCTTATTCAGACAAAAGAAGGATGATCAACTTGATAGTCAAACTACAAAATCTATTTGGAAAAAACTCTTCTTCACCACACAAGCAGTTCCATCCGCATTGAACTGTGTTCAGATCAGCTCACTTTCCTTGAATGTTAAACGCACCAAAGAATTGCAAGCTTTGACTGGATGGTAAGCACACCCAACTTTGCCATAATTGAAATATCTCCTCATGCGTGTTTATGAAGTCGTTCATGTGATATACTGACATCTGTGACTGATTCACTATGACATGATGAAGATGCTTGGTTTATGTGCTTAACCTTGCAAATGTTGGACAAGACTGGAATCAGACACTTGATAAAATTGTAGATAATTTCCATGACTTGAACTTCTATATTGAGTGAAATATATAATAAAAGATAGAAATTTATGGCCATCATAAGTTATTTATCTAAAAGTAAATAGAGGGGTAGACATAAGTAAATAGAGAGAGAGAGAGAGAGAGAGAGAGAGAGAGAGAGAATCATACAATGTTAGAATGAAATAGAGAATTTGAGTAAGTTTTCTTTGCAAAAGTAAGTAGCTTTAGTTGGCATAATTCTTCTATGATTTGTGGTAAACATGTCAGTGCTGTGCGGGTAAAGTTTACATGAAGTGCTAGGAATTTTACAGACTAAAAATTCAGAACTTCAAATAGCATGTTTGGAATTGTGCGATTGTTTGAATGGTTTAATTGCATGTCCATTTCCAATTTATATTGACCTGGCAATATTGAGGATGAGTTTATAATGTAGTCTAGAACATAATATCATTGTTTTACATTTGTATGATACATAGTACAGCTCTTTCCTTGAGAACCATGTAGACTGGTTGAATGGTTTATACTGAAGTCCTGAATTAATATGAGTCGCCTTTTGCTGCAGGAGATACTATTTCAGCTTGTTTCTGGAATTCTCTGATGTTGCGAGGCCATTGGTGAAAGCTTTTTTTGAGAAGGCAAGGAGTGCTGTATCTTTCTTTCTTGTGTGCATGATTGGTAGGTCTTTAGGACTTGTTTTTTCTGGGATAAGGCAGTCCCTGGGTTGGAAGTAAGAAGGTATTTTTTTTTCATAATTACTGCACAGCTTATTTTTGTGCATCAATTTTCATTGTAGGATGGGAAAATGTTTCATAAATATCCTTAAAATTGATTACTTGCCCTCCTATCTTCAGTTTTGAATTTGAAAATAGAAGAGAGAAATTGTAGGCTATTTGATTATCAATTTTGCCAAGACAACTTCCAAATTTAATCTTGAAATTCCGCGGGGGCAAGCCGTTCAAAGGCTAATGTAATTCTGATGTTGTCAAATTGCATCTTTTACTGATTGGTATTTGTCAATTCATTTTTTGGTGTCTTAAATTCTTACTAAGTTTTGTTTGTATGACACTGATATTTTGTTTGCATCTCTATTTATCTGCATTGGCATAAATGCAGGAATTTTGTCATAAAAAAACTAGTATGTTTTGTAAATAATCGTTCTTAGGTTAATTAACTTATTTAAGTTTATTTTGATTCAGCTAATTGAATTGATACAGGAATATCATATCTTCTATACTTATACATAAAAGAAAGTTTGTTTTGTACATTGCCTACAATATTATTTTTAGTTTAACCTTTTCATACATTTTGCATGATTGTGATGAGTTTCATATCATATGATAAGTAGTTTCTGTAGCTTAATCCTTCTTCCACTCCATTTATGTGGAAGCATTGCAGATTGGTTTTCATATATTTTGCATGATTGTGATGAGCTTCATCGCAACCATGTCAAATGATAAGTAGTTGCTGAAGCTTAATCCTTCTTCCATTCACAGCTAGTCCCGAACTTGATTTGCTCCATTTACTTGAGATTTTAGTGCGAAAACGGCTTCGATTAAAGTGGCATATTTCTTAGTTTTCAGAACATATGCCCCGCAGCAGGAATAATTTCTCTCATGTCGTTCCATTTGCCTCCCAAACCAAATATTGCTGGCTACCAAACTGAATCTAGAAGTATCAAATCAAAATCAAATCGTCAAAAAGAGAAATTAAACTGAATGATTTAGGTTTTGTTTGGGACGGCTTTCTTATTGCTTCTTAAAATTATCTTTTAATATAAAAATTAAAATTTTTATACTAAAAAATTGTTTTAAGAAGCAGGAAGAAAGTTGTCCGAAACAAAAACTTAGTTTGATTTCAATTTGGTTTTCGTTTTAGATTGTTTTAAGCATGATTATCCTATCAGAGTTTGAGCTAGCTAATTTTCAATGAGCAACCTGCTTACAGTACTAGATGGTAAACTATGTTACTATATCTATCAATGAGCTGAAGTTGCCTGCATGCTGCACAGTTTCATTCTTCCTGAGGGCATGCATGCTATTTAGGCTTCATTTGCGGTGCCTTTTTTAATACTTTCTAAAGCAGCTTTTTAGTACAAAAAATTTATAGTTCAAAAAAATTTATACTACGAAGCTACTTCAAAAAGAAAGAAAAAAACCATCCTAAACGAAGCCTTAGTTTTCTTTTATTGAAAAACTAATATACAAATATGAAGATTATAAACTTTAACTCTAATTAATTTTCACTTGATAAACGTAACTATATCATTCTGCATCAATAGTGTAATGCTTCTAATGCCTATGGTGGGGACTTTATTTGGCCTTTTGGAAGTCTTAGAAGGGTTTTCTTCTAGAAAAACTTTTGAAGTACAAGATGATTTCAATTCCTTAATTTCCTTTTCTCTTTATTTCTCATATAATTGAGTCACCAAATTCTTATTTGCTCCTTTATACATAATGGATTTAGGTCACAAGATTGAATCAATTTTAATTCATGTAATAGTGTTGTGTTTTTTGTTTTTTCTCTCACATACTACAAAAGTTATTTGGCTTTACTATCTCTTATTTTCTCTAAACTTTAAATGGAACATCTTCACCCATTTGAAGAGCAAGCATCGAAGTTGCATGAAGTGGTATAAGCGATTAGATCGATTGAAGAGGAGGGAGCATCAAACTTATATGAAGGGATTTTGGTGATGAAATCATATGCAATAGATCAAACCCTTAATCGAGATATTATCCATTTTGATTTAATAGTCTTATATTTTTATCCTCTTATTATTACTTTTCAGAATGTCATCCTTCTCATGTGTGCTTTTAATGAGCACATAACTTTGGAGTTTTTAATTAGTTTTTAATCCTTACAATAAAAGTCACCACAATGTATAAGAGTTCAAATTCATTCTAGTATTTAAAGGATTTCATAATCCCCTCAAGTAATTAACTAATATCAATCTCTTACACATAACTCATAATTATATTATCAAGTAGATCTAATTCTAGAGATTGCTCTTACAAGTTTAAACGATTGCTTTTATTATATATCACTTTATTCTAACATAGGTCTAATAGATGGCCTTTATGACATAACACTTTATCTTCTATCATTTTATTCTCATTTTTTTGATGGACCAGGGGTGTCAATTCGGGTCAGTGGTTCGGGTTTGGGTCAAACCCGGAACTGTTATGGTCAACCCGAACCCGACCCGTTTTTAAAAACGGGTCAGGTTTTCGGACCCGAACCCGACCTGATTCGGGTCAACCCGACCCGACACGAATGACCCGAAGTTGACCTAAAATTGCTAATTTTTTGGTCAATATTCGATTTTTGGGTCAAAATTGGGTAAAAAATTGGTCAATCTCGGGTTTTCGGGTCAAATATGAGTTTTCGTGTCACTTTCGGGTTGCTGGGTCAACCAGAACCTGACCCGATTTTTAAAACGGGTTGATTTGTTCAACCTGAACCCGACCTGTTTTGGGTTCGGGTTGACCCGAACCCGGTTTTTTCCGGGTCGGGTTCGGGTCTTGTCAAAAATTGATACCCCTGTTGATGGTATATTAATTTGATACTATTTGTAACTCTCAGCTTTAACCTAATTTCCTCACATTTTTTCCTCTATATGATTTCTTGGTGATTACTCATCAGGTTTTCGGACCCGAACCCGACCTGATTCGGGTCAACCCGACCCGACACGAATGACCCGAAGTTGACCTAAAATTGCTAATTTTTTGGTCAATATTCGATTTTTGGGTCAAAATTGGGTAAAAAATTGGTCAATCTCGGGTTTTCGGGTCAAATATGAGTTTTCGTGTCACTTTCGGGTTGCTGGGTCAACCAGAACCTGACCCGATTTTTAAAACGGGTTGATTTGTTCAACCTGAACCCGACCTGTTTTGGGTTCGGGTTGACCCGAACCCGGTTTTTTCCGGGTCGGGTTCGGGTCTTGTCAAAAATTGACACCCCTGTTGATGGTATATTAATTTGATACTATTTGTAACTCTCAGCTTTAACCTAATTTCCTCACAATTTTTCCTCTATATGATTTCTTGGAGATTGCTCATTGCATGGTTGATCTAATATGAGCACACACAATTTGAATTCTTTAATAAAATTTTAACATTTACATCAAAATTCATTTTGATATTCAAGAGTCTAGTTAATTAAATTCTACTAAAGGGGTTTCTCGCCATTCAAATATGAATTGAAATTGTATGAATTAGGAGCGGGCTATGAGGATATATCTAATGCCTTTTGTAATTCATTATTATTGAAAACCAGAGAACAAGATGTTGTTTAGGATGGAGCAATTTGTGTAAGTGAGCAAATGTCATTATCATCATATATAAAAGGTATTATTAGGATGTTCTTGTAAAAAGGAGAGCCTTCTTAGTTTCCTCATATTACTTACAGGGTTTTTATGAGTTCTTTGATGTTGATAATTGCTAAAATAAGTAGGGTCAACCTCGAATAAATCGGAGAAGGTTGACCTTTTAAGATCTTGACAAGGGGCGGCATATATTTATAGAGAGATCCATGCTGAGTTTGTCAATAATGATAAGATGACTCCCATAGGAAACACTAAAAAAATACTATAATAGCATTAAAAATAACCAAAATTTATTCTAATAGTGAAATTAAAAATGTCAAGATTTATGCTTCAATGATCCTTTCTAGCTTCTTAGTTGCTCGATCGCATGAATACAAATGTAAACTTATCAGTCAACCTTGAAGAAGCATGCATTCCTCATCACCAATCTCATGGTTTTATTATAAATCAAATTATCTTATTTAGATTGCTACTAACACAAACCTTAAAAGCTATAGATTTTGATTTTAATAATTTTCTAATAACACAAATCTTGGAGCATAGCACCTTCTTTAATCCATTCTTCTTTATTAGGTACACAATGGTATATCACATCTCAAAAATGATAATGACTTGATTATACACCCTTAAATCAATTAGATAATCAAATTGCCCATATAAATACTTAAAAATTTGCCCCTCCCACTCTTTTCAGTTTCTTAAATGGTCGATCACATAAAAATAAATATGAACGTATTAGTGCGCTCTTATGAAACACTCGTTCCTCATCACCAATCTCGTGATTCTATTATAAATTTGCTTTATCTTATTTATGTCACCATTAACACTAATATTAAAGCTATTAATTTACATTTAATATTTTGATTCTAATGTCTAATAACAATACTCTTGGAGTATAGGTCTCTCATTGATCCATCTATCTTTATAGGGAATTTTTATTAGATCCGGTATCCTGACGTAGCTCTACGTTCGGACGCCAGTAAAATGATGCCACGTGCTCTTACTCTTTACCACGCGGCCCGACGACCCGATCCGGACCAGACCCGGGATTGCTATGTATTGGCTGATTTGTGCAGATCGGGGTATTGCTCGATATTGCTCGGCAATAACGAAAAATACCATTATGTCAAGACCAATACCGAGCAATACCACAATTTTGCTAGATATTGGTCTTGACAGAGCGGTATTTCTCGTTATTGCCAAGCAATACCAAGCAATACCTAGCAATACCCGAACATAGCAATACCTGGTTCCGGTCCGGGTCGGGTCGTCAGGCTGCTCGGTAAAGAGTAAGAGCACGTGAGGACATGTTATTGGCCTCCAGATGTAGAGCTACGTCCGGTGTCTGGACCTAATAATTGTTCCTTTATGAGGGACATCATGGTATATCACATTTCAAATAGAAGTGGGATGGGACGCAAGCTTGAAAGTTATTAGGATAAAAAAAAAAAAAGAACCCTTAAATTATTTATGTTTGCTATCAGATCAGGATATTTTTGGATCTATGATTTGATAGCATAGTATTATTCCATATAATTTGATATAATATTGAAACTTTTCATTTTGATAGGATTTTGATACTTCCATATTAATGTACAATTATTAAAGAAAAATGTTATGCCCAACTCACAACCCTTTAAAAGAGATTCAATACATTTTGCAACAATTTCATTTAAATTATTGTAAAGAATTTTCAATTTATTTAAAATCCAAGGAACAATTTCTTATTGAGTATCTTAGTACATATATGCTAATGGTAAAATAATTAGACAAAAAAATTAGCAAAATATTTAGACTCCTTAGATTTTTTTTCCTAGAAAAAGTTTGATAGGGTGACTCTAAGACTTTGTTTGAGACAATTTTCTTACTGCTTCTTAAATTAATTTTTTAATATAAAATTATTAATTTTTATATAAAAAACTGCTTTAAAAAGCTATAAAAAACAGCCTCAAACGAAGCTTAAGGGGTAGACATAAAATGCTTAATAATCTCCTGCATCAATTTGTTCCACTCATATTAACTCATTAATTTTTGTTGTTGTTGTTTTGAGCTGAGTTTGTCTAACCATTTGTAATAGATTCAATTTCTTTTCTACATCTAGTGGGCTTATTATATCTCAAATCATTGCTCTTAAATCATAAATAAGACAACTAGCTAATGGATGATCGATCAATGAGACGGAGAGTGACAAGTGCCACTAAGGGCATCTCCAACCGAAAATCTTATTTTTCACTCCAAAATGTAGTGAAACCAAAAATTGCCGTGATTCATCTCCAGTCGAACGCCATTATGCCCCCTAATCGTCGCTCTCTTCTTTTTCGCCTTTCTTCCGCAAGTTCGGTAGAGATAAAAAAATGCAATCAATTGGCAGAGGAAAAGACGTTCGGTTGCGGCGTTTGAGGGCCTCCATTCGGTTGTTTGTCAAACGGTTGGAGATGGTCTGAGAGTAGGAAAACCTGCAAGCGCATTAGGGACACTAACATGCCAAGCGGGAGCTTTTGTTCCTCTTCTTTCTCTTACTTTTTCTCTCTTGTTGTCAATAAAAGGTAAATCCATACATACTTTTATTCTCCTCTTTTTTTTTGTTCTTCATAAAATAATTTGAGGCCCTGAAGTAAATTATGGAATTTTACACAGACATATGCTTATGTGCACAAACAACAATGTATTGAGCTAATATGCAACTCTATGGACAACTATTTCAATAAGATGAAATCGGCATTAGATTGTGTATTACTTGTAAATATTTAATGAATTGTTTTAATAATGCAGATTTTAAGAGTATTCATTCAAGAATTGATATATATCATGAAAAAATTATGTCGATCGGGCATGAATCTCGAAGCAAAATCATGTTGGAAACTTAAAAAATTAAATCGGAGGCATCCGAATTCCGATTTAAGCAAACTTACAGTCTAACATGCCCTCTGACGACGAACTTCTATCCGAAGTCGGAGTTCTGCCAGAATGCCATCTGACGTCGGACTTCTGCCCGTCGCCGGACTTTCTCCGGGCTTCATCTGACAATGGACTTCTGTCTATCTACATACTTCTACTCAACGCCGAACTTCCACCAGTCGCCGAATTCTTACCCGATGCTGTACCTTCATCCATCATCATATTCCTACCCAATACTGGACTTTTTCTCGTCGCCGGATTCCTGCCCGATACCGGGCTTTTGCCACTCACCGGACTTCAATCGGACTTCTACCAAACACCGGACTTCTACCTGATGCCGGACTTCTGCCCGTCGTCGGAAATTCGTTGGACTTCTATCAGACACTGGACTTATGTCCATCGTTGGACTTCTACCCAACGCCATCCTTTCGAACTCCGTCGCCAGACAACGATCTTTATGACCTCCGCCGCCCGCCAATTACGATCCTTCCGACTTACATTGCCTACCAACTATGGTCCTTCCGACTTATGTTGCCCATCGACTACGGTCATTTCGACCTCCGTCGCCCACCGACTATGCCCCTTTCGACCAAGCGAACACGTAAACAGTGATTCTTCGTATTTCCACCATGTAACACACTCTATATGATGTATATTTGTTACATAAAATCATGGCCTTCCTTCCATTGAAGGGTCTCATTTGTAATCACTACAAATATTAGTGGATTCATTCAAACTGGGCTAGGCCCTGTGGTTTTCCCCTTTTTTGAATTTTCTATATAAAAATCTTGGTGTCTCCTATGAATACTCCATCCTTTCTTTTTATCCGATTGTGTGCTGGATATTCGTACAACATTAAAGTGCTAAATTTTATATTTCTCTACCGACACGAATATTCCAAGAGTCAACAAGAATATTAGATTTTTAAGAGTACATATTGAGATTTAGTTGGTACAAATTATATGGAATTATGAAGAGGATTAGAATTGATTAGTATGAAAGATCATCACTAGGTCAATGTCATGTTCAATATATTAGATTAACAGTGGCCTTTATTTGATAGGGGTAGTTTTTTACTAGTTAAAAAGATAAATGCTCCATTTCTCATAAAAGGCTTATTTCTTAGCATTTATTATATGCTTCAATCATTAATAATATATATTTTGGAAGATATTTTATTTAGTCATAGTTTCAAAAGTCATAATGACATGATATGGTAGTTAACTTTATTATGTTATTTGTTGCAACAAATCTCTTTCAAGTTTATGCATATTAATTTGATTGCTAAGAAATCACAGTTGCCAATGTAAGCAATGGGCCGTGAATAGAAGCATGCACAGTATCATCCAACAAAAGAGAGAAAAAGATCAAACGAGTTGGGCTTTCATCAATATCCAAAACAGATGTGCACTCAATACATCTAAATGGATGTCAATCATCTAAATACTTACAATATATGTTGAGCAATGCTTCATGGTAGAATAGAGAGAAACACAAAGTCTTTGTTTGGGACGATTTTTTTCACTGTTTTTTAAAGTAACTTTTTAGTATTAAAATTTTTTACTAAAAAACTGCTTTAAAAAACAGTAAGAAAGACGAAACAAACAAAGTCAAAGAATCCTTACAAATCACAAAATAACACCACAAGGCGGCACACTGTAATGACAACTTTTTTTATTATTTTTAAAATAATTTTTTAATAGAAAAAGTTTTAGTTTTAAAAGTTTATATTAAAAAATTGTATTTTTTTTAATATTTAGATCAATTAATATAAATTTGACATAAAAAGCACAAAAAGATAGGCTTCGATTATTTTATAATTATGGGGATTTATATATATACCACTTTAATTTATGTTATTTACATATCTAAAATTAAAATTTAAAGATAATATGGGTGTTAAGAATGAAATATATAGATGATATATTTAATATTAAAATTTTAAATATTAGATATATATATATATATATATATATATATATATATATATATATATATATATATATATATATATATATATATATATATATATATATATATATTCCCCTTATAATTAACATGCACACGCTTGCCTACGATTTATGTCCCGAGTGGACGGATAAGCCTACTTAGCCGCTTCTCTACAGACTCACTCCGGAGTACGGCCCGAGCAAAACCCCCCTTCCATTCCATCCTTACCTCGCTTGCCATGGCGGAAGTCTCGAGTGCTTTCTGCACTTCATTCCTACCAAAATTCCCTAAACTCCCCGTCCTACCGAACATACATGGCTTCGCCGCCTCGGGCCGTGCTTCCCACCTTCTCACTCGCTGCTCGATCTCTGCCGAGCCGATGCCCTCGGGAACCAGCAGCTCGACCATTCCGTGGGGCTGCGAGATCGAGTCTCTCGAAAGTGCTTTTGCGCTGCAGCGGTGGCTCTCGGAGTCGGGACTTCCTCCCCAGAAAATGGACATACGGCGTGTTGACGTTGGCGAGCGTGGACTCGTCGCCCTCAAGAGCATCAGGAAGGGGGAGAAGCTCCTCTTTGTCCCCCCTTCCCTCGTAATTACGGCAGATTCGGTCTGTTTGACACTCCCTTTTCTTTTCAAGGGGGTGGTTGGCTAGAAGTAGGATTTTTTAAATCCTGCAAATCCAGATTTAGTATATCTTGAGAGGTTTAAAATCTGAGAACTGTTTCACATGATAAGTGTTAAATGATGCTAAATTCTGATAAACTAATTAACTATCTGTTTCGGGATTTATGAATTTTGAGATCAATAGAATTTTAAATTAAACCCTGTGAATTGTTATAGAATATATTCTATGTTTAGTCTATAACTTTTTATCAATCTAATAGGATATTGTAGATGACCCTTGTAGTTTTAAGAGGTGACTTCTCCCATGTAGCATTTTTCCTTAAATGAGTTCAAGAAGTGGCTCCCACCTTGTAACGTTTTGCACCAATTGAGTTCATGAAATGGCCTCAAGATCTAGTATTTTGTCTTAAATTGACTCTTAGTTACCATCTTCTAGCTCAAGTATGGCTTCAGCACAAAGTAATAAATGAATTTCTATTTATTGAGGAATTACTTGTTTGAGCATTGAGCTTTCAGTTTTGTTCTCATGGTGCAAATTCATAGGGAGGTTACCCATTCTAGGAGTGCTTTAGCATGAGCACATTAACTCCTAATGGTTACACGGAAAGTCACCTAAATGTTTATGAGTTCTTACTTTGCTATACTGAAGAGATCTTGTATTAGGGTGGTGAAAGATAGTGCATATGGAGTTAAGATAGCATATCATGGAATCACTACTTAACTATGTGGAGAGTTTTAGGATGTGGGGGCTATTATTAACTCAATAGTGAATTTTAAACCCTCAATATCTCACCTTTTATATTAGTATATCTGAATGTATTAATAGGACTTGAGACATATAGAAGACCTGAACTAGCTAATGGTGTGCTGGAATGACGAATGAGTAACAATATTTCAGGAAGTTGGTTTAGTTTTGATTGTTCTGTTGTTTTTTTTTTTATCTTATTGTGCTGTACTTTTCTTGGAAGAAACTCTTTAGATAGATGATCATGTTTTATTTTAACAAATAGGATTATTTTTTGTTTATTACTGCCTAAGTACTTTTGAGATTTGTTGCTATATTCTAGTATCTTTTTATCTATTTTCATGAGGAATATCTGTGTACTCAAATCTCTCAGATATGATTTTTGCCTTTTTGAGTTTCCAATTACTTTTAATCCTGTTTGTAGGAGTGGACAAATACAGAAGCAGGTTATGTGATGCGGAATAATTCTGTTCCTGATTGGCCTTTGCTTGCCACCTACTTGATCAGTGAAGCTAGTCTTAGAGATTCTTCAAGATGGAGTATATACATTTCGGCCTTGCCTAGGCAGCCTTACTCACTGTTGTACTGGTATGTTAGAAACTTTAAATCTGAGTAAACTTCAAAATTAGAAGAAGATGGAGTTGCTAATGATGACAATTTCATAGAGAATGCAAATTACTTTGTTCTCTTCAAGAATGTAATTTTAGATTTCTTCTCCACAGCTTTTATATATCATTGCAGGACACGTGCTGAACTTGATATGTATTTGGTAGCTTCACAGATTAGGATCAGAGCAATTGAACGGGATTCTGATGTAACGGGAGTGTGAGCTATTATCCATCTCTTGATTTATTTATTTTGCCAGTACTGTCATTTGCATGTTTCATCATTCACATTTTTTACTTTTTAAAGATTTTAAGTTTATTTGGTTTTTTGAGCATTTAAGGTAGCGTTAAAAACAATTGTCTTGTTGCACATGTAGATTTAATGATTTAAGGGCCAGGATATTTTCGAAGCACCCAACGGTATTTCCTGAAGAGGTACTCAAGGAAATTTCATTCACTTATGAACTCGTAAATTTATTATTCTTGTATTTGATTTAGATCATACTGATAAATTGATGCTAGATGATGATCTAATCGTAGAGTAAATTTCAGTGACCTACTCCAATTTAAGGTGTTTGGCTGAGTGATTTGCGGCCAATCTTTGCATGCTTGCCACAATTTCCATATTTTGTTGGTTATTCAATGTAAAATTTAAAACACTTTAGTTCTATTTAACCATGCTTGGTACTTGTATTTTGTCTCAGGTATTTAACCTGGACACATTCAAATGGTCCTTTGGCATTCTGTTCTCTCGTCTAGTAAGTATTTATACATTGCTAGTCAATTCGGTAAAATTTTCTAGTCCTCAATTATGACTCCCGTTGTTGGATTTATTGTTATCGTTGATTTTATATATATATATATATATATATATATATATATATATATATATATATATATATATATATATATATATATATTCATTAGTTTGATAATGTTTTCACTTTCTAGGTACGTTTATCGGCTATGGATGGAAAAGTTGCCTTAGTTCCTTGGGCAGATATGCTTAACCACAATTCAGAGGTATCTTTTGCATGCATGGCACATCAGATCAATTTTCTGACATTGCACTGGAATGTTTGCTGATGGAAAATGAAGATGAAAGTTCTGCAGTATCTGTTAGCTGCATAAAATATTTGATCATTTTTTTGTCATTGTACTGGAAAGGTGTAGAATGAAGCTGGTGATAGTCATTACTTTTTGTTATGCATGTGTTTTCTTTTTTGTCAAAGTCATAGGCTTACACAGATTGTCTAACGCATTTGAAAAATAACCTCACTGGGCTCCAAAATTATGAAATAAATGTAGCGGGGAGTGTCATCTTCTCTACACGTGAATAGGTTCACCAGCTCAACTAGAATATTTCAACATCACATTGCAGATGCTTAGGATAGCGCAGTGATGATAGTACTGTTAACATAAACATCAGCCCCATACAAATGGTTCCCTCAACGGTTCAACTAGCAGAGCAGCATTCGACTTCCATCCGATGATCTCTTATTATTAGCAACCCTGCTCTCTCCCAGAATATTGGAAACAAACCACAGCGTAGCTGGCCAAATAAGTGATTTTTTGTCATGTTTTGGGCTGTTATGATTCATTGTTGCTAGCTAAGTTGGCTGAAATGGTTCCTGAGAATGCATGATCATGTCATTAGTTGCATATGCGTGGGCTCCAAAAATTAGCGTCCCAGCCTCTCCACGGACTCTTTTATTTTTTTCTTTTTTTGGGTCGTCGAGGAGAGTTTTAACAAGTTCAGAGGCAAATTTTCAGAAGGCAGATTGGATTGTGAATAAGACATCACCCAAAGATTTCACCCTCATTTTTGTCAGGACTTCATGATCTGAGTTCAGGTTTCCTATAGGCTGATGTAGGCTGGGGGGGGGGGGGGGGGGTTCAAAACAACTTGGTCTTTTTGTTCTTTGGGCTGCTTGTTGTCTCTCGGTTTGGGCCTTGTTTGCTGTCGGGTTGGGCTTTAGCTGCTTTGGTTTTGAGTTGAAATTTTGGGATCTACTTGTGATCTAGCTCATAAATGCTTGAGCTGATGTTAAGCTTATTAATGTATAAAGGTATTTTTCTATAAGCTCATTATTGTGGAGTGGACTTGTGTCTCTTTCCCTTCTCTTTACCCCTTCGGTTTCTTCTCCTCTGGTGCTGTTTCTGAAGTGTGGTTCATTCCCCTTGCTGTGCCGATTGCTCTCTGTTACCTGGCTGCCCGTTTGGATTTCCTTTTTACCGGTTCTGTTTCTTGCTGCCCATTGGGTCTTCTCTATTTGCCGGTTCTGTTCCTGGCTGCTATCCCATGGATGTTATAACCGGTTCCTGGGTGGTTTTCTTAGGTTGCTTTGTGGCTGACCCGTGACCTTTCATTTCCCCAAACCTGATTGGTTTTGGTTGGAGGTGGAATGGATGTTTGGCTTCTTTCTTTTGCTCATAAATTGGAGATAATTGGGGCTGTTTGGCTGCCCTCTTTTCTCCTCTAAATATAAGGTGTTTGGGCAAAGTTAAAAGTGGGTTATGATGTGATTTTTGGAGTTAAAAAACTGAGAGATTTTTCTTCTTGGAAAAGCTTGCGAGCTTGTTCCACCTCTTCATCTTCCTCTAGGAAAGCTTGCGAGCTTGTCCTTTCTTCGTCTTGGTCTTCTAAATCCTTTCTTCTCTCCGCAAGATCGGCGTCACTTGTATCATTCTTCTCAATCCAAGAAAGCAACTTTAGGTGTATTTTTATGTTTGTGTTTGTGTTAAAGTTTGTAAGTCTTTCATCTTATAAAAAATTGTAGTTTGTTGTTTTTTTTAGAATTTGATGTATTTTCTTTATCCTAGGAAGCGTGTGTTTTTGCTCGCAAAAATTTAGGGCTTTTCCCAAATTTTTGCTTGCATCAATTTGATATCAGAGCGTAGGTTTGTGTCTTCCTAGGTCTTGTTTCATGTTGTTTTTAAGTGTTTAAAAAAATGGAAAAAAAAATTGAGTTAGTTGTGGGAGAATGCAATCCAAAAGATCTTGAAGTTCCACTTTCGATAGACAGATGGATTTCGACGGAAGGAAGTTCAACAAATCCCCTGCATAATGAGATATACAAACTTCATTCGTGGTTGCATATGAGTACGAAAAATTATTTGAAGAAGAAACAACTTCTACAAGAACAATTCAAGCGAGAGCGAGACGAGATGTTGAAAAGGTATGCAACAAAAATTCAAGAGCTTGAGGCGCCTGCTTTTCCTCCTCGGAAGAAATCTAATGACAACTCATCGGGAGATGAGCATTTTCAACCGAAGGAGAATTGATGTAGGCAAGGGGGGGGGGGGGGGGGTCAAAACAACTTAGTCTTTTTGTTCTTTGGGCTGCTTGCTGTCTCTCGGTTTGGGCCTTGGTTGCTCTTGGATTGGGCTTTAGCAGCTTTGGTTTTGAGCTGAAATTTTGGGATCTACTTGTGATCTAGCTCATAAATGCTTGAGCTGATGTTAAGCTTATTAATGCGTAAAGGTATTCTTCTATATAGCTCATTATTGTGGAGTGGACTTGTGTCTCTTTCCCTTCTCTTTACCCCCTCGTTTTCTTCTCCTTTGGTGTGGTTCATTCCCCTTGCTGTGGCGATTGCTCTCTATTACATGGCTGGCCTTTGGGATTTCCTTTTTACCGGTTATGTTTCCTGCTGCCCATTGGGTCTTCTCTATTTTTCGGTTGTGTTCCTGGCTGCTGTCCCATGGATGTTATAACCGGTTCCTGGGTGGTTTTTTTAGGTTGCTTTGTGGCTGACCCTTGGCCTTTCATTTCCCCAAACCTGATTGGTTTTGGTTGGAGTTGGAATGGCTGTTTGGCTTCTTTCTTTTGCTTATAAATTGGAGATAATTGGGGCTGTTTGTCTGCCCTCTTTTCTCCTATAAATATAAGGTGTTTAGGCAAAGTTAAAAGTGTGCTATGATGCGATTTTTGGAGCCAAAAACCTGAGAGGATTTTCTTCTTGGAAAAACTTGCGAGCTTGTTCCACCTCTTCATCTTCCTTTAGGAAAGCTTGCAAGCTTGTCCTTTCTTCGTCTTGGTCTTCTAACCCCTTTCTTCTTTCCGCTAGATCGACGTCACTTGTATCATTCTTCTTAATCCAAGAAAGCAACTTTAGGTGTATTTTTATATTTGTGTCAAAGTTTGTAAGTCTTCCATCTTATAAAAAATTGTAGTTTGTCGTATTTTTGAGAATTTCGTATATTTTTTTTATCGTGGGAAGCGTGTGTTTTTTCTTGCAAAAATTTGAGGCTTTTCCCAAATTTTTGCTTGCATCGTGGGCGCAAGCCGCTATAGTTATTTACCCCTCCCTATAACGAGAGAGAACTTTTGATTAGGGCTAGTCGTCAAACAGATGCATAATATCTTGCTTATAGCAGCAGCATGATTTTGATATTTGAAATTTAATATTTAAAATTAGAAATTTACCACCTTATACTTAAAGTAGATGATGGCGGGATTGATGATAGACCCGATCAAGATCCCATGGTTTCTTCGTCCTGGGTCATCATAATCCCTAGTCTACTTAGTCAGATGAAGTAGTCGACCAACCTGATAGAAGTATCATTGTCGGCAGCCATGGGTTGTTTCGTCCAAGCATAGCTTATAGACATGAGGTGAATATTTACCTAAGGGGACATTTAAATCCACCTTGCTAACAAAGGACTTTGTGCTCTATCGATTATATTATGTTGATTCATACCTTAAGGATTTGAAGCCATTGGGGAACATGCAGGCTCTGACCATAACCATAATTTAGTGGCGTTATTTAGCGGAAAAATCACCCGGTTCAGAGGGTCCCGATCATAACCGTTTACTTGTGGTGTCATTTGGCGGCGGAACCACCGGTTAGAGGACACGTGCCACGTCCTTACTAGCAAGAGGCTATTTGAGAATGAATCCTATTGATATTCTTGATCGGACATTAGCTCTTTGTGAGCTGAAGTAATTTTCATATTTGTCAACATCGGCAAATTGTTATAGATGGTGGATGGATTTTGCTTTAAGCATTTGATGATTTGTTTCATTTGAAATATCTTAATTGGGTGAATTTTAAAATTTTGAATTTTTATGAGCATTTGGGAGGCATCTTTAAATGTTCGTGGTCCCCTCTGGTTGGGATTTTCTATCAACACAACCTTTATCGGAGTTTTTATGGGCAATTTTATTTTATCAGTTGAACCTTGTTAGCTTTGTCTCCTTCCCAACAGAGAATAGAGTTCGTTGTCGGCTTTATTCTTTTATTAGTGTGTTAACCTCTATACAAAGAAACAAAAATCGCAAAAATCTGTACGTACCTCGGACTGAAATCCCGCGAATTCTGCCGCAAATCGCACCGATTCGGCGTCGTTCGCGTCGCTTCTCCGAGAATCCTGTGACGATGGCTTCGATCGCCTCCCATTTGCGTCTATAAGAGGGAGATGAGCTCTTCTCCTTTCACGGACACCTCCCGACCTCTTCTCCCAATCTCCCCTTGATCTCTACGCGAATTCCCTCTCCCGACCTCACAGCCCACCTCCGGCCTTTACCCGACGCCAGAACTCCTCCTTCGACGACGGCCCTTCCTGCAGGATCAGAAGTTACGACACTTCGATCGGAAGCGACGTTGGAGCTCGCTCGCTGTGAAGTTTCCTCTCCGACTCCTTCGTGCAGTCTGACCCCACTCCGTCGACTTTCCCTTCCAGTGGATCGAAAGCAACGACATTTTGATCGGACAAGGGGACAGGAGCTCGCTGCTTCCCCGCATCCTTCGCAGATGTTCGACTTTGCTCCTCCGACATTCCTGTTCTGTCGGATCGGGAGATACGCCATTTTGATCGGAAACACGAACCGGAGCTCGCCTGTGTGAAGATAACTTTCTCCCGTTCGGACGCTGCTTCGGCTCCATCCGTTGTTGTTCGACTTTGCTCACCCCGACGACACTCCCTTTCTATTCGAATTGGAAGTCACACATTTTGGTCGGAACAACCACGGGAGCTCCCTTGCCGTGAAGGTAACTCTCCCCTTACATGTGCTTCCTCGGCTTGATCCCATGAATCGCCAAACCGAGAACATAAGAGGATGGGAGGGATTATTATTTATAATAATGATAATTATTATTATTAATTAATTGATAATAATAAATAATTAGATTTAATTAAAATTAGTTATAATTAAATATTTAATTATATTTAATCATTGTTAATAATGATTATTTTTAATTAAAATAAATTTTAATTAATTTTTAACGTTATTATAGTTAATTATTTTTATTAATAATTAACTATAATTATTTAAAATTAATTAAAATCAATTATTTTAATTTAAATTAATTATTTTTAATTATAATTAATTGATTAATTATAATTGATTATCTTTAAATCATAATTTATTATTATCAAATATAATTAATTATAATAAAAAAAAAGAAAATAAATGCAAATACTTCTCCCTTCCCTCGATCCGCGCCGACGATAGCTAAGGTATAACTCCTAAACCCTAAAACCCCGAGAACCCGTTTCAACGCGTTCGTCGAGACAAAACGACCACCTATACACGCTTTTCTTAGCGTGGTGGGAGGACGTGCGTCCCGACGCTTACGACGAAGCAGGTAATCACCCAAATTCCTTCTTCAAAGTTCGTATCGCCTTGGAAACCCCGCCTATGCACGCTTTTCTTAGCGTGGTGGGAAGGGATCCCGGTGCGATACGCACGACGAAGCGGGGATACCCATAAGTACCCGCTTGCGGGGAAACAACTGCCTTGCTTACAAAATATTTTCAAAAAAATATATTTTTTTTTGCAAAAATACCCATGCACGCTTTTCTTAGCGTGGTGGGGGATCTAAAAATTACATGGCCGCGGTGTCCTCGAAAGAGGGCATCTACCATGCACGCTTTTCTTAGCGTGGTGGGAAAGGCCCAGTTTTTCCGTAGTTTTCCCCTAAACGGGGGAGACGCCGGAAGGCTGCCGAAATTTCGGGTGAAAATGTTGCTACACTCGGACCTTTTTGAACTCAAAGAAATAAAGGTTTGGACACATTTGAACAACCAAGGACTTGGGACTATGCTCAGAACCTAAAACAAATGAACTCAAAATGATGAGAACTTGACCACAGGGGACTTTGATTTTGACTTGAACAATAGAACTTTGATTTGAACTCAACAAGACAACGAAGAACTTGTACTTGGACTCATCTTGGACTTGATTGCACTCGAATGACATGCAAGAACAATGGTGAACTCGAACTTGTGGACTTTAATGCAATAAAGCTCAAATCTAAAAAACAAATCCAAGCTTAATTAAAATCATGAGGACTTATTTAAGACTTGGGTTGGACCCAAGCTGAATTGAACTCAACTTGAACTTGAATGTGATATGAGCTACATTGACTTGAAATTTAAACTTGGATTAAAGTTTGAATTTGACGAAGAACTCAAAATTGAATTATGTGCAAAAGAACTTGAATCAACAACAACTCAAATGCCATAAGAATGTGTAATCTAAAATTACACTTTAATGAATATTGTAATTCATATGTGAGATGTTTCTCTCACAACTGATTATGTGAGATCCATGAATCAATTGATTTATAAGAGCTCATCCATTCATATGAATAGGAGACTTGTGTTGAACACAATGTCAAACAATTGGTGCAAAAAGTATGTTAAAAATGCCATCCACATTAAAGGTTCATACAAAATTATTTGGCTTGAACAAATCTACAAGAAGCATGCAGCAAGTGTGGGGTATTCATACAGTCCACTATAATAGAGGGAAGAACGAATGCTTCTACCGCCTACAAGAGGTTACGACTCACCAAAGTGGATGTAGTAATACCTTGTGGTTCAAATGTAAGTGAGAACTATGAATCTATATATTGAACTCAACAAGCAAAGAAAATCAGAGGGAATGTATAGTTTGGTTGCAAATGAATTATACAAAATCCCTGGCAGTTAAATTTCCTACCAATGATGATTGTTGGTGTGCAAATTTATGTTGATCATGCAAGCAAAGGCAGGTGGAATTCAACAAATGCAAATACTTATGAATTACTGTAGGAAGTTTGTTATACACCCAATATCCCGCCTACAAATATGGATGAAGAAGTACAACAAATGTAAACTCCTTCAAGTCATTGTAGAAGTTCCTTCATATACAAAATATATAAGAACTGCGATAAATGCGAAGGCCCTTCTATAACATCAAAAGATCTGCAGTGCATACATTCTCTCTACTGACATAGATGTATATACAACGTGCCACCCTGTGTAGATATATAAAGACTACAGTAAATGTAGTATCCTGTAGTCAACTTCAGTTTAAGAATGAATACATCTACCTCCAACAGTAGTGGGTGTATTGCAAAGACCAAAATCACAGCATAATGCATAAAGAATACGAGTTCCTACAAGCTTCTACAACTCAAGGCAGGAGATTCGTTAGTGCACTACAATCCACCGGCAGAAAGTAACGAGTAGTGCACGACAGTCTACCTGTACGAAGCAGCGAATAAGTCTATTCAAAAGCTGCCACACAACGCCACCGGATCCGCGACGTTCTTGGAAGCGGATGGAAGGCACTTCATAAATATTCTAAAATACCCTGCACATGCACCGTAGTTTGTATACACGTAGGTACACTAAAAGAGGGTAAAATCAATCATGAAACCCGCATGGGCCCTGGCGAGCGTGTTATAGAAATACACGTGATGTCTAGGGATGCTGCGCGGGTTATCAAATTTGAACCCGATCCTCCTAAGAAGATAAAAGAAGTGGACAAGGTTCAATTATAAAATGCCCCCAAACACCCGCATGGGCCCCGGCGAGCGTGTTCTTGGTACACACGTGACGTCTAGGGATGCTGCGCGGGTTGACAAGTGAATTCAGGTTCGAAACCGATCTTTCTATACGGGTCAATAGAAGTCGACAGGGTTCGAACCAACAAATAAATATACAGTTGTGGCGACTGTCATATTTGTCTTAATACATTCATATTAGGCCTTTAAGGCCTATAACAATAAGAATTCACTATCAAGGGCATAAAGCATACAAAACCCGATCCTCTATCGACAGCCAGACAGAGTCGACAAGGTTCAAGCCTTAAATGGAAATGACCCCAAACACCCCGATGATGGCCGTGTTGAATGTTTATCTCAACCGGAGGGGTTCACAAACATTTCAAATGATTCCCAAATATTTTTCAAATGCCGTTCCAAATATAAAAAAAACTCAAAAATCCAGAAAATTCTCAAAAAATTCCAAAAATATTTAAAATTGAAATAAACTCGTTAATCACTTAAAGCAAAATTCATCCACCCTCCGCAACAGTTTGTCGAGGTGGACAAATTAAAATAAACTTCAGCTCACAAAGAGCGAAATGCCTAGTCGAAAATATCACTAAGATCCATTCTCAAACAATCTCTTGCCAGTAAGGACGTGGTACGTGTCCTCTAACTGGCAGTTTCGCCGCCAAATGGCACTGCAGGTAAACGGTTATGACCCGGGGCCCTCTGAACCGAGTGGTTTTGCCGCCAAATGGCACTACAGATAGTGGTTATGGTCAGAGCCAATACGCTCCTTAATGGCGTTAAATTCTTGAGATATGAATCAATAGGATATGATCGATAGGGCACAAAGCCCTCTGTAAGTTAAGGTGGATTCAAATTTGTCCCCTTAGACAAACATTCACCCCCGGTCTACAAGGTCCCCTTGGACGAAGCAACCCATGGCTGCCGACAAAGATCCTTCTATCAGGTTGGGTCGACTACCTCCTCTGACTAAGTAGACCAGGGACTACAATGGCCCGGGACGACGGAACCATGGGATCTTGATCGGGTCTATCATCCATTCCCCCACCATCCGCTTTAAGTACAAGATGGTGAAATTTCTATTTTAAATATGAAATCTCCAAATCTTTCAATACTCCAAATTCTCAAATCCTTCAAATTTCTCAAACCCGTGCTGCTACTATATGTCAAATAACACGTATTCTATACATATCTGATTGACGACTAGCCTTAATCGAAAGTTCTCTCTCGTGATCGGGAGGGGTAATTAACTATAGGGGCTTGCGCCTATAGGAAACCAGAACTCAGATCATAAAGTCCTCACAAAATGAGGGCGAAATCTCTGGGTAGTGTCTTATCTACAAACCCATCTGCCTTCCAAAATTTACCTCGGAACTTAGTTCGTTAAAACTCCCTCGCCGAATAAGTAAAGCGAGTGGAGGCCGAGGCCGAATTTTCGGAGCCCACATAGTGAAGTTTTCTTGTTATAGACCTTGAAGGCTTAATATGAATGTACAAAATATATATCTTGGTCAATGCCATAGTTATATATTTGTTCGATAGTTCGAGCCGTGTCAACTCTTATGTACTCACATAGGAGGCTCGGGCTTGAATTTAGGTTCATTTCTTGACCCGCGCAGCATCCTCAGACGTCACGTGTGCATCTACAACACCCTCACCAAGGCCCATGCGGGTGTATACTTTTACATGCATTTTGCATGATGCATTTATATGATGGATGTTTGCATGCAATTTAAAAGGAGCATATGACATATCTCTGTGCTCGCATGCACCTTTGCACTTTTATCTACATGTTTACATGCTCACGTATACACCTATATATTTACATGCATACATGTATGTTAGCATTTTGCATTTGCACGCTGTTTAATCTTATTTGTGTGATATTTTGCATGTTGTGTATTGGCCTGATACAATGGTATATGACATTTATGTGTGATGTATTTATGTATCACCTATTTGCTTGCATAATGATAATACATGTATGCGTACTATGTTGGCATATAAATGTGGTACATTGTTGTAGCATAATGCATATTGTTCTACCGAGTGATATGTTTGCATAAATTATTATGCCTATTTCAATGCATGAAGGGGGGTATTTTAAAATGTTCGACAATAATCAGTTGTGT
Source organism: Dendrobium huoshanense (assembly GCA_016618105.1). NCBI lineage: Eukaryota > Viridiplantae > Streptophyta > Magnoliopsida > Asparagales > Orchidaceae > Dendrobium > Dendrobium huoshanense. Next base: position 16,443,978 of record CM028348.1, read on the forward strand.
GGGCAACTATCATTTGAATGTACGCAACGTTCTATCAGATGCTTGTAGACGTCTTTTGTATGCTTGTACGAGTGTTGCAGATCCGGTAGTAGAGAGTTTGGCTTATGTGGTTCGGATGATTGATGGCTTGAGTTGTAGACGAAAGATTGGAAGGATCAAGGGATCCGATTGGAGGTCAATGGCCGGTTGAAGTGGCTTTGGTTGACAAGGATGGGTCGATTGAGTGAAGGGGATCATGCATGGAAGAAGTCGAAGAAGCAGGGGCGGAGGGGTAATGAAGAGTTCCCTCTCGTTCTCATTTTAATGAAGGGGCAGAACTTCGCTCGAGGAGGCATATCAACGATTAAGGCTTTAGCTTCAGTGGGGTTTCTGCGAGATTTTGGGGATTTGATCAGAGTCAGAGGATTTGATTTAAAAAATAATAATTATTTTGCATTATCGTTATCATTATTAAATGACATAAATGAGTCGATCACTCAAAATTGCCTCGATTTACGCGTCGTTTCTCGTAATCCACATTTTGCCTCGGAATGCGCGACTACTTCCTCGGGTGACTTTCATTGAATAAATTTATAGTCATTTTTTGGTATTGTCAGAGTTTTGAAAACAACAACGAAGTCCATTTTGCAATCAGACATTTGAGCAGAGTCGCGCATCAATTTCAGGCGTTGGTTGCCAGTTTCAACCATTTTCACTCGATTTGACTGTGAGGGGTCCCCCCTAGTCGAATTAGATTCTCTGATCACAATAGCACAATCTGTTTGGTGATCGGAGGTTGTTTGACTCTTCAAGTGATGTGCCGCGCCGCGCCGCTCTGATGCTTGCATCACTTAATTCACCGATTTTGCATTTTTCGCATGTTTTGAGTGTACGGGTCAACAATATGATTAACTTTTCAGAATGTAGACTTTTTTTATAAGCGGCAGTTAACCCGGTACCTATGAAAAAAAAAAGTTTTTGTTTCTATGTCTGTGTAGAACACTGGATTCTGTTGTTATGACTATGCTATTGCTATTTCATAATTATGATGAACTTGCAGAATGTTCTTATTTATCATTGTTTTTCTTAATCCAAGTTTCTTTTCCGATTGTTTCAGGTAGAAACATTCTTGGACTATGATAAATCATCAAGAGGAATAGTTTTTTCCACTGATCGAGTTTATCAATCTGGTGAACAGGTAAATGGTTTTTAAATTTGCTGGCCTTAGGGAGGGATATATTGTTTTATCATATGTAATATTGAGTGAAAACTGATTTTGGGAACATGCTGTGGATCACACTAAGGGAAGAAATAATTATTTCTTATTCCAGAAAGTATTAGATACAAGTTAGCATATATAGGTTGGTCTAAGAACGAATAAAGAAAATATTTACAGTAATATAAATAAATAAAATTTTTAAAAATAGGTCATAAATCCCCATCTTTACCATGAATCTATGGCGGGATCTTGATTTCTTTCCTCAAATGAATTTGTGAGATTTTGATTTTTCATAGGACAATATTTCGCCTAGGAAAGGTGTAAAATTTAGGGGTAGATTTTCTATTAATAAGTTAATCCACATAGTTAGCATCTTTGTAGTGTTTAAGTCCTAATTTTTTGCTTATTTTATACAAACTGTGTTTATTCTAAGTAAATTCCCCTGGTAGGATTAGCTTACAAGTAACGAATAATTTAATGAATAGCCTAAAGGTGAATCTCCTTTGGTTCATCTATGAATTGACTTAACACACTCACAACATAAGCTATATCTAGCCCCATAAGTGCAAGATACATAAGTTTTCCTACAACTTATTGTACATGTCTATGTTCGCCTTAAGTTCTTTTGCTTCTCATAATTTATGATTTGGGTCAATTGGTGTATAAGCGGGATTACAAGCCATATTTCTTGTTTCCTTTTGTAGATTTGTGCCATACTTTTGTTGTGAAATGAAGATACCTTGATATGAGTGAGCTACCTCAGTTCTTAAGAAATATTTCAATTTTATTAGCTGTATTATCTCAAATTCTTTGATCTAACACGACTTAGAGACTTCTTTGTGCCTCATCATCTCTTACTATAATTATTTCATTCACATATGCTAACATTTCGTGACTCCCTTTCTATCCGAATGTTTAATTAGCAAGATGTGATATGTCGGAGTTTGCTTATAATATTCAGAAAGTGAATAAATTGGCATTCTTTATTTTTAAACAAACTTAATAATGTTAGAAGTCCATCATCTCAATCTGGTCTATCAATATAGTTTTTAACCGTGTCAATTTATTTGAATTTTTGGAGGCTTGGAAACTGTAATAGTTGGTTAATTAGTTTGAGAAAATGCCTTAATTAGTAATATCATGTAGCTTACCATTTTTCAGGAGAATATGAGGATTCATCTAACTTTGTGTCGAATGTTTGCTCACGTATCTTGAACATTTTGTACTTTAAATAGTATATCAATTTTTTTGAAACGAAAATATGGTAAATATTAAGTTCTATCTTCAATTAAAAAAAAGTCCTATGATAGTATTACATAACTCGGAGAAGCTAACAACGAACTAAATAACACATGGAGCTGGAAAGTACCTTCTCTGTATGGTACGTCTTATCAGCTCAAATTGCAATTGGGAGTTTTAAGTTTCATTTTCTTCTTTCTTAATAGATTATTTGATTTTGAAGGTGTTTATTTCTTATGGCAAAAAGTCCAATGGAGAATTGTTGCTTTCATATGGGTTTGTTCCAAAAGAGGGCACAAACCCAAACGATTCAGTTGAATTGTCCTTATGTCTTAAGAAGGATGACAAATGCTACAATGAGAAAGTGGTCGCCTTGAGGAAACATGGTCTCTCCACGTAAGTATCGAACCATCAATTTTTAGGTTTAGCCTCAGATTATTGTTCCTATTATTGTGTAATGATGGTGATCTCCATGCTTGCTACTTGGGTCATTACAAAATACTAAATCTTCTTTTTTTTTTTAAGTTTTATATATCTTAATGCAATTGCATCCTTAGAAAGACCAGTATGTAGCCCATTTTATCGTTGTGCTAAAGTTAATGCCTTTTAGTGACCTAGGTTTCTTCTCATTGGTCTAAATTACCCTTTTAAATGATCAGGGTGTAAATGTGCAAGATTTGTTTGGGTTCATCTCATTTGTTAATCTTACAAGCTGTTAGAGAATACCAAGATTGAATGTCTAACATATATATACACACACACACACATGCAGAAACAGGTACAAGCATGCATGCACCCTCAATCGTATACATGGGCATTTTCTGTTTTTTGTTTTTACTTATTTTTAAAATTGTTATAAAGTTGAATGTAAAAGAGCCTAGCTATTTTCGCATTTGGCTCATGATGTAAATTAGACTGTAAAATGAGAGAAACTTGCTAATTATTGAGTCAAACGCTAGCTGTTCTTGAACATGGTGCCAATGATTGTCTCTAGGTTGAGATTGCTTCCATTACTTCTACCCTCTCTGAATACTGCACTTGCTCCTCTAGATCTCTTAGTGGCTGCCATTACCACGAGTCACCTCTCCCATTACTTTCTTAAGCCACTCTAGCAAGCATAGGATTGGGCTTCAACATTGCTACAATGTCCTCTAATTGGTCCACACATATCCTGCAATCTGAAAATGCCTATTCCATGTGTAATAGTTCATAACCAGATCTGGAGTAGTTTAAGATTCTTTAGCATAATATGATGCTTCTATGTTCAAGTCATGGAAATATCCTAAAATTAACGTTTAAGGCTACTTATATCAACCCCTCCCCAAACTCTGCATTAGCAGGAGCTTTGTGCATTTTCTATGCTCTTTCCATCCACCTCTCCCTCCTATAATGCATTACCAAAACCATCTCCTTTGTAGTGCTATCACCAACTGAGCCGGCTCATCGCTTCTTGGCCTTTCATTAGTGTTTTCCTGAGACAACACACTATTGTCTAGCAAACTACCTCTACTCCTTCCACACTTAACAAACACAACACTTTCCTTCTTTCATTTAATGTAAATGGGATAATGATGGATCAGTCATTGGATCGGTCCAGCCGGTCTGCAATGGACTAGCCAGGTCTACACAAGGTGGAACAGCCTTAAAAAAAAAAAAAAAAAGTGAAACAGCCTTATGTGCCGCTCAAACCGTGGGATCCAATAGCGCTGATTAGGAAGGTTTTGGGAGGGATTTAGGAGGGAAATTTGAATGTAGGGACTGTTTAGAGATTTCCTTTTGGATTGTTTGTATTAAGGAGTAGGTTTTCCGTGGGATTAGGGCATTGTGACTTAGGCTGATTTTTTCTGTTTTGTTCTCGCTGTTTTGGTCTCTAGCGGTGTCTAGGTAAGTTGGGAGAGAAGGATATTCCTCTCGAATTGAAGATCCATTGTATCTTGATTGTTTTCTTGCATCTTCACCAATTATCAAGTTCCTTGGTGATTTAACACCACAAATTTCCAGATTTCTATTTAATTTTTGCTGAAATTCCAGATTGCAGCACGGTTTGCTCTAGTTATGCACGAATTTCCTATCAGATCAGTCTTTGGTAAGGTTGATTTTGGAGGAGGGGAGATGGGTAGTGGTCAGGTTTCTATGTGCTAGGAGGTGTGATGCAACACATGGACCCAAATTAAAACCATCGCTAGACCAGACTCTAGGTTGAATCAAATCGATTTATTAAGTTAAATTGTGTTTACGTATTAGTCTTATTTTTATTTAAATAAGGTAGAAATGATCCTTTTGGATGATCTTAGTTTTAGAAAGTTTTCTTTTGGGTTAATATTGGTTTTTAAATTTCAATTAGATGATAAAAATTGATTTTAATTTGGATTAGATGATAGGATTAGTTTTAACTTTGAATTGTAAACTCTATTTCATTATTATTATGCATTGAAATTAAGAATTATTTTTATATTTTATTTCTCTCTCCTCTCTCCCCCATTGCGAGTCCATCCTCAGTCTTACCGGAAGCAGAATTATTGACCCTTCTCTTTCTCTATCCACATGCTTTCTCTTTGATTGAAAGAGGCATGGTTCCTAAAACTATCCATTTTATTTTTTCTTTGGCTATTCATGTTTTAGCGCCCATCAATCAGTTTATTACTTTATTCAATGAAGAGAGCCTTCCTCTCTTTCCCGTCTCTAGGTTCTCTCCCCAAATCCTAACTTCCAATGAGCAAAATTATTGGTGATTGCATTTATGAAGACAGTTTCGTAATTTTCTTGCCCTTTTGTTTTTTTAATTTTTATTTTTATAATTTGGAACTGCACGCCCAATATACGTTAGTAGAAACCAAAATTTGATTGGACAATCGCATTTTTGTTGGAGTAAATAGATTTTCTAACATCATATTACAAACCAGCACAGGCTATTATCTGATTGCACCGTCGCAAGTCACTGCAACATCCCAATTTTCAGCCTCTTCATAAAAACTTAGTAACCAGCTCATTGTGTAGTTCTTTGAAACCTATTATATATTAAAATGTAAAATTACGTTAGCTGAAAAACTTCAGAGCTGTAAAATTACGTCAGCTATCTTCCCCTTTCATGGGAGCTTTACCATGCTTGCTTGTTAGTGAGCCTTCTGAGTCCCTTTTCCAACAAAATGACTTCTCACATTAAAGCTTGTGAAAATGACTTGTAATAATTTCATTGAGAAGTCTCTTAACTGTGTTTCTGTTGAAGTTAGCGTTGTCCACTCAAAAAAGGAGATAAAGTGGGTTCAATCGGCATTTACAGTTCTGTTCTCTAAATAATACTTTTGACATGAATGGTTAATTATGCTTGTATCCATGCTGCCGTAGACCATTTGAACATCTGAGATATTTATGTATGATGATGTTCCTTTTATTAAATGAGCAGGCCTCAGCAGTTTCCTCTGCAGATCACTGGCTGGTCCCTGGAAATGATGGCGTATGCTTACCTTGTTGTTAGCTCCTCTGATATGAGGCAACGATTTGATGAGGTTTGCTTTTCCCGTCTTAGAAAAAGCACTTTCTAGCGTTTATGACTTCTGTTTCCTTATTTTTGGAGACTTGAAAACAGTTTGGTAAAAATTAGGTTGTAATATTGTACTTTATTGTTGTGAGCAGAGCCGTACAAATTTGCTAATATGCATGGTCGGTTATGATTTAAGGCTGTTTGTTTTGAGCTATTAGGAGTGTAAAGGGAATTCATGAGTTTTGAGTTTTCAAATATTTAGTATATAAAATATGTAAAGTATATTTGTAAGTAATTCAGAACATCTCCCGAGGCTCATTTTTGACTAATCTGGAAATAACTGAATTGGATGAATCCAAAATTTTACCTGTTCTATACTCAATGTCTTCTTGAAGTTGACGTTGTAAGAGTAATTGATCATTTTTAATCTCTGATAATTGCAGATGGCTGCTTGTGCGGCCGGCAAAACCAAGTCAAGAATGGGAATCAATTATCCTGAACTTGAAGAGCAAACTCTACAATTTATATTGGATTGCTGTGAATCCAGCATATCGAAATACTCCAAATTCTTAGAGGTATCAGACTTAAAACTATTTTAATGCAAAAAAAATCCTTCTAATTTTTGCAATTGCATTCTTCATAACTGAATGCCTTCCTTTTAGTTATTGATTGAACTTTTCGGCAAGCAATTTTTGTTTCTTGATTTCAGTTTGAGGCTTCGTTTGTTTTTTTTAGTGCTTTTGTAAAAGTCAGTTTTAAAAAACATTAGTTTAGAAAATGAAGTTTTCTAACGGAGAAGCATATATAAAAAGCTTTCTCAAAACTGCAGAAAAATGAAAAAATGGAGTTATTGGGAACGTGATTTGACGAACCAAACAACACAAAAAAAAATTCCTCCGTTTTTTGAAACGAAAAAGGCAACAAAACGCTCAAACAAACAAAGCCTTAATGTGGAGAAAAGCAATTTTTGTACCTCGATGTACTTTCAGAAGACACATACTATCAAAAAATGGCTTGCTTTTTTAGAAAATGAATAGACTGAATTAAGGTGAATTAAGGTGTTGTCTTAACATTTAGGCTTCGTTTGGGATGACTTTCTTACTGCTTCTTAAAACTGTTTTTTAGTAAAAAATTAAAATTTTTATACTAAAAAGCCGCTTAAAGAAGCAGGAAGAAAGCAGCCCCAAACGAAGCCTTAGACTTTGGCGTCATTTGGGAAAGCTTTTTTAAGAAGCAGCTTTCTATTTAATTTTTGAAATAGAAAGTTGCTTTAAAAAGAAGGAACAAAGCTGTCCCAAACGAAGCTTTTGTTTGGGACGGCTTTCTTAGAAGCAAATTCAGTATAATCGCAATGTTTCAATATTCATATGGTTGCAAGGTTTACAAACACTTCAAAAATCTACTTATGACATTATACCGAATTTTTTAAACTAATAATTTATCTTTTGAGAGCTTTGAATCTGACTTTTTTTAATCTGAACTTTCAGGGTGGTAGTCCTCCTGATCCTATAACAACAAATGTACAAGAAGCAAATAGGAGACTACTATTGAAACAGCTGGCAGTAGCTCTGTGCACAAGTGAACGCAGAATACTGTTTCGTGCACAGTATGTAAGTAGCTAATCCCATTGATAAAATCCTCTACAGATTGATCTCCAGCTGATGAATTTTTGAACCATGTAATTTGACTACAATAATATTTATTTTGGAATTTACATGGAATGCAGATACTCAGGAGAAGGTTGCGGGACATCAGAAGTGGAGAGTTAAGAGCTCTTACGATTTTCAATGGATTCAGGAAATTCTTCAAATAAATTTCATAGTTTAAGGATTGCATCGTATGATCTTCAATAGTATTTACCATAATTGAAGGATTTTTTTAGCTGTGGAGAGTCTTTGAAAATGAGCTTGACCTCTAAGTTTGTTTCAAATTTTCTCATTAAAATTTGCTTCTGAAAACAGGATAGATGATTTTTTTTTGTTTACCTGTATGAATTGTTACTTAGAAATGGTGTGAAGCTATTTTCTTATAAACATTTCTAAAATAGTTTCTTAGTACAAAAAATTTTAATTCAAGAAATTTTTTAGTTAAAACTTTGTTTTTAAAAAGCTTTAAGAAAGCTTTCCCAAATGAACGCTACTTTCGAATTTGTGTGAAGCTAGGGAAAATTGATATTTTATCTCTCATGTCTCTGTTCTGATAATATCTCTTAAATATTTTACATATTAAAACACTCTTTTCCCAATGAGGGATAGTATTTTGTATTTATAAATTACTTATTATCACAAAGCTTTTGAATTGAGCTAAAGAGGCATATTTTTTAGTGTTCCAAAAATGAGGGATGTAGCTAGGAGAGTCCAAAGTTTCCTCTGAAGCTCTTATTTTTCTCTAAAAGAGGATGAAAGAATATAAGTATAGTTAATCATATGTATTCTTTTATTCATCTCTTTGAAGCTCTCATTTTTATATGAAAATAAATTATATTTTAATGTTATAATCCAAAATTTATCCTGTTAATTAATAAAAGCATAGTTAATAAAACAATTAATTTGTACTCCAATCGGAAACAAATTTCTAGCTCTACTACTAAATGTAGAATCAAGAGAAAGGCCTATGATAAGATCATAAAGCAAAGCTTTAGATAAAGATTTGGGTCATTTATCATACACAATTCTCCATACATGGGACATCCCAAAATTCTAGCTCTGCCACTGGATGTAGGGCAAGTGAAAGACCTAACATCCCATCCTAAAATTCCTTTAAAATTATGGCAGAACAATCAAAAAGCTTAATTTAAGACATCTTCATAAGTAGGTGGGCTATATATACTAGTCAATATTTAAGTCTTTTTGGTAAAACTCTATTTAGCCTTAAAAGCATCACATTTAATATAATATATTCGAATGCATGCAAAACAAAATTAATATTTTATGAACTTTGTATAGCAAACAATCCTTTCAAATACTAATAATTACTAAGAAGCATATGGTGTTTAAATGATGATCACAGAAACATAATTTTTAGTTATTTTGTTCAATTCCAATTCAATATAAGACTTTTATTTGTGGAACACACCTTTTCTATTTAAGGAATCTCAATAAAATGTTAAGTTATGGTAGGTTCACACAAATGTAAGATTAAGGCTTCGTTTGGGACGGCTTTTTTACTGCTTTCTAAAACGGAGTTTTAGTACAAAAATAAAAAATTTTGTACTAAAACTCCGTTTTAGAAAGCAGTAAAAAAGCCGTCCCAAACGAAGCCTGAGTCTTTTGGTCATGGTGATAAATTAGATAAAAGCAAATTTCTATAGAGTTGTCAAATAACATGTCATTTTTTTAACATAAAATACTAAATAAGAAAGGTTAAAGCTTTGGGATAGAAATAACAACATTTATTAAAGAAAAATAAATCTTATTTGCAATGTACCACAATCTCTTTTGTTCTTGAAAAATTAGATTTTGACATAAAAATTTTCAATTTCTACTGTAAGCGATATATATCTTCTAGCTCCTTGACCTTAACTTATTGGGATCCCTTAGCTCTGAAGCCACTATAATGCAGGGTTAATTGGATTTTATTGATGAGGGAAACAATATGTTTGGTATCACCTTAGGATTGTGATAAAAAGTTTATTTGAATGTTGTAAAATGGAAGATTATATTTTGGATGGATTTATTTCTGAAACTCCTTGACTATTGTAAGTTTTCTTTGGAAAAAAATAACGAGGAACTCGAAAACAAATATTTGAAATGTTAGGGAACTAAAGATTATGTTTTTATGGGTTTTGGATTAATGATTGAGGAGTTGTGATATATTTAGAAGAAATCTAGTTATGAATCTTCTTAGTTTTGAAGAACTTACATAATTTGGCTTGGAAAAAAGGGCCTCACATGACCTTCAACATACTAAAAAATAGTAAGCTTTCTTCTTCTCCAATCCCTGGCTGAATGGTCCATCCCTCATTTAAACTCTTGGGCTGTAGTTTGTAGGTTGCTTTGACTTCAATTTCAATGCTAAAGTGGGCGACTTCATTGGCAATGCCAATTTGTCTCTTTCGACTTGTGATAACCACCCTTTTCTTCTTGTTCCGATTCTCAGTACCCCCATTCATCAACCCTCCTTCTCCTCCTGCTCTTGCATAGGTAAAACCTTCTTCTCCATTAAGAATTTTCATCTTTAATTGTGCTAGCTCCAACCTCCCTCTTGTAAATGGAAGAAACTTGTATGAGTTAATGGTTTTGTTATTAACTGTACTTTACTGGCTTGCCTTCCTCATTGTGGCCATTTCTGGATTCTGGATCTCACGTTCTCGGAATGCATCTCTTGGTGCTATTTTCACCATTTTCTTCGAGGGCCTAATTTTTCTGAGATTTGTTCTTGGAGGCTGTGATGATGATTACCAACATCAATGTGTGATTCAAACAGGTTATTGGCTCTTGGCTTGTTAGTTTTTCTTAATATGGATCAGTACTCCTTGTGAAGTTGTGCCTATATTTGATCTTTAGCAATTATATATTGGGGGAATAATTTTCAGCATTTAGCTTCAAATAGAATTTATAATTTATTGCTTTACAATTTTCTTATTGTTTTCTAAATCAAATTTTTAGTTTGAAAAATTCCTTTATTAAAAAATTATTTTAATAAGCAACAACAGAACTGTTTGAAACAAAGCTGTTCTTCTTATCTTTTTTCAGTTTTCTTAGATAAATCTTATATTTTTGTTTCTGTTTTAGAGTGGCCTAATTTTTGAACGTCTAGCTCACCTTATTTCTTATTTTTAGTGACAAGTTTATCATTGTGTAGTTAATTAATTGTTATTAATTTTTTATTATGATCTATACTGGGCGTGTAAACAACTAAAAATTTCCTCACATAGCATGTACAGACTTAATCGTCCTCGCCTATAAAAACCACAAATTTACTTTATTATGATCAATCAATCAAAAACTCTAAACAATCAAGCAAAGTACCAGTCTACAATGGCAGCTAAAAAAGCTCAAATCAGCTTCTTTTTTATTCTCTTAGGCATGGCCATCCTTCTGCAGCAAGGCAAAGCTGTCGCTGCACAGAACGCTCTGACGACGGAAGATAATGAAGTGGCACCACCGCCACCAGATTCCGTCATACCTGTAGATCCATGCTGTATCCAACGCCTGAGTTGCTGCCGTCATAACCCTCCCAATGGCCGCAAGCTCTTCAGCAAGGTTTTATAAGAAGGTTGCGCGCAGGAAGAGAGAGAAGCATATATATAATATATGGGATCGTTGATTTATTTTTTATTATTACTGACCTTATAATAATTCTATTTATATGGTTTTTGAATGTAAATCTCATTATATATGAGATTAAATAAATGAGGATAAATACTTTAAAGAAAAAAGTTTATTTCATATAAATTCTTCTTGAATGTGCTAAGATAAAAGTTATTTATAGATTTTTGGAGAAGTGTTATGATAAATTTTATCATAATGTTGAATGCTCCATTGAAGGTATGAATATATAATAAATTATTATATCTTAATGATCACATAATTGAGCAGGTTCAAATTTTTCATATTTGTCTCATTGAAATGTTCATTTTGACTATATGCATTTAAGATTTGGAGGACATTTAACCCTCGAAATGACCTAATTCTATTTTAACTTAGACCAGATTGCTCTTTGCATAATTGATTTTGTCTCTTTGAGCTGCATATTTGACTATTGGTTTGTAAAAAATAGAGTTTAGATGATCTCATGCATGATTAATTCTAAAAAATTTCAAAGCAATTATATATTTAGGTGCTTTAAAATATTAAAATTATATCGGGATCCATACTTGATTGGATGATTTTTTGATGATCTATCAATTCTCTCCTACGAGCCCAAAAATAATTTGAGTCTTGAAAAATTTTAAATGTAACATCGATCACAATTATGAATAATATATGAAGTGCAATTACTCTCTAGATTTCAATGTAAACCTTCACTAGAGATAATGAATGAACTAATTCTCCTCCAATCATAATTTTACCTATTCATTGAAGTTGGCACATTCATTGTGACAAAAAATATTAAATAAGTACTATTAGAACTATTCAAAATTGCCTTCTATGATTCCATTTATACTTGAAAGTGTTAAAATCAAGGCTTTGTTTGGGATGACTTTCTTATTGCTTTTTTTTAAAACAGTTTTTTAGTACAAAAGATTTAATTTTTATACGAAAAAATTACTTTAAAAAGCAGTTCCCAAATGAAGCCTAAGTCTAAACTACCAAATATGACTAGAAGGGAAGGGGAAAAGGGATCACAAGTTCAGAATGATATGTAAAATCTCTGTTTCCCTAATTCAATTCCTATAAAATCCTCCTCCCCTTGTTCATGGCGATCGAGAAAAAAACTATAATTTCCTAAAAGAGGAGGAAAAAATTCATCATATAAGAGGCACGACTTTATGCATTGGCCATTGCGAGCATGAAGGGGAAGCATGGCTTATCTGGTGTGGGTAATAGGCGTGTTGTTGGCTGCTGCCATTGCCAACGGTCACTTAGTCGGGGTCGAAGTAGCCAGCGGGTAGCTGCAGGTTGTCAAGGTAAGGTGTTGGGTGAGAAGTGGCACCAGAGTCCTGAAACCATTATGTGGGTAGAGACGAGGAGGCGACCAAGGCTGTTGTTGCAGGAGTAGGCTGTGAAGTATAGGGATGAGGAATGTAGTTGGCATTCAGGCAGTGCCAATATTTGAATGCGGAGTGACCTCTTTTGTTGCAAATTTGATAGATCAGTGGAGGGATGGAGGATAGGTTGGGGGATGAGATTCGAGGAGGAGTGTTATATGATAATCGTCCTATGCCACGAGAGGCACATTCTTGATTACTGTAAAGAGCATACGAGGGGTAATTTCTTAATCTTGATTAGATCAGTACTCCATACTTGTGTATATAAAGCTGAGGAATGTATTGTGTGTGCAAAGTACTGCTTTTTTCTTTACAGATGTATTGTGGATATGAATTATTTTATTAGGGATCAATGATCCTGATTAGCCTAAGACAACTCCACTAGCTTAGAGAGTGATATGGTGATTATTAAACATCAATAGGCTAGCTATTGGCTCTTGCCTTTTTTGGTTTTTCTTAATCTTGATTAGATCAGTACTCCTTGTGATGTTGCGATTATTCAGATACTTATTAATTTGATCTTTAGCAACAACTACGGGATAATTTTCTGCATTTAGCTTCAGATAGAATTTATATTTTCTTTCTTAACAATCTTTTGTGGTTATAATTTCTTATTGCATTCTAAATAATTTTTTAATACAAAAATTTTTAATTTGAAAAATGTATTTATTAAAATTTGTTTTAAGAAGCAGTAAGAAAGCCGTCTCAAACGAAGCTGATCCTCTCTTTTTTCACTTTTCTTAGATCAATTTTATATTTTTGTTCCTTTTTTAGTGTGTCCTAATTTTTGAATGTCAAGCTTACATTCTTTGCTATTTTGGATGACAAGTTTATCATTGTGTAGTATTGTTACTAATTTTCTATTAATGATATATGATGGGCGTGTGAACAACTAAAATAGCATGAACAGACTTCGTCGTCCTCGCCTATAAAAACCACTAAATTACTTTATTATGATCAATCAATAAATCACCTCGAGCAATCAAGCAAAGTAACAGTCCACAATGGCAACGAGAAAAGCTCAAATCAGCTTCTTCCTGATTCTCTTAGGCATGGCCATCTTTCTGCAGCAAGGCAACGCTGTCGCTGCACAGAATGCTCCGACGGAAGATAATGAAGTAGTGATAAACATTAAAGCCCCACCGCCACCACAGCACAGCGAACGTGTAGATCCATGCTGTATCAAACACCTGAGTTGCTGCCATCAAAACCCTTCCATTAATGGCCGCAAGCTCTTCGGCAGGTTTTTATAAGAAGGCTCCGCACAGGAAGAAAGAGAAGCAAAGAAGCAGAAAAGCAGAGAAATATATATATATATATATATATATATATATATATATATATATTATATGGGATCGATGATTTATTTTTTATCGTTACTGACTTTATAATAATGCTATTTGTATAGGGTTTGAATGTAAATCTCAATATATATGAGATTAAATAAATGATTATAAATATTTATACGAAAAAGACGAGTTTTACTAGTGGTGTTATGATTGATTAAACACTACAGGAAAATCATCTTTTACCGGTAGAACTTTTCGATGGTCAATTTTTCGCAATTTTCAGACAGTCAATTTTCCGGCGGTCAATTTTATGACAGAATGCCATCTCATCTAGAATTTTAGAATACATTAATATAGTTTTGTTTGTTGTCTCATAACTCGAGCCAAGAGGAGCTGTAAGATCAAAATTAAGAATGCAAATAACATGGCGAGAGAAGACTGAAAGTGAAAACGAAAGCCGTGCTCGAGGTTGTGAGTTGCAAGAGAGGAGCAAAGGAGTAAACGAAGCAGGCAGTTTGGTCGAGAGAAGGAAAGTCATTTGAGAGTGGTCTCCGTTTGGACATGTAATATGATATTGTTATAAGAGTAAAAAATTTTATAAGAAAGTTATTGTGAAAATTAGTATGATTATTATTCCGAACAAAGTCTAAAGCATATTCTTGCATGTTAAATTAGGGAATTGTTAGGTCTTATTTTTTATAAAAATAATGCTAATTTCTTACGTAAATTGCTTTAAAATGAGTGCAAAACATAAAAAAAATCAATTAAAATGTATATTGCACATATCTCAAATTAAATACAATACTTTTAATATCCATTTTGACAAAAAAAAAATGATCAATAAATTACGTAACTATTTTTTTATGAATATACTACATGTAGTAAAAATGGTGATCAAATAATAATACCGCAATCTCTTACTTTTCTTATAAGAAAATTTACTTTAGGCTTTATATGACACATACCCCCCCCCGGGCGACAGCTCTTCTTGGTCTGTTGGTTGAGAGCTTAGGCTACCACTTAAGAGATCTTCGGTTCGAGTCTTCTGTATGCAATGTGTGTATGAGTTTGTCCTAATTGTCCTAAATGTCCCAATAAAAAGTTTTATTTACGCGTGGTGTTATGATTGATGAGTTTAGTTAAATTAAATAAAAACTTCATTGCTTATTATCCTATTTTCAATCCTCATAAAGTTTTCTTATAATTAATGAATAAGAATCTTGGGCTTGATTCCATTGGTTGTGAGACCTCCTCATTTCCTTTGGCTGAAGTTGCCTAGTTTATTACTCTTTAGAGATGGTCGATCTTAAAGGTTCATAAACGACTTGTTCGTGCTTGGGACGTCAGTATTTAGTGTAAAGGGAATCTCTTTTTTTGAAACTATGACAAGCGAGCTTTAATGAGTCCTTCAGTTTTCTTTTTTTTTTTTGGGAAAATTTGGGCCAATGCCCTTGATATTCATATAAGAGAAAAGTTACATGTAAAGTAAAAGTAACAAAAATAAAATTCCAACATAAGCAAGAAACAAAAACTTATGTGGAACAAAGAAAAGAAATCACAACTATACCACCCATATCATCCAAAGTCCAAGGAAAAAGAACACAAAATACAAGATATTTAGCAAGATCTGAAATCAGCAACATCATTCCTCCCCAGCAACAGTAGATAGACCTTAGCAGCACCGCCTTTAAAACAGCACCAGCCACACTTAACCGCCCCAGGAAGAAGAAAGGCAGACCTGCTAGAAGAGAAAACAGAACCAGCTCCCAATACGAGGAGACTGGACTCAGAATAAGGAAGAAAACTGGGCCCTGGTTGCCCCAAAGGCATCCAAGGGACAAAAGAATGGGAGCATCATCATCGTCCAGTCTCCCATAACACAGCAGAACGAGAAACTGAGAGCCACAAAATCTCCAGCCATTAAAGTTTATCCAGCAATTCATTGGCACTCTTCCATTTCATAACCTTTTCAAACAAAACTCTTTTAATATTCAACAAAACAGTAGTGCAGCAATTTGAATTTCCTCCAAATCTTCTTCCGTTTCTTTCTTTCCAGGTAAAATAGATGATACAGCCAACCACCATCTTATAGAAGTTCAATAAGTTCACATTGCCACGGAATTCACCATACAGCCAATCAAAGACCTGAATAATCGTCGGTCTAAGAAGGAAAATCTCAACCCCAGGAATCAGGTTTTTTAAAATAGAGAAAGAGTAATTGCAATCAAAAAAGAGATGAGCAACCGATTCATCCCACATATTACATAAACTGCAAATCCTGGGAACCAAATTTGCCTAATCCTGAGAGCCTCAGCAGTTTTCAAACCTTCTTTAATGCCAACCAAACAAACACAGCATGTTATAAAATATGCTTCTTATGCCAAATCATAGTATGCCAATAACAGTCAGGATGCTCAGAATAAAATTCCTTAACAAATAACTTAAACTGAAAACAGTTTTTGTTATTCCAAAGTAAGCAAGGTCCCAAGCCACTCTCAATATTGATTCTGTTAACAAATTGATGCAACGAATGACAAATAACCCCATTAATCTCCCAACCATTCCCAGAAATAATATCAGCAAGCTTAATATCCGGCAAAGCAGCAGAATCCGAAATCCCACAGAAATTACCAAGTGTGGAATTGAAACACCAGTGATCCCACTTTAAGGAAATGGGAGAGTTTTGATAAATTTTAAACTGGAAACAATTTTTAGCAATTTGGGCAGTGCAGCAAATAGCTTTCCACATCTTAGATGCAGAAATGGACGGGGGCTTCCAAGGAGAGCAGTACATAGTTAACAGCCAGCAAGCTAATGGAGATTCACTGTTATACATCCTACTAATAACAGAACAATTAAAAGCATACTGCAAAGCATTAAGAGAATAAATACCCAATCCCCCTTTATCTTTAGGCAAGGTAATTTTGTCCCAAGACACCATATGAATTTTCTTTTCTGTATTGACAGCACCAAAAAAAAGAAATCTGGAACTAAGTTTTTTAAAAACCTTGTGCACCGATTTAGGTAAAATTGAGCCTCTAATCCAGTATGCAATTGTGTTTTGAATGGTGAATTTAAGGTATTGTAACCTGCCCGCAAAGGATAGAAGGTTGGCTTTCCATCCATTAAGTTTCTTACTTAGACTGTCAAGCAAGGGCATATAATCTGCAACATTCAATCTATAAAAGGAAAGAGGAATCCCAAGATAGGTAATCTTGTTGACAATGGAATGGATGGAAAGAATTTGACACACCTCAGACTGATTCCTCAAGTGTTTAGGAAACATAATAGAGCATTTATCATAATTTATGAAAAGACCAGAGGAATTAGAGAAGTCATTAATAGCAGTGGCTAAGATATGACAGTTTTCCAAAGAAGCCTCCCCAAAAATTAACACGTCGTCAGCGTATAATAGATGATTGAGATTAAAATTCCCTTTAGAAATACCTTTGAACCCTCTGTCATCCAGCAAATTTGAGAAAGCATCCATCACAATACAGAAAAGAAACGGGCTTAGAGGGCAACCCTGCCTCAAGCCAACCGAAGAGGGAAAAAATCCCTCTAGAGCCCCATTCAACACAATAGAGAAGTTCACATCAGATATACAAGCCTTAATCCAGGTTATAAAAGAGCTATGGAAACCTTTCTGCAAAAGCCTAGCAAGAAGAAATTGACGGGAGACAGAATCAAAAGCTTTCTTAATATCCAACTTAGCGCAGAAAATATTGCCACCCCCTTTCTTACCCGCATGATGAAGAATGTCATTAGCAAGAAGTATGTTATCCGTGGATACTCTAGTATTAACAAACCCTGCTTGATTATCCTTAACTAACCAGTTCATAACAGGTTTGAGTCTAGACGCCATAACTTTAGCTATAACTTTGTAAAGAACATTACACAGAGCAATCGGCCTGTAATCAGCAATACTGGAAGCATTAACATGTTTAGGAACAATCGCTAAAGCACGTAGCTTTAACACTTTAGGAGGAAACCTTTAAGAAAGAAAGTTCGAATAGCCCTACAGACAGTTGGACCAAGAATATGCCAGGCAGTTTTGTAGAAATGGAAATTAAGACCGTCAGGACCAGGAGCAGAATTGGATTTCCCCGAGAAAACCGCTCTTTTGATTTCATCATCCGTCACATAAGCATTGAGAGTGGAGTTGTGCTCATCCGACAGAGTATTACCAACCGGAAAGATAACCATGTCCATATTGCAGGGGAGGGAGGGGTTGTAAAGATCCTGAAAGTAATGAACAATAGAAGAAATAACTGCATCACTGGAGGATTGAGAGTTGGAAGAAAGAAGATTAACCAATGAATTCTTACTTCCCAACCTAATCCTAATTTTACCATAAAGGAATTTAAGGTCTTCCTCACAAATTTCAACCAATTAACTTTAGCTCTTTGAATGATCCAAGAGGCTTGCAATGACATGAACTCAACAAGCTTAGAGTTATTTTCCTTGTAAAACTGATTCAAGTAATGGTTGAGAGGATCAGAATGAAGGGAATCCAACAAAGACTTCTGATTTTCATGCAATAAATCAATGTGCCTTCTCACAGCATTAGAAGGAAGCCCCAGGATTTGACTTTGATTTCTATTTAAAAGATCTGGAATGAGCTGCAAAGATTAGATAGAGGATTCCCAGTAGAAGGTTGATTGAGAATATCAATGAGAAGTGCCCAGTAGTCATCAAACCTGGTCCAATAATTTTTGAAAATAAATCTATGCTTTGCCTGAATTAGATTGCCAGAGAGGAGAAGGATCGGCGAGTGATCTGAACAAGAAGGGCTTTGAAAACAGCAAAAGATTCAGGGAAGGTATTTAACCAAGATTCATTAACTAAAACTCTATCAAGTTTTAAATGAATAGGGTTATCCTGTCGTTGATTGAACCACGTGAATTTGCAACCAATCGAATGCAGGTCCAACAAACCATTATTAAATATCATGTTGTTAAAATCAAACAAGGCAGACTGGGAGATCTCTGACCCACCGCATTTCTCAGAAGCATACCTACAACAATTGAAATCCCCCATGACAACCCAAGGAATGTGATTCTCAGGAGCCACTGAACAAATATCATCCCATAGAGATTTACGATCCAGGCAGCTATTGGAGGCATAAACGGCAGTGAGCTGAAAAGAGGTGAAGAAGAACCTGAAACAGTACCTGAAATCATTTGTGTAGAGATGAAATGAGGAGAAAAGGTTAGTTTGAGAGGATCCCATTTGACCCAAATCCTTCCAGATAAAGCAAGGTCAAAATTATTACAACTAGATTCATTACGGAAAAGAGAGTGTGAGGACTCAAAAAACTGATCTTTCAAGGCTTTTCCCTGGATCCTGTTCTCCAAAACACAAACCAAGTCTAATTTGAAAGAATCAACAAGACGCTTAAAGCATAAAACTTTATCAGGCCGATTAAATCCCCTGATATTCCACGCCGCAATGTGTGGAGAAGGCATTAGGACTTGGATTGATTTTGGGACTTTTTGACCTGCTTTCCCTTAGCAGTTTTTTTAGAAGTAGCACTAGGCTGCGACTTTACCTCCTTACAAACCTCTCTAGATTTAGAGACTTCACCTTCTGCTGCCTTATCCAGTTTAGAATTTCCCTCAGACCCATCATTCACATTCACATTAGAGAGATTCTGATTATCATCTTCAATAGTTAAAGCGTCAAACTTATTTGGAGAAATGATCACTTTATGATCCACCCGACTCTTTGGAATTTGAATGCCTGAAGAGGAGGATGCTTCATCATTAGGGGAATTCAAATTAGGGATTCTTAAGCCTTCACCCTCTATGTCAGAACCTACTAAGAATAGTGGGCTTAGGAGGAGAGGAGATCATTTTAAAAGGTGGCGGGGAGTGAGGCTGATAATGGAGAGATTGATCAGGCACAGAAGAATCACCTTGAACATTTAAAGAGCCATCAGAATTGGCTTTAGAAGCATTAGGACGAGTAACCTGCAAAGCAGGCTGAGAGACAGAAATATGATTTTTGGACTGATTGCGGGAATTGGGCCTTCAGTTTTCTTACAACAACAACAACACAAGCATTTATTGTATCCTACATGGCGTGAAATAAATTTTCATTTAAATATAATAAAAAAATAATTCAAAATATTTTTTAAGCAAAATTTTTATGTCTACCTTTATTTTTTTTAAGGTAGGCTGAATCTAATATATCTATCCTCCTATTGGGTCATTGTATCAGTTTTGTTTTGTTTTTTTGGGAGCGGGGGTATTGGCCCTCTGCCACGTCAGCTTGTGACGCACTTGGCGATGTCCACTAATCCCTCGGCGGCGAGTCTAACAGCAACCAACCCCACAGGTGCAGGACCCACAGTTCTTTTCTCTCCACTTAAGGAGTCGTGCTGTATGAAAGGGAATTCGAACTTAGGATACGGGATTCCCAATCAAGCATGCCCACCAACCCACGTAAGCCCGGTGGGGTTTTTCAGTTTTGTTACTATAATTTTTTGGTATATTTGTCTTTTACTGTGAGCAGATGATGATTTTGATTTTTTTTTTTTTTTTTTTGAATCTTTTTCAGAGTGTTTGTTTTGTTTTAGTGCCTTTAGTTAAGGAGTTGGAAGAAAAAAAAAAAATTCCTCTTGTTTGGCACAAATTCCATATTCACAGTTTTTATTTAATTTTAATTGAGCTTCAGCTCTCAATTTTTCAATAAAAAATAGTTAGAGCATCTAAAGGGAATGCGGAAAATTATTGCACATCCTAGCAACTCACTAGCTTGAAAAGATCTTAGCAGCAAACAAAAAATTCGGTAAAAAGGATCCATAGACATTTTAGTAGAAAACTTTTTTCCCCATAATTATAATCAGTCATATATTTTATGATTTATAGATCATTATCAAAAAAGAAATTTAAAATAAAATATGGATATATATGCACCATATAATGCTTTATTTCTATCATATTTCATTCAGAAATAAAATTCATATTTGTTGTATGCTTGAATATTTGCAGCTATAGAAGAAATAAAGAGCTTAATATCTTAGTTTTGAGCAAAGATCTAATATACATACAAATAAAAGAGAGGGTGTACAACAATCATAAGAGACACTAGAATTTTTATGTGAAAATCCTAAAAAATGGAAAAACCATAGGGCCTTACCAATTGAAATGATCATTCCACTTGTGTTTGTCGTTGGTTACAAAGGATACTCTTCAATGAGGGAAGGCATTAGTTTAATGTAGCAAATATACATCGTATAAAGGACATTGCATGGTTGGACTTGAAAGAATCTGATGACAGGAGAGCATTTCCACTAGGCTGCTAATCATCATCGAACTTTCTCCCAACCATTGTCGGACCACCGCCCGCCCGGCTACCAACCTCATCTGGATTTCCATCTAGCCGTCGGCCATCGTCGAATTTCCACTTGACCATCGTCGGACCATCGCATGGCCGCTGACTGCACCAGAGTACCTCCTGTCTTCCAACCTCTGTTAGATTTCTACCTGGTTGCAGATTGCCGCATGACTTTGGCTCAACCATCATGCAGACTATGATTCTTCAGACCACCATCGCTTGATGAATACGGTCCATCTGACCATTGTCGTCCGCCCACTACAATCCATCAGACCACCATCGCCAGCCGACTATGGTCCCTTCAACCATTGTTGCTCACTGACTACGATCTATCCCACCACCGATGCCCGCCGAATATAATCCATTTGACATCTGTCGCCCATCGACTATAGTTCCTTCAACCGCCATCGCCCACTGACTATTAACTTGGATCACTATCGTACGCCGACCACTGTTGGTCGCCGATTACATTCCTTTTGGCCACAATAACTGGCTGACTAAGGTCCCTCTGACCACCATCGCCGATCGACTAAAATCCCCTTGACCTTCGTCGCCTGTTAATCATGGTTCCTCTGACCACTGTCGCATGCTGGTTATGGCCCCTCTGATCATCGTCTCTCACTCACTACAAGTCCCTTTGACCTCCGTCACCCGCAGACTAAAGCTCCTCAAATCACCATCGCCCATCCATTACGGTCATTTCAACCTCCATCATCTACCGACTACAGTCCCTTAGACCATCGTCACTCGTTGACATCAATCCCTACAACTACTTTCACCCACCTGCTATGGTTCCTCTGACCTCCATTGCCCATCTGCTACTACGGTCCCTCCGACCATTATAGCCTGCCGACTACAGTCCCTCTGATCTCCATTGCCTAAATATAGCCCTACCAACCAAATGAACAGGCTAATGTTCTCTTAAGAATGACTTTTTTATCATTGGATTCTTCCAACCCAAGTATGTTATTTGCTCCATATGATACATTGAGCCAATGTCTTCTCCTCGTGAAAGGGCACCATTTGTAATCGACTACAAACAACTAGTGAAAACATTTTAATTGGGCTATACCCAGTGAATTTTTTCTCTTTTCAGGATTTTTCATGTTAAAATAAAATCTTAGTGTCTCTTATGACTCTTGCACCCCTCTCTCTTTATTTGTATGTGTGTTGGATCTTCGTTCAATGCTAAGATATTAAGCTTTTTATCTCTCTACCGCTTCGAATGTTCTAGTCCACAACAAGCTTATTCATAAAGAAAAGTTGGGTGAGGAATTTTTTTACCTAATCCACCTGATCCACAAACCATTTATTGTGAATGCCTCATGATTTGTGCCTTAAGATTAATGAACTCCCCCTCTATCTGTGTGCGTTAGATGAGAATCTCATCTCAATAATAGCTCCTAGGAGTCATCAAGAACAAGAAATTTTGATAGGTTTGATTGGCTCTATATTAGGTGGATCTCCCATGCTAGAGTTGAAAGATAACATATCTCTTGAACCTCAAAAAATACCATGTCAGCATCTAAGGTTTCTAGAAGGATTTGGTGACTAAGATGTTCATGTGAAAAAAAGAACATCGCTTAGTCATGAGGTAACCCAAATGTGATGACTTCTTGGGTTTCTTCTTTGTAGCACATCGTACTTGATCGTGGTGACACTTTCATTACAACACTTCTAAGGGTTAAAAAATCATCATATAATATACTCTGACATGCAGGTTGTTAGAAGAGTATGAGGCTTCGATAGCCGACCAATCATTTTTCCAATAAGATAACCTTTAGCCACTATGAGAGCTATGGAGACAACACCTCTATGTGCTTTGGCAAATACAGAAGTCGAGAAACAATCAAATGTTCATAGACGGAAAATTCCATCTTTTCGTGCTAAATTCCAAATTTCTGAAATCATGTTTTTTGTTAGATTTATAAAATCTATTTGCTCAAGAGGAAAGAGTCCTCTCGTTAAATCCGCTCTATAGCCAAACAGTCACACGGAGATTTAATATGATTTATCATGACTCTTACGAAACAGTTTTGAGGATTTAGGCCCTTCAGGATTTCAGAAATCTAGATTTAGCGGATTTACGAAATCCTACTTAAATCAAATCCTGGGTGCTACTAAGCAGCCCCTAAGAAAAACCAATCTTGGTAAGAAACATTGCCTAATGTTCAAAGAAAATTGTAAGATATATCACAGCTAATGCAGCATCATGTGAAATAATCTCTAGCATGAATATCATATCATTTTCCAGATTAAGCTCACAGGAAGAATGGATACAGATTTTAAGTACTAAGTATGAAAAATATAAGAAAAATGGATGAAAATTCAAGTACAAATAAGTCTTGTGATGAGTGAATATATGACGCTCATAAAATTGAGATAAAAAACATCTAAGTATATGCTTATTTTATTAATGATAGATCCCCATCAACCATCAAAATAAAGTAGCATAAAGAAAGAGTTCATTTGGGCCAAGCATGAAGATTAGAGGTAGCTAGATTAAATGCATTAATGACAAGACAGTGCCAACACAACCATAAGCTTAAATCCAATTATGAAAGATCTGCTCTGATAGTGATTCTCCTCTTGTGGGGAACTAATTGACCACACAACTGCTGAATTAAAAAGCTTGACACAGCTCACCTTGGCCTATTGGTTGAGAGCTTATGCTTCAACTAAGAGGTCCTGGGTTCGAGTCTTTGTGTATGCGTGGTCTGTGTGAGTTTGCATTAATTGGCCTAAATGTCCCAAAAAAAAAATAAAAGCTTGAACTACTTTATGCAAATGTAGTTCATCTAATTCTTTTTTTTTTTTGGAACGGGGTATCTACCCGTTGCCGCTCCAAAGGAAATGTTTGACGGGCATAACTAATCCTTCGGCGGAATCTAACGAGGACACCCACTGGCGTTGGACCCATACTTGCTTTGCCCTACTGAAGAGACGAGGCCGTAGTAGAGAAAATTCAAACCCAGGATTAGAGCTGTCAATATTGAACCCAACCCAAAAACCCGAACCCGACCCAAAAATTTCGGGTTTGATTTGACCCGAACCCAAAGCGAGTCGGGTTTGGGTCTGGAAATCCGACCCGTTTGAAAAATCGGGTCAGGTTCGAGTTGACCCGGGAATGACCCGAAATGACTTGGAATGACACATAAACCGGTCTGCCCACGTTCGGCGTCAGTCCGCATCCAGCATCCCGGGTCCGGCGTATGCCCCGCGTTTCGCGTCCCGTGTCAATCCACATCCGGCGTCAGTCCGCGTCCAGCGTCAGTCCGCGTCCGGCGTCAGTTCGCGTCCCGCGTCAATCCGCGTCTCGCGTCAATCCCATGTCCTGCTTCAGTCCGTGGGTTGGGTCGGGTTGACCCGAACCCGAAGAAGGTCGGGTTCGGGTCTAAAAAATTGACCCATTTGCAAAAACGAGTCGGATCGACCTAAACCCAAATAGTACCGGACCCGAACCCAACCCATGACCCGAAATTGACACCCCTACCCAAGATGGAGGGATACAATCGTACTCTCCTTCCAACCACCCTAACAGTCCTGAGTGGGTATCCAATTTTGAAAGAAAATAAAAAAGGGTACATTTTCTTTCAAAATTGCTACATTTTCAACCTTGGAGAGCGTGGCTCCGTTTAAAGTTCATGATAACGTTTACTACGGGGCTCGGACAGGTTGAAGTGTTAAACCGTTTGTGGGACCACCAGAAATTTGCCATAAAAAGACAGAGTTTAGGCTTCCTGGTAGGCTAACCTGGAAAAAAATTGCAAAGAAAATAGTAGATAAGAAAATTCACTAAAAGCGATCGAAGCTTCCATCATATTATATATAGAGAAAATATAAATTCAATTAAAATAAAATTTTTATAAAAATATTTTGAATGAATTTCTCATATTAAGATGAAATGAAGAGGAGGATGATATATAAATATGTACATTATTTTTCGGAAAGATTGATTTTAGCATAATTAAATGAGTATTTTTTGGGGATATTTAGGTCATTTAAGGTAAACTCACACACACAACGCATGCACAGAGACTTGAACTCAAGACCTCTTAATTGGAAGCCTAAACTCTCAACCAACAGACCAAGATGAGCTGTGTAATTAAATGAGAATTAGGTCTTATATTTTTTTCATCTTTGATAGTTTTGCCAAAAGAAATATCCATTTCAAAATGATATCTATCATAATTAAGAATTAGGATTAATTAATCTTTTCATTTAGATGATTATTATATAATTTGCAGCTATACATTTTAATTTTGAAACGTGCAATTTGATAGAAATAGGTTTCGTTTAGGATAGCTTTTTTACTGCTTTTAATTTTAGTTAAAACTTTTGTTGAAAGTAGCAAAAAAAATAAGAAGTGATGGGTAAAAGCTGTCCCAAATGAAGCTTTAATTCAAATTATTTTATGTGCTTGAAAATAAAAAATATTAGTCACTTATTATAAAATTAGTATATTGATAAGTAGAGAGAATTTGTATCCCAAAGCTGACTATGTAAATTGATGAGACAATAATAGTTTTAACATGAAAAAAATATTTTCTTTTCAAATCACGGGTCATAAACTGGCCCATATTCAACTTTGATTTTGTAGAAGCTTGAATCTAATTTACGATGTTCAAATAACGGGTCATAAAATTAGCATTGTACAAAAATTCGGCACGCAATCAGATAAGAGAGAGTGCGTAGCATTTATGAGACACCAAGATTTTTACGTGGAAAACCCCTGAAAAGGGGTAAAAACCACAGGGTCTAGCCCAGTTGAATGAATCCACTATTATTTGCAGTCGATTACAAATGAGGTCCTTCCTTAGGGGGAAGGCCTTATATTGATGTATATTATATGAAGTACATGATGAGAATACAAATGGTCACTTTTGACGCGTTCGTTTGGTCTGAAGGACCGTAGTCGATGGGCGACTTAAGTCGGAAGGACCATAGTCGGCAAATGACGGAGGTCGGTAGGATCGTAGTTGGCGGGCGACGTAAGTCGGCAGGACCGTAGTCGGCGGGCAACAGAGGTCAGAAGGACTGTAGTCGGCGGGCGACGTAAGTCAGAAGAATCGTAGTCGGTGGGTGACGGAGGTCGGAAGGACAATTGTCGGTGGGCAACGTAAGTCAAAAGGGCCGTAGACGGTGAGCGACGTAAGCCGGAAGGATCATAGTCGGCGGGTAACGGAGGTCAGTAGGACTGTAGTTGGTGGGCAACGTAAGTTAGAATGGCCGTAGTCGGCGGACGACAGAGGTCGGAAGAACTATAGTCGATAGAAGTCCAGCAATGCATAGAAATCACACACTGGATAGATGTCCGATGAAAATCTGACAACGGACAGAAGTCCGGCGTCGGGTAGAAATATGGCAACGAGCGGAGGTCCGTCGTCGGGTAGAAGTCTGAATTC
Organism: Dendrobium huoshanense; assembly: GCA_016618105.1. NCBI lineage: Eukaryota > Viridiplantae > Streptophyta > Magnoliopsida > Asparagales > Orchidaceae > Dendrobium > Dendrobium huoshanense. The sequence goes on from CM028348.1 coordinate 16,470,583, forward strand.
ATTCGGCGGCTGGGGAGAACTTCGGTATTAGATGGTATTTGGGCAAAACTCTAGAGTCACTTGGAGATCGGATAGAACTCCGGCGTCATTTGAAAGTCGGGCAGAACTCTAGCGGCACTTGAAAGTCGAGCGAAACTCTAATGGTACTTGAAAGTCGGGCAGAACTCCGGCGTTACTTTAAAGTCCGGCGGAACTTTGGCGGTGGCCGAGGAGGAGTTTCTTCCCTCCTCTTCTTCTCTTCTCCTTCTCTTCCTTCTTGCTTCCGCTCCCTCTTAAGAGAAATGAGGGGCTATTTATAATTTACTGAGAGTGACATGACTAGTAAATAGGAGGCTGATCAAGGGCAAATGTGGAGTGGCTTGGATGGACGACCGATATTGAATCCCTTAATCGTGTACCGTTCCTGAGACATTTAAAAGTCTTAATGATATCAAAATTCAACAATCTTGGGCTCATTGGATTCGTCTCGTCGAGTCGCTCGATTCGACTATAAGCATATTATTTTGGGAAACTGTTTGGTAATCCAAATTATGGATTGAACCTTCTAAATGAGTTTCGGGCCTTTGATTTGGACCCATTTGGGCTCGGATCGAGTTGAATTTGGTGTCGTTGGGTTCGTATTTCCGAGACGCTCAGTTCGACTGTAAGTTTGCTGAAATCGGAGTTTAGATGATCACAGATTTATTTTTTGAAGTTTCCAACTCGATTTTTGTCTCAAGATTCGTGTCCGGTCAAGATAATTTTTTGATGGCATATCAAGCATAAACTATCATATGAGTATTTCACCAGTTTTGACTCAATATTTCACCCACGAAATCTGACCGGCTTAGTAACTCCCTTTTACATTTGTTGCAGCCAGAAAAGAGAGACGGAAAATAATACATAAATAATGAATAAATAAATAATAAAATTATATAAAGAAACAAAATAAAATAAAAAATATTAGAGACAAATTGGTGTTGGTGGCCAACCTTATGATCCGCTGCCCGCCGTATGAGTATTAACATAAAATAATCATCATCAAACAAAAGATGACAAATAATTCTCATGAGATATTTATTGATTTAAAATATATTATTCATTGTAGCATTTTACTATTTTATAATGGGTGTCACTAAATGGTGAAATTATTCTGTGCAGGTACATATGGTATTTGGAGGTGAATCATGATGTGTCACATCGCACGTTTATTATGTACCGCAGCTAGGTATCATTGTGTACCGGGTGATGTGACACATTCTGATTCACCTCCAGATAGTCCGGTGTCCTCACTAAATAATTTCTCCAATAAATAGCCTGTTATGCTAGCTTGACCCGAGCCCAACCAGAAAATTTAAAAATTTTAATTTTAAGTTGACCAAGTATTTAATAAACAGGTTTAATTTCCTGACCCGTTTATTAAATTGATTGAGTTTGGATTGACCCACAAACTCATTTTGACTTGAAAATGACCTATTTAATATGTTTTTTCTTTAATGTTGGTATATTGTATTATTTTGATCAAATATTCAAAATAGGTTAATGAGTCATTTAGATGGCTAGCGGGTTGGATTCAAGTCAGATCAATTTTAGATCTGAAGAAACTAAGCAACGGAAAAGATACAGGAGGATTGGTAAATCACAAAGTATTTCATTGCCTGAGAACAGAGTACATCAAGCCTTATATAGCTAGTACCGGACAACATGGTATTAGACATTTACAAATATACCAGAGAACCTACTAGAATAATACAGACACATTAATTATTTCTTGGTTCTAATATGCCCCGTCAAATTGATGGGTCCTGAATGACCGTCAATTTGAAACGAAGAGTATGAAACCGAGGAGTGGATAGCGGTTTTGTAAGAATATCCGCTACTTGATCCGTAGTGCTAATAGGGTGTAGATTGATGTTGTTCTGTTGAATATGATCACGAAGAAATTTTTGATCTATTTCTACGTGTTTTGTTCTTGAATGAAACACTGGATTATTGGCGAGGGCAATAGCAGACATGTTATCGCAATAGAGATTGGTTGGATAGTTTTGTTGAACGCCGAACTCAGCCAGTAGTCTCCTGATCCATATAATGTCAGATGTTAACGAGGCGAGTGCTCTGAATTCTGATTCGGTTGATGATCTTGAGACTGTTCTTTGTTTCTTGACCGTCCACATGATTAAAGACTCGCCCAAAAACGAACAGTAGCCGGATGTTGATTTCCGAGTGTCCGGGTCGCCCGCCCAGTCAGCATCTGAAAAAGATTTCAAAATAAGATCAGTTTTAGTGATAGGTAACCCAAATTGTAGCGTACCTTTTATGTAACGTAAGAGTCTTTTGAGCAGATAGAAGTGTTTGGGATATGGATTATGCATGTTCTGAGAGAGTAGATTGACGCTAAACGCGATGTCAGGCCTTGTTAATGTTAGATACTGCAAAGCGCCTGTAATGCTCCGATATAGCACTGGATCATTGAAGACGGCGTCTGAATGGAAATCAGAAGGGAGTTTTGTACAGGTCGGGTTGGACAGAGCATTGCAGCCGAGCATTTGTGCTTGCTTTAGAATTTTGGTTGCGTAATTTGCCTGCGAGAGAAAATACGAGTTTTGATGTTTTGATATTTTAAAACCGAGAAAATCATGAACCTCGCCGAGGTTCTTCATACAGAAGACGGAGCCAAGTTTTGCGAGTATTGATGAAATGTTCGTCGAATCGTTTCCTGTAATTAATATATCATCAACATATATGAGTAAGAAAATCTGAATGTTAGCTTTGCAATAAATAAGTAAAGACGGATCCGCTGAACTGTGAGTAAACCCAAGAGTAGTAAGAAAAGACGTGAACGTATTGTACCACTGTCGTGGTGCTTGTTTGAGACCATAGATGGCCTTATTGAGTTTACAAACATGATTCGGATGAGATGTGTCCTCGAAGCCTTTTGGTTGCCGTAAATAGACTGTTTCGGACAGATTTCCATGTAAGAAAGCATTAGCAACGTCCAATTGCTGTACTGACCAATTGTTATATAATGCAAGTGCAAGCATAATGCGTATAGTCGGGAGCCTAACTACAGGACTAAATGTTTCCGTATAGTCTATGCCGTACTCCTGATTGTTACCTTGAGCCACTAATCTGGCTTTGTATTTTGCTATGGAACCATCTGTTAAAAACTTGGTTCTATACGTCCATTTACTCCCAAGAATAGATGCATTGTTCGGTGGTTCAACCAACGTCCAGGTTCCTTGTTTCTGTAATGCCAGAACCTCCGATGCCATTGCTTGACGCCAGTGCAAGCTTTTGGAGGCTTCTGCAAATGACGTCGGGTCCTGTGGAGGATCATTAGCGGTGGAGTTGTGAAACAAATTTAAACGTTTTGGCTGTTTGAGCATTCCAGTTTTGCTACGAGTGGTCATATGATGCCTGGATGGTGCTATTGAATCAGCCGCAGGTATTTCTGCATTTGAGTGGTTTGTCTGTGTTGGTGGTGCATTCAGAATTGGACCAGGATGCTGAATTGGAACACCTGAATACTCTTGGTTGATGGGAGCAACAGATTTGCTGTTAGTAGAGGATATGCTAACCGAATGAGGAGTTAGTAAGAGAGGACAAACATTTTGAGACTGTTGTTGCTGCAGTGAATTAGCAGATGAAAAAGGAAAACTATTTTCAATGAATTCAACATGCCTGGAAACAATAATTTTGTTTGTAGACAGATTAAGACATCTATAGCCTTTATATACATCAGAGTAACCGAGAAAAATACATTTAACAGACTTAGATTGCAGTTTAGTGCGATTATGAGCAGGAAGTAACGGGTAGCATTCACAGCCAAAAATTCTTAAACCATCATATATAGGTTTTTTGTTGAACAGGAGTTCAAGAGGTGATATTTGAGAGCAACCATTTGACGGTAACCTGTTAATAAGAAAAACAGCCGTGTTTACCGCATCGGGCCAGTAGATATGCGGTAAAGAAGCAGTAAGAAGAAGCGTTCTCGTCGTTTCAATGATGTGACGATGCTTCCGTTCGGCTATCCCATTTTGTTCAGGTGTATATGGACACGAGAGTTGATGCACAATTCCCTGTTTGATCAAATGATTCTTGAAGTCAGAGTTGACATATTCTGAGCCACCGTCAGTTCTCAGAATTTTTATTTTGTGCGTTGTAAGACGTTCAATCTGAGTTTGAAAATTTACAAAGGTAGAGAACACATCAGATTTGTACTTAAGCGGAAATATCCAAGTATATCTAGAGAAATCATCTACAAAAATAACATAAAACTTAAATCCTTGAATTGAAAGCGTAGGTGATGGACCCCAAACATCCGAATGTATAAGAGCAAGCGGATGTGTTTGACGGGATTGAGAGGTATCAAACGCTAGCTTATGAGATTTAGAAGCTAGACAGGAAGTACAGGGATTAAGTTTCTTATTCATATTCAGATACAAATTACGACTAGAAATAAGATCGTATATTCGCTTGTGAGGATGTCCTAGACGATGATGCCAGATCTGGGCCGAGGAATTGATCGCAAAGAGAGCCAGCTTTGGTGACACCTGAGACGGCGGAGAAACATTGTATAGCCCATTTCTACATGGACCTTGAAGCAAGATTTGATGCGTCGCTAGATCCTTCATCATGAAACCAGACGGATTAAAAGTAATGGAGATATGGTTATCTCTCGTTAGTTTAGAAATAGAAAGTAAATTAAATTTGAGAGATGGAGCGTGAAGGATTTGCGACAAGCGCAGCTTACGATTAGGGGTCGGTAGGATGCCGGACCCTGTATGAGCAATGGGTACAGAATTTCCGTCTCCGATGGTAATATTGTCGGATCCTTGATAAGGATATGCTATCGACATATTCTCCATGGAATTGGTCAGGTGCGAAGAGGCACCCGAATCCAAGAACCATGTTGTGTCATGGAGCTCAGAGTTTGCCGCCAGAGCCGTGGTGTTCTGTTTGGTGGGTGGAACGTACTGTGCATTGAGTCGATGCCAGCACGTTTGAGCAGAATGGCCCTTTTTGTAGCAGATTTGGCAGTATACTTGAGAGTTCTGGTTGTGTCTATGAGCTGACGGGTTGTAATCTTGAACAGTTTGCTGTGATCTTGAGGAAGAGGATGGAACATACGAGTTCTTGCCACGCTGTCTGCGGCTTTTTCCTCTATTGTTGAAGAGAGCGAGAGTTGCATCTTGATGGGAGGCAAACCGAGACGCATCTGCTGCCAAATTTATTTCTTCACTTAGTAAGAGTGGATAAATTTGATCTAGAGATAGCGGTGAGGTTGTCGCCCGTATTGTGGTTTTAAAGGATTGATACATGGGCGGTAAACCATTGAGGATGTGATGGAGTATGTCTTCGGGATCTACAGTAGACCCAGCCGCCGAGATTTGATCAACGATTGCCTTTATCTCTGAGAGAAATACCGTCATGGAGTTGTTCTTGAGCGACACATTATGCAAGGCGTTCCTAAGTTGTATAACTTTGGATCGATTGGTAGCTTGAAAGCGAGTTTCAAGAACCTCCCAGATTTGTGCCGTCGACTCCAAAGATATTACATAGGGAAGGATCGGGGAGGATATAGTAGAGCAAATGGAGGCGGATAAGTTCTGATCCGTTAAAATCCATTGAGCATACAGCGGATTAATGCTGGAGGTGCCATCTTGATTTTGTAAGAACTGAGGGGGAGGAATGTTCTTGGAATCAAGAAAAGACAGGAACCCGTTCGCCCTTAGAGTTTTGAGGACCTGCGACTTCCATATGAGAAAGTTGTCGGGGGTAAGGGGCGAAGTCACCAGAGTCCGTAAGTTGGAGACAACGAACTTCAGAGTCGCCGAGATCGTGGTCTCTTCAGGCGCCGTGGAGTTGCTCCGTTCTTGAAGACGAGAGGAAGCAGAGTCAGTCATGGCTGTGGATCGCAGCCTTCGCTGATACCATGAAGAAACTAAGCAACGGAAAAGATACAGGAGGATTGGTAAATCACAAAGTATTTCATTGCCTGAGAACAGAGTACATCAAGCCTTATATAGCTAGTACCGGACAACATGGTATTAGACATTTACAAATATACCAGAGAACCTACTAGAATAATACAGACACATTAATTATTTCTTGGTTCTAATAAGATCAGACCCATCAACTCTTGAATTTTACTTCTAAATCATTTGTATATCCAATAATAAATTTAAATATTGTTGTTAGTATAAAGTAGCTATCGTGTGATTATGAAGGGAGCATAAGTTTTTCAATTATATTATTTTGGTTGGACTTTCAATGATGATGTAAGGAGCTCTTGAGCACTTTTTTTTTTTCTTAATTGTTGCGACGCACCATCAATATTATAGAGATTATCTTCCTAACTCTATTTGTCTGACGTTTAAACTATAAGCTTAAGAAAAAAAATATGGTGCGTGAAATATATTATTCATTGTAGTGTTTTACTACTCCATAATGGATGTCAACAAATGATCCAAATTAGATCTAGAAAATTTAATTTGAGATTGACCCGTTAATAAACCGGTTGGGTTTTTAACCCGTTTAAGTTCAGATTGGCCCACAAACTCATTTTGACCTGAAAATGACCTATTAAATTTTCTTCTTTTATCTTTTTTAGATGTAGGTATATATATTATTTTGATTAAATATTCTAAATTTTATAATTAATAATGGGCATTCAGTATAAAGTGGCTATGAATAATGCATGTCAAGCCTAATTTTTTATTTTGATTATTCATTTGTCATTTATCACATTTTTGTTTTGCACTTTTACTCATTTAGTCATAGATAAAATATATCTTTAAAAAATAATATGTTTTAAGCCCTCATTTTGGATTATTCATTTGTCATTTTTCTCATTTTTGTTTTGCACTTTTACTCTTTTAGTTATAGACAAAATATATTCCCAAAATCATAAAAATTTATGTATTGATAAGCTACTTTTTATAGCAGCTTTCAAAATAATTATTTTTCCCTCAAACAATTTTATAATTATCTTCATAAAAAATTGCAGTCGACGCCAAAAAACATGAGTTTAGCAGGACGCATATTTGGTTACATCAAATGGCGGCCTTTTGATGACCTGGTTAAGAGAATAAATTTATTAGATTTATCTTATGTTAAGAAAGGTAACGATAAACCTAAAAAGAATTGATTAGAAAAAATTAGAAAAGACATTTGTTTATAAGATTTAAATGAAAATTTGACTATTAACATAACATAGTAGAGAAAAAGGATTCATAACCAAACCCACGTAGTGGGATAAAATTTGATGTTAGGGCAAGTTAATTAAGTCCCTATAAAAGCTTAAATTGAAGTGAAAGGAACATTGATTAATTATGAACCAATTTAAATTGATGAAGTATATTAAAGATAAAGAATCTATTTTTTTTTTTTAATTTGGTTCAATTTATTCTCTAACATTAAGGATCAAATTCGAAAAATGAATAATTATAACTATGTATGGTGCTGGAGTCATCTTCAGTATTATGAGGACAAATAGAGGATCCTTACGAAGAGATGAGTTCATAAAAGTCTTCGTATTAAGAGTCGCATCAATAGAAAAATACTTTCATATGAAAAATTCGACGATATCAACCAAAAAATTTTAATCTACTTTAATATAATGTAATTCCTCTAAAAGATAGCTTTGTATTACTAACCTTTTTCCTCATAAACAACTCAAATGTTATCTTCATTAATGTCCTCTTTAACATCAGAGAAATTATTACGTGCGGTCACCGAATGTAGTCTGGAAGCCAGTCAGGACACGTCACGTCAACAATATATTGTATGATGTCACTGTGTACCGTTATTTATCGTGTGATGTGGCACGTCTTGATTGACCTCTGGACGGTCTGGTGACCGCACGTAATAATTTCTACTTACACCAACTTTCACCAACATTGGCGCCGAGGAGGTCTCATAATATCTTTGTATAAAAGAGAACACTAATGAAAATTTGTCCCTTTTATTTTGATTTAGGCTTATAATCTTTCATAAATCGGTTAATTTGTTTTTTTTATTATTTTAAAAAAATAGAATTTGCAGAACATTTCTAAAATTTCCCCACGATATTAAATACATTGTAAAATTTTTACCATTGTTGCTTCTAATGTCGGCAATTACCTGTTATTTTTCGCCATCTATCACCACTGTTGCTGGTTGTTGTTGGCCTCTGCCATCGCACTACACATATATTAAAAATATAATTAAATTATTATAAAATTTAAAAAAATTCATTTTCTGGCAGTGTATTGCTCTAATACTAATTAGAATAATTAAATGATTCTAATTTATAAAATTTATTATTTTTAAGATCAAATATAATAAGGACAATATTATATCATATGGATGTATGGAGAGAAAATAATGATATTTGAAAATAGAAAATTGTTTGAAAAGAAGATACATAGCCTCATATATTTTGGGAGAAAATAGGGTTCATTTTAATCTGAAGTTTTCAATTCGTCATAAAGGCCAGCCCTTAAAGTCCTTATAGTTAATTACATCTTAAGAGGCGAAGCCTTTAAAGTCCTTATAGTTAATTACATTCTAAGATGGGTGCTCCTAAGAAAACTTACGATTAAAACAGTGATTTCACGACTTTAATTTAAAATCTAAAAGACAACAAAAAGAAATAAAAAATTTCAAAAGAAAGCTCAATCTTGAATAGTTCTTACCGGGTCAAAAGAGAAAAATAGAGCACTAAGATTCTAAGGCAGCCAAAAGCACTTCAATCTATTATATATTGAGATTTAGTAATTTGAAAGAGAGATTTTTATATTTGAGTTATCATTTTATTAGAATTTAAAGATTATATTCTCAGAGGACGAGGACTTATGATTTAATGTCTACCTCAAAATCTAAATATGTTGGCCACTACAAAATAGCAACCTAAATCTAACTAATGAAGTGCAATCTAAACTTGCATCTTTTATGGAATAGAATGCTAGCTAAACCATATAATTGCTTTAAAATCATGATTCTAGTCAAATGAAAGATGGGCAAACTATTATTATTTAGTTTTTGAAATGTAGGGCCGACATTTAGAAAATTTTCTAAGTATCCCTTACACATGAGTGGTATTTATGCTACTAAAGCAAAATGTAATTAAATTTACTTTTTATTTATTTCTAATTAATGCATGCTAGTTGAATATATTTGAAATCAGAATGTTTTGAAATTTTTGAAAAAAATGCATAAAAATATTTTTTTTTTCCTAAGGAACATACCTCCCTTGAAACATAATAATGTCCTCATTAGTCAGGCGGTTTGAATTCAACCTGCAAGCGGGGAGGTGCCTAAATGAAGAATATAAATAAAATGTGCATGCAGCCCCAGACAATCTTTGATTTACTTTCTTAGAATGTTTATTTTTCTATGTAACTTATTTCTAATTTTTTATTTAATTAAGAGCAAAAGAATTTTTTTTTTCTTAGAGCCGAGCAAAAATTTCAAGCACAAATACATGCAAGAAAGAAACCTAGAAAAGCAATGGTGACTAGAGCGGAGAAAAAAATAAACACATCAATCACACAACCATCACAACAAAACCAAAAGAAAATAGTCCAAAGTCTAAGTATCAAGTGCTACTTAATACAACATAGGGTTTGCAGTAAGTAAATGTGGACAAGCTCCACCAACAAATACCTAAATTTCTGAACTTATAAATGACCCAAATTTTCTTACGAAGTAATAAATTGGTTTGTTAATTAGTCTTCAAATCTCCTATCGTCGATCAGCCTCTAGAAAGGCTTCCGAAAGAAAGAAATCTCTTAAGTGATGAGAAGATCTCTTTACTTTTGATTACTTTATTCTTAAATAAACAAATTAATTTTTAAAGACTTTCATAACTCTTTTATTTGAATTACATTTAAAAATGAAAAAAGACTCTAAACTCCGTGCATAATTAGCAAGAAAAAATAGTTTATAATCATCAAAAAAATCATAAAATCACTAAACATCATCACTTGCTTCTTTATGAGCAACATGTATATATGCCACGATTTTAATAATTAGGATCTAAAGCAATGTAAGCACCTAATGATTTTAATTATACTTTAGCCCCCATATAGCTATGCATAAGCATGATCACCTACATAAGATTGGATTAACAAACATGAATATTCAAATCGTTCATAACTTAGAGGTAATCTAATACGCTCATCACATATCATAAAACATCATCATATAATCAATTACATCCAGCCACACCAAAAGTGTGTGTCAAGTTGTACGTGTGCCCACTATATTAGGCTTTAAATTTTTAATTTTTTTTTTAAATTTGAATTTTGACTTTGTTTAACATTTGGGGGTGGTTATAATTTAAGTTTAAATATTTTGGATTTTTTATTTAACCCTTTAATGAATTTATAAGAAGAAATTATTATTTTTTAACTAATTTTATTTAATGTAGACAACTGTTTGTTATTATTTAAAATTTCATATTTTTTTATTTTTATTAGATTTTTAATGGATTTTCTATCTAGGCTATTTACAGATATTTGATTATAATTTAAATTATTAATTGAAAAATCCTAACGTAATTAAAGTCTCCTATATTTACAATCTATTTTGGAATGTGAACTAAATCCAATTAATCAGGATCTTATCGCTCCTAAATCTAATGCAAGCGCCAACATGCAAATGATGTGTTTAGATTATGAATAAAAATAATGATAAAATAAGAGGAGTGGTTTCTACCATACTTTTAAAAATCGGACCGGACTGCTATGAGCCTAGCATTGCAGAGCTCAAAACACACAGTATCGAAGGCTCCAATTCAAACATAAATTTATTTATGTTAACACTTTGGTTATTGGCGGTTTAAGCAATTATTAAAAGGTCTAAATTCAAATAGCACGGATTATTCCCTGTATGAGTTATCCCAAAGTAAATAATAGTTATTTGTTTATAGGTGAGGGACACAAAACTCTATGCCTAATCAGATATTCAATCGGTGGAGCTACAAGGGCAACGGCTCAAAGGTCCTATAAACAAGAGTAAGGTTGAAAGACTTCAATACACGAAACACAAAGCTTAGACAACTCAATTAAATTTTATTAATCAAACCTACTTGATTTATGTCATCAAATAATGATGTCAAAGGCATCTAAATAACATAGGATTCCTTAATTATATATATATATATATATATATATATATATATATATATATATATATATATATATATATATATATATATATATATATATATATATATATATATATAAATTAATAAGTATGATTAATTAAGGTATGAGCTGCAAATAAAATCTAAAAATGCAAATAATAATACTAATAATAATAATAATATATTAACTTACCCTTGTTGAATTATCTCAACAACGACAAAGGGAGGAGAAGAAAGGCTCAACCTAGATCTGAGAGGAAGAAGGTAGTAAGAAGGGAATTATTTCCTAACAATCATGGGCGGAAGAAGGTAGTAAAATTATAAATATTGTGTAAAGGTGTTATTATAAGAGTTTTTAGGCAGTTGCCCCCTAAAAGTTTTAGAATACTATGATTTTTAGGCAATTGCCAATTACAAAGAAAAATAGTAAAGAGAATCCAAAAATATCCTTACAATCAAAATTTGTTACGGGGGCGCTGCCCCCGAAAACCCCAACAGGAGCACTGCCCCTTTACCGTGCGACCTGACCAGGCAAGAAGAACCCCGCCAAGGGAAAACATAGTATTCATGGAAAACATGACGAGCAAGATAGAAAAGAAGGGAGAGATGACTTTGGTGGCTTTTATGGAGAGAAAGAAACCAAGATGAAGGATAAGGGAGGGTTTGGTGGCGGTTGCAGAAGAGAAGGAAGGGAAATTTGATGCCCTAGGTCTCATGTTAGCTTTAAATAGTGAAAGGAAGGTCAGTGAGTGCGGGAGATTTTCGTAATGTGACAAAATCACATAATTTATGCTATTGGAGACTGGGGGAGTCGCTCGGTTCGCATGCAAACAAACAAGCTTAGAAAATAATTATTTTTACAAACAAAACTTTTTTCATGAACACTATAAAATTTTATTTAGCAACCATGAGCAAATGCATTTTATTCATAGACAAATTCATGCTAATGAAAGAGTATAACATTAAAAAAATAATAATAATTTTTTTATAAAATAATAATCTTATTTTATAGTAAAGCTTATTTTTTTAATATATCAAATAAAGATTTAAGTCAATCTTAAGAAATATATTTAGTTCAAAACATTTCTTATAAACAATCTCGTAAGTGAGCTTCCTATCAAGTTCGTATCATCCTTATTTACAAGCTTTAAACTATGTTATTCAAGAACATAAACGGGCCAAACATATGATGGTTCAAACTTATTTATTTTAACACCGAATGTTTAAAAAAATATTCAAACTCATTTGATTACTTAATCAAACGATCAAGAATAAGATATAATGGAGCCAAGCCACAAGCAATTAGTCAAACAATCGGTTCTTTCGCAACCCTATAAATGAGCTCTTAATTCCATATCACATTGTTTAATTTATTTATTAAAATTAATTAATGGTGCGTAGCTCATTTTGATATGTTGGTTGGAAGCTTTGACTATCAACCAAAAAGTTTTGGATTCCACTCTAAAGTATGTGAGATATATATGAGTTTAAATTAATTGATCTATTTGTCTCAATAATAATAATAATAATAATAGAACCTCTAAAGCTGTTAATCATTGAATATGTGGTTAGTTGGCTGTTTACGAATTTATTACTGTTACTTCATTTGTGGCATTCAAAACTTCAAATCATATCTTTAGGTAGTAATTAGGCCTCCTACCTCTACGAGTCTTTTTCCCTCTCGAAACCTTATTTATTTCAACACCCTACTCTCAAAGAGACGGGATTCATGAATTCGTACTCTCTCTCTCTCTCTCTCCAGTCTCCACTGCTTACAAGTAACAATAGTTTCCTGCTTGCAGGACTCCTAAATCCCGATGGTTTATTTCATCCTCAAAACCGTCCTTCCCTTCCTGCTTCTTCCCGTCAACCATGTACCTAAAAATCCCTTCTTTCCTTTCTTCTTCCACGAAATTTTACTTTTCACACTCTTACTTTGCCAAGAATTCATCTCCCATTCCATAGAAGGCATCAAGAACTGGAGTATTTCGATGCCCCAAACCCACAAATCCCTAAAACCAATGCCTTCCAAAAAAGAAAGCAACTTTGATGATATTGGTTTACATGAAACTGCCTCAGGGAAAATGACGGTCCTTGATCTTCCAGAGCTGCCATTGGATTGTATTCTGAAAAAGCTATCGCCTTCCGAGCTCTGCAATATGGCTTGCGTTTGCAGGTCTTTGAAGGAGAGATGCAGGCGTGACGAACTCTGGGAGAGGCATATGAGGGAGAAATGGAACAGGGTGATTGGAGAAGCAGCCTGGAGGGAGTGGAAGTTGCAGGTTGCAGAAAGGAGAGATATTAACATTAGAGGCGAAACTGGTAGAGTTAAGTGGAAGGTGTGGATGGGGAGATTGGCTTGTTTGTGGCCTCTTTCATGGCTCAAGCGCAAGATTGAAAGTCGGAGAAAGATTTGGAGAAGCTCTCCACCTGATTCTTCACTTGTTTCATTCTATCTGGCACTTGAGAGTGGTCGATTCTCCTTTACAGCTCAGGTTTATAATCGTGAGGTATTGATTTATTGAAATCTAATCCTTGTTTCTTATGTATAAGAGTTCCCAATTTAACTTGGGTTCATCTTTTTTTTTTTCCCTTTTTAGCATAACACCTTTACATAATTCTATTTGTTTCTGTAGCCACTCAAATTTAAAAGGGATGCTTATACTTCCTAATTTAACTATATTCTTATCTCAACGATCTCAATTTTATCACACTGAAGTTTTGTTTGGGATGACTTTTTTGTTGCTTCTTAAAATAAAATTTTAGTATAAAAATTTTTAATTTTTTATTAAAAAGTTGCTTTAAGAATCAACAAAATCCCTCTCCTGAATTTATCATTAAGTCACTTTTTTATTGCCTAAATTAACCTTAAGATCATATAAAATAGCTCGCTTAGTATTTAGTTTGTACTAATGTCTTGTATTCTGATACTCATCTTATGCAGAACGGACATACAGGATTTTTGATGTCTTGCTATGATGCGGAGGTTAGTTACAATGCTCGTACAAACAAGTTTTTTGCAAGGTATGCAACTAGTCAGTAGTGGGTAAGGGTAATATATATATATATAGTATTTGTTCAAAAAAATTTCTTTTTTTTTACTTAATATAGGTATCCACCGCATGGGAAAAGAATTCCAGCAATAGAGGAAGTGCCATGGGAGAGAACAAGAGCTCCTTCAGTTGTTACATCAGCAAATGAGCTTCACATCTCAGACTGTTTAACTGACTTGCGTCCTGGTGATCATTTTGAAATTCAATGGAGAAGGAGCAAAGAGTTCCCATACGGTAATGTCTCAAAAGCTTGAAAAATTTTCAGCTCTTTCAGCATTGAAATCTTTTATATATAAACATGATCCATATTTCAGGCAGATTTATTTTATAACTCAGCACAAGAAGTCCACATTAAGGCTTTATTTGGGATGGCTTCTTAAAACAGTTTTTTAGTATAAAATTAAAAAGCTGATTTCAAGAAAGCCTAAATAAATTAGCCCTTATCTTTTGCTTCCATTTATTGGGCAGGTTGGTGGTATGGAGTTATTGGGCATTTGGAGATGTGTGACAGAAGTGATCATCGCTGTTGTTGTGACTCAAGTGGTACTAGTTCATTTGTCAAGTTATACTATATTTTTTTCCTTTATCAAGGCATATGATGTTTGTATGCACATACAGGCATTTAAGTCACATTTCACAAAAATATTTCATTGGAAAATTTTGAAATGATCAAAGTTTGTTCAGAAATATTAATGATTAAATTTATTTAAATCCAAAAGCTTAACCGTATGTGTAAGGTTCAGTCACTTGATAATTTTGATCAGTATTTTTTATACTCTTCTGATGTGGGACTAAACAAATAGCCTTAATCAATCAAGGTAGAACTGGTCAAAACACATGTGAGTCATAAACCCCATGAATTATTCAATCCTTTCTGAATCATTAGCTCTGATGGCACTTCTCAAGGATTTCAATTAGGTCTTAGCTCCTTTTCATATTCAGCTACTAAGACAGCCAAATCCCCAAAATTAATTGTTGATTAAGAAATGCCAGTTTGCCATTGGTGTGAGATAATTATCCAGTTGCAGGTGCAATTGGAATGTAATCCTCTCCATCACTGCAGTTTGTTAATTTTGATGGCGTTAGGATCAGAAAAGATCAAGGTTCGATCTAATACATAGTTTTTAAATTTATCTTAAACCAAAAAAATTAAATATATTGATAAAGATTTACTCAAATATTTCAACACCAATATACTCTCAAATGACTTCAAAAATTCTCTCATTTGGGAGTTCTCTTTATCAGAAATCGCTTCTCCCCAAGTAGCAAATTTTTTGGCAAATCAAGTTCCAAACATTGGAGATGTTGAAGAGCTCGCATCATGTAGAGATTATTGATTTTCTCCTTCATGGGTACCCAATCATGGTTGAGTTCCAACCACTTATTGAGCTATATTCTTCCTCTTCAGCATGGGCGGACCCACCTTAAGGCTAGAGGAGCAATTGCCCCACTTGAAGAATTTTAAAAAATAGTATTATATGATTCTTTAGGTAATTTGTCTCATTCCATATATTTTTTAGTCTTTATTACAAGAGTTTTTAGGCAATTGCCCCCCAAAAAATTTTAAAATACTATAGTCTTTAGGCAATTGCCTCAACATAATTAAACACATTGTGTAAAGATGTTATTGTTAGGGAACGATGAACCAAATATAGGTCAAACCTCTCTAGAAGTGCTGCCCCCTTGGACCCCCGACATATCTGCGAAGCGTACAGCGATGAAAAAATAGGAGTCGAGAGGCAGCGCTCTCGGAACAAATTTTGGTTGTAAGGATATTTATTGAAAAAAAAAAACTCTACACTTTTACTTATAAATTTGCGTCCCTGAAAATTAAGGCCGGATTCACCCCTTCTCTTCAGGATAGCATTTCTTTTGTCTGAGATATCAATTACTTACCCTCTATAGCACGAGTAGGCTGAGCAATTTCTTGGCAAAGAGAGATAGTCCAACCAACATCCTACTATGCTAGAATGATGAGCAACGAGCCAACAATGATTCTATATAGATACTTTTTGTTGACTAACTCGCTGAACCTGAATGAGAAGAATTTCACTATAAAAAGAGAAATATCTTCTTTTTGTTTCCTTTTCACGAACATATTCACTAAAATTGTTGTATATTTTCTTGGTATTGATAACAATGGATATTTTAACCCCTTGTAATGCAGAAACCATTGTGTTGGAGTTCAATCACTACCCGTCTGGATCAAGATGGAGGAGGAAAACCATAAATAGAAAAGAACACAGAGAAGATGGTGATGAAAATTATGGGTTTTATGGAGGAATTAGGAAGATTCAAAATAAGGAAGAGATATCTAAGTGGATGCAGTTTTGGCCGGCTCAAGTTCTTTAGCTTTGCTGTTTCTCTTCTTCAATCTTTGAACATAAAATCACTAAAAATTTGGCTTTGATTTTTGCTGCACATCATCTTACTGAAGCTGACATTTGATAAATGAATGAGCTTATTCAGAATGGTGAAAAGGTTTTCTGTGTTTTTTTTATGATTTTTGTTAGCACTTATAGACAACAAAATTAATTTTTTTAGTGCTTGGTAAAAATTAAAACTTCATTTGGGATGGCTTCCTACGTATTTTCTAAAACAGTTTTCTAGCACAAAAATTTTTAATTCTAAACATTTTTGCTAAATATTTTTTGTGCTAGAAAACTAATTTAAAAAATAATAAGAAAATTGTAATTTTTTTGTAAAAAAAAACTTTTTTAAGAATTAGTAAAAAAGCTGTCTCAAATGAAACTTAAATCTAATGCCATTTGGAAAAATTGTTGTGCAAAAAATAAGGGTTATAAAAATCCATTACTATAAAGTAGTTAATTTGCTATAAGGGTGTCAATTTTTGACACGACCTGAAACACGACCCGAACCCGATCCGAAAAAATCCGAGTCAGGGTCAACCCGGACCCGAAACGGGTCGGGTTCGGGTTCAACAAATCAACCCGTTTTAAAAATTGATTCATGATAGGGTTGACCCAGCAACCCGAAAATGACCCGAAATTGACACAAAATTCATGTTTGACTCGGAAACCCGAGATTGACCCGATTTTGAACAAAAAATTCAAAGATTGACTTGATTTTGATCCGAAAACTAGTAATTTTAGGTCAACTTTGGGTCATTCGTGTCGGGTCAGGTTGACCCAGACCCGAATCGGGTCGGGTTCGGGTCTGAAAATTTGACCCGTTTTTAAAAACGGATCGGGTTCGGGTTGACCCGAACAATGTCAAGTCAGTTTCGGGTTTGACCCAAACCCGACCCGTTGACCCAAATTGACACCCCTAATTTGCTATAGCCTTTTGACAATCTTTGCCTTCTCTATCCTTGATTGAGTGAATGCAAATATATTTTGCAACATCAATTTGTAGCAAAAAATAAGCCCTAAATAGTTCAACAGCCAGATTATGGTGCCCAAGTGAGCAGATTTGTGACCAGGACCGATTTCAAATACCCACATATCAAACAAATAACACGACTTCATACTATTACATTCTAGGGAGATTTACATACATATCACCCTATAATATTCTATTTATATATTTAACATCTAAAATTTTAATATTACATACATAGCACCCTTAGTTCATTTTCATATCAAATATGACTAGCAGAAATGAAATATATGAGAACTAGGAATGAAATATGAGTGACATATTTGATATTAAAATAATATAGAATGGTATGTATATAATATTAAAGTTTTAGGTGTTAGATATGTAAATAGGATGGTATAAAGTGGTATGTATGTAAATTTCCCTACATTCTAATATGAAGGTTTTTTTAAATATTGTTAATATTTTTTTTTTTCTATTGAAATAGAATTCTAAATAATCAATCATCTTTATATATACTTTAACATCTTTATATAACAAAAATAAATACATTAGGATATTATAATCAAAATTAATTCAAACATATAGCTTTTATCTCTCAAATTAAATTCAGAGTGGAAATATCATATTTTGTAATTGGGTTCTCTGTTATTGCTACTGGTCCCGGAGAGGTTATTAGGTACGGAGTCCGGATGTAACTTTTTTGTCTGAACTTTAATAAGGTGAAGACATGTGGACTTTCTCTCTATTATACAAGAGAAAGAAAAAGGTCCATATGTTTTCACGTGATTGGAGTCCCGGCGTAATAATTTTTCCTAGTCTTGTGAGCCCCACTCTCTCTTTCTTTCTCTTGTATAATGTTATCCATTGTCTTTGAAGAAATTATTATGTGCGGAGTTCATACGGGAAGAACCATCTGAGCTGTGAGTGTATACACACTGTGTACATTAAATACACAGTATGTGTCACATCTATGTACATACACTTTGTATAATCTATATATACTCACATATCTGAACAGTTCTTCTCGACTCCACACTTAAATTTTCTCTCTTTGGACCAGAGAAGTTCTAAGCCCTATCGTCTTCGGAGAAGTTATTTTTAACTTTCTTGCCTTTATTTAATTTCAGACGCGAGCAACTACTAAATGTGCGTAGGCTCAAAATCTTTAACCACAAAAGAGGACTTCAAATCTATCAACTTCAATAAAATTCAATACTGAGAAGCTCATTTTCCATCGCTCAACTCTAAAGCTAGAATGGGTGTAAAAAGCCGGATCCAACACGCCCAAATATGGTAAGAACGATGGCAATTCCGTCTACTCAGCACGACATAAGAAAGGCCGTAAAAGAGGAACCCCCATTTCAGCATCCAAAGGATGAAGAGCTATTAAATCTTTTAGCTCACTTGCTCACTTAATCTGATAAACTCAAGTGACTCGGATTGAAGTCCCCTCAACTGGTTAAGGATCAAGATACTACTTTTATTTGGTACAATCGATTAAATCCGAAACATGCAAATTCTTCAACAAATTCGTAAAGTTCAAAGCGATGATCAAAATAATTTTTCTTCAACAAGTCAACCAAAACACAAAATAAAGGATCGAAGAAATTATCCATAGTTGCAACTGTTGTTTTTATCGGGAGATTTGCATTAATCGATTTTATGTTATCACCTTAGCGGCTTAGCGCCCTCTGACCTTTTGTCACCGTAACATTGCATCCAATTGTTTTGTATTTTGTCATATTCAGATTGTATAAAAGATGCTTTGTTATAATCTTATCTCATGCATCCTTTATAATAGCGATCTCATATGGTGCCCTTAAAATGCAAAGAAATATAATATTAATATGATATAAAAAAAAATAAACAAATGAACATACAAAAGAAATTAGCTATAAGTCAAATCACTCGGAAAAATATATCCCTAATGCCTAATGGTAAGGTGATATGAGCCTATGTAGGAGTGTTTCTAAGTTTATCCGTAGGAAGATCTTTGCGTGAACAACCAAAATTATTTTATAGCTTGTTGTGAGGAACTTTTATTCTATCCAGTGAACGTACGCAGAGGAAGGTTTGGTTTTAGGCAAAAAAAGCGCCTGTACCGAGTTTTTCGCGCCTGAAAAAACTCGGTACAGGCGCTTTTTTGCCTAAAACCGAACCTTCCTCTGCGTACGTTTACTGGATAGAATAAAAGTTCTGTTGTGAGAGAGTACCACACTCATTAGAATCTCCTAAATGATTATTTTTCTTATAAAACAACATACAATTGTCCAAACAAATCTCAAATTTTTCAACTTTTAGACCAAACATGTGCTAGTGTCTCATCTTTTAATATCATAAATTTAATAAGAGAGATAAATTATGATAAGTGTTAGATACATTGAATTCAATTTTATAATTTTGAGTGAACCATACAACATTCTTATAAAGGTTCATCAACATTTACTATTAAGGTTTCATTTGTGACTGTTTTTTAATTATTTTTTATAAGCAGCTTTTTAGTATAAAAATTAAAATTTATGTACTAGAAAACTGCTTTAAGAAGCAGTAAGAAAGTCATAAAAAAAAAAAAAAAACAGAGAAAAGAATATTTGAAAATCATAAGGCAGGCGTGCCTAAAAGAAGTGGACTTAGTAAATAATAAAATATGGAAGAGCCGTAAGAATCGGAGATTGACAGAAAGCGCAAAAGAATTTTTCCTCTAATTACCTGAAAATAGAGCTCGGGAAGATGACGGAGCAAGAGAGGTCGGCAATGGGAACAATTATTAGGTCAGGTGATCTGACGTAGCTCTACGTTCGGACGTCAATAACATGTCTCCACGTGGTCTTACTCAATACCGCGCAGCCCGACGACTTGACCCGGGATTGCTATGTTCGCGTATTGCTCGGTATTGCTAAGTATTCCTTGGCAATGATGAAAAATATCGCTATGTGAAGACCAATACCGAGCAATACCGAGAAATACCGAGTAACACCGAGATTTTCTTGGTATTGGTCTTCACAAAATGGTATTTCTCGTTATTGCTGAGCAAAATCGACCAATACCGAGAAATACCTAGCAACACTCGAACATTGCAATCCTGTTTTCGTTCCGGGTCGGGGTTGTCGGGCCGCGCGGTAAATAGTGAGAACACGTGACACTACTTTACTAGCGTCCGAACGTAGAGCTACGTCAGGTGACCGGACCAAATAAAAGTTCCGACAACGGAGGCCAGAATGTCGACAACAGTGGCCGGGATGGCAACGATGGAGCTCGGTCGCGACTACTAACCTGTTCGGGACGGTGCCCAATGAGCTGCTTCATGTGAGACGAGTCAAGCTCGAGCTCATATTTTGAGCTCGAGCTCGGTATTTGACTGTCGAGCTCGACTCGAACACCCTTGTCTTGTGCTTGACTCAACTTGTTTGCACCTCTAGGCCATCTTAAAGATAGAGAAGGATAAGACTCTAATGTGAGTGTTTTAGCTATCAATTAAAAGATTTTGAATTTGAGAGTAATATTATAAATCTCTTTTCTCAAGTTAGAACTAACCAAGAGATATAATACAATCACCAATGGATGATGAAAAAAGAGCAAAAAATTGCTTCGCATTGTCGCGACGCTCAATTCTTTGTCTCATGTAGACAACAGTACAACACGATTGATCAACACAATCCGATTCCTCACAAAACTAACACTTTATACTTGTGTTTTTCATACATCTTTTGTCAGCATCTAATTTTTTTTTTCAATAATGGTGATAAGCTGAGTTTGTAAAATAGAAAGTTTTAACTTTTAAGAGAGCTAAATCTTAGTTAAATAATATATATATATAATTTTTAACATAAAATTTATACAAACTACCACATAAAAAATACATAAAATTATATTTAATGAAGTATTTATTAAATTTTATTAAAAGAAATACAAGCTTTCATAGATCAATTAAGACTTGTTCGAATTCAAGGAGATCTCTTTATGCATGTCAATATTTACAAGTAATTCAAAACAAATTATACGATATCATTATCCGCACACCAATTATTATAAATAATCATATGATTAGACTAAATTAAACAATTCTTATTGTTAATAGTGTTGGATTTAAATTTGGTCAGTGAAATATGATCGAGCCTCACTTAAGAATTAAGGGACTAGAGATTAATTTGGTCCGATCAATTTTAGATAATATCAACGTTAAGTTCCGAAGAAATTGTTAATATATGATTCCCTCACATAGAAAATAATAGTCGATAAAAATTGAAATCCCACATAATACTTGATATATCATCAAAAAAATCACAGCATAAATCACCATGTATATTTGAATTGAAAATGAGTGTGACAAAATTCAGGACAATCCAAACTTCGATATCATAAAACTTATAGTTGAGGTCAACACATTGATGAGACAAACCGATCAACATCAACTTACATGAACCAAGTCCAAATCAAGTACTTGAGGCACAACTAAAAATTTTGTGACACTAATTGATTATCAAATGATCTTCAAATCATGTATGCTTACTGTCAAATCGAGCGACTCGAAGAGACAAATCAAATAGAACGAGTTTAAATTGCTTAATTATAAAATCATTAAGACACGTGTGTGTGTGTGTTGAAGGAATGATCTATGATCGACATAATTAATACATAATGTTCAATAGTGTTTTGAATTTTAATTATAATTACAAAACATATCACTCTCAAAATTATGTAAATAGACTGACTCTCTATATGCAGGGAGGACATTGGCTTGATTAGATTCAAGAGAGCTCAGTGAATTTAAGAATCTTGAAACTCAACTGCTCAACAACCATCCTGAGACCACAGTCTCATTGTCACCATCTAATCATAGTATGATCGTCATCAAACCACCACTTGATCATCGTCATCAGACCATCGTCACCGAAACACTGTCCAATCGTCACCATTGGAGCACCGTTTGATTAACATTGTCGCACTGTTGTTGCCCGACTATAGTCCTCCAACCTATCCCCTGTCACTGGCGCTTGAATCCCATCGCCTAATTATGGTCCCTCGACCACCATCATACAACTATGATGTGACATCCGATGATATAATGGAATGATTGAAAATCTAAGCCTATAATTATCACACAATCATCGACAAAAAAATAACCAAACCTACTTAAATTCAGATAATAAAAACAATTAAATATTTTTCATTTCATCAAAAAAATATATACAATAATTCAGCTTAATTTCAATATGTATATATATCAAAATAATAAAAATTGGATTACAAAATAATATATTTATAACTCAGATCCAGAAGAATCTACCTCTACCCTTTTGGCTTTTTCTACTCTTTTGGACTCTTTCTTTTTTCTAAACTATCAAAAGATTAGTAGAATGAACACAACCAATGCAGTAGACTTCCTTACTAGCTCATCACATATATTAATCTCTATTAAAATACTAAATAGCAGTTTAATAAAAAAATAAGGGCTTACAAAGAATAAATAAAATACTAGGAACACATGATTCTCGAGGGTTTAGTGTGTACTTAATTTCAGAGTTTTCATTTATATCTTTAGTTTCACTTTCATAAATATTTCACATGCATTACAAAAAAAATTGTCATCAAAGACTCACTTGCACTTTACTTTCACATTTCATCAGGATTTATATAGAAATTCAAAAATTGCTAACATATAATCAAAAATTATTACTTATACTTAATTCTTTTAAGTATTAACATATGCGATGCGATGATTATATTACACATGTTATAATATATGCTCATAATTCTACTTTTACTTTTGTCTCCTTTAATCTCTCACACATGCATATATCAAGTGGGGCCACCATAATCAAAGCAGAATAGTATCATATAACCTTCACACTCGCTTTCAGCAAGTGAGGCAAAAAAATAATATATATGGCCCTTATAACATATCAGAGAGTGCACTTTTTACATATCATATCATTTCCAATGTGATGTTATAAGTAATGCAAATGTAAACACAACAGTAATTAATTATGATTTTAATGTAATACTTAAATAATACATGAATTATCAGAACTACCAGTAGAAGCCAGAATATATATATATATATATAAATAACATTATACTCACTAAATGTTACTCATTCAAATCCTAATTTTAAAAGGATTTTCACATAAACATTGTTAAACTCTTATATAACTATTACAATTATCAGAAAAATATCAATCACCTCACATACCAGAAAATTCACATAGGAAAAACTCAAAAACCAATGGTAAATATCTAATTTAATATAGCCAAAAATATTCAAAATAAAACATACAACAACATATCAAAAGTTATACAGTAAAAACATTATAAAATCTAAGAAAAATACATTTATATCTTCTTATAAAACCACTAAAATTAAAATCAGATATAGGAGTTCAGAAGTTTATCTCGTGCACTACAATATTTTGAACAAGCTTGACAAATAAATCTCGAGTTTTGGCTTCTAAATCTAGCATCTCTTTCTCTCTCCTCTTCTCCTTTTCCTTCTCCTTTCTTCTCCATCAAAGGCTGTGGTGAGAGGATGATTAACAAATGGTTTGATATATATATATATATATATATATATATATATATATATATATATATATATATATATATATATATATATATATATATATATATATATATATATATATATATATATATATATATATATATATATATATATATATATATATATATATATATATATATATATATATAAACATTTTCACCCAATTTCATGACACTCACCTTCCGAGTGCCATAGTGCTTTTAAAGAATCTTCCAAATTCTCTCAAAATCATCTGAGGGCTTGGTACCACAGTGGCACCACCCAGTACCGCAAAGCACCCTCAGATTTTCCTCTCCATTGAAGAGCTTAATGTCACAGCATTGTTCGTCCGGCACCGCGATGCTCCCAGAGAAAATTTAATCCCTATACAACTTTTTACTTAAGGGTTCCTTAGACACTTTATGACTTATAATTATCAATCAAATCAATATTTAATAAACATCACTCTTAATTAATTGGATTATGAATGACGATCATTACAATGGGTGGTTCCATCAACCTCAATCGGCCTACTATAACCCTATTACCACCATTGCCCTATGATCCTCCAATCACTATCACTTGACTTTGGCCCTTTGACCCTCGTCGCCTGACTTCTAACATTGAAGCTCCATCACCTTAAAGCAGTCATTTAACCATCGTCGCCCGACTGTAATCCTTATATCTCTGCTACTCGATTACAATCCTTCAACTTTCATCACCCGGCCATACTCCAATCACGGTTGCCCATTTACAATTCTTTTCCTCTATCCCTCGATTGTGATCCTCCAACATTCGTAGCAACTACTGTCATCCAACCATTGTCAACTAACTACGTTCTTCCAACAACCATCTTAATTCGAATAAGATCCTCCAACCACCGTCTCTCAATTATAGACCTTCGAACTCTATCATCTGATTATGGTCCTTCGACCTCCATTGTCCAACTACGACGACCCACCGACATCAATAGCCCGACTATGATCCTCAGACCTTCATTGCTCATCTACAATCCTTCAACCACCTTCTCTTGACTATGACTCTATAATCATCATCGTCTAACTACAACCCTCTAACCACAATCAACTAATTAAGACCCTCAGACCACCATCTCTAAAAATTTAGGCACATTCGTACTACAAAATTTATTACTGTTATATCCTAGAACATCACGACAATCGAGCGAGAGATTTTAATTCCGTAGCTTCAAATAATGATTCCCACATAATAAAATAAAATAAAATGCAGCACATTTAAAACATAAGATTGTTATGAGAAAATTATGAAAGTTAAAATATATGTATATATATATGCGGTTTAATCTAATTAGAATAATATAAATAATTTTAATCTTAAATTACAAAGAGTTCTTTTCAATAAAAAATAACTTGATTTCTTTTTAAAAATATAATAATAATAATTTCAATCAAATGTTTTTAAAAATAAAATAAAAACCAATTCCAAAAACCCCCTACAATTTAAGGTTTGATAAGCAGCCTTCTTGCTACTTTGAAATAGATAAATGAGACCATGTGAGCCTCTAAAATCCAAAATATTGCACAAATAACTTAAATTTTATTTCATGCATGTAAAATATAAATTGTCTACTATCAATAAGCTATTAAACCCAAATCTCTAACTCCTACAAAATTGATTAATAATTATGCGGCGCTCATAGATAAAACCAACAATACGATTGTTCAAGCAGGCATTTTGAGTATCAGACAATTCTGGGAGTGACTGAATTGTGATACATCATTACAGTGCCCTTCAACATCTCTTCATGGAAAAGGAAATATGAATTGGTTCCTGAAGAACAATAATAAGAACTAATCAAATAAAAATTCATATTATATAATCACTTGGTCAGACTAGATCTGTAGATTAAAAAAAAAAATTGGCTTTACACAAAACTACAACAAAGAGGGGAATATGGTGATCCATACCTTTCTAACCCATCCACAATTTTAATAGCCTGTCCTTGCCACCAGATGCAACCTTTTCACCATCTGGACTCCAGTCCACAGCAAAAACCTTGCAAAAAAGAGAGAAAACAAATAGCAATAAGCAAATAGTTTCTACTTTAGATTCAATTTTGATGGTTTGGAATAAGCTTCTGTTCAAACTGCTCGAAATTAGTAAACATTCTAGATTTATACTTGGTTACAGGAGTCTAAGCGAAGTTTTGATCAAAGATCGAAGAGTTTCATCCAATATTCATAAGTTCCAGATAAAATTTTCCTATCATTATATTATTGAGGCCTGATCAATTTTCATGTGAGTTGCAATTAGATAATTATCTTCATTTCATATATATATATATATATATATATATATATATATATATATATATATATATATATATATATATATATATATATATATATATATAAACAATTTAATGATAAAAAATAAATTATACAAAATGAAGCTTTTGCGGTGGAACCAAAATCAATAAGGAAACAGTGTTAAAACATTGAATTAGGCTTCGTTTGGTTATTTCGAACCTTTCCAAGGTAGTTTTAAAATTGTTATTTGAGAGAACGAAATTTTCTAACGAAGAAATTAATATTAGAAAACTTTTGAAAACAGCACAAAAACAACGGTATTCATAATGTGTTTAAGTAGTTTTATCAAACACTCTTTTATTGTTGTCAGACGGAAAAGGCAATAAAACGGACAAACTGGCGAGCCCCCTTAAAAAGAGAGCATTGGCACTGCAAATCCAAAATCAAAACTTTAGAGATGATAGATTACCTCATCTGCGTGACCTGGAAGATCTTGCTTCAACTTTTGTGCTCGGATATCCCAAACCTAGTTATTTAGCCATAAGAAATAAGAGAATGATGTATTCGCAGATAACATGAGTGCTAATGTTTATGAAATATAAAGTTAACAAAAAGTCTCAGAGACAACAAATCACAAACATAGGAAAATCACATATCATATTTGGATGATCCCAAAAACCGAAAGCAATCGAAGTATGAGAGAATTACCTTAAGTGTAGAGTCTTTACTTCCGCTTAGAAGTAGCCTACTATCGGCTGACCAGCTAAAAAATTATATAGGCAAGTAAATTATCATTATATATATATATATATATATATATATATATATATATATATATATATATATATATATATATATATATATATAGAGAGAGAGAGAGAGAGAGAGAGAGAGAGAGAGAGAGAGAGAGAGAGAGACGAAATAAATATAGACCTGATCTGATATACTGGTCCAACATGTCCTCTGAAGGATGCAATAAATTTCCCAGTGACGCCATTCCACAACTTGACAGATTTGTCAAATGAAGCACTGGCCAACCATTGTCCGTCAGGAGAGAAGTATACATGGTTTACAAGCTGCAAAAACAGATTTGTCCCGGGTAAATCACTCTTAGATGGAGCATTATCCCATGGTAATATATGTGAAATATTTCATTTCGATGGAGAGGAAAGTAATCAAATTCACATAGTAATAAACCTTATAACTTTTCAAATTGAAAGCTTTAATCATCATCATCATCATTAGCTTTATCCCAACTACTTGAAATCTCATTTATTGTCCATTCTTGCTAATGCTGCATGAGATTTTAAACTCAATTCATATAACATTTCAATCTGTATTACCAATGGTTTTATCTTTTTTTTTTTCAAATTTTCCTTCACAATCTGTTGAACAGATTTTTTCTAATAATCTAATAGGGCCATTTTGTAGTACTTGTCCAAACCAAAGTTTTCATAACTTAGTATTCAATAGATTTTTCTGTTTAAAATTGCGCAATTAGAGGTGCGCCTCAAGGCGCGCCTTTGCGCAATTTGACCAAAAAACGCCTCGAGGCTTACACAATTCTTCACCTGGCTGAGGCGTACGCCTCACCTGGACTGAGGCGCACCTCAGAGGCGCAATTGCGCAATTCTGGGTGAAACGTACGCCTCACAGAATAGGCCCCACCCACTTAAAATGAAACCTCTTCCTCCCTTCATCCCACACGGTCTCCCTCTTTTCCAAAAAAAATCGCTTCCAGCTCTCTGTTCGCGAAACCGAAGGCGTCACGCACTGTCGGTCATCCTTCCCGCCGGCGCCGCCTCTCCTCGGCGAAGGATGATGAGGATCCGTTGGTGTGTGATGATGTGTCGTCTGATAATGAGTGGTTCATAGATGATGAAGCAGATTTGCCATTATCAAACTTACAGCTAGAAGATCTAAATGTGGATGTATTGAGGGGCGAAGCATATCAAGTGGGTACATCCACTAGTACCACACCACACACATCCACTAGCTCTGCAGCACAACAATCAAGTAAAGGTATTCAACAACTTTTTATATGTTATTGCATTACATTTATATCAAGTGAGCAATTAACATGCTAATGATCTTTTCTTTTATTGAACAGGGAAGAGAAAAGTGAGTCATATTGAAGATGATGATGACATGGCATTCATAGATACAATTGGAGAAGAAGATTCACTTGAAGACTCATTTAGTGATGGGATATGATTGCATTTTATATGTTTTTTGTACTTTGAGAGTTTTGTTGAACTAATATTTTATGATTTTGTACTTTGGGACATGATTTTATTGCATCTACTTTCGTATTTTCCATTATTTTCATATATCATTTAGATGTTTTTATTGTAAGGTACAATATGGCTATTATTTTCATGCTAAAACCCTTAATTTTTCAATTACGCAATTCTGTGTCCGTGAGGCTTACGCCTCAGACCGCCTCGAGGCTTACGCCTCGCCTCACGGAAGAAAACCGCCTCGAGGCTTAATTACGCAATTTTAAACTCTAGATTTTTTAACATATTCTACTCCCCACTAATATAATCATCCTTATATGTTAAATGTATCCCAAAAGGCTGAGATTTCAGTTGTGATATGACTTTGATTCGATGTATATGCAAGAAACTGGTATTGAATAGGATCCGCCATCTAATTCACTAGCGCATAAAAAAAAATTATTTGTTTTTCTTTTATTTTATTTTTTTTTAATTTTTTTTTTTTATTTTTTTTTCTTCACTGGCGCAGAAAATTATTCTCAACTGCAGGGGTCTTTTGGAAGGCGAGGTTCTTGAAGTAGTTATTTCTAGCCAAATTTTCTTTGTAATCTTACACCACTACCTCTTGTTAGTAAGTAGTTTCATAGGGTTCTTTAAGGCATCTAGTGTTGTAAAAGTTGACAAGTAAACTTTAGTGCACTATCTAGGTGCCTTAAATACTAAAAATGTACATATTTCCATGATTTTATGCAATTTAAAATATTTGAAAAACCTTACAATCAATTATTATGTATAACCAAGCTATATATATATATATACATACTCCAGCAAAAAAATTAAAAACCAGTAACGTTTGCAATTTTTTCCACAAATATTTTGTTTTGATTTTTTTACACAATCCATTTATCAAAATCATTTTATTGGTGGCAAACGCCGCTGAAAAAAAAATTCAGCATCTTTTTTAGGGGAGTATTGTTACAGCTGCAGGCCAAGGGAGGCTGGACCGGCCGGCCCAATAGGCAATGGAGGGCGCGGAACCTGGAACCAAATCCAGGGCGATTTCGGCCCCCCTTGTGAGGCCCAATAAAGCAATAACTCATTATGTTAGGAGGGGAATTGAGGGAATTAATTAGGGAAAGATCTCCTATTTGAATTCAAATAGGAGAGGACATTTTATAAGAAAAAAATGTTGATTTGGGGGCTGATTTGAAGGTGATTAATTATGACAAGTTTCCTAAATAAAGATGACTATTTTAATATTTGTTTTTTATTGTTTACTATAAGTAGTAGGATTTATGTTATGTTTTGTATG
The DNA here is from genome assembly GCA_016618105.1 of Dendrobium huoshanense. Taxonomy (NCBI): domain Eukaryota; kingdom Viridiplantae; phylum Streptophyta; class Magnoliopsida; order Asparagales; family Orchidaceae; genus Dendrobium; species Dendrobium huoshanense. The sequence continues at coordinate 16,500,445 of CM028348.1, forward strand.
GAGAATTTTATTTGAGAGTTCTTGTAGTTTCTTTTTGTGAGGTATCTAAATTGTTTGGGAGAGCTGATCTACCTCTCGAATTGTAGATCACATGTAATTTGTTTTTCGTATTGAAGTTATAATCCAAAATCAACCATTATTACTAATATTTCTGCAATTTTTCCATTATTCGTTTGTTGTTTTTGTCTCCAAGGCTTATTAGATTGATAATACACTTGAATGTATACAATCTTAATTTCACTATTTTTTGTGCTAATAATGGTATTATACATCAATCAAGTTCTAATTGTGGTAATCATGTAGCCATCAATATTGCAAATGGTCTTATCTTTCATGAAAGAACAAAAAATATTAAAGCCAAATAGCACTTCATCAAAAGGTGTAATTCTATCAAAATTTATTATCAATATGCGCATCTTCAGTGAAGAACAATTAATAGAAATCTTTATTAAAGCTCTATGACCACATAATTTTTCTAATATGTGTAACAAGCAGAAACTTATTAATATATATGCTCCCATTTGAAGGGAAATGTTATCATAGGAAAGTGTCGGATTGGATGATTTGTTATAATTGTTGTATTATATATCCGCATAATTGTGGATATTTTCCTCCTAATTATCTTTCTTTATTCATAGATATATTACAAGTAAAAGGACTTGGTGGTGAAAGAAGTTACAAAAGATTAGTGACAAAATAAGCATAAAGTTAAAAATTGACAAGCTAAATATTATTTAGACTTACATAAATTATGAGGCTACATATTTTCCAAGGTAGTTAACAAAGTTAAGCTACAACTCTTGAATATATGTATAATAGGTTTCAGAAGAATAGAGAGAGCATAACTAACCACAAAAGAAATTAGATCCAAGGATTTTGATTAAGTTAAATGTATCAAGCGTGAAGATTGCAAGATCTTGATGAGCGATGAAGTCATCAAGAAAAATTTAAATGCTACTATAAGAGCATTATTTGAGGGATTAAATAAATAAAATTAAAAAAAAAAAATCACCCAGAACAAAATCGTGAACATAAAAAAAGAGATGACAAATCATTGAAAAATATGCATAGACTTAAGGGTGTCAATATTGACCCAACCCGAAAACCCGACTCGAAAATTCTGGGTTAGGTTCAACCCGTTTTCCAAACGGGTCAGGTTCTGATTCAAAATTTCAACTCATTTGAAAAATCTAGTCAGGTCCAAGTCAACCTGCTAACTTGAAGTTGACCCGAATTTGACATGCCCTGTCGTCACTCCCACCTGCATGATCGCATCCCGCACAACAGCACAGGCTGCACCATTCGCTCCTGCCCGCAATTCCTAACCGCGTGAGTCCAACCCATCCTGCTACTCGCACGACGTGATCGCACCGCGCGGTGTCCCACCGCCACGAGTCCAACACATGTGACTTGCCCACAATTCCTGTCTGGGCAACCTGCCAGGCTCCGCTCGCAAGTCTGGCCTGCACGATGTGTGGATCCCACCTCCGCCCATGAGTCCAACCCGCAAGCCTACTCGACGTGTGTGTCCCATCTAGCCCGCAATTCATGCCAGTCCCCGGGTCAACCGTGTCGAATCCGAGTTGGAATTTATGACCCGTTTGCAAAAATGGGTTGGGTTTGGGTCATGTCGAACAACATCAGGTCAACATCGAGTTCGACCCGAACCCAACTAGCAACCCGTTTTTGACACCCCCTACATAGACTAAAAATTTAGATCCAAATGAGATACCCACTAATACTCTAAGATTTACTAGTAAGATCAAAATGATTTGATTATAATGAAATCCTAAAGACTAAGGTGTTGTTTGGTTGCTAGTTTCTAGCTGGACTTAAATTGGATTTAGCCTAAATCTTTCGAAATGCTTTATAAGGGGTTCCCAAATCCTTTATAACCATGCAAAATCCTATATTTAGATGATTTGGTAAATGTTGGCTCAAATCCTAGTAAGGTTGAGATTTAAGAGATTTGTTTCAAAGAGAATTACTCAATCTGAGTAAATCACCCAAATCTTCCTATCACAACCAAAAAGTCCAAAGATTTGGTTGGATATTGAAGCATTTGCAACAAAATAACCTACCATTAAAAGATCGATTACATCATACTTGAATAGGATTTCTGAATCCAGATTTGCTAAAATACTACCTTCAACCAAAACAATCCTAAAAGGCCCCATATAAAATATCGAATGATTGGAGAAAAATTCATTTTTGAATATGTCTTAAAGAATAAAAGAGATGTTTGAAATTATAGTAATTATTAAAGAATAAAATTTATTCGCATTACGATGAAGTTTGAGAGAAAACTGAAATATAAACTTGAAAAATCGTATTAGTGTTGGAGAATCATTTGGTTTTATGCTAAGATCTATTATGGAGATAATTTTTCATACTACGGATAAAAAAAGTAACTGTTGTGGTACTAGTTGTCTTTTTAAGACTTTTAGATATCATATGAAGCTTTTTATCTCTAAATATTTTTAATTAATCGCCTTGGTATAAAAAATTAAACTAATAACACGAGTCACTTTATTGCGTAAAAGGTTGTTGAAGTTTTAGTAGATAAAAATGGCATAACCATAAATAAGTAGCACAAAATGTCATTGCAACATGACCAAAGAGCTTCCAACAATTAAAGGATTATATAAAAGATACATAGGCTTAAGTATATTGTATTTATTATCTAAATAATACTAATATGGGCGAGAACATAATTTCTGAAGTTGAAGTTAGCTGATTAAATAGAAAAGAGCCACTAAAATTATATGCGATAAGAAAGTAATAAGGAAAGTTAAAAAAAAAAAAAAAATCTTAAATAAATTGCAACTAGACCATTTATGTGACATAAATGTTAATGTTAGTGCTAAAAAGACATAAATGATAGCAAGTTAAATGAAGTAAAAGTTTGGCTATATGAATGTATGCTAAAAAACGGAAGGATTGAATGTAAAATAATTATATCAGAGATATGATGATAGTGGCACTTATTAAGATAGTGAAAACTAGATTTAGGTAGTTTACGAATCTATAATATCAGGCAAATATGAATCAATAAAGCTAGAAAATAAACTAATGCAAAGGGTTAGGAAGAAAATGGGTATAATAAAGATAATATGGCAAATTAAAAAAAAAATGTATGCAAAATAAAGTTAGCACGTCGCGTAGAATTTTACAAGAATGATTGGAAGTGGATTTGTAAAGACAATATTAAGAACTAAGCAGGAACCTCATCTCTTCCAAGCACCCCATGTGAAGCAAATCATTTTAAGAATTGTATTCTCTATTCCAAACTACTTAATATTTAATGATAGAACAAATTGGTCTGAAATTAAGCATGGCATAAAGCTTAGTCTGTTTCGAGGACATAATCCATGATAACATTACCATCAATCTTCGTAAGTGTTATATAACAGAGAAAATGAAAAGAACAAACTAATCAAAAATGCCTGTACCTGTTGGTGACCAGTTAAGCGAGCCTTTGGCTGTTTACTGCTAGCAGGTTCCCACAGAATCATAGTGAAATCATCAGAACCTGAAACTAGTCTTTCAGGAGCATTGTTCTTCATTTTGGTGTATTTTTTAAGGGCAGCCTAAGACCAAGAAAGTAATCACATAGAGGATCAATAGCAGTAATCAATCCTTTTTAATCAGAATCAAAAGTAATTCAATAACAGTAATAGTTATAAAGTGCTAAAAATGAAAATGTTATGACTTAAAAGTTTTTGCATAACTTCATAAAAAATGCACAAATATAACTGTGGATTTTAGTATGACAAGTAGTGATATTACCACAAATATCTTGTTCGAATAGATGATCAAAGAAACAAATTGAAGAAATAATTAACTTCATGCAGTACAAAAACTAATATCCAATTAAATTAAAAATGTGAACAATCAATTTTCTTTTTTTTTGGTTCCTTTTTTGCTTAAGGCAGAAGTACCTCCTTCATCTCCTCTGCAGATGAATATGTTGTACCAGTATGATCAAATGCCCCGGTTCGCAGGGTGTACTCCGTACTCAAAGCAAGTGAGTTGACCCAATGCCCATGTCCCTGAAATAAAGGTACAAAACTTCATGCACGGTACTTCATAGAACCTATTAATGATTTTGCCTTCATACACACAAAATAAGCATTAGCTTTACCGATGCATGAACACCAGTCATTGTTTATGGATTTTGAATAAAGATTCTTTTTCCGCAGAAGATCTCTTGAGTGGTGCCTTGGCATCTAAATAAGTTTGACAGATCTAGCAGATCCCAGCGGCCTAAGCACTATCTATTAGAACATCCTATCGTTATTTAGTTATTTTTTTCCCTAATTGAACTTGTGTCATTGACCTTGGAAGATGAAACGTTACATACATGTCAGAAAGATGAACAAGCATACTTTAACAGTGAACCCTTCAAAATTCTTCAAATTCATAAGGTTAAATCCCATCTTATAAATCATATACGCAAAACTCATCCAGTTTATAACCATAAGAAATGTGATCATAACTAAAAATACAATGAATTCTTTGCTTTTGTTCTATCCTAAAGATATCCAGACGAGGGACACAACTCACTTTGGAAAGAAGAACCCAAGTTTTAACTTGAAAGTGACAAGAAATAATACTTTTAAAGAAATAAAGCATTCAAAGGAAAAATAAGGTTGAATAAATAAATTATGACAACACTTTTGAATAAATTTTGATTTTTAAGACCTGAATTCGGCAAAAACATGAACAAGTTATAAATTCCAGCTTAATTTTCAAAAACCTTAAAAAGATGTTAACTTGAAGACTCTATACCTAATAGCTTGTCAAAGTTAAGATTATTGCAGGTAAGGTTGGCTAAGTGGAAAAATGATTTTTTGAACTTTTTTTCTCGCCACAATCTCAATAATGACGTTGCAAAATCATGTTTTCTAGCGCCAAAAATGAAATCACGGGACTAGTCATTCTCCATACCTAAACAAAATCCTTCTATTATACAGTAGCTTATCCTGCCGTAAAACAAACGGGCAACCCAATAAAATCAACCATGAGTAAACCAAGCCCTTGGAAAGAAGAGAATAAAGTGCAATTACCATTTTTCTGAGGCTAAATAAAACAAAAAACCTCTCCAAACTAAAAAAAATCAAGAAATATATAAACGAAGTAGACAAACTCAAAGTTCATTCATTAGCTTCACAAGCAAGAAGGTTCTAATGTAGTACCTTCAACTCACGGATCAACTTTCCTTGTGAAGTCTCCCATACCTTTATTGTACAATCCTGAGAACTGCACGTGTTTTAGGCCATCCAGTTATGCAAAACACGCATAAATAGAAGTAAAAAATAAAACATCATTTTAGAAAAAAAATTACCATATTTTTAATAATTACATTTCTATTTGGATGACAATTTCAGAATGCATAACCAGATCATCCAAAGGATTGGATAGCAATGCTTAGTACTTACTCAAGTTTACTATAAGAACAGATCATTACAAATTAAGTAGTCTAAGTACATTGTTGTAATACTACCATAAATCTAATGAGTCAATCCTGATGTGCTAATGAGCAAACTAAGAAAGATGTGAACATAGGCATAGACATCAAATTTTCTATTTTTGCAAATTGCAGGCAATATAGAGCTAAGATAAATTCATTATGTCTAATATGTTTAAGCAAACAGAGGATTCACACCCAACACCCCATCACCATTTAGACAATGTTCCCAACACTTGTAAAGAAACAAGAACTGAGCTTTAATAGAGTTACACACAAAGAAACACAATAAACTCAATTAAAAAGGATTGGCAAAAATGGAGAGACTATTAATGCAAATTTACTTCTAGGAGTTTACAAAGGATTGATGTAATAAAATAGAGCAAAATTGGAAAAGAGAGTAAGTTAAAGAAACAACGGTACTTTAAGAAAAAGTTGCAGAATGCATAAAATGATTTTACAATTATTTAGTGGTATTACTCCATATGAAAACACCACACAAAATAACCAAAAGATGAACACAAATTGCTGGAAAATGAGAAAATTTTCAATTTCTCAGAAATGGCTTACAGTAGGAGGTTCACGCATATTTTACTAAACAAACAATATACAAAATCAAACAATATGAATTCAGTCATTCAGTTAGTTCTAAATAAGAATAATTCCGATTTTTTTTTTAAATGTGGATAACGGCCTCCCTCGGTTTCTTTATACCCAATTCCAATGCACACACAAGAAGGCAAGGCCATCCTACGAAAATTTAGACTAGAAGTCGAGCATTGACCTATATAAAAAAACAAACAAATATTATTATAAATAATCAACTGGAAAAGTACAGATGTACCTTGTGTATATCACTCCATCACCGCCCCACTTAACACATGTCACTGCAAGAGTGTGACCTGTAAGAGAAATAGTACACCTCCTCAATGAAACATCCCAAATTCGGGCATCCCCATCCTTGCTGGAACTAACAAAACGACGGCAAGGAGCTTGCAAGTGTACAGGTTCCCAAGAAATAGCAGTAATCCACTTTTTGTGACCCTGAAGCACAACAACAGAAGTAATGTTAAAGAACAAGAAAGTGTTGACTAAATGAAAACGGGAAAAAAAGTAGTCCACAAACAATGAACAACTCCACTTCAATAAATAATCCATCCATTCATAATGGATGTATGAGTATACATGTGCACAAGTTCTACACTGCATGGACGACCATTTGAATAGATATTATAAAACTACCAATTTTGGTTAAGAAAATAATGGATGTATTGAAATTAAAAACCTGTAAAAACAGCCAAGTAATACTCAAAAAACATAAAATGCCAAATCACTTATTATTGATTGGACGCTACTTATTGTTGGCTTAAAGAGAGCATATACTGTTGATTTCCAGTCCTTCCCAAAAAAGAATTCATTGCATTCCTTGTGCTGCCGTGTATGGAAGACTCATAATTCCACTGAGAAAAGGAAGACTCCTGTTGCTGTCAATGGAGGGTATATATTGCTTCAATCTCCTAACTCTAGTATGCGGTAATCAGGTAATTAAATGGGGTGATTGGCTGCTGAGCGGACAGCTGGTGCTGTAAACGTTATAACCATATTTGTATTACCATTAGATGCTATTTAGGAAAAACATTATGTTCAAAAGATGCCCAGTTTTTATATATCCTTACTAGGGATATCCAATATTCAGTTTTTCAAGCTGTTTTACAAGTTTTTTGTCCATTGCTATCTTATTTTCTAATTTTCAACATGATATCAGAGAGGAGAAACTACACCTAAATCCTTCAATGGTGAAGCATAGGAGGCTAGCACAAAAGATACCCCAGCATCAGAAGTTACCACGATGGCAATCATCAAAGGAAAAACAAGATAATGTACATTGTCAAAAGATTGGACATTATATATATATTGGAAGATTCACAGGAAGCCAGTTGATTGGAAACCCACGTGCAATATCCAAGACAAGGATCACCATAGCAATGTTCACACCGCAACTATGAATCTTAACACCTATGGAATTGAGACCATTGCAAAAGGATGCTCCAAAAATTACATCAATAGTCTCCACAAAACACCACCTCTATCAGTAACACGTTCCTTAGCACAAAAATATAATTTTCTAAATCTTTTAAGTATTAAAAAGGAAAAGTCTAGTCCTTTGATTATGAACTACGGTGCATTAGATCACATAACTAGAAATGCATCTCTATTTCACAAATACAGCCCCGGTAAGGACCACCTCACAGTTCGGATCACATATTGCTCTCTCTTAAATGTGTCTTGTATTGGGTCTAATATCATCACTAAAGATGTAATACCTAGTTATTTTTATCCCCAAGCTAATTTGTTGTTCATCAGCAAACTAGATATCTTAATTGTGTGGTTAAATTTTCATCTAATGTATTTTTCAGGGCTCCCACTCGGGTAGATGATTAAAAATGCTAAGATGTGTTTAGAACTTCGCCAACTTGAAAATGAGTGTAAAAAAATAGTCAAAGAGTCTACCAAGTATTATGCACCATCATTAATCAAGAAAATGCCATCATTTTATTGTACTATAGATCTGTCCATCTTTATCCCATGTATTTTAAAAAAACTTCCCCATTCAAAAAAATTCCATCCACTTTTAGTGGAAATCTATCAATCATCTGAATATATTTGAAACTCTACACTACTACAAAGCTTATCATCATTTTCCAATAATTCACAGTGACATTCGGAAACCATTTAGAATCAATAGCATAATTGGTTATAGGTGTTTTGTTACATTGATGATCACATTAGAATTACTTAAATATTTCATATGACTTAAAAGAGGGAGGAAAATCAAATCTTATAGAACTTCTATGACATGATACAAGCCCAATTCTAAAACAACGTTCATGTTCTTAAGACTGATAATAGAAGGGAATACTATCGCTTTGACCTTGGTGAATACCTCTAGAAAGTAGAAACAATGAATAATTTATTAGAGTTCTTGTGGCAACACCCCCCAACAAAATGTAGAGATTGAAAAAAGAAATAGGCATCTTCCGGAAGTTGCTAGATGTCTTATGTTGTCCATTACTGTTCCTAAACAATTCTGGGAAGGAGCAATGTTGACGACTGCGTACCTCACTAAAAAAAATACTGTGTCAAGCACTTCAAAACACCATCTTAAAAGATCTTTGAATCATTTACAACAATTCATATCTTCTACGCCATTCCTATCTAAATTTTCAGTTGTACAGCATGGGTACACATACACCAGTAATTCTAAAGCAAACTTGAGCCCAAATCTCTCTAATACATATTCTTGGGGCTTACTCCAAATGAAATGTGTTATTAACTATTAATCATCTATAGCAAGGAATTTGACATATCAATAGATGTGGCTTTCTTTTAAAATCAACCCTAATACACCAAATCTTCTAATTAGAGGGGGGTGAGTCATATCACTCAGGGATATCATATTTGAGAAAAACTATTACTCCACCAACTATTCCTAAAATCCAAACTTAAATCTGATATTGGATCAACTATCATCCCTACGAAAACTCAGCCCATCCAGAATTATATTAAAACCTGTATTAGAGAAAAATCCAAAGATAATTTAGCAAGAATTTCATTGTTTACTCAAGAAAATAATAACAAAAGAACTGCAAACATCACAAACTAAAGTAAGATTCTAAATCAAATCTTGAGACTCTTAACACCAGGAAGTTATCCAAGCAATACACTTATGGGCAACCATGAACCTCCAAATGATATATGTTTCATATTGCTCTAAAGAAAGGTATTTTGTCTCTTACTTAGCACCTCTGCAAAATTATATGACCTATGAAGGCTTGCCTCGTAAATATTTTGCATTTGCCATAAGACTTTCAATGATATATAGATTACTAGAAATATTCAAGAACCCATCAACCAACCTTTGTGAAAATGTGATTCTCTGGAATAAATTTGAGCATTAGAAAAAAACAAAGTGTGGGAAATCACTGACTTACCAAATGGGAAGAGCAGTGTTGGCTGCAAGTGGATATTATCTGTTAAATATTAGACTAAACAAATGGCAGGCATTCTCAAAGCATATTTTGTTGCTAAAGAATTCACTCAACCTTATGATTTGTGCATATTGACTAACTTAATTTGATATTTACACTGTTATCTCTAGCAGCAAATTATAATTGGTCACTCATCAAATTGATATAAAGAATACATTTCTCAAGGGTGTCCTAAAAGTATACATTGACATTCCCCTAGGTTTGGAAACTCTGGGTAAAATCAGCATGTTAATATAAAAATCTCTTTACGGCCTAAAACAATCTCCACATGTTTGGTTTGAGATATTCACAAAATTGTAAGGAAAAATATATCTTCTTAATGCGAAATTGATCACACCATTTTTGTATAAAAATCATCAAAAGGAAAAATTATTTTCCTCATTAGATATCTAGATAACATTATTATTACCAGAGATTATGAAAAAGAGATGGAAAAACTAAACAATAATATAGCTAAAGAATTTGAAGTTAAACACCTTGGCCACCACAAATACTTCCTAGGCGCAGAAGTTGCCAAAACAAGAAAAGGGTTATATATTTGCCAAATAAATTATGTTCAAAACTCCCTAAGGAAGACTAGAATGATTAACTCTAAAGTTTATGTTCACCTCAATATTAGTGTTTGGATCGAGTCGGACGTGCAAGATAAGTTTCAAAAACAAAAGAGCGCGACCTCGCGAGAAACTCACACGATGTGCAACAACCAAAAACTCAAATCGTTAAAATGGTCACCGTTCGCAAAACAGACAGCGCCAGCGCATCCGGAGCAACATAAACAGTTAAGATCGACACCCATATTGATTGGGGTCGTTGATCAGTGAAACATTAATTTTTGTGCGCACGAATTTTTAATTGTGCTTTGACTCGGTCGCCATCACACCGCATCATTCGCATGTCGTCGTCTTGATTTGCGCGCGCACAAAATTTAATTTTTGTTGATCAACGACCCCAATCAATATGAATGCATATCTTAGTTGTTTTAATTGCTCCGGACGCTCTGGCACTATCCGTTTTAGGAACGAAGGCCATTTTGGCAGTTTGAGTTTTTAGTCGATGCGCATCGAGTGAGTTTCGTGCGATATTGTGCTCTTTCGCTTTCAAAACTCGCCTTGCACGGTTAACTCGACCCGACACTAGTATTGATGTCAATAGTTTAAACCATGTCACAAGCCTTGGATCCCAATAAAAAATTGGGCATTGATAATAAGTCCACGGTGGATAAAGAAAGATATCAAAGGGTTGTTAAAAAACTCATCTATATCTCATACAACATGCCCAACATTGGAATCTCAATAAGTATGGTGAGTAGGTTCAGGAATAATCCAATAGAATAACATCTAAAGTTCATCTATCAATTCTTGAAATACCCAAAGGAGAATCCAGGAAAATGACTGTATTTCAAAAAGACAAGTCTTTGCGAATTTTGATTTGATTGGATCAGCATATTATAGAAGATCAACCACTAATTATTACAACATTGTAGGAGAAATCTTGTAACTTGGAGGAACGGAAAACAAACTGTGAAAGCAAGAAGCAGTATTAAAGCTGAGTTTTGGGCTGTCTGGTTGTGTATGTGAAAGAATTTGGCTTAGAAGATTGCTTTAGGAATTAAGATTTCAACATAAAAAACCCACACAACTATTATGTGATAATAAGGCTTCCATCAATAATGCAAAAATCTAGTATATCATGACAAAACAAAACATGTTAAGATAGATCGACACTTCATCAAAGAGAAACTTAAGGTGGGATCAAGTATTGCCTAAACACCTACACCCCTTCAAAAGACTGACAGATAGGGAAAGGAGCTTATATTGCTTAAATCTCCTAATTCTAGCATGTGGCAATGAGGCATTAAGTGGGGTAATGGCTGTCATGTGGACAGCTGGTGTTGCAAAGGTTATAACCCTATTTGTATCACCATGAGATGCTAATTAGGAAAGGTATTATATGAAGAATACGCCCAGCTTTCATACTTTCTTAGGAGGAAGATTCAATAAGATATGCTTGCTTTATTAGCTAAGAAAGAGAGTTGTCCAACCATGATAAATAAGGCTTCTTGTATTCAGTTTTTTCAAGCTGCTGTAATAAAATTACTATCCTGTGTTATCTGTTTTCTGATTTTCAACAGATAAAAATTTGGATATAAAACCGTAAAAGCATTTAAGATGATATTCCAAAAGCTTACGATGCAATTGGAAAACCTCAAACTAATATTGAATAAAGATACCAAAAAATCATAACGACATTAAATGCAGCCAACTGGACAAAAAGGAATAATCACGTAGAATTTACTATAAGCGGATTGCCAGATTGTTTCCCAGTTTGAGGATCCCATAGCAGAAGCTCTCCAGACTTGCTGCCGCTCACCAGATGTTTTCCATCTGGCGACCATGCTATGCATAGCACCCAATTTTTATGTCCTAAATAACAAGATAACATTAGAAAATGTTCAAGAAACTAACTTTCAAATGAAAAATGGTATATAAGACCATTCCAAACTCCTTCATTTATAAAATATACTGAAAACAAACAGAAGAGATTTTTTTTTTCAAAAAATAAAACAAAGTCTAAAGCAAGTGCAACTAGAAAAAAGATAAAATGCCATAGGAATATGAAGGAAAATGCATAAAAGACAGTAGTTAGCCACAAGCAAGCAAGAAATAAGCTGGAATGCCAGTGAAACTCAAGCAATCAAACAAGACCTGAGCTGGAAAACATTTTTCAGATATAGCTTAATAAGTTTCATACAAGATGAACAATTTAAAATGAGAAGATCCATGACATAGTTCATATAATCAACATCATTAGTAGGATCCCAACTAAAGGTTGGAATTATGAATGCTCCAATCAATCTGCTTTAATTCTATCTTCTCATCATATAAATACTTCTTCCACCCTTCATTGTAAATACACAAACAACTTGAAATCTACTGTCTACTGCCTTGCCTTTAATAGCTATTCCAACTGTCTCTCTAACAAAAAACTAACTCTATTATTCCTAGTTTTACAACCCATGCATCTTTGCATGCTCATCTCAACCACCACTCAACTTTGCTGGCAACAACTAATTTATTGCCCAAGAAATATCCATATAGCATAGCCAATTAAATTACAACGTTATAAAATTTGCATTTTAAGTCTGTGATATCTTATAGTACATAATACTCTATGTACTCTTGAGGTTTTTCTTTATTTTGACCACACATCTTTAACTCTAGAAGACAAAGCTCATTGATATCCCTCAAAATTATTAACATTGCCCAGACTCCGACTAACATGCTTACATATCACTTAATTTTTTAATAATATTGATTCTTAATTATCAATTTAATATTCACTAAAATTATGAATTATATACAGAATATTATTCTATTAAACCTAAACTATCATCTTATAAAGGGATTTTCTCTATTGATCGAACTTTTCACTTACTACAATAGATGTCTCACCCATCAACACACTGTCATACGCAAGTAGAAAATTAAAAATATACCAAACTTTGAATGCAACATCTCCATAAACAATATAAAAGATACAGTTTGAGTTTATCTAATCCTACTATAAACACTTTAATCACTCTACAACTATTCTAATATAAGTCACTACTCCATCATACATACCTAAGATAACTTAATATTATTTACACATTCGTTCTCCTTAAAGTCTATCAAATAGATTCTTATTGTACTTGATCGTCCGTCATTTAAGGATCAACAAATATCATTTGCTCTTTATACTCCTCCATTAATTGTCTTAGCATACAAATTGCATCTTAAGTATAGTTTCTAGGCCAAAATAATTCTCTGATATTAATGTAATTTTCAAAGCCTAAGTTTCAAACCCCTCTCCCAGAACATCATTTTATAACTCACAAATTTTGCTCCCCTATAATTCTTTTACAAGGGGTTATCCCAAGCAAAATTCCTTGGCCATACCACCATTTTCTACATCAATACATCTTTTCAATCTCATAATTGACTCATAATTAGAATAGGATAATTCATGTTCATGCCTCTCTTTGCCATTTAGCTAACCATTTCTTTCCACTATATAGTAGATTTCAAAAAATGATTATCACCCATTAGAAATGTTTAAGACATTATTTAGCCACTAATCCCTACCGTCACCATTCAGAAGTTCAAAATAAGCTAAATACATACATGAACCTACATACTCATCATATGTATGCATGTGTATTTGTCTGATATGGGTTGTGCGTGGAAATTAGAAAGCCCATGCTCATCAAAATCACGAAAAGTAAACATAGGGATGAACATTATGAGTCATAGTGTAGCATTTTCAATTTTTCTTGTAAGGCATGTCTATGATGTGCTTTATAGTGTTTTCATGATACAAGACGACACTTAAGATTTCCCAATGCAACTACTATGATATGTAGTATGAATTAATGTAAAAAAAGTTCAGTATTCATAGATTGCAAACCATTCATTAAATCAACAATTTGCTTTCCCAGAAAGTAAATAATAAATAGTAGAATTTGAACCTAAATGATAATGAAATAATCCAAATAATCCAAAGAAATAGCAAAAATGTAGAACCACGTAAAATCAACAAGTCATTATAGTTTAATTCTCACAAATAGAACATTAATTATTTCAATTTTGAATATACTAAAATCACTAACAATCCAATATCAAATTATGGAAACAAAATAAGAACAAGGAACAAAAGAAAAAAATAAGAAAAACCAAACCTCACGCTGACACAAGGGAGATGATATCCTTAAGAATTAGATAGCCATACTGGTACCGCAATCGAATGAATTGCACATGTAACTTGGACACTCGTGATCGAAAACTAGAAACATATTTTATTAAGCCAAAGTTCTTTTTGCATACCTTATAAAAACTATTTATAAACTAAAAATATCTAAGTTCGTAGATATGATTGATACAAGACCAACCCAATTCGATTCAAAATAACTCTTCCAAAATTCTTATATATAATCAAATATATGTCAAACCAATAAGAATATATTTTAAAATTCTAAAGTTAATCCATCAACAAAGCATGTCAAACCCATCACTATACAAATCATACAAATCAAGGATTTAAAAAATGCAGTCACAACAAATGTAAAACCCGCAAAAAATGTCATTTAAGACTTCGCACGCTTTTCAAAGCGCCACGATGAGTTTTAAATGAAAATTCAAGGTTGTCAGATTTCGACAAAAATATTTTTATAAAATTCTACGCAACATTCTAAGAAATTTGGTATATAAAACTTATAGCTAATTTCGCCTAGATTGAAATTAAAATTTAGGAAAATCTCATAATACATATTATACCCCTAGTGTTTATTTAAGCTTGAGATGTTTAAGTGAGGGCTTTTAGGTAAATAGGCTTAATAAGAGAGCATTCCACTCTTATTAGGGGACCGAAACATTTCGGTCCCCCATTTGTTCCTAGCGCCCGAACCGAGCGGAGAAAGAGGGAGAGGCGGACAGGCAAGGCGGCGGGGAAGCTTCGGGCGGCGATTTCTGGCAGCCATTCGTGGAGGAAATCGTAGGGAAATCCAAGGGAAGGCTAAGGTAAGTGTTTTACAAGTGTTTTCCTTCCTTTTACATGAGTTTTCTCTAAAGAAATGAAATTAGGGTTTTGAGGAAATGAGATATTTCTTTGAGATAAGTTTAGGGAAGGGTTAAGAGATGTTTTTAAACCCTAATGTGAGTTGTTTTTATGAAAAATACGAATTTTGGAAATTATGGTTTTACTCAAAATTGTTCTTCTTTGAAAATGCCTTCACAAAAGAAGTTTCTAATGACATAAGGAAGTTTTTATTGGAAAACAATGTAAGGTTGATGAAAGTTTTTGAGTTTTGAAATTTAGGGCTTTTTCTCTAATCATAGAATTTTGATCCCTATAGTTCTAAAAGGCTTTTAGAAGGATTTTAGAGATTAATTTATGGCTTTTACTTGAAATGCAAGTTTTTCATAATTGTGGTTTACTTTAATCCAAAAATTAATAATGTTTTAATTAATATTTGGTTGTAGGAAGGATGTTTGCATGTATAAGATCCAAGGTTTTAACTAAATCCTAATTGAAAGATGATGGGAATGAGAGATATCATAAATGGTGGATGGGGTTAATTTGAAATTATAGACATGACATTAGGTTGAACTCTTTTTACCTTAGATTAAGGATTTAGGAAGTTGTGTAGGAACTAGTTTACTTATGCATTTTTGTATGTCTCTTTTAGATATTAAACGTGTGGAGGGAAAGGATTTGATCGGACAAACGGAAGTGGTGCACAAGTTGAGGTATGAAAATGTGGATCTTTTAAATTCAGAATTCTTTTCTTTCCATGATAGCATGTCCTTGTATTTTTATGGGATTCCTAGCATTATTCTTATGCAATTGTGTTTTTCTTTTACATCCTAACATGCTCCTAAATGTCATGCCTGAATAGCTTAAATGTATATGCTCATGTAGAAAGATTTAAAGACACTTGACCATATGCTTACTACAATGCACATGTTTTCTTTATGTGTTAGTTTACAATGCAAGTGCTTTTTCTCATATGGTAATTATAATACAATGGTATCCTTCTCATGTAATGCTTAAAGAAAGTACTTAGCCCATGTCTCTTTCTCATGAAGCCATGTAATCATGTAGCACCTTATGGAACAACATACCATATGCATGAAGGATATACTAGAGTTCTTTTATGAATATGTAAAGTATTATGTGTATGTGCATGTTGACGCGGAAGTATCAAATAATAAAGGAGCTCTTATGAGCCAGATGGTAAAGGAGGCTCTTCTGAGCCAAATGGTAAAGGATTGGCCAAATAAAATGTACCTGATCAGTACAAAAGATACTTCCGAGACGGGTGATTATAGATTATGTATTATATGATATGCAATACAAGCATCACATGAATTATGAAAGCAAGTCATGCATTGTTTAATGAAATTGGTTGCAAGTTTATCCAAGGAAAGAGGCTTAAATGATGACTTAAAGGCATGCTAGTTAAATGTTATGACATGTTTATTGTTCATATACTAGAAGCATTTACATACATGTTACCTCTTTATCTTGTCTTCTGAAATTTAATTGAAAAGCATTTACCTATTGAGTTATGGCTCACCCATGTTGTGGGATACTTTTCAAGAGGATCTAGTAAAGGGTAAATGGCGGATAGACCTCCCCTCACGTACCATCGTAGGGAGACGACGGGCGACAGGTTCCTTTTTTAGTTTTTGATGTTTTGGTATAGATGATTATATAGGATAACCTTGATTGTTAGTTCTATTTTTTAATTCTTCCTTTTGTAATTGAATCTCCATGTATATGTTAACTTTGATTTATGAATGGAATGAAAAATATTGTACTTGGAGTTCTTTAGTGGCTCTTTCATCAAGAATTGAGAATGCTTTGTGTATGTTGGAGACATGTAAATAGAGAAATGTGAAGTTTTATTTAATTCCTACTGTCCGACTCTCGTTCCCGCCTCGCACTTGCGAGCTAACCGGGCCGGGTCGTGACAACAAAACCCCATAATCACAACAAAAACTATAGAAACACAAGATACTGCAAACTTCTGCATGAAGAATTGCCTTAGATAATCATAACATAACACAACAAAACCAAGGGTTTATTCCACTTAAAGCAATTCAAAATCAAATGGATCAAAAAGTCACTGCTTAAGAAAGAAAATAATGTCACTCTTGAACACAACTCATATGCATAATGTCAAATTCCACCTCCAAGCAAGTCGATAAAACCAAACACCACCTAAAGGTAGCAATTCCAAATCAATATGCCCGACTCAAAAAAAAAAACTCAAACTCCAACAAAATTTAACTTCTGATATTCAGAAAGCAAAAATAAACATAACTTTTGTGTTTTTAGTCATCACAAGCAAGTATGTCATCAACGCACTAGCAATATAGAATCCACCAATAATAATAAACAAAATTTCACCAGCTAGAACAATCTCAAAACACGTTGAATGAAAATATTTCACAGAGAATTGAATGTGAATTCACAGAGAGGAGATGGAAAGCGAAAAGAGGTCAAAAAAGTATCTAGTAATGGATTTATGAAATAAAAACAAATCAGTCAAAAATAGAATGCATATCAAAATTTTCAATATGCAAACATTATTGTATTGTGTCAAAAAATTTTAAAAGTGATTGCCTTTCTTACACTTTTTTTTTATTTCTCAATAGAAACCTTTTGGAGTTCAAAGTGCTAAACACAATATGCCTTTATCACAAAATTAAAATTCTCTGTACTCGTTATTTAGACAAGCATAAAGCTTAGGGTTCTTAAAATTTCTCAATAGAAATCTATTGGAGTTAAGGTGCTATACACAATATGACTTTATCACAAAGTTTAAATTTTGCGTACATGTTGTTTACACAAGTATAAAGCTTGTGATCATCATAATTAGTAGTCAAATTTATGCAGATATATGCATATACATCAGGCAAATCATACCAAGGATTATAATATGATATAATACAAGTAATAAAGATGTGAATATAACAATATTTGTCCTAAGGAATACTGCTAGTGACCTTTAGCTAATTCTTAGAAAATGAGATGCCAAATGAAAGCACTCAAACAACACAATTATGATATGTCTATATGAACAAACTCCTTGAGGAAAACTAACTCAAATGGCTAAATATATTTTTTTAGAAATTATGCACCTTTACAATTAACTGTAGAAGTTATAAATTTTATGTTAATTTTAAGATGGTCGTCATTAATGAATTCTCTGAAATATTAATGCCACTTAACTCTCATCATAAAGTTCATTATATAAATTTGAGAAAATGACAAAAATGGTCTCAAGACTCTTTACAAAAGATCAAAATAATCTCCAATTACATTAAAAGACTATTTTGATCCCTCAACTCCTTAAAGAGGAACAAAAATAATCCCACCATTGAACTATTTTGATTTTTTTCTAAAAACTTGAGGGACCAAAATGTTCCTTTAATATAGTCGATGACCATTTTGGTTCTTTATAAAGAGTCAAAAGGCCATTTTGGTCTTTAAAAAAACTAATAATAATAATAAATAAAATTTAAAAAATAAAAAAGGGACCATTTTGATCTTTTTCTCATATAAATTTGTATGCTAAAATGAAGAACTAAAGCAAAATTAACATAATATGATCATATATCATGGCAATAATATCAACATATAATTCATCCAAAGCTGAATATTCATATTGCCAATTTGTTCATTAGCTACATTAGATATGATTTCTTCATTTTCAAATTCATAACAAGGCTCGATTCCTAATAAATGTTTGGAACCAAATTTAACCCTATGCTCAGTTTTAATTTTACATTCAATTTTTTTATTTCTGAACAAGCACAAGTTCAAGTTCAAGAATATAATTCAATATATATGCATAATCAAATGTAAATTCAAATTATAATTGTAAATTACTTTATACATTTAAATATCTTCAAAAGAGTATTCATGAATAACATTTTTCTTCAATAAGATTAGATTTACTGATTAGATATATTTTATAAGTTAAAAACTTTAAGTTAAATTATAGCCATAAATTAAGATCAAGAATGATCATTGATAGATGGTTCATTCAAAAAAATAAAAATAAAAATAAAACAGAGTCAAATCAAACCCAACTCTCATACTCACACCACAGGTCAGCATTTTAGCGTTTTATAATCTACGGAAACTTCTCAATGAGCTCTTCATGGTGATTTAAAAATTGTAAAATTAGATTGCATTTGCAACCAAAACAATCAACCAAAGAGTCAAGCTTAAAGAGGAAGAGCATTACAAGAGTTGAGGCTACAATAACTCGTCCAAATGGCCATGAAGCTTCCTCTGGAGGTGGGGAAAACACTACAAACAAAGCTCTAACAATTTCATCAACATCATTTTGACCTTGACAACTCATCATCCACCATCTTTTCTCCCACCACCAGGCATCAATATTCCACCCCCAACCCCCTCCCTTCTTTGATTTGTTGAAAACCCTTTGGGTTCCCTTTCAATTAAGTCATTTTACCTTACAACCTTACAAAACCATCAAAAACACAATAATGTTTCTTCAAACTCCACAAAATTATAACCTCCAACCACACCTCATTACTATTGGGCTATGATGCACGGACACGGACACGGCGACACGGACACGACACGACACGGACACGGGACACACGGCTTTTTTTGAAAATATAGGACACGAGTACGGCGCGGACACGGCAATACATTTTTTTACATATTAATGTAATATCATATTAAAAATGACAAACAATAACAAATGAATGACATGATAACTTGTCTAGCTTATAATATAAAATATTTAGTACAAAATATCTAGTATAACCACAAAAATATAAGCAAATAATCACTTACTACAACATCAAGCATTC